>CM028931.1:3932062-4532062 GCA_016801845.1 Polydactylus sextarius | reverse complement strand
GGACAGAGCGTTACTCTCGTCCTGGACGGAGACAAACGTCAACAGTTAAACCTCAGACTGAAGCTGCTTTCACCTTAAACTTTAAGAGCGACGGCAAATCAGAGGAGGGATGTGAGATAAACGCTGCTGCCGTCTCACTGATTCACTCACAACCACGTTTAAAAGTCGGACAATTTAAGCGCTAGCGATGCTAAACGTTAGCGATGCCAGGAGTTAGCAATGTCAAGAATGACTATCGTTAAGTGTTACCAACGTTAATCGTTAACGATGCTAAGAGTTAGCAACGTTAAATGTTAGCAATGTTAATCGTTAGCAATGCTAAATGTCAGCAGTGTCAGGAATTAGCATCATTAAGTGTTAATCGTTAGCGATGCAAAGACCAACGTTAAATGTTAGCGACGTAGCAACTGTAGCTGCTATAGGTAGTCACCAGTCAAAGACCTCAGGAATATCCACAATGATTGGTTGAATTTGTGTTAATAGTTGTGATTGTAACGTCATTAAATCCTGGAGGATCTGATCAACCAGGAAGAAGATTGTTTTCATGTGTTTTCACATCTAAACGTCTCTACTTCCTGTTTTCTCTGCAGCGTCCTCGGTACCGTCAGTGTGTCGGAGCATCTACATCCTGTCTAGTTCACGTGACCAGACGTATAGTTTGGTGACGTCACGGTGTGATCGGGAGTCAATCGCTGACAAGTCTTGTAGTGTGAACGCTACAGGTCTCAGACCAGTTGTTGAGACTCCAGATCATGGGAACACAAGTCGCAGACGATCAACGACAGAGTCTGAGACTCACAGATCGTTGAGTCGACTAGGATTTAAACTTGACGCTGCTGCTCTTGTCGTCAGTTATAAACTAACATGTCATAACAGTTTCATTAGTAAAGAGTCAGACGGACACGTCTGTTAAGACTCACGCTGTCACTGAGCGTGGCGTCGCAGCCCGGTTGAGCGAGCAGCAGCTTGACGATCTCCACGTGTCCGTGTTCGCTGGCGCACATCAGCGCCGTGGATCCCTCGTCGTCCTGGACGTTGACGTCGGCGCCGTGACCCAGCAGCGCCCGGACCATGTCCATCCTGCCGTGGCTGACCGCCAACATCAGCCCCGTCTGACCGGCCTGAGGAGGAGGACGACCATTTTTTGATGTAAAAACAAATCTTTTGACCTGATTTCAGCTTTTCTTTAAAATAAAAAAAAAAATCACCATGAAAGTTGCAGTTTTAACCCTTTCTGTGTTTATAATGTCTCTGTCCACTTTCAGATAATAACTAAAAAGCAGTGAACCTTTTTAGGGTTTCTGTGTTTTAAACGTGCGCTTTTATTTTGAAGAGATTTCCTCCATCCTGACGTCACTCATGTAGTTTTACTTCCTTGTTCTTTCATGAAATCTGCCCAGAAACTGTTTCTGTGTAGACTGTATCTGTATCTAGACAAAAAGAAGCTAAAACTGCAGCTGTTTCCCCTAAAAACTTCCTTGAACAAACGTTTCTCCTCCTCCTGATGGATGCAGTTACCTCTTTTCACCACTCGGTGTCACCAGACTACAATTTTCTTCTTCTAAAACTTCCAGGTTTGTTCTGTTCTTCTTTCAGCTTTAACCTGATTGTTATTTTTTTATTTATTTTTCTTACCTGGCTGGCTCTGGCGTTGACGTCGCCTTTGCTGAACAGCTCCTCCACGATGTGCATGTCCTTGGGCGTCTCCACGGCCGCCAGCGCCGCCAGCATGATGGGCGTGTATCCCGCCTTGTTCTGCTGGTTCACGTTGCACACGTCTGAAACACAGAAACGGAGGCGGTCTCAAACTCTTTCTGACGTTGCGACTGACTCGACTGCGCGACTGAGTGACAGGAGCTGGCGTCAAACCGTCACTTCTCCTCTTGGAGCCTCACGAAAAGAGACAAGACATCAGAGAGCGGAGACGGAGTAAGAGGAGGAGGTGGGACGGAGCGAGGACAAAGGGAGGGGGTTGGACGTGCTGTCACACGGCACAAGGACAACAAAAGGCCGAGGACACAAAAGGCTTTTAGAGCAGCGAGTGGCCGGGACCTCATCACAGTCTATTGAGGCTTCAGAGGCATCGCAGCACGGACGCGTCACAGAAAAAAAGTTTCCTCTCTTCTCGTCTTGCGTCTGCACGCGCGTGCGTTTGTTTCCGTTTTTAATCTTAAACTTCACTTAAAGGAGTCATAGGACGGATGTTTTTTTTTTTTTTTTTAAATAAAGTAAAAAGTTCGGACCAGGATCCTAAACGACCTAACGTAACCTCATGAGACGGTTTCTGTAAGATCGTGAATATTTAAATGAGCTGTGTTCCGATTGGTCGGTTTGCACGTTGCAGAATTAATCGATGAGTTAATCGATGAGTCACTGAACTCAACTCTACTGGACTCAACTTCAACTTAAATTTTACATTTAAAAACAACCGCTGTGATATAAACAATATAAAAAGGGCAATAAGAATATAGGAATAAAATATACACAATAAATAAATAAATAAAAAGAGTAAAACTCTTGTGAATGTGGTGAAACATCAGTTAACATTAATGGAGGATGTGGAGGAGATGCTGTACTTGTTGCTACGACGACGACGATTATCTCAAAAATGGAGGTTGATTATTTTTGTTGACGCTCTCAGATCGATCGGTGCCTCGACAGAGTAGGAACTAAAAAAAAAAAAGCAGCCGGTACCAGACGGATGTTCAGCGACATTAAGGTAAACACGGTTTCGTCTTCTCCACCGGCGCCTCCGCCCGCTCTCACCTGCGTCCAGCAGCTTCTTCACCACCTGGAAGTTGGAGTGCGACACGCTGTAGTGCAGCGCCGTGTTGCCGTTGCCGTCGGCCATGTTGACCACGTGGCGCAGCACGGCCGGGGAGACGGCGCCGAAGGCCGCCAGGTAGTCCTCCACCATGGCCGCCAGCGCCGCCTTCTGGCTGGAGATGCGGAACCACTCGTGTTGCACTGTGTTCAGACAGGCTCTCTGAGAAATCAAAAGAAAGAACAGAATTGACGCGGGTTAATATTCGTGTAACATTTCGGATTTTTTCCCGTAAACAAAAATGACGAAACAAAATCCTCACCAGGTCTTTGCTGCTCACGGCTTTCGTGTCATTTAGATGAGTTTTGAGAACGTTACATGCAGCCAGCATCTTCTCGCTCAGCTCGTACCTTTTAAAAACGACGACAACAAATTGTTATGTTTAAAATAAATTAATGATTTGTTTTTTTTTTTAATCCCACTCCACCCACCTCTCTCGTGTCTCCTGCTTCTCTCCCGAACTTTCCTCCTCGTCCTTCTTGTCCACGTCCTCGGCTCCTTCGGGTTGAAACTCCTGCCTGCTGTTCTTCCCGTCCACGTCCCCGCGTTCCTCCTCCTCCTCCTCCTCCTCCTCCTCTTCGTCCGAGCCGGAGGAGCTGCTGTCCTCCGAGCTGGAGTCGTCGCTCGACGTCGTCTCGTACCTGCGTGGGGCCACAGGGGGGCGACAAACGCACAGGGAACATGAAGCCTCGCGCTCAGGTTGTGGTTGCGGACGTTTGCAAACAAGTTAACAAGGTTCACGAGGGAAGAGGGAGCGTAAATAAACAAACGACAAACACCTTTAACCTCTTAAGTTAAGAGAGGAGATCGGTGGACACTCACCCTCCGTTCACCCCGACGAACTGCAGGTTCTTCTTGGTGCCGTTGGAGTCGGGGCGGCCATCTTTCTTCTTCATGATGGATTTCAGGGTGCTCTGGCTGCTCCCTGAGAGAGAGACGAGAGAGAGGACGTTTATTATTTATCATACGTGTACGAACAGTAGGACTCAACAGATCCAGATGTTAGCATCGCCCCTCGCTCTCATTTTATTTTGGGAACCGCGTGTTCATCCTTCACCAACTGAACAAACAGCTCGAACTTCCTCAAAGTTCCCCGACTGGATGCAGAGAGCGTTAAGCGTCCCGTCTCCTGCTCTCCTCCGCAGCGATCCGTCAGCGTCGCCTCAAAAACCCCCAAAGTATCTCAGTCATTTTAAGTACAGGCCTCCGAAACCAAAATACCAACGCAGAGAGCCAGAGCACTCAGCACATCTGCCAGGACTTGCCCCGACGGAGGGGCCTCTTCTTTTTACTGCTGCTGCTGCTCCGGGGGACGACAACCGAGTAGCAACATGTATGTTGTTACGTGTGTGTGTGTGTGTATAAAGTGGTGTGTTTCCCAGGCTTTGACAGGTGTCAGAGTGAGCTTGATGATGACGACTGCAACAACAAAAACTCCTAAACATCTGCTGCTGTTTCTAAGAGAAAAAAAAAACTAATATTATCACGTTCTCGCCGAGGAGGAGATTTACATTTCGGTATTTTTAGTGTCCAAACCGCAGCTTCAACATCTGCTCTCTGATCAGTTTTTGGAGCGACGAGTGTCACGATTTACACTTTTATTTCAGAGGCGAAACTTCTCCGCACGTTTGCAGCTTCTCCCGGATTCTCTCGTCTTGAGATTTATAACATATAAAAAAAAAACAAAAAGAACTACACATTCTTGGGTTACAACCACATTATTTATGTACGTTGTAGGAGCTTTTTACCCCTGCGACTTCATTTAAAATAGCAGAAACTATGAAGATGATTGCCGTTTTCACAAGACAGTAGCGCCTTTTGAACCCGACACGTTAATTGCGAGTCTTGAATGGTTTTATTTAGCGACTGGTTTGTGTCGAGAAAAACTCCAAGATGTTTTCTTCGTGGTTTAGAAGAAGTCGAAAGAAGCAGAAAAAAACAATGATAAATCAAGACGATGATTTACCGTGTAGAGCTGTCGACATCTGCAGGTCCATGCTGCTCCTCTTCTCCGCAGCAGTGAGCTGTTGTTGTTGTTGTTGTTGTGTGTTGTTGTGTTTGTCTGCAGCGGCAGAGGAGATGCTCTTCTCCAGCTGCGACCGCTCAGCCAGGACCGACAGAGTCTGGGACAACAGCTGCTGACTCATCTCTGACGAGAGAAGATTAGAAGAGAAGTTACAGGTGAGTTTGATGACAAGACTGACCTGTAGGGGGCGACGTGCAGAAACACACGTAGTTTTAACCCAGAGTCTTATTTCACCACGAATACGAGTCAAACTCCCCCTCAAGAGATATGTTATGTTGGTTGAAGTAATATCGAGTTTGACCGTCTTTTTCACAACCAAATAGTTAACAATGAAAGTAAATGGGGCAGCCAGCCAAACGTATCTAAATTGTCATTTTTTAATCACTAATAAAGCTCAAAATATCACTTCACTTCAGCAGTAGCATGAATAGGGTCCCTACACATAAACTGAAGTACTGATAACTTAGTAAGTAAACTGAGAGTTTATTAAAAAGACTGTTTTACAAGACTTACCCAACGTCTTGTTTTCAAAACAACTGGTGATGAAAGGTGTTCCAGATCAGCAGATTCATCATTTTCCTGAACAATCTGCTGATGCGTCCATGAAAAGCGAGAAAAATTATGAATCTGCTGATCTGAAACACCCTTCACCTAAGTTGTCAGTACTTCACTTTATGTGTAGGGACCCTATTCATGCTACTGCTGAAGTGAAGTGATATTTTGAGCTTTATTAGTGGTTAAAAAATGACAATTTAGATACGTTTGGCTGGCTGCCCCATTTACTTTCATTGTTAACTATTTGGTTGTGAAAACAAAAGACGGTAAAACTCGATATTACTTCAACTAACGTAAAATATCTCTTGAAGAAAAAGTGAAATTAATCAATTTAAGTAAACAAATAAGTTAAAAATCTGATTTCAGCCTCTGAAAAGTTCTGGTTTCTGTTCTTTTATAGAGGCAAACTCATGATATTTGAGGTTTTAGACTGTGTAACTTGTACTTATTTAATAATGTTAAACATCCAACTCCAGCCACTGCTTTCAGAGTTTTAATACACTCCCATCGAGTCGTTTCCTCTTAATTTACTGCGTTTCGTTACCTGAAAAGGAGCTGAGTCTGTTCAGTCGTTCCACTAAACCAAAAGGAGGCCAGTGACTGACCGTAAACCAACACAACAACACAATCGACCCCCACATTCATGTGCCAAGCCGATGGCGATGAATGCTGTGTTATGTAACCGCTGGGGCTCCATGAATCAGCATCAACAGCAGCGAGGTGTTAGTGAAGGCGGGGTGGAGCGTAGAAAAAACAACAGGCGGTTGATTTTGCGCGACGTTACTGGCTCCGACGAGAAAAAAAGTGAGCTCATTGTTGGTTCTCGTCCAAAGCCGCCGCCGCCCCCCTCCCTCCCTCGCTGCATTTTTCAGGGTCAGAGATAACTTTGGCCTGTCCGATCCCATCAGGACTTTCTTTAGCCTGAGTGTGAACGCTCTCGCCACAAACCCCCACTGAGACCAGGACTATGACTAGATCCTCAGTCCTGAATGTCAGACTCGTATCTGATTTATTGTTCGGTTATGATTTCACTCCTGTAACGACATCCCAAAGGAATCGGGGGGGGGGAAATAAACGCACACTTTTAATACATGAAAACTGATGGATACAGCCGAGAAAAACTCTCTTTCAATTCATTCGAACAAACCTTGTTTCTTCCACTTTTCAGCTGCTTTCTGACTTTTCTTATCAGCTGTAATGTAACTAACAACTCTCGAATGTCTTGTTTTTTTTTCCTGGATCCAAGTGCAATGAAAGCAGTTTAATCTATTGTGTAATAAACCACAGAGGAGAAAAAGAATAAATCAAACTGCGCCCTCTGCCAGAGATTTTGCTTAAGCAAGATATTGTGCACTAGTGTGTGTTTGTGTGTGTGTGTCAGCCCTTGAAACTATGCAGTAATTGCTTGATTGCCCCCAACAACCGGCTTTGCAGAGAGAACGAGGAACGAAGAGAACCCACAGGGAGGAAGGAGGAGCGTCGGACGTCGTCTCACCTTTCTCTGCTCGGCGGCGGCGGCGGCGTCCGCCTGCAGCTTGAGGATGTCCTCCACGCTGCCGTACTTCATCACCGAGTTGATGGACGACAGCGTGCTGACCAGCTGACTGTTGATGGAGCCGAACTGGGACTGGGGTTGACCGAAGGCTTCGGCCAGCTCGGTGTAGTTCTCCGCCAGGAGCATCTGTTGCTCCTGCAGGAGCTTCTGAACCCGTTCGATGTAGTGATCGAGTCCGACGCCGCCTTGAGCCCCCACCGCCACCTTACTGCCGCTGGTTTCGGCCGTCTCGGGCGGCAGCGACGGCCCGCACGCTATGTTTCTCGTTTTTAATCCCACTAAGAAGTTCTCGTGGATGCTGACCGGCCCCACGCCGCACTCTTTGGTTTTCGCCGAGCCCGATTTGCCGAGGAGCGACTCGGCGTCCGTGCTGGTCCCGACGCCGACCGACCGCGTCTTCGGCGTGGCGTGCGCGTCTTTGACGAGGCCTTCTCCCGCCGCCACCGTCCTCGTTTCCGTGGCGGCAGTGTTGGTTTGTTTATCACATGTTATCAGGCACGTGTCTGTGGAAGAGTCAGTGAGGACAACTGTTTTCGTGTTGGTGAATTTATCTGCAACTTCCGTCTCTGTGTTGGTTTGCTGAGCGGCTAATTCGGGAGCAGCCGTGACGCCAAAGTCCACTTTTTTCACAACCTCCGGGTCGGTTCCTTGTGTCACCAGTGTCTTGATGGGGCTGACGATGACGTCGATGGAGCAGTCTCCGCATCCGACCGACCTACACTCTTTACTCAGCTCCGTCATTGGTTTACACAGAGCCAGACGGTCCACCGACTCCTCCGTGTTGACTCCCACCTCGCACACGTTGACCTCTGTGCAGACCTGTTGGTGGCGCGTCTCCACCCGCCGCCCCACACACTGGTCGCTCACCTCCACGCGCTCGTGCACCACCCACCGGTCCATGGGGATCTCCGGGCCTGTGGCGACACTGGAGACGCTGGTTTTACAGGACACTCCGACATCGTGGCTCTGTTTAGGTTTATCCACGCTGACGGGGATGAACTCCATCTGGACGCCGACTCCGTGGCTGCGAACTTGGACTTTAGCTTCGACGGAGGCGTTGTACGTCTCCGGTCTGACCATCAAACCTTTGTCTGCTTTCTTTCTGTTTGACCCGCCGGCCGCTTGCAGCTCCAGTTTCAGTTTCCCCATCTCCATCTGGTGCGTGGTTTCTTTCAGCTGCACCTCCAGGCGGTAGATCTTCTCCTTCAGGGATTCGATCGTCTGCTGCTGGAGCTCGATCTCTTTCTCCGCTTCGCTCGTCGTCCCCAACATGGCCTCGGTCACGCCGACCGCCGTGCTGCGGACTTCCCGCCGCTCCGTCCCCACTCCAGCGTCCCGGACGCTGCGTTCCCCGCTCGGCTTCTTCTGACCGACGGGGAGGTTGTTCATGTTCTCGTCGGTGACGACACCGATGGATTTTTGGTGAGCCTGGTTTAGTGCCAGGCCGCGGGGTTGGATTTCGTTCATGTTGTTGTCCTGCGTCGTTTTCTCCAGAGCTTGAACTTCCGCCGCCAGACGCCTGAACTCGTCCAGGCGCTGAGCGCTCTGCTCCTGCGCTTCGGGCTCCATGATGTGCAGCTCTGGCTCTTTCTGAATGGGACCCGGGTTCTCCATTTGGTCGACGCAGCCCACGCTGTAGGAACGCTTACGGAAACCTCCGGCGGCTGGGTTTTTGGATTGAGCTGCCAATTGTCTTTTCTCTTCTTGAAGAACGGCGATCTTAACCTGTAAGATAGGAATGGTTTTCACCTGCTCCTCCAACTCTTTCAGCCTCTTCAGGGCGACGACCATCTGCTCCCGGATTTGTTGGAGGTGTAGCGGGCTGACGTTGGTCACGGGCGTGGCCACACCGGAGCTCATGGGGCTGTGGCGGATGGAGCTGCCCATGGATGGAGGGTAGTAGAGGTTGTACTCTCCGTTGGCGAGGTGGCCGTTGATGTTGAGAGGCTGGTGGGTGCTGGGAGAGATCTGACTCGGAGCCATTGAGCCCGAGTAAGAAGACAGCGAGCTGCTGGAGCCCATGCCGCCGAAGCTGGCGAGCCGGCGCCGGGGCATGGGCTCGCTGTGCGGCTGCATGAGCAGACGCTCCTGTTCGAGGCGACGCCGCGTCTCCATGAGCGTCTTCTCCACCTGGGGGTTGTGACGGGTGGTGAATCTGGGCGACGGAGGAGGCAGGAGCTGCTTCTGCTCCGTGACGACGGAGTAGGACTGCTGCTGTGGGGCGACGTCACCGGCGGACGACCTGGAGAGGGTCGGGGTCAGCGGCGTCGCCACCTGGGGCCTGGAGGTGAAGAAGACCGGGGACTGCTTGTCGTCGCTGTTGGAGGAGGACAAGGAGTCGGTGGAGGTCCATTCAGCCTGAGTGCTGCCCCCGCCGGTGCTGCCCCGAGGCACGGCCGACGCTCTGGCCACTTTGGGCTTCCTCTGGATGCTCAGCTTCTTGATGGTGTTGCCCCTCTCGATGTCGTCGACATATTTGAGGAAATCCAGGTCTAGCTGATAACCGTACGGAGTCTCAACATAGTAGGGGTCCTTCTCGTCTTCTGTGCTTGAGCATCTTTGTCCTCTTTCTGAAATTAGAGAGAAAACAAGACATTTTTTAAAAAAAAAAAAAAAAAAAGGTCTCTGAAAGAGCTGGAGTGTCGGGTGAAGTGTTTTGACAATCGCTGTAATTTGTCAGGACGTGTACAAACGCGGTCTCAAGTTTCCGACAAGCGACATAATCGTTTTCGGTTTAAACTCGATCCGACTTTATTGTGTCACTTTGAAATATTCTTTTAAAAACACGGGACTATTTAGCCTTGAGGGATGCGTGTGGGGGAAAAAAAAAACAGCGAGAGATAACAGAGCTGTTGTTTACAACTGGCGGATAAGAGAAGAGAAGAACCAGAGAGGTCAGTGAGAAAAACAAAAAAAAAACAAGACACTGTCAATATTTTTCTAGTCCAAAATCCAACGTCTAATGTCAACATCGGGCACAAACTACAAGAAAATCCAGAGTTTCCACACTTTTAGAGATTAAACAGAGCGTAAAGAGTCCAAACTCCACAAATACTTCCAGCTGTAAATGCCCTCTGTCCCCTGTGAGCGCAGAAGATTAGGAGACTCTCCACCGCTGTGTTGGCTAAATGCAGCGTCTTGTTCTTGGTATGCTTGGCACTCCGGGCCGACTAAAGCAAACACAGGCTTGAAATAAACAGCACCCTGCTCTTCCTTTTCCAGTCCAACCACCACCACCACCCCCCAATGCTCAAAAAACAACCTTCTCTTAATCCTTTCCATTCAGCTCAAAAACAAGAGGGGGGAATTACAACGGCTAACAAGCCTGAAACCTCACAACCACCTTGTTGTTAAAAAAAGCCTCACTCACCTCAGGCCGAATGCACTTTCTCCATTATTTTTTTTTTTTTTATTCTTGCTGGTTGTTTCCAGGGAACAAGATCCACCGCGCTACAGAGCTGCTGCTTCACCTCTTTCTCAATCCTCAATCCATACGAAGGAGGAGAAGAAGTAGAAGTAGAAGAAGGGGAAAAAAAAAAAAAAAGAGAAAAAAGAAATCCCACTGCTGGTGTAAACTAAGTGCAGCGCTCTGCCCTGGCGCTCTATTGGACAGCTGCTTCCTCCAATCCCGTGAGGCTCTGAGCCGGGCGCTTCCCTTTCCCAAATAAGAGTCCAGTCATTGAGCAGGAGGGGAGGTGGACTCACGACAATAACAGCCTATTCTCAAGACAAACAGCTTCTCCACTGTGCATGTCAAACTTTTTACCCTTCTGACTTTACACTCTGATCCACCTCAGATAATGTAAAACGTCATATTTGAATCTATAAAATGACAAATTATCGACTAAATGGCCATAATTTGACGCCCGTGTGCGTAAAAATCTCATAAAATGAGCAAACGGTCGACAGGGTTAGTTGTGATTTCAAAATAAGAGCTGCCGTTTCACTCCACGTGCTCCGGTTTCAAACATCTCCTTTCTTCGTCTAATAAAAAAAAAAAAAAAAAATGCTGTTTTTGGACATTAAAATAACTGTTTAAAGCTTACTTTACCCATTAAAAGTCAACATTGCCTGCTGTTATATCTGTATATCCTCGTCAGTTTGTGCGGGAGCACATCCTGTTTTTATTGGTGGTAAACAAACAATAAGCAATGAGGCAGCACAGTCACGGTCTTGTGGACGTCTGCCTTAGGCACGAGTTACTAACGCTGACCGTTCATGATGGTACCACAGCAGAGAGAGAGAGAGACACCCCCTCTGTCTAATCCAACAGCTGAGCGATGACCTCACGAACATGGAACAACTGAAGAGGTCACGCTTCAGCCACCAGTGACACCGACGGGAGCCTGCGCCAGTTATCCACAGCTGTTACATTGTCAATTTGACAGGGATTAGTCAGCACCGACGATCGTGACCCAACTTCCTTATTTAACGACGCGTCTCGTCCGCTCGACGTCAAGACGTTTTTTCGAGGCGATATTTTCTTCTCCTGCGCTCATTCCTGTCTAAAATTAGACTGTTTGAACAACCAACAAATGAGGCTAGATGAGGCGATTTCCTCAAACTTTCCCAAGCATGTTTTCCCCAAATCGAGCTCCTTCGCTATGACTAAACCCTGTTAGTATTCAAGGAACTTAAAAAAAAAAAAAAAAAGAAAAAGATGTCGACATAGATTAAACTTTGCCTTGGAAAAACTCTGACGCAGGATCAATCTCCTTAATAGCTTCAGATATTTCTGCGTATCTTGCATACCCCGGCTGACATGTTGTCTTTAACATCATCGTTACTCTTCTTTTCTGTCCTCGGAGCTGAACGGAGCTCTGCTCTCCGCTCCGGTCTTTGCTTTACTTATAAAGAGAAGTGATATATTATGACACAGAGTGTTGTGACTGTGGTTCATCAGGAACCATCACTTGATTCTGGTACTAATCTAGAAATAAAGACATGAGTAAAGAAATGAGTCTTAATCCGAGTTGACACTACTCGAGTTTACCATGTGAATGGTGAATCATCAGTTAATGATCATAATGTGTGAACGGCCCTAACGACTCCATCAGAGGCCGTCGGGACCTGGTCTGAGACCGGGACTGGATCTGTCATGTTAGAAAACTGGAGGAGTCTGAAGAGACTGACAAAGAGCGACAGCCAATCAGAGGAGGGATGTGAGATAAATGCTGCTGCCGTCTCACTGATTCACTCACAACCACGTTTAAAAGTCGGACGTTTACAGTGCTAGCGATGCTAAATGTTAGCGATGTTAAGAGTTAGTGTCTGACATGTTAAAGCTTTTTGTTTCAGTTTCAGTTTCTACAAACTCCCCATGTCTGATCCAGATGTTACCCGGTACCGGGGAGGTCTGCTGCTGGTTTCAGCCCCACCATGAATACCAGCATGTTGCTGTGATGTTTACATGCTGGTTTACTGGTTTAGTTATAGTTTCCATCATAACGTTATTTCCAGTTTCCTGGACTGTAGCTGCTATAGGTAGTCACCAGTCAAAGACCTCAGGAATATCCACAATGATTGGTTGAATTTGTGTTAATAGTTGTGATTGTAACGTCATTAAATCCTGGAGGATCCGATCAACCAGGAAGAAGATTGTTTTCATGTGTTTTCACATCTAAACGTCTCTACTTCCTGTTTTCTCTGCAGCGTCCTCGGTACCGTCAGTGTGTCGGAGCAGCTACATCCTGTCTAGTTCACGTGACCAGACGTATAGTTTGGTGACGTCACGGTGTGATCGGGAGTCAATCGCTGACAAGTCTTGTAGTGTGAACGCTACAGGTCTCAGACCAGTTGTTGAGACTCCAGATCATGGGAACACAAGTCGCTGACGAACACAACAGAGTCTGAGACTCACAAAAAAAAAAAAAGGTTTCTCTTTTAATTTACAGGACATTCATTTATTCCGAAAACCAACAAAAAGTCAATTTCTCTCAGTTCTTTTGAGTCAGGACACGTGACACATCACAAACGTACAAGAACAAACGACCATTTTTGGGGAAACAAGAGCTGAAGAACTGCTCTAAACATGAGGTAAATGAGGTAAACGCCAAGTCAACAAGTCAGACTTTGGCAAACGACATCCCAGCTCTACTCTGCTTCTCTCAACTGGGAATTTGAAAAATATTTCAGTCCAATTACTAAACATTCAATCATTAAAGAAGATTGCAACAGTTAAAAGTTTCTCTCCGGAGACGATTACCAGACCAGAGTCTGTGACAGAAGTTGATGTGCTGACTGAGCACAGTTGTTCTTTACATCAAGACACACTGATGTGACACTTTCGGGTCACATGTTTTAGCCATTTCCAGTTTAACAGCCATGTGTTCTGTGTAAAAACTCCTGTTAATTTCATTCAAAACGTCCTTTCACTCACTTCTGTGAACCGTCTCTCCTGTGTTTGGTCCGATGGGCCAATTTAGGGCTCGGTGTTAAAATCTTGTGAGGAAAAATATACAAGCAGGAGCCCGTGTAAAAAGTTTAAATATAGAGCTGACAAAAGCCTTTTAACATCCAAAGCAACCTCACACAGACAGAATAAATTAAGCTACTGGTCTAAATCTGTCTACCAGTTGTTTGTCTTGCAGCCTGAGAACAGAGAGCTACTGGTTTTAACTATCTGGGTTAGAAAACCCGACTGGTCGCTTCATCACGGTTCCACTAATCGCAGGTAAAACTCATCGTCATTTCTGTTGAACATCTGAGTCATTTCAGCTCAGAAACACCCGGAACAAAAGTCGTCTTAAAGGTGAATTCAGTCACATCTGAACCTTTATTCTACTGTTAGAGCCTCTGAGTTAACGTCAGTTGATGAAATAATAAAACAAGTCGGTGCTACGTTAGCGGAGATGCTAACAGCTAATAAGCCCAGAAGTCTTACCAACATGACACTATGTCTGTTTAACTCAGTAGTGGTAAAGACATAAATGTTTATACTTTAGTGCACATGTTTTATGTGAAGCATGCTATTTTTAGCTTGTCTATGGTGTTTTCCATTAGCACTTTTGTTAGCATCAAGCTAGCTTTCCGCTGTCAGAAAAGAGCTGATTGTCGAACTTGTTTCTTTCCCACTACTGAGTTAAACAGACATAGTGTCATGTTGGTAAGACTCCTGTCTGTTGCTGGGCTTAGAAATAGATGTTCGGCCTCTTTAGTGACACAACAACACTGTTTACTTTGACGTTAGAAATCTGCCCAATTCACTTAGATTATCAGCTACGTCTTTCTCTTTCTCACTCTAACAGTAGCGTAAAAAGATTCAAATGTGACTGAGTTCGCCTTTAACTATGGGTGTTTTCAAACCGGAGTCATTTGGTCCAGTTGGAATCAGTTTTTTTGGGTTCAGACAGATCTGACCTCTTGAGAGGAAACAGCCTGGGTTTGGTCACGAACAGAAAGTCTGAAGTGTTTATCTGACCCGACTACGAGACGTAGAGAACAGAGAGTAGAGGTCTGAGATAAAGTTAAAACCAGGTGCAGCAGCTGAAGCGAAGTCTATTGAGGTATGTGGAGCTACCGGTATGATTTTAAACACACCTCACAGCTTCTCTGCTGCTGCAGTCAGCTGATGATGGTGTGATCGCTGGAAACACTACATCACTACACACTAGGGTGGAGAAGAGCTGTGCAACCTGTTTCTCATTTGATTTGATTTGATTTAATGAAGCTTTTAATTGTACAAACATGTAAAAGAAACAACCTGTTGTTCATTTGCTCTGGTTTAAAAAAACAAAAACAAAAAAAACAACCCAATCCTCCATAGAAAATGCATAAAAACAATAATAAGTAAACCTCAAAATGGAGATTTTTCTTCACAAACGCGTGAAACAGAGACGTCACACAGTCGGACCGGACTCGTACAAGCAGCTGCAGATGGAATAACACGACCGAACACTCACACTTGTGTTTCACTCTAAACTAAGAGCTAAGCATGATGCAAGTGCCTGGGTGGAGGGGACTCTAGTGGCCTGACACACACACACACACACACAAACACACACAAACACACACACACACAGTCTTTTTCTCACACAAGCAGCCTGGTATTTCCTGGCTCTGCCTGCGAGCTCTACGCGCTAATCACTCATAAGAAAAAGGCAGCTTCGACGTTTCGTCAACAGCAGCTCAACACAAGCAGCGACGGTGAGACACATCCGTTTGATTTGAAACAGGAAACTAAACAATAAAGTGATAAGTAGATTAAAGCTGCACATTCCTGCGCCTTCTTTTCTTTAGTTTTCTAAGAGAACAGAGGGTGGTCAGGCGGAGCAGAGATCTATTAGCTTCTCCTAGAAACTCTTGAGGACTGTGCCAGGCGCCGCCGCCTGATTCAACAACTCCTGGACACGATGATGATAATGCAGAGCGGAGGAAATGTTTGTGCTTCCTCTGCAAACAGGCAGCCTGAAAAAACACCGGGCGGCCTCGCTCCTTTTCTCATAGAGGGCGAATGAGAACGATCAACGTCGAAGACGGCGTGAACGTTTTGTCAAACGGTTTTGTCTGCGTCTGGACGCTAAAGACTGGATCGTCTTGAGTGGATGTTTTGCTTCTGATAGAAACAAGCTCATATATTAGCTGTTAGCCAGTAGCTAAATGGTGTTAGCTTGGCTAAGCTAGCCGACTGTTTTCGTGTTATGTACAAAATGAATGTGAAAGTGAGTAGTTTTAAACAGTTAGCGCAGGAGCTAGCCGTTTAGCCCGTTAGCATCTAGAAGTCGCAGTGAATAAATCCCGATGCTTTACAGTGGATGTTTTAACTTCCTGGTAGCTGCTAGCTAACGGCTAATAGATGATTTCAAAATAAAAGCACATTCATTTCACAATAAAACAGCTTCATTTCTTCTCTATCGGCCTCTAGAAAACTAAACATCTCTGATCAAGCAGATTTGAAGCTAATCTAGAGATAAAAAAATAATAATTTGTCATCTTATGCTGCATCGTTTACAGCGTCTATCTACAGATGTGTCATCGTGTTGCTGTTGGACTCAGCGGGGCCGCCCAGCAACATTTCAACATCCTGACAAGGACCTGATCGCCGCACAATGAGATACAGTCACACTTTAACAAACCAGAACTACATTAATTCATGTCCCACTGTTGTACGACGACAGTAAGAGTCCAAGGAACGATCGGGGCCAGTGAATAAAAACAAACAACGACACTGTTTAGTTGACAAAGACTCAGCACCGTGCCCCCTTTTGGCACACATCATTCTAACCTCGCAGCACTTACATAAACACACACACAGACATAATGGGGGGGAAAGTGAATGAACGGTACCATGGGGGTGTTTTAAAGTGGCAGCTGGGTCGGTCCCCGCCACAGAAACAAAAACCACCACAGTAGGTTTGAATAAGCTGAGGGGGGGGTTCGACCCGTCTGATCGACTCTGACCCCCGTCCAAAACAGACTGGAGGTATTCAAGGACTCAAAGTCAGGCCAAAGCCGTCGTGGTCTGGTCTGAGCCGTGACTCAGCCTCTGCAGGGTTTTAATTTTAGACAACCAGACCTCCACAGCAGAGGAGAGAGAGGGGGGGTGTGGATTTAGTGGATTTAAACGCTACAACTATCTAATAATACTGGTGGACTTAAAATACGAACTAAAAATGTTGACGACCACATTGAGAAACATGTCTGGGACGGTATCTTCTGGTGTGGCTTCACTTGAGAAAACTCGACGTGATGACTGTTACTTAAAAATCAAAATTGAGATCAGCTGAGGTTTTATCTGAAAAATGTGCTTGATGTTTTTTTTTTTTTTTTTTTTTGTCGAAGCGTCTCAACACGTCCAACATGTGGCAGTTGTTTCATATCAAGAGGTCGAACGGCGCAAACTGGCCCAGAAACAGAGGGAGCGACGCGATTTTGTTTGAGTGGAGGATCAAAACGTTTACAGTTACATCTGTGACGATGACTTAATCAGCATAAAGTAGAATTATGGTTCTATTATGTTTGATTGTGCGATAATTAAAACAGATACTCTGCTGGAAACAGAGTGTAAAGCATCTCAGATTACAGAGCTTGAGCTCCTTGTGTTATAACTTTCATAATTGCACAGATTTATCTTGCATTTTTAGATTTAGAAACCAACAATGGTTAAGTAGGTTTTCTTTGTAGCCAAGTGAGCTACTTCAGAGCAGAGTGAGAGTTAATCCTACTTGATAATAGTCGACTTCACCATCGATCTCCAGTGGTGGTGTCTGGTGGACTTGGTCCTCTGATGGTTGGTGAATCATCAGTTAATGATCATAATGTGTGAACGGCCCTAACGACTCCATCAGAGGCCGTCGGGACCTGGTCTGAGACCGGGACTGGATCTGTCATGTTAGAAAACTGGAGGAGTCTGAAGAGACTGACAAAGAGCGACGGCCAATCAGAGGAGGGATGTGAGATAAATGCTGCTGCTGTCTCACTGATTCACTCACAACCACGTTTAAAAGTCGGACGTTTTAACTCTTTTTGTTTCAGTTTCAGTTTCTACAAACTCCCCACGTCTGATCCCACTGAAACCAGCCTGTTGCTGTGATGTTTACACGCTGGTTTAGCGGTTTAGTCTGTTGGAGGCAGCGTCTTCACCGGTGCTCGTCAACAATAAACGTCTGTAAATCACGGTGAGAAGCAGCATCTACATCCTGTCTAGTTCACGTGACCAGACGTATAGTTTGGTGACGTCACGGTGTGATCGGGAGTCAATCGCTGACAAGTCTTGTAGTGTGAACGCTACAGGTCTCAGACCAGTTGTTGAGACTCCAGATCATGGGAACAACAAGTCGCCAGAAATAAAGAAGTGACAAAGTACTAAAGTACTGAATAAAGCACTGACGGCTGTCACAGCTGAAGTAGATGTGTGTATAGCATCTTTAATGGACCAACCATACAAATAAATAGTTTCAAATAGTCTCTGAAATTAGATATCGAACAGTTGTCTGTGTTTTTGACATTTACATGAATGCAGCTACATCTCATGTAGAGTTTCTGGTTCACAGACCTTCGGTTAAGACAAACTTTAAAGCCTAAATAACTAACTGAGTGTAGCACAAACTCAACAACTGGTGTTATAAGACCAACATGGTCGACCTGAGCATCTCTCTCTGCAGCATATTCTTGAAATTCTTTGTGTGCAGCAGGTGACCACATTGGCATGTTAACTGCCAACACTGCAGAGAAGCTATTTTTACTGTTAAAATGGGGGAGGAGGTTGTTAGCACTTGTTAGCACTGTTAGCGAAGCATTCCTCACAGTTTTTCCTGCGAAAACCGATTGATAAAACTTTCTGTTTCTGAATCTTAATTAACAAGATCTAAACGGTAAAAAACACCATCGTCTCTCGAGTCACGATCGCGCCGATTGTAGACGAACGCTGACGCAGAGGACGCTGTGCCAGTGTCCCACGTGCTGCGCATTCCTGGAGGGATTTGGAAAGTAAGAAGCTTCACTCTCTCTCCTGTTAGTCCATGCAGGAATGCGAGCCGTCTGCAGGTGTGCGTGCGCTCAAAGCTGACAGCGTTTATTTCACACCGAGGCGTGGAAACCCGACGTGCGAATGTTTCAGGAGAGGACGGCGTGCAGGAGACCGGTTTATGTTCGGATGAAGTGTTTTGTTCGCTGTAAGATAATATTTAACATTCCCGCGAGTACGTGAGATGTTCGTGAGACGAATATGGGAACGAACAGAAAAAAACGAGCCTTAAAAAGTCTGAGGACGTGTAGAAAATTTCACTATGATGTTACTACTGTAATTAAAAACTAACAGTTAAACTGTTGTTTCTAACTGTAACTTTGTGAAACACTTAAGCTTAATTGAATATACATGAATATTCATTATGTTAATGAGCTTAACTCTGATTGGCTAACGAGAACCTGGCTACTAGCTATTAGCAAATGGAGGAACTTTGTTTACTGTCACTAAAATGAGAAGTTCAGCAGAGTTTAGGACATATGTGTCTTTACATAGATGTAGACACGTTGTTACATGTTGAAGTAAACGATCACTAGCTCGTCTATTATGCGTCGTCTGTTAGCTTGATGCTAACACACAATGGAAAACGCCATAGATGGGCTAAAACAACAAACGTGCTGAAGTCAGTCTCTATAAAATGTCACAAACAGGAAACTAATGTCTGACTATGTTGTTGTTGTTATAGTAGTAGCGAGACAAATCCTGTGGGCGGAGTCAAACAGATGAGATCATGAATGATTAATGAGGTTACTACAGGTAAAAACTGTCGTCTAACGTCGTTATGTAATCTCGACAAAAAACATTGCCAGTCGTCTTCCTCGTCTAAATATTTAATGCTTTCCCTCATATCTGTGTATCTGTGGGACAGAAACAGACGCGGTGCAGATATCTGAGCCGGTTAAATATACATGACTGACATAAACCTGAAACTAAACACCTCGTCCATTTTCAGCTCCATTGTATCTCTGGTCCCAGCTGAGTTTTATTTAGCCGGGATGGGGACACACGAGGCAGCCAGAGACAGATTTACATGTAGGGATATGTTTAGTAATAGTAACAGTAAAAAACGAACACGTTGTTCGTGATGATTGCGAGTGGAAACTTCATAAAAACACAACAATAACAAAAAGACAAAAGGATGTTTGTTACCTGGGCCGTTGCCATTCACGTGCATGGTTTGAGCCATGGCTGCAGCTCTGTGCTCTCAGTCCCACAACAAGACCTAGTGCGGTCATGCAACTGCCATGCATCAAGTCCAGATTACCATGCAACCTGCGAACTGAGACAAAAACAACACAAAACACAGGAGAGACGGTTAACTCACACATCGGGTTAGTGGCGAGACGAGTAAACAGCAAAACACAGTGAGTGGATCAATCAGGACAAAACCTGGAGCTGAAATGACTTCACAGGTGTGTGTGTGGATCTGACATTTATGAACAGGAGGGTCCTGTGTGTGTGTGTGTGTGTAGTTCTGGTCATCATCAATGGACACATTATGAGCTGGAACAAAAGAGCTATTCTTGCACAAGCACAAGGAGGGTAAAAGTTCAACTTTGTGGGTTCGAGAGAGAGAAAGAAAGTAAAAAAGAAAGATAATGTGGAGGAGACGAGATGCAGACGAGGTCGACTCGGATGGTTTCACGAAGCCAGAACACCCACGATCTTTCTGGATGATCTGTCTGACTTGTGTGACATTTACCTGCTCTGCTATAAACAGGATTACTGACCCTGATCCTCTGCTGTCTGGACCAGCTGGATTCAGGCCCCCTAGTGGACGTTAAATGGGTCAAAGACTCATTAATAATAATATATATCCTGTCTGATGCAGCCCTTATAGTATAATGACTATAACAATTTGTTCAATTCTGTTGTATTCACCTAGTAACTATACACCTGCTAAATAGCATAAAAATCTATGTTTTCCATCATTTTTTCTTTGTTTTCATGACGTTTTGCTCATTAACTTTCCTCAAAGGAGCAGAAACGGTTCGTCAACATCCCTATTTATCGATCTTTTAAAATAGCAGGAGTAAGTCCTCCATCTGTCAGTAGTTACTCCGCAAGTGCAACGTAAATACTTGTTTATGGAACAGGCCCAAATAAAGAACCGCAGCCGTGTCACGTCATGTCGCTTTGGCCCGTCCGAACCCCAAACTGTTCCCCGTCGACCAGAGGAGCTTATATTATAGACGTGACACAGAGGAGAGAGACGAGGACCGGACCGGTTCCAGCACCCAAATAAACACAGACACCCAAATAAAGTCTGAGCTGCTCTGCTGCACGGTTATAATCAGCTGCAGTACGTGCAGCAGTAGAATATTCACTGTGGCGCAACGAGAATAAAACATGACAGAATATTTAGTAATTATAAGATGTCGATTCATGTCCGAGTCACGCTCCACTTCACTCTTAACACTGCACTTCAGAGTAGATCTTATGCTGTATTTATTATTATCATCATCTCAAACTTGAAATAAATTGACTTTACTGCACTTGAAACAGTGAATGTATTGTTTAAATAATAAATATAAATAAATTAAAGTTTCTCGCAAACAAGTAAACCACTAAATTGAAACTAAAACACAAACATAAACATTAAAGTACAAAACAACACTTATAGCTAATGTTACGCATTGCTAATGTTTAGCACCTCTAAAGTTTAGCATCTCCGATGTTTAGCATCGCTAGCACTTAGCATCTCTAAAGTTAAGCATCTCTAGCGTTTAGCATCTCTAATGCTTCACATCACTAAGGTTTAGCATCACTAACATTTAGCATATCTAGTGTTTAGCATCTTTAGCGTTTAGCGTCCTAATGCTTCACATCTCTAACGTTTAGCATCTAACGGTTAGCATCACTAACATTTAGCATCTCTAATCATCTCTAACATTTAGCATCTCTAACGTTTAGCATCTTAACATTTAGCATCACTAACGTTTAGCATCTCTAACGTTTAGCATCTCTAACGTTTAGCATCTCTAACATTTAGCATCTCTAACGTTTAGCATCTCCAGTGTTTAGCATCTTTAACGTTTAGCATCATTAACGTTTAGCATCTTTAGCATCACTAACGTTCAGCATCTCTAAGGTTTAGCATCTCTAAGGTTTAGCATCTTAACGTTTAGCATCTTAACGTTTAGCACCTTAACGTTTAGCATCTTAGAACTCTAATGTTTAATCTCTAACGTTTAGCATCTCTAAGGTTTAGCATCTTAACGTTTAGCATCTCTAACGTTTAGCATCTCTAACATTTAGCATCTTAACATTTAGCATCTTAACGTTTAGCATCTCTAACGTTTAGCATCACTAACGTTTAGCATCTTAACATTTAGCATCTCTAACATTTAGCATCTCTAACGTTTAGTGTTTCTAGCATTTAGCATCTCTAATGTTTAGCATCTCTAATGTTTAGCATCTCTAACATTTAGCATCTCTAACGTTTAGTGTTTCTAGCATTTAGCATCTCTAATGTTTAGCATCTCTAACGTTTAGCATCACTAACGTTTAGCATCTTCAACGTTTAGCATCTTAATGTTTAGCATCTCTAGTGTTTAGCATCTCTAATGTTTAACATCTCTAGCATTTAGCATCTGTAATAACTGTAATAACTAGCATAACGTTCAGTATATTCACAATAATTTCCACATTATGTATTAACCCTTAACACTTGACACATGAGTTCAACCTGTTAAAATGGACAAAGTTCGCGTGTCATTAGGAACAAAACACAAAATAAGTCACACTCGCAAACTGGAAAATGGCAAAATACTAATAATCGTTTTGTTTCAATTACTTTGTTTTTGTAATCGTTTTGGAGCCGTGACCGTGATCGAAACGCAAGTTTTGATTGATTGCACAGCTCTGACCTTGTCGCGCTTTTATGTTGACATGTCACGTAACGTGTTGAGGTTTCTCAAGAACAGTTTATCCAACAATCTTTTCCATTTGAATGGACGAGCGGTCGTCGAGGCAGATGCGAAGGTTTAACCTCCGCTTGCAGGTGTGGTTGTAGACAACAAACTTCCACTTATTATGAAATGAAAAGAGACAAGACACGTCAAACTTGCAGCTGTACACAGTTAAAAGAAAGAGGAAAAATGGACTTACTCCATGCAAACAAACTATGAACAAAAACCAAAAACAAGCGCGTCAGACTGACCAAACATCTCCCAAGTGTCCTGTTCCATGGGCTGCCACAAAACACACCTGAGGGGACACAAGTCTTAATAAATACAAATAAAATGAACAATTTATTAGAATTGAGTAGTTTTTAGATTTATATATACACATTACTGCTCGTATACTGGGAAGAATATATATATATATCTACACGTTTCTTCAGCAACGTGACATTTAGTCAATGATCAACATTTAAACTCGTAATTTACCGGTCTGTTGTTGACAGAGATGTGCTGCTATTTCAACATTTCTATAAACACTGGAGGAGCCTCAGCTTTCAGTTCAGCCTGTTGCATAACAACTCCACACACCCGTATGGACTCACTTGAACGACAATAAAAAAAAAAAAAAAAAACTCAAAAATGTAAACGTCACATGCACGAGTTCTCGGTCTAAAAAACTGGCATGTTGGGCGACTCTGAAGCTTTTTGTTTTCTTTCTCAGACGCACGTTTCCAGGAACTGATGACAAACGAATTGTGTTTTTTTGTAGATGTTTCTGTTGTGATGTTTAGAGTGAAAACAAGGTGTGATGGTGGCGTGTTGTACAGAGTCGACGCTGCAGGTCAAGGCCTGTGAGGTCTGATGACGATCGCCTACATACAGCAGACATGCACCAACACTTATCAAGTCGCGTTGTTCGAGTTAAACAAAAACAAAAACACTGACATCTGCTCATGCAGCTTACCTGTAACTCTCATTCTAACTTCCTCCCACTTGAGCTCAACGCGCAACTGAGCTCACAAGGCCCCTGACGACGACCCCAAACCCAGCAAGTCCTTTCTCTCTCACTCTGAGCGGTGAGCGGGTGGATTTCACAGCTAAGATTAGACGACTTCCTCAGATGACAGCCAAACGATCTGTGTCCTATAAGGGGAAACGGGACTTTAAGGCCGTTTGTGTGGAACCGACCCCCCCGCCGGGCCTCCAGGTGAAGCGCGCGGTTTGCGGAGCTAACGTGGCCGACGGCAGCCTCCGGTCGCTCTTCTTCTTCTGACCTTCACGCTCGTTTGACTCGGCTGAGGAGCAGCTAATGAGCTCGACAATGGAACAAAATGGAAAGCGCCTTTTCGCACACACACACACGGTTACTGATTAACCAGCACGGCAGCGTTTCCACTTCACTCAGCGGCGGGAAGGTGAAGATAGAGAGTAAACAAAAAACCCGGAGTGTTTCTATGTTAGTCAATCACTCAAACACGTCCACGGCGACGCTTCAAACGACACTTGCTGCTGCTGCACGTTGCAGCATTTCTTCCTCTGCACAAATATCACAAACGCTTTCTTCTGTCGGTAAATAATCAGCATGTAAATAACCTCTGCTACCTAAAAAATATATATATTATTACAGATTATAGGTTTATAGTTTGCAGTTATAATATAACCAATCACCAAACCTGCTGAGCAGAGGACGCTTCATTAAGAAATAGCAGAGATGAGCTTTTCAAAATAAAAGACTTGTTTCTCATTATATAGCCAAAAGTAGGGTTTTGAACGTGTCATGGACTTTTATTTTTTATCAGATGAATAAATAATAAACACACCTTTTTTTCTTTGTTGTCAGTCTAATCATATTAACTCATTAAATACCTAATCTGGACTAACAGGAAGTTACAGATTAAACCATAAAGTGTCCTAAAAGTGTCTTTCATACGTTGTATTGTGGCCTCACTGACAACACATACAGAAAATCCCTCGTGTTACTTAACAACTCAGGGTCTCAGTGTCTGTCAAAACCTCCACGATCCAAAAATAATCATTTCCTTCTTCTTCCCTGATCAAAGCCTCATTCATCCAGCAAGTTAAATGCAAATTAGTTCATTAGCTTTTGCATAACGCCGCTTATAAACAAACCAACAAACTGAAACTCAAACTAAACTCAACCGTGAAAGAGGTTTAAATTTGCGAAGCCAAACCTGTTGGTGCAGGTGAAAACATTCAAATAAAGGCTTTTCAATTAACTGATTAGTTTTTAAGCGATTATACATTAAAACGATGCTTAAATACTCAGTTTACATCAAATCTTAAGCGTTAAGAGGCAAAAACCTGCAAATAGTGGCCACTTTATTACTATTTGTGTCATGTTAGACAATTATAAAACCAGCTGTTGCTTATTTTTCTGTTTAAACTGTGAGATCTGTGCTGTTTTGTCAGTGTGGCATCATATTAGGGAGTAGTATAGCTTGTTTACTGTTGTATCAACAGGCGTCACTCAGCTGGTTTCAACTGCAGCGTAAACACGACAAAACAAAGACAACGTAGAGTCTTCACAACTCACCAGAACTTAGTCAGCACCGAGCACATCAAGCTACGAGTCGATCCGATCCGAGCTGAGGGCTGTCGATGTTTTTTGCGAAGCAGTCAAATGAACAAAAAGCAACAAACACGCGAGGCATTAAAGCCACAAGACGCAAACCAGAACAACTCGTTTTGTTTCCTCCTCAGCTGATACATAAATATGCAACATGCACGCAAAGTTTTCAATGACAGCGAGTGATTTACGGTGACTCAGGCGGCGTTCCTCTTCAGAGAGGTGTGTGTGTTTAAAAGAAAGAAACTCGCCTGAATGATTTATTGTGGTAGGAGAGTCTCGACACGCAGGGCTACCAAAGACAGACGCAAACCGACAGTGGAAAAAGTTTTGAGTTGTCAAACAGTCGTATGAAAACTGAGACACAAGGAGACACAAGGAAAAGCATCAAATCCTCAACACGTCACAGCGACGTCAACCTTTGACCCAAACAATGTTAATGAGTGAATAAGTGTCAAATTTGAAAGGACGTTCTCACGGCGTTAACAAGAATATGGGACATTTGTAGCAACAAACCCACAACCTGAAAACATGACACCTCAGGCTACAGCTGACGCCAACATGAATACAATCAACTGACAAAGAGCGACGGCCAATCAGAGGAGGGATGTGAGATAAATGCTGCTGCCGTCTCACTGATTCACTCACAACCACGTTTAAAAGTCGGACGTTTTAACTCTTTTTGTTTCAGTTTCAGTTTCTACAAACTCCCCATGTCTGATCCAGATGTTACCTGGTACCAGGGAGGTCTGCTGCTGGTTTCAGCTCCACCATGAAAACCACCGTGTTGCTGTGATGTTTACACGCTGGTTTACTAATAGTTTCCATCCTCATGTAATTTTTTAATGTGTAAGTCCAGTTTCCTGGACTGTAGCTGCTATAGGTAGTCACCAGTCAAAGACCTCAGGAATATCCACAATGATTGGTTGAATTTGTGTTAATAGTTGTGATTGTAACGTCATTAAATCCTGGAGGATCTGATCAACCAGGAAGAAGATTGTTTTCATGTGTTTTCACATCTAAACGTCTCTACTTCCTGTTTTCTCTGCAGCGTCCTCGGTACCGTCAGTGTGTCGGAGCAGCTACATCCTGTCTAGTTCACGTGACCAGACGTATAGTTTGGTGACGTCACGGTGTGATCGGGAGTCAATCGCTGACAAGTCTTGTAGTGTGAACGCTACAGGTCTCAGACCAGTTGTTGAGACTCCAGATCATGGGAACACAAGTCGACGACGATCACGACAGAGTCCGAGACTCACAGATCTTTGGTGAAGTCGACTAGATGAACTAGACCAAAGTAAACTAAAAATGAAGAGATAGATAAACTGATTTATCACCATATTCATGGTGATACAACAGCACAGATTCAGTGCTGAAGTGAGGTTGATATTAAGAGTGTAAGACAAGTAAAAAATCTGAAAGAGCAGCGAAGCTCTGTCCACGTATTGAGCAAAAACAATGAGTGCTGTTATCATAAAAACATTCATGTGGAGCTTAAATACCACGCCGTGCGTCTGGACCCATGTGTTCGCCATATAACTCGACCAACTTAAGAATAAACACCTCGGCCTTCACAGGATGTGGTGCGACAGTTCACATTTTCCACTTTGAAAAAAGAAAAAGGAAAAAAACAAATACGCTTGAGTTCACATTTTTCATGTTGTGACTTTTTGTGTGTGCGTGTGTGTGTGTGCGCGTCAACGTAAACAGCATGAAAAGCTAAAAGAAAGAAAGAGAGAAGAGCTGTTAAGGTTTCCGACCCGCTGTTTCCTGAATATTCAACAGGCTTGTTTTTCCCCTAATAAAAACTGAGGTTTTGAAGCTTTAATGGAGGAGGGGAAAAAAGCCTCGGGAGAAAAACTGAGAAACGGCGGCGTTATTTATTCACGGCATCAGAAAGGAGTTGGTAGAGCGTTTTATCTCCCTGCTGATAATCAACGAGGGGTGAGCTTAGGTGGCGGCGTCTTCGTAGTAATAATACTTCAGTATGTTTTGGAAGCATCTGTACTTTAATTGGAGTGTACTTGAGGCTACATCTTAAAGGGTGGACAGATGAAGAAACATTAAAAATATTAATATCAAACAGGAATTTTAGGGAAAAAGAACAACTTTTATATTGTTGTTGGCTCTAAGTTTTGATGTGCTGGTAAACAGTAAATACTAGATACTTTAAGACTTTTACTTGAGTATCATTTCACTAGAGACGTCTTATTTATTTGCACAACGCTGGACAAACGTGTGCCAGAGCTCAAGCCCGTGTCGACATAATTGCGAAGACGAGCTGCGGAGCTACTTGTCGTCTCGGCTCTGCGTCTGGGCCTCGTTAGCGGATGCCTTTGGAGCTTTCGGAGGAGAAGCTGCTGAGGCGACTGTGGAGAAGACGGCGGGGTCACGGCGAGCGGGTCGGACGTTTCGTCAACGTGGCGGCGGTGCTGAACGCTCGGTTCGAGCTTTGATGTCCTGCGTGATCCCGCTGAGCTCGACTCTGGCCTCAAAGCCTTTCAATTACAGCGACGAGGAGGAGGGAGGGAGGGAGGAGGAGGAACTTACAGGAAAGAGGAGATTTTGTCTTTAACTTTATGAGTTTACCGTCAGGCGGGTGGCAATCGCCACACAGGAATGACAAGAAAACACCTCCAGCTACATCACATCTAATAGATAAGACGAGAGTCAAACTGATTGATAGCAAAGTATTTGGGAATAGCTGCCTTTTTAGCTTCTTCTTCTGTTTTAATACTAAATAGATACAGGACAGTGGATTTTTTTAAAGCTTTTTTTCTCAGAAATCAGCTGTAAGAGCGATGACAGGAAACCAAAACAGTTAAATTGTGGTTAGGAGCTGCTTTATATTAACGCAAATTACCACAAATTCTTAGTGATCTTACAATTTTAGACCAATTATCATCATCATCATTGTTTCCATGTGAAACGTCAGTGAACTAACTCTCTTGTTTCTCTTGGAAGAGGCAGGAAACGTTTACCTTCCATCATCACTGATAAAGACCAAGAGAAACAGTTCACAAACAAAACGAGAGTTCATGAAAGAAAGAAGGAAAACACACAGAGAATATTAGAAACACAAGGAGGACGTCCGACCAGACAAGTCACTCTAACAGGACTCGACTAGACTCAATTTCATTAGGGATTTCACCTGGTCCCAGCTGCTTTTTTAGTTCCTACTCTGTTGAGGTAGGTTAGCTAACCCAGCAACGAGTCCAGCGTCTCCTCCACATCCTCCATTAATGTTCACTGATGTTTCACCGCCTTCACGTGGAGGAGGAACCGAACTGTGACGGAAAACGACGCGTCTGGAAGAGCCGAGAAGAGCTAGAACGAGACATCACACGCCGGTTTCGTCCCGTTATTTTTAATTAATCGCTTAATTAAAAAAATCGCAACAAAAAAACGCCTAAAAACCCAAACTGAACCTAAAAACCTAGAGGGACGTATCTTCTATTAGTCTTTTCACAGCATCGATTAAAGCCAATTAATAGGCGTATTTACCACTTAATGATGGTTTGAGAGCTCAGTTAACATAACTAGTGTGTATATATATATATAAATCTGCCCAAAACGCCACTTAGCAAAACCTCAAAGATAAGAACAATACACTGGCTTCAGAGTGGACACACACACACACACACACACACACACACACACACACACACACACACAGAGGATGAGTCAACCTTCATTCCTGTCGCTGTATAAATACACATCAAAAAGTCACTATTCTTCCTCCGGTCACAGTCACAGGCCTCGTGCACGAGGATAAACACAGCGTTTGAGGACGACGAGCGTTTGCTCAATTAAAACTGTAATTACGGGGGGAAAAAAATAAAATGAAATGATACGTACACCCCGTCATTACATTCCTCTTTTCCTCCGTTTCTACCTCAGTTTAGCTCCTTTAAATTCAAAAAAACGATTCAACTTTGTTATTTTAAGATAAGGACGAGACAGAATCAAGAGTTTTCCAAACATCTGCCGTCTGGCGGCGGGGGATTTAAGATTACCGACCATCTGTGAGACACATGGGCGGCCGGCGACGTCCAGACGAAGCTGAAAATCTAGAGCACGTTTGAAGGAGAAAGAGTCGGAGAACGAGGCGTGAGCAGGTCATTCAAGTCAAGTGGGTCATTTCAAGGCACAGAGCAGGTTTCGATCTGGACTTAAAAAAAAAAGAGATTTGTGTTTTTTCCCCATGGTTCTTAGATGTGAGGAAATGGCCAATTTAAACCACCAAGTCGCTGAAACACTGTAAATCCTGTGACGATAGAGTCTGTACGTTAAAAACGATTGTTTTTGCCGCCGATCCCGCGACATAATCATGACGATTCCTACTGAAACTCATCTTTTTGTATCAATATGGAGAAAATAACGACCATGAGACGCCAATGACAGCTGCTGTCACATTTGCCTTTATATATAAATATAAATATAAATATAAACCTTCTGTTTAAAAGGGTTCGCTTCATCAGGTTGAGCCGTTTATCTCGACAGCTGCTCTCCAGAGGTTCGTCGTCTCCTCGTCTCTGAGGAATTTGGTACAAAGTTGTCAAACACAAACGAAACGGGAAAACCTGCAGCGTTTTACAGGATCCACCTCTGTTTTTTTCCCACTCAACAGACTCTGAACAGTTAAAATGAAGATAAAATAAAAGAGGAGAATCAAAAATCCTCTTATATTCAATGTATGTCTTTGTGTACTCTTTTCTTTTCCCTGCAGGAGCAACTTCTGTTTGCCTACGTTTTATGAGTTAATAAGGTTTTTCTTTTCTTTTTTTTTTTTAAATCTTTTATTAGTCCAATTAGTTTTAGCCTGCAGCTTGTTTGAGGTAAGAACATTTGATTTGTTTCCAAAAGAACAAAGCGGCTGCAGAAGTTTTTCCCTCTTTAGTGACTTAATTATACGAGTTTCACCCTATAACAACTTTAAAATGCATCATTCATCTCTGTCGGTCTTTTAAGACGACATCAACCTTCAGCACCGGTCACAGTGGCTCCTACTGCTGACAACACCGCCCCCTAGAGGACAAACAAGGCTCATATCTATAGGCAAAAAATAAAACAAACTAAAAAATTAACATTATTCTCCTTTTCCCCCTTCAAAATAAGACGTAGCACGTGTGTCCACGCTGGAACAACACATTTATTCTATTTATTAAATTTTTATAATTTCATCGATCGACTCGTCTTTTTTTCCTTCTTTTTATTAATTTCTTTCCAAGTCTGATCCCAAACGTGAAAAAAAAAAAAAAAAATAAACAAAAGTTTTTCTTACCGATTAAAGCTTATCAAACCGCAGCAGGATCATAGTTTAGTTTCTCCTCTACTTCCTCTCCATCATCACTGGTTCTAATCTGAGAGTTTAAACCGTTTCTGCTCCACAATCAGACCCTGAATCAGACCGTCGTCATCCTCCTCCCCCCTCTCTCTCTGTCCAACGCTACACTTGACCAAGGACAGACTGGAGCCACTTATTTGTTTAGCTCTTGAGTGGAGTCACTAAGGCGGAGGGGGAGCCACCATGGGCTGGTGAACACCACCCACCACCACCACCACCACCACCAGCCTGTGTGTGTAGAGGAGGAGGTGGAGGCACCATGCAAACTCTGAGAAACACACAGAGAAAAAAATACATCCAATATTCAGTTTTACAAATATTTAGTTCATTAAATTTACTGTGTTTTCTATATTAAATCCAGCTTTTAGTTTTAGTCCCAAAATGATAAAAATGTGACTGTCAGAGAGTTTGATTTTTTACTTTCCTGCTACTTTGATAACTGAACCATTTTAAAGAATAAACAAAACAAATATTTGTTGTTTTAAGATTTGGCAGCAAACTAAGTATGTTTTGGACTTGGGAGAGTCAACAGAATAAAAATAAACAACAAAATAAAAATATCTAAAAAAAAAAAAAAAAAAAAAGTTGCCACGTCTACAAAACAACTGTGTCAATCACGACGAGCACAGATGAAACTACCGTCACTCCCAGAGCTTTCACTCCGGTTGTCAGCTCGCTCAAAGAGGCATTGTGGGAGACGTCCCCCCCCCCCCTCGTCTTAAGTGCTCCCGTGTTTGCTTTTGTGCCAAGCGGACCCACCGCGCTGACCTTTTGGAGACGGACCAATGAGATCGGCCGCCGCGTCCGGACAATGAAGAACAAGCTAATTAAAGTGACGACAACCTGAAGGGAGGGAGGGAGGGACAGGAGGCTCTTCCACTGGAGCGAAACCGACGGGACGCTTGAACTCAGTCTGCAAAACAAAACAAAGTGTAATATGGAGCTGATGTTTGTTTATCTGTGGCTGTGAATTTTCAGGAGTTTTGTGCCGAGCGTAAGTGGTATAAGAGTTAAGACATTAACTTGTAATTATAACCTGCAGCATTTCAGTTGCTGATTAACAGCTTAAGTAATCCAGCTTTTTAGTTTTGGCTGCAAAATTGTAAAACGTAATTGTGATACGTCGTTTCCATCAGCATCTACTCGTCTCTACTCGACTCGACTCTGCTCGGTTTATAGTGTTTTCCACTTAGCGCTGGTTCCTGTCCCGCATCAAAATGAAGATATAACATCGGTTTTATATTTGAAAGGAGACTGAACGCGTTTCAAACGGAGCTCTCTCTTTTCCAAATCAAATCAAAATCAATCAACACATCCCTCAAGAGCCAGATTTCCATCTCCAGAGGCTACAGTCCCAGCTGCACCATGGTCCAGGTCCTGGGAACAAAAGATGGTTGAGCATCGTTGAGGGGGCAGCGGGAACGACACCTGCCAACATCCAGAGCGTTCAAGCACAAGATGAGAATAAAAAACGGCCTCCAGGAGATAAGATATTTCCCCACTCAGCGTTTTACCCGAACCATTAAACCACTTTGCTTCTGGACGCAGGTCGTCCTTAAACTGATCAAAATCTCACCATTGACGTCATCAACGCATCAGGCAACAAGGTCACTGGAGAAATCGTTTAACACAATTACAACTATTTTTTTTTTTTTTTTTAGAGTTTGGTCTTTAATGTGAAACCAGGGTCAATACGAGTCAAACTCCCCCTCAAGAGATGTTACGTTGGTTGAAGTAATATCGAGTTTGATCGTCTTTTGTTTTCACAACCAAATAGTTAGTAATGAAAGTAAATTGGGCAGCCAGCCAAACGTGTCTAAATTGTTATTGTTTAACCACTAATAAAGCTCAAAATATCACTTCACTTCAGCAGTAGCATGAATAGGGTCCCTACACATAAACTGAAGTACTGATAACTTAGTAAGTGAACTAAGAGTTTATTAAAAACAGTGTTTTACAAGACTTACCCAACGTCTTGTTTTCATAACAACTGGTGATGAAGGGTTTTCCACATCAGCAGATTCATCATTTTCTTGAACAAAAGTCCGATGTGTCAATGAAGAGCAAGAAAAATGATGAATCTGCTGATCTGAAACACCCTTCATCACCATATGATACATACGTAGGATGTAATACTTCAGTTTATGTGTAGGGACCCTATTCATGGTGAAGTGAAGTGATATTTTGAGCTTTATTAGTGGTTAAAAAATGATATTATAGCTATTTAGATACGTTTGGCTGGCTGCCCCATTTACTTTCATTGTTAAATATTTGGTCGTGAAAACAAAAGACGGTCAAACTCGATATTACTTCAACCAACGTAAAATATCTACGAGTTTGACTCGTATTGATGGTGAATTAGACCCTGGGTTCAAAGGAATAAGAAGATACAATGGTTGTGGCCTGAAGTTGAGGTCACACCAACATTAGCATTAGTTTCAATAGAACATGAGAAGTAATTGAGTTTGTTGAACTCTGCACAGTTGACCATTAACAACCCGTCTTGACAGCGTTGACCTTTGAGTGAAACAAATTTGTCGCGTCCTCAATCAAAGTAGCAGAAGCAGAAGTCGAACTTTGACAAAGTCTTTGTGAAGCTCAGAGAGATTCATCTTCCTCTTTCGGTCGACATGTCCCAGATTTTTGTCCTTTTCTTGTGCTTTATTTTAAAGATTTTGATTATCACAGAAGAAGATCCGATCCGATCCAGATTGTGGTTTTAAGAACCAAAAACCGTCTCATTATAGTCTTAGATCTGCTCTCTCATATTCTCTCTGGAGCTCGGGTAAGAACAGGGCGTCTCTGAACCTTGTCTTTTTTTTTTTTCCTTTTTTTCCCCAAAATTGGCCGAGCGATTTCTGCGAGACGAACGTCTGGGTCAACCGCAGCTAAACACCACTGTTTGGTGAAAGTCACCGGTTAACGCAAATGGCAGCGGTTAAGAGTCAGAACGAGTGAGTCAGCACCGGATGGTTAAATTCAAACCAAAACACTTTGGTATTTCAGAAAAAAAACCAAAAACAAATCAAACCAAATTGCTAGTTAACTAGTGGGTCAGCTGCAGTTGTGTATTTTTGCTCGATGATCTTGAAAAAAAAAAAAACACATCGGCAGAAAAGTAGAAACCTGCGTGATGTCATCATCTTTCTGTAACCAATAAAAAATATTCATGTCCATCTGCTGAGGACGTCCCCCGACGCCGTCTGGCTTTTGTGATACGTCGTATATTCTCAGCCCTCATTGTTTATCGTGGCGAGATCGGGAGCGTACTGGTGACATCGCTGGTTAGGCCTGATTAACTGGCGTCGGTGTCATTTGTCATCACTGGTGGACGGTGGGGGTAATCGAGCTTTATCCCCGCTCGGTCGCGAAGATAAAGTTTATTTGGCCTTGAATTGCAAACGCGCATCAAACGAAGGTCAACTCATCTATGAGATCACAACCGAGGAGAATTTCTGCTCTAGAAATCCTCCATTTACTTCTCATTAATTCACTATTGCCCCCCCCCCCACCTCCCCACCCCTCCTTCTCCTCCTTATCTCTCGCTTTAAAGCTTTTCATTCACATGGACCACTTGTGTTTTTCCGGAGGTAGCACCCCCCCCCTCGCACCCCTAAAAGAGAGGAACTGAAGGATGGACTCCAGCTCGTGAAAGAAAAGAAAAGAGGACAAGAGAGGGAGGGAGGACTAATCCCATTAGGGTGGCAGCTAAATGATTTGTTCCACGGAGAGAGAGAGAGAGAGAGAGGAGGGCAGGGGGGTAAAAAGGTGCGTATGGGGGAATGAAAGGGGAGAGGGTGGTCGTTTTTATTTTTATTTATTTTTTTGGGAGGACAGTAGCGACAATTCTTCCGCTTTTCTCCAAGTTAGCATCATTTGACAGCGCTCGAAGCCATCCACACAACCCTTTAGTCTCAAATTTGAAAGGCTAATTTATTCCAAGAGTGGAAGCGATGAGGAAATATAAGAACAAAAGGAGAGAGAGTGAATGTGTGTGCGGATAAGGCTGAGGGTGACGTGCCAAAAAAACCATGACCCACTAAAGGATAAAACTTTCTAAACCAGCCTAAGAACGTCTCATTATGTGTCTTTGGTCAATAAGACGGTGGAAAAAGTCCAAATTAAGTTGTAAAACATAAAATATATTTAATTTACTACGACAGGAGACAAAAGAAACTATAAAATATTCATAATAGAAGCTAAACAATTCACCGATTATCAAACCAGCTGCTGTAAAACTAGAAAAACACAGCATCAAACACAAACTTTACACGTAAACAACCTGTTTAAGAGACAAGTACACGTCAACGGCTTCAGGAAGTAGTTAAAACAGCAAATGGGTGTTTGGTTCAGAGATGGAGCTGCTGCTCTGAGGAGGAGGGTGGCTGAGGTGGCGAACAGAAAAATGAAAATAAAAGATCTTTTAACCAACTCGGAAGCGGCTTCCTACTAAATTAAAGTCGTTAAATCGTGACACGTTGCAAATTTGAGGTTTCCTGTGTCGGTTTGGCCACAACAACACTTTAACAAGAAATTAAACTTTAAGCTTTTTTTGGGGGGAAATGGAGGCAGAGGCCCTGTCTCGTACAGCTGAGGAGAGTAGATATGAGTTTTGGTAATAATTCACTTGTTTAATCAATCATAAGTTAAGACTTCGGCTAGAAAATACTTAAGAAAAATCAGGAAAAACCTTAAATTATTTTATTTTTCTTCAGCTCCTCAGTGCACATTTTTTAATTTCTTCTACCTTCAACAAGTCTATCAACAATTTAAAAAAATTATCTAATTAATCTAATCTTCATATTTATTATATATATATTATTTTCGGTGTCGCTCTGTCGGTTTAATATCAATAAAAATGACCCCAAAACATGCTCATTTACACTGACAGAATAAATGATGATTAAGCTGCAGTAAAACTTGTTTTTCTTTTCCTATAGCGACAAATATATACATATATATATAAAGTTTACAGTCTCCCTGTGGTATCTCTGTGCACTGATTCAAAGTTTGGATTTCCCAGCCGTCGTCGTGCGCAGGAAGCTGTAATAACGGCGGGACTAACCGATGACTTCCGTGTCATCCTTTCCTATTATCTTGGCCTCGGGCTTCGCAGTCACGGGGTCATAGGCTATGAAAACAGTAGCATGCCTTCATAAGGTATAATGCAACGCATTGTATTGTGTCGGGCAGCGAAGGGGTGAGGACGGTGGAGGGGGAGGAGGACGGGGGTGAGGCTGGGGTGTCTTCCCAGTGGGAGTCGTCCCTGTCGACAATAGTGGTGACATTCCAGTGGAAACACTGTGGCATTATGGCCGGGAGGATCCCAACTTCCACCAAAACAAAGGGATTAACTCCCGGGGTATTCTGGGAATTTTCTTTTTACAACGTCACTTTTGGGAATGATTCATGATGATGATGATGATGATGATGATTATGACGACGTCAAAATGATTCAGCGTTGTTGGTTTAAGGTTTGTTGGACAAAAAACGAACAACTCAGCGAGGAAATGAAGTAAACTCAAGCTACGGGATTGAAACATCACTGAGCTTCTGTCCCCCCCACCCCCCTCCACCTCAACCACGTCTCTGTCCATGAACAAATATTGACTAGAGTGGTGACCCGTGCTCTGCTATTATTTCAGCGACGCCGGAGGGCAGGAACAATCAGCGTTCGCCGCCGGTGGTGGAGAGGTTTGGTGGCAGATGTCACTGAATATGCAAAACACGGCTCCGCGAAAGAGGGAGGAAAAAAAAAAATAAAAAAGAGGAAGGGAGGGTATTTATATCAACAATGGTTGAACTGATAACCTACCGAGGAAATGTTATGCTAGCGTAGCAGCCTGTGACATCTGTCGTTTCAAAAGGTCAAATAATCAATAATCATCGTCTGCAAATAATGAGGCCGTTTTCATCACAACGGGCGCCAATAAATCAACCCATAAATAAACCTTATTCCAGTTAAAGTGCGTTCTGATATTTGCCGACTCGTGTCCCGCGAGCTCCGATGTCAAAAGGCGAGTTGCGAGTTATGAAAAGTGCAAACACGATCTCTAGTTTGAATAAACAAAAACGGGCCGGCGTTCGAGCTCCAGTCAAACTGGTTCGGTGACGATGCGTCGCGTCGTACGGGTCGCACACTGAAACGCCGACGTCCATTAAAGTGCAGCAGGTAGCGCTAAGTGTTGTACACACACAGACTCTACTCGGCTCAATGAACAGAGTTAATTAAAGAGGATGACAGCGAATGTTTTCTTTAACCCACGAGCTGATAAGAGCTAACACCATCGTGTCGCTGCTTTGATCAAACATTTACAGCCTTTTTATGTCATCGCAACGTGGATCAACCGGGCAATGATTTCCCATAAACCTGCGTAACGAACTTGTGCACCTACGTCACATCCGTCCCAGCCGAGCAGGTGTTTCCAGCAGCTACAGCTACTGTCGCCATGGAGATAAGGACGTGTATTATCATATTAAATAAAAACCTGCAAAAGTCAGAATCTGTAATAGGGAAGATTTATTAAGAATATTCAGACATTTTCATTAAGGAAAATAGGCCAGACGATATTAATATGATCTGATTTGATAGATTAAAAGTTATTATGTTAAGTTAAACAAAGCAGTATATGTTATAAAGATGGACGACTATAGATTCAGCTTTAAAAACGATGCCTGATAAAACGCCTGATCTCCTCGTCACAGTCACCTACGCTCCTCGGAGAGGATCACGGGATAGGGTCAGGGAGCCCGTGGACGCCCGTTGCCACGGAGACCTGTCCCTCGCTTTGTGGAAACTGAAACCTGAGAGGACGCCGAGGCCATTGTCGAGCCGACTCCACCGCATCCAAGTCCGCAGCGCCGAGGACCGAAGCGACGCGGGTCGAACGCGACGGCGGATGAGTTGTGCCGTTTTCACGCTTCAAAGCAAAGTGAATTAAAAGAAGAGAAATATATTTAACAGCAATTATTACACGTTCACTCAATCACCCGTGCGTTAATTACAGATCGCGCGAGTATTTTTCTCCCTGTAATTAACACTTGATGTTGAAATACGGCCTCACATTAAAAAAAACGCTTCGCATGTGTCGCGCTGACAGCAGGTCTTCATGTGCCTCCGACCCCTCCACCCCCACCGCCCCGAGCAGATAAGATCAACGGTGTCACTGGGGAGTCAATCTCCGCTGTAAACACAACCCTGCTGACCACGAGAGGAAATAATTTACTGCTGCAGTTTAACAGTTTACCGAGAAACGCCCCGGCTGTCTTCTGGAAGATGTTTATACACTCAATCAAAGGCATTCGACCACAAACTCTGCTTCCGATTTCAGGAAGAATTTGAACTTTTCTCGTCTTCATACAACTGTAATAATTTCCCCTCTGGTTTGTCACTTAAATTAGACACATACGGTTAATAAATATAATAACCAGTGTTGTATAAAGTAGCTGAAAGTCACACTAGAGTAGAAGTACAGACACTAGAGTAGAAGTACAAGTCGCCACTACAATGATTCTCCAGTAAAAGTCTTAAAGTATCTAGTATTTACTGTACTTAGTATGACAGTAATCTATAATTAAATGTAGTAGCTGACTGTAAGGCAGTCACAATATCTATAGACAATGCCTTGAGTCTGAACTAAAGTACTAAAGTTGTTCTTTTTTACTAAATCTAAATTTCTGTTTGATATTGACATCTTGTTTGAAGTTTCTCCATCCATCCACCCTTTAAGATGGAGCCTACATCAACCCCGAGACATTTTTGTAACGACACAGTAAAAGTCTTGTACTTAAGTCAAGAAATGAAGTGAAGTACATACAGAGGGAATAATTTAACTATTTGCACCACTGAGTTCAACCAACTGTTTTCACACCAGCCTGAAAAGAAAAGAACCAAACGTTCTTCCACAACTAGTCCACAACTAGAAGAATAAAACTCTGGTAAAGAAAAGCAAAATAAAACGACGACAGCCACAAGAAAAAAAAAAAAAGAAAAAAAAAAGATGGAGGCTCCGTAGCTGTAGACACAACAAACCCCCACCTCCTCTTCACCCACAAAACCTTGACGAGACCTTTGACCCCGTTGACACTATCACACACATCGACCTCCGCTACTAGTTCACTTTAACTGATGTGATCAACTCAAACAGCAGCAGCGTTCGATGACAAAAGCTGCTATTTTCAAACTTTGAACAGTAAAACTTCCACATTTTGCCTCGTGCACATAACAAACTTGATTATTTGTGTTTTATTATCTGTGCACAGTTTCGTCTGCTTTGACAAAACCAGGATAAGAGCTTATCTGTGACATCCAGGACACAAATACACGTCAATGCAATCAACCACCAACTATTCACAATCATGAATAAGAGCATTTTCCTACTCACAGATAAGAGTTGATTCAAATTGTAACTAAATCAACAGGTTGTCGAGAGAAACTCACCTCCCTCATGCTGTGAAAGCCTCCAAGTTATTTTGTCAACGCATTTCTCTCACAGACGAGCTCCCGAGTGCGACTGGGAGTGAAAACATCCCGGAGAGCGACGGGGGTTGAGGAGGTGGGGGTGAGATTAACGCTGGAGACGTCACCCCGGCGCTGTCTCACACGGCTGAGCACGAGCCAATCACAACACGGCCGCGCAGACACCAAACACACGCATATACACACTGTAACCTGACAATAGCAGGAGGCTGTAACAGGAGCAGCCTGGTGGTGGTGGTGGTGGTGGTGGGTTGAACCGAGGGGGCTCTCTCAGTCGTAAACAGTAGTGAGCATCCCTGGTTAAACTCTGGAGCTCTTCGTGTTTATATAAAGGAAGGTGTGGAGTGCCTCTCGTTAAAAAAAAAAAAAAAAAAAAAAAAACTATACCAACACCCAATATCTATCCAGCAGCCTGGGGGCCCTGCCAACTGTACTCCGCTTTCAGCTGTTGTTTGATTTATAATGGACTGGAAAAATATGTCATCATTCGACAATCAAACGTACCGACGGCTTCACCGGCTTCTGTTTGATCTGAATGTGAGGAAGTTATTCAATACATCAGAGGATTAAAAAAAAAAAAAAAAAAACAGCACATTTTAAGCTTTTTTTTTTTTTTTTTTGTTGTTGCAACTCTACTTATTCTCATTGTACGACTCTTTTTCTCCTCATACTGTGTTATCCTGTAATTGTCACTCGTGGCTACAGCGGTTGCTATAGTTATAGCTTATTTTGAGCTGGTTTTTCGGTGACTTATTGTGCATCTTATTACACCGCGACTGGAGACTAAAGCTGGTGGTGGTATTTTCGGTAAACAAGGTGGCTGCTTGCATGCCACCTGTTCACGGCTGGTTAGGTCTCTCTCCCAGATAAGGGTTGAGTCGGGGCTAAATTGATTCAGGCTGCCTTCTTGTGGAATGCTTCGACTTCGACAGGCAAAGTCTGTGCACGCCTGCATAGCTGGGGGATTATCACAGTATCAATTGAGCCCTGAATTCCCTTTTGCACCTGCCTTGTCCTGCTTAACTTACAAGAAACAGGCGGGATTTTTTCACTCCTCCTCCTTTTCAGACGACTCGCCTTTTCATTCACGAGGAACACTTGAAGAAGAAGAAGAAGGGGAAAAAAAAGAGGGATAATAACAAGCCGAGGGTGAAGTTCTTGTACTGACACTTTCTTCCGACAGAAGCCGCCTTGGATGTTTGTTACACAGACGTGTTGGATGTTTTTCTGATCGCGCTGCGGTTAGAATAAACCGATATCTAACGATTAAAGCTCGGCTGCTGTTTATCCAGGACGTCTGGGATGTTACTCTACACCTAGAAGCAAAACAGTAACTCATCTACAATTCTCACTTATACTATAAACATTAGTAATTTCACCAGAGAATCAGGAATCGTGTTGATTAGAAATACTGACATCACTGACAACAATATCACAACCAGATTATTCACATTTTAACATTTAATTTACAGTTTCCGCTGAGCTGCAGCTACAAACGTCAAGGATTGCAAACGTCTGACGTTACTGAAACCAAAAGAAGCGGTGCTTAACATGCGCTCCATTAGCGTTAGCATTAGCGTTAGCGCTAACAAGAGCCGCAACACTGCAGGAAACTAGACTACGACTGGACGCCACAGTCTCGTCAACGTGTGGGAAACACTGATTGTGTTTTCGCGTTGAAAGCTAACGTTAGCGTCATGTTACGCTGAGGCAACTTAGCAACTAGCTAATAATAACAACTACGAAACGTAACATTAGACACTAGATTGACCATATACGAGTCGTCATTAAATGATCAACAGACGATCAACTAACCTTGTCACAATCTTACATGCTGCTCCTTTAAATAAAAGTCAGACGTCTGAAACAAAAAGTGGGAATTTTCTACTTTTTCACCAAAGAACATTTACATTTTCAATATTCCCGGTGTAGTTTACGATTGCACGTCTAATCTAAAGAACAAACCGCAGTTGGGCTGCGATCTCACCACTTGTTGGTGGGTCAAGTGAATAACAAAAACCACTGTGTGTATCGCACACAAAACGTGTATTTACATGCAGCTTGGGGGTAAATATGAAGCAGAAACCTTCACCTAATAAAAAAATATATCAGCAAATATGTCATCGGCAATGTAAAAGTGAAAATGTGTATTTCCCTGGAAGCGTGGGTAAGGCGGTAAAAGATAATTGGGGTTCCTCGCCTTCTTCTTCACCACGTTCAGGTTTTTTTTTTTTTTTTGTGCCACTCCTCATACCTCACTGTGGTCAAATATCAAAACAGTTATTTGCAGCAAGCTATGCCATTTTTTTCACTTCAGGGTGTGTGTAATTAATTTAAATAACATGACCAAACTAGTTGTTAAAGCAGGAATGACGGAAAACTAAAGTCGAGCAACGATTCCAAGTAATTGACGAACCAGGATTGATTTATGATCAAATTATTGACGATGATCTTCGATATAAAAAGGAGCACATGATGACTGAGGGGACCCGTGAGTGAAAGAAGAAGAAGAAAAAAAAAAAAAAGGGAGGGGGATTAACATACCAGGAAACAAAACATCTTTGTGAAACACACTTCAAGGTTTAGCCAGGGTTAATCCCAACTGAACGGCAGAAATACCTTCACTCATTCATGTTCAGGGACGGTTTTTTCCTCCCTCGCAAGTCGAAGCACGCAACGATCGGACAATATAGTCAAAAATAAAAGACCAGGTAGTTTAAAAACAGTTGAGGGTCAATCGGGGTGAATTTGAATTTACTCTGAGCAGCTTTAGCTTCAGCAGAAGTGTGGGGGTCTTACAGCTCTACAGGCCTTAAAGGCAAAGCGGGTCATCAAGTCTACCATCAGACAGACAGCTTCCTGTCATAAAGCACCGGCGAAGCTAATCAACAGCGAGAGTGAAAGCTGAGCAGTTAGCAATGAGGTAATATAAAGTGTTTTAGTTTAAAATTGTCAACAGAGAATAAAGAAAAATCCACCAGTAGTGTTTTCCACTTGATGCTACTTCCTGGTACCAGCTAGTTTTTTTTTTTTTTTTTTTTTTTAGTACCTACAATGTCGTGGTATCAGTCGATACTAAAACGTGACGTGAACAGACCGGCGGGCGCTGATTGGTCAGAGGGGATCAACCTCCATTTTTAATAGACAACGACAAAAGCGGTATCCACGGTCGTAGCCTACCTCGTACAGCATCTCCTCCATTAATGTTTACTGATGTTTTTGTGTCACTTTGACTCGACGAGGAACCAAACTGTGATGGAAAACAACGTGTCTGGTGCCAAACTGAGTAGAGTCGAGTCATTATTGTTGCCGTCGAGCTAACATTAGCGTAACGTGAGGACGACAGGAGAAACTGGGCTGTGATTGGCTGACTGTGTTATACTCCGCCTTGTATTTGTCTGGAGCATAAACGTCACAACAAGTGACTTTCCAAGAAATAGTCAGTTACAAATCCGGTTTGTTCTTTGTGTCCTACCTGTGACTTTCATTTTAAAAAGACTCAACCATTCACAGTCGTCCAGATCAATTCTGTGACCCGTGAGCGCACGAAAAAGCCAAAAACCGAGCCGACGCGGCCTCCACTTCGACTCTGTTAAGCTTCCAGATCCGGCGATGGGGCCGATTTAAAAAAGATTTTTCAGCAGTTCTGCCAGAGCTTTGATCACCGCGGTAATGACTTCCTAGCAAATTTGCAAACAATGTGGTGCTGGCCTGGCAGCTGCCCTCAAGCCCCTGGAAATCTTTTAGGAGGATTCCCTGAAGTTTAGTTTTTCCTTTTGTGTTTTATTACGCTAAACAAGCCTGTTTAAAGTCTGCCATGCTGGCGTTGCTGCTTTATATTTTATAGGTTGATGCCTTGAGGCCGTGTGTGTGTGTGTCAAAATAAAATCAAATATGTTGCTTTATGCATTTCTCAGTAACTAACAGGTTTGGGAGCTCTAATTGTTTAGTTCTGGTGGATTTGCTTTTCAAAGTGGATGTGATCTTGTAATAACAGGGCAGTCCCCGAGGCTCATGTAGGTCTTCATCCCACACTTTAAAAACCTGAGCAGCTGTATCAACTCTCTACACCTCAACAGATGAGAGCCGAGACCAGTAAGAGTGGTTTCAGCAGCAGCAGAAAAAAAAAAGAAATACCGAAATGAAAATCATCTTTTTCGGGGGAGTATTTTTAGCATTAAAACATGCAAGAGAAGCACAAACGGCACAGAAGCATGCAGATGTTCGACCAAGACTAAAATTACAACTCAGCGCCCCCCTCCTCCTCCTCCCCACCACCCCACTCTACGTCAAATTACAGAGAAAACACCACAGCAAGGATTCCACAAAAACTGTACCGCCGCAAGAAAAGCAAGGCCGGGGTTGACGTGCAACCCGCTCAGACGGCGCAGTGGAGTGGAAGTTATTTTCTCTAAACAAACAGTGGAGGGATGGGAGTCATAATCACAGGGAGGTGGTGGATGGAGGAGGAGGGGGCGGCATCTGAGCAGAGGAGGCCGAGCTTTGATCATGTGGACGGAGGGCTCGTCTCACCGAGGTGTTAATTGAGAGACCTCCACCATATGTCCACAATGTGCCTGATGATGATGATGATGATGATGTGGACCCAAGACCGTGCGCTAAAGCCTGATGTACCAACCGACACCAGGCCGCGCTTCCACCAGATCTGCTTACGCGTTAGCGGGGAAACCGGTGAGAGGCTGAGGAATGCGCTGCATGTGGTGGTGGTATGGGGGGGGGACATGCACAATGTACAGATTTAAGATTAAGCTTGTTACTGTACAAACAAGTCTGAGCTGAAATGAAATAAACAAGACGCACGTGAGACATTATACTTAATGTCGTGTAATTAAAACCAAAAGTCAAGTATTTTTAAGCAAAACTGTCCAGTTCAAACGCCTTTTTAAGATTTTCTTTGGTACTAAATTGAATGTTTTATAGTTTTTATAGTTTTATCCTTCTGTTTGGACAAAACAGGAGATAAAGAAGCATCGTCGACGATACTAAGAGTCTGAATTATGCTTTTTTGAGATCATGCAAATCATATTTACTGCTACAAGTGCTTTCTCCATCTTCTCTAGTTCTCCATAATGTCAAGACACATCAACAGGCCGACAACACACTGTTTATATGTTGCGTCGTAGTCGCAGCACAACACAAAACCAAAAATCTGACTCCAGTGCCAAGGACGAGTAAAAGCCAAAACCGAAAAAAAACAAAAAATATGCACCAGCTATATTTATTCACTAGACTTTCTCAAAGTCATGTCTTTTGATATAAAAAGCCAGAGATACTAAAATCAAGTGTATGTCCGTCCTGGAGGTTGTAAATAAACGTGTTTAAATGTCATTTTGTGTACAGCGTCACATGGTTTGTAAACATACACGACTGGAGATAGAGTTTATCACTCATCATGAACCACGGTCCAAGCCAGAAAAGTCAATTTTTATAACAAATTTATAGGAAATATGACAATTTTCCTTCACGGTGAGGTTACAAAAATATAAATAAGATCAGCAAAGACTCCCCAGGTTGGGGTTTTCATGTCTGGAGGAATGTTTTGCTTGTTCCTCTGGATGAAAATCACTGTTTGTAATCTGTGCTTATTATACACAAGTGTAGAAAAATGGATTTCAGGGATATGCCAAAAAGTGTCACATTGGAAGCTCAGGAATTTCATTAAAACTCTTGTCACAATGCTCATATTCTTTCCCCCCCTTGACATATCAATTCAGAGCTTTATCTCTAAAGAAAAGTAGAAAAAAAAAGATGAAGAGCCCTCTGTTTGACCCCCCCCCCCCAGCACAATAGGGACCACCATCCAGGTCTGTCCCCGCTATTCTGATCCTCAGCTACCCCACCACAACTCCTGATGGAAAGAAAATAGGTAGGAGTGGGAGTAGAAGAAGAAAAACAAAACTCAGCCTCCTGGTTTGAAGACTGGATACCAGATATGGCCAACGGCAGCTTCATTTACACTGTATGTAACATTTCAAAGTTGATGACAGTCTCTTTCAGTGCCCTATAAAAGAGTCTTTTGTTAAGAGTCAAGCACTGTACTGTATTTCAAGCTGTGAGGAGGAGGCAATGAAAATGAGTGCGGTGAAAGAAAAGAAAAGAAACTATGACATTCTTTTGGAGGCTTGAGGTGAGGATGTTTGGGAGGCTGCAAAAATCTGCGGTGAAACCTGGATTTGAGTAAAATCCGAGGTAAAGGTGAGTCAGTATGCGATTGAGATGGGTCACCGCTTGTTTTTGTGAGTAATACGTACAAAAAAAAATAAAATAAAGTTAAATCTTTACGCTTGAAGACACATTTCTTTAGCCGTGGATAGCCTCAGGAGCTCAAAGTTCAACCCATAATGCAACATGTGAGGTACTTCCACAAACACCTGTCTGGCGGGAACGAGCTTGTTTAGTCAGCAGAAGGGGAAGGGAAAGAAACACAGGGACAAGCAGGTACAACAAACACCACATGACTTTAAACATAATCCTGCTTAACCGGCAACGCTTCATGGGATTGTCTTAGTCTGGTGTCTGCAGGGACCGACTGACCCAGAGCAGAGCACACACATCAAACTTTATCCATGTTATTACACTAAAGAAATTCACGTGCATGCTTCTATTTGCACAATATTCCTGTTGAGGTTTTAAAAAGCAGATTGATTAAAGTTTAATTTGCATTTATCAGGAGCTTTTTTGCGTCTGCAAAAGCGTTTCACTTACCCGACTCCCGAAGTGTCTCCGATGCTTTAAATGTAATTTCTCCTCTTGGTTAAGTCGATTGATTGTTCCTTTCTTCGTCCGGATAATGTTATAAGGTCACGTTAAACTGCTGTACAAGGTTATACTTTAACCAACCCGCAGCAGCACACGACACGTCCCGTCCGCACCACCAGCAGTTTCTTTGTACTTGTCCGCTTCAGCGGCAGCAGCAAGTTGTTCACCGACGGACATGCGCAGTCGAAGCCACCGCTGCTAGCTCAGTCCGCTCAGCGCTGCTATGGAGGCCCGAGTGTGGCTACAGGTGTAGCTTTACCTTTACCTACTTTTAAAACCCCAACTACCTGGATATTTACTTTACTGACCTTCATTTGTGAAACATTAAAGCATCCGTGGAGGAAACGCACTCGCTGAACCCCCCATATTAGCATAATTAAGCTAGCTGTTCATTAACTTTATCGTCTTAATTGTGTTATAAATCACTCAAAACTTACTCACATACATCAGGCGTGGGTGGCTAAGTTGCATGAATTGAATTAAAAGAACGCAACAAACATTAATTAACTAAAACTATAATTAATATTTAATTATTCTCAAGTAACTTTGTGGACTGACATTCAAATACCAAGCGGCACAATGTTCCTCCGCAAAACAATATAGATCTCGACCTGTCTAATGTATTTTAAATGAGGCGCGTTGTCAGTTGGCGCATTGATATCAATATTCCATAGATTGTTATATGTTCCTTTTGGAATTTTTAACATTTAAATATCAATTGGTCTATTAGAAATGCTTATAAATATATCAATAAATAAAAAAATATTAAATATATTAATAATAACTATATTTATATTAATAATAAATTGTGGGCTTCCAACACACACCTGCAGCGATAATAAAAAAGGAGAAAAAAAGAGTCCCAAACGAAACGAAGTCAAGGCCGCCATCTTGTGTTATAAAGTAGGAACAGCATCAGATAAAAGTCGACTTTAAATAGTGATGCGTTTATGTGTATACGTATAAAAGTTGTTATTCTTATCTAATTTATATCTTAATTTAAATATAAGATAATATTTAAGCTATTTAAAAAAAAAAAAAAAAACGCTCGTTAGCTTGTGTTGTATTTGTGCTAGCAACAGGTTAGCTTCTTTAGCTTCATGAAATACTAATACAGCTAAAACTAACTATAAATATTTATATTCATATATTTGAAATGTATATAATTATTTAACTTGACTTTATATGGGTTCACAGATCGATTGCGACTAAATTAACTAATCTGAATGACAGTAGGTTTGTTTAAAGTAATTTTAACTGTGTTTAATTAAGATTTATTTATTAGCATTAGCATTAACCATTAGCAACGAGGCTAACCTCTGTTAGAAGAAAGCACTTTTGTGTTTTAATTGATAATGGAAGTATAAATCGCTACTAGATTCATATTAAAGCACATGCTATCATTATTGTAAAACATTTAACTTTCTGTCTAAAAGTGCAAGATTTCTGGTGAATCAAGTTGATCCTAAAGATGTTGAATGGAGTCTAAATCAGGGTTATTTGAAGGTAAGTGAAGTTTTTTTTTTTTTTCCAGAATAAATTGGGGCAAAACAGTTCATCTGGTTTTTATGTCATGTTGAAACAAGTAGGGACCCTCCCCCCCAGGCTGGAACAACTCTGGGCTGCAAATAAACTACACTTTCTCTTAACATTATACATAGATTGATTGTTTTTATGTGTAAGAGTAAGAGGAAAATGAATTCACACTATCACAAGTAAAATAAATTATGAAACTGTTCATGCACACTATCATTTTTCCAACCTGTTGAAAAGTACACGACTCCCTCTTGCGCAAAGATAGTTTGCATGCAGGTATGCACATCGTCTATTATTCTGGTCACATCCTTCCTATTGGGGACATTTTCATTTCATCACTCCCAACAGTTCTGTTTGTACTAAACGGATAGTGTTTCCAAGCAAGAGCCACACCTCTCCTGCAGCTCTGGATTGGTTCGTGGGTCCTCACTCCCTCCATTGAGTTTCCGCGTCGCAGCGGATTTAAGCTCTGCAGCGTTTCCTCTTTACTTGCACTTTCAGGCCTGTTGGGAGACAAATCTGCAACCATGTCCGACCGGGGAACCTTCGATACCAATGTGGTCACCATGACCCGGTTCGTTATGGAGGAAGGCAGGAAAGCGAGAGGCACCGGGGAGATGACGACGCTGCTCAACTCGCTGTCCACGGCGGTGAAGGCGATCTCCACCGCCGTGCGTAAAGCTGGCATCGCCCACCTGTGAGTAGAAAAAACGAACCAGAGCAAAACAAACTCCTCACACTTGTGTTGTAGATGTTCGTTTTATTCATTACGAAGTCGGTTCAGTGCTTTGAAACTAAAAGTTACCGTTTCGTGCATCCACGTTGGCACAAACAGAGCAGGAGATTCAGGTTTGTCTGCGCCAATCAGGAACCGCATACCTGACACCGCCACGCCCACTTCAATTTGATGCAAACTTGCATTCATTTTAGTTTAAAACAAATGTATATCTCATATTTATAGTCAGTTATATGCAACCTCAAACATCAAGCTGTATGTCCTTTACTTTACTTTAGTTTTAAACCGTTAAAAACAAGTTGTACTGGTGCCAGCTGGTTGGGTGACAGTTTACATAATAAACCGTTTCCTTAATTATTTACATTAACCTCCATGTGTAGCTTTAGTGTTTATGCTTCTTTTGTCCTTTTCATGGAAGCTACGTGATCAGAAAAGACAGATTTTTTTTTGATTCAAACTTCACTTCTGCTGTTGATGCAACAACTTGACTCAATCACTACCCAACCTCTGCTGTGAGGAAATGCAGAGTCATGCATCACTTGCAGTAAACGCTCACGACAAAAGTACAAAAGTGTAGATCGCTATCGCTAATCAGTGGATCCACTGAGACGTTTTTGTGTGTGTGTGTTTGTGTCTTTTTTCCCCTCCTGTTTCAGTTATGGCATTTCAGGCAGCACAAACGTGACGGGAGACCAGGTGAAGAAGCTGGACATCCTGTCCAACGATCTCGTCATCAACATGCTCAAGTCGTCTTTTACCTCCTGCGTTCTGGTGTCAGAGGAGAACGACAAAATCATCATCGTGGAGCCGGAAACCAGGGTGAGACTTCCTTAAACTCCACGTTAGCTCAGATGAGCTCAGATTTCTTGAATGACCCCGTTTACTAAAACCACCGAAAACTGGATAAACCACATTTCTCTTCTGGTCAAATAATAATAAGAAGAAAAATCTTAAAATGATAAGATCCAGTCAGGATCAGGCTGAGCTGGTTAAAGAGCCTGCGGTTTGATTCTGGTCAAACACAATAGTTTCCTCATGTTTTTTTTTTTTTTGAGGGTTCTGGTGTGATTCTGTTGAACATAAAGCTCATTCATTAAAGCCCCTTTTAGACATCTGCTGGCAATTTTGCACGCCGTGCTCAAGCCCTTAAACCGCGCTCCAAAGAGCCGTTTTGGACACAACAAACATGTCGTTTAATAGTCATTTTCTAATGTTGATTCTTATGATTCTGCATGAAAATAATACTTTTCCAGATTTTCCTGTCATCAAACTCTTCTAAATTGCCTCTTGTTAACTAACTATGCTCCTCCAGGGCAAATACATCGTGTGTTTTGATCCTCTGGACGGCTCCTCCAACATCGACTGTCTCGTCTCCATCGGTACAATCTTCGCCATCTACAAAAAGGTAAAACGCAGAGTTTCCTCATCAAGTTTCTAGGCCAAGTCTAATGTTGACATATTACAAAACGCAAGTTCCTTATTACAGCGTTTCCAGCCTGAAGAGACGTATTGTAATTTCACGCTAAAGCATCTTTTACAGATTTATTTCCAGGAAATAAAACAAAGGGATCTTTAACGCTCCTGTTTCTCTCAGAACACAGACGACGAACCGTCTGAGAAAGACGCCCTGCAGCCCGGCAGAAACCTGGTGGCGGCGGGTTACGCCCTCTACGGCAGCGCCACCATGATTGTCCTCTCCACCGGCAACGGAGTCAACTGCTTCATGCTCGACCCAGTCAGTACGACCTAAAGTATCACGCAGGAATGACGTTAAGTTCTGCGTGTTAAGTTTCTTTTGTTTTTTCAGGCGATAGGTGAATTTATTCTGGTGGATCGGGACGTGAGGATCAAGAAGCGAGGCAAGATCTACAGCTTGAACGAAGGATACGCGATGCACTTTGACGCCGCTGTCACAGAGTACCTGCAGAAGAAGAAGTTCCCTCAGGTAACTGTAACACCAAGACATAAATCTGTGTGAGATGTTGAAGGCGCGGGTTTAAATCGCTTTTCAACTCTTGCAGGACGGCACCGAGCCCTACGGCTCCCGTTACATCGGCTCTATGGTGGCGGACGTTCACCGGACGCTGATGTACGGAGGCATCTTTTTATACCCAGGAAACGCCAAGAGCCCCAAGGGAAAGGTAACGTCCCATCACTGCTTTCTACCACGTCTCATTTCCTTCATATTGAATAAAACCGTAGTTTTAAGCAACGTTCCTCAACTAGGAGTCGATTGCATATCAACCTTGGACTATTTCCAGCCTCACGTCTGGTATGTCAGTATTTAGAGCAGCGGTCTAGTCTGTGTGTGTGTTTAACTCGAAATAAACCACAGTCCATGCTCATAATAAAGGAGCCATGTCACACAGTAATTGAGCTGTGTGGGGTTTTGGAAGAATAGGGTATTGAATTTATTGTTGCCGCACAAATAAGAAAAAAAACTTCAACCACAAGTGATTGAAAGTAGATGTCGCAAAACTTTTATACATGTTAAGTTACTAAGAACTGAGAAATTTCCACCTAAACTGATGTAAATGGTTGTTATGTTTACTCTCACTTGTAACATAATAATGGAGACGGTGTTACAACGTTGTTTCTTCACTCACCACTTCCCTCCGACATGTGCAACGCTCGGTCAAATCATCTCAGCTTGACGTTAACGTACCAGAAACTAAACTAAACTTAAAAAAACGTCTTCTTTAAAAGCTGCGGCTGCTGTACGAGTGCAACCCCATGGCCTACATCATCGAGCAGGCGGGCGGCATGGCCTCCACCGGCTTCGAGAACGTCCTGGACATCCAGCCTGAGAGCATCCACCAGCGGGCTCCGGTGGCTCTGGGATCCCCTGAAGACGTACTGGAGTACATCGCCATCTGCAAGAAACATGCCAAGAAGTGAGACCCACTCTCTCTCTTTCTCTCTCTGATGGGGGAATATAAAGAGAAATATAGAGTTACAAGGTTTTCACACAGCGCCAGCAGTGTTTGTGTTGAACATGAACATGAACTGTGTTTCATAAGCTCAAAGTCACAAACGCACACGTTCACACATTCCTCATAAAGTACCAAAGAAGAAGAATAATAATAAAAGTGCCAAAAAAATGCAGTGATTTACCTCCAAGTTGTGCCTTAAACGACCAAATGTAAACAGAACTTGATGCCGTTATTATGTGAACAACTACTGTTTGAAATGAAGTGTCTCAATAAATCCAAATGACTCAACAAAAACAAAACAAAACGAGTGTTTTCATCATTTTTTTTTGGTCTCTACATTTACACACATACATGAATTACAGTGTTTAAACTTAAGACAGAAGATATCAGATGATATAATACGTCCCACAAAGGTTGAGACAGATATTTAACCCAGAGGGGGTCGACCTTTAAGCTAAAAGGTCAGTCGAAGCCTTAATGACATTTAACATTCACTTGATCTGCTGTTGTGCTTACGTCTCTTCATCTTCATGCACCGTCACTTCACAAGTTATATAAAACACTAAAGCGCTATTAAATGTAAGAACTTATCGGTACGTTTACGAAAAGTGTAAACATTTCAAATATTTCCTGCAGCATGTCTCAACCAAAGCAAATAATTTCCTGTATCTTTCTCGGGTTCGTGTGTGAACAATCGTGGATAAACACTGAGATATTTACTTAGTGTTCTCATGTTGCTCAAGTCTAGTGTTTGTGTTTTCACTGAACGGATAAAAGAGCTGATAAAAAGTGTTGTCTTGTGCTGGATTAAAGTGCGCCAGTCTCTCAAACAGCTGATACCCGACACCCCCACCTCCTCCTCCTCCTCCTCACCCATCTCTAAATACAAACACACACACATACACACACACTTCCACCCTGCTGCATTCACAAATAGATCCTCTGGCTTGCTTTCATTACTCTGAGTATGAAAAGGACGTGGTTGGTAATGAGGTCGCCCACTCTCTGTCCGTCCTCCGTTGATCTGCTGCTCCACCAGGAGAGACCACAAGACCACAGGCCGTCATGTCGGACCAGTCTGCTTTCGACACGGACGTGTGGACCCTGACGCGGTTCGTCATCGAGACGGGACGTCAGGCCAAGGGGGCCACCGGCGAACTGACCCAACTCATCAACTCCATGTTGACCGCCATCAAAGCTATTTCATCTGCTGTGAGGAAAGCGGGACTGGCTCACCTGTGAGTACCGTCAGAGGTGGTAATCAGTTCCTTTTGTTGTTGCTCCACAGTTCCTCAGTGGCAGCAACATTGAATTAAGCCACATCAATAACATCCAACATTGAATTGTCACGTAGTCTAGCGTAGATACAGATCCTACCTCGACCTTGTGACACATTCCTTCAAGATCGAGAAAGGTTGAAGTGGCAGGACATGAATTTTGACTGTACGCTAGAGTAGAAGTACAGACACTAGAGTAGAAATACAGACACTAGAGTAGAAGAACAGACACTAGAGTAGAAGTACAGACACTAGAGTAGAAGTTCAAGTCGTCACTAGAATGATTCTCCAGTAAAAGTCTTAAAGTATCTAGTATTTACTGTACTTCAGTATGACAGTAATCTATGATTAAATGTAGTTAAGTGTAGAAAGTAAAAGTACATGTTGATAAAAACAGAAGAATATGATGAAGTTTATCCAGCACTTTAAAACATGGAGCTACAACAATCTTCATAGACAATGAATGAGTCTGAACTAAAGAACTAAAGTTTCTCCATCATCCACCTTTAAGATGGAGCCACATCCACCCTCAGACATGGTGCTGACGTCTAAACAGTCACTTAGTAAAAAACTAAAGTAAAGATAGTCTCAGCACATACTGAAGTACACTAGTGAAGTATTAGTGATTCATCTGAGGGTCTTGATATGTCAACACTCGACTGGAGGAGAAGAGGTGAAACAAACCAGAGCAGATATGAGTTTGTGTGTTTTTTGTTCTGGGTTATTTCGACACTTGAGCGTCGACGTAACAGCTTTTTATCGCAAACATTTCTTTGATTGTTGAAAAGTGACATAATAACCAGTTCTTTGTTGAAAGGACGAGGGAATCGACACAGAAAATGTTTCATATGAAGGAGAATTACTGAAATGGTGCCAACTCAGGAGGGAAGAATGGCTCTTTATTCGGTGAAGTTATGTAACCAGGCTCAAATCAACACTGTTTGACTGTTTGATGATCTTTGACACACTTCTCTCTCTACTCCGTGCAGACAGGGTTTGGCCGGGTCGGTCAACGTGACGGGAGATGACGTCAAGAAACTGGACGTTCTGTCCAACGACCTGGTGATCAACATGCTGCAGTCCAGCTACAGCACCTGCTGCATGGTGTCTGAGGAGAACAAGGACCTGATCGTCACCCCCAAAGACAGGAGGGTGAGGGGTGAACGCTGAACCGACGACGTGCAGTTACAACGCGTGTCCTCTCGGTGTCACTAAAGCATCACTGACGTAGCCGAACTTTTCCTGAAAAATGCATCAGGATTCACTTTTTTCAGCTCATTTTAAATAAGGCAGAGCTGATTTTACGTCTCTCTAACAAGTAAAATGTTAATCTTGAACACACCAAAATGAAAAAACATAAAGTATATATATTATATTGTCCTCCCCCTGTATATGGTCAACTCTAGACCATGAAGAGTTATTTATTTTCAGTATATAGATGGATGTTAGTCACTTTTTTCATGTTGTCACAGGGGAAGTACGTGGTCTGTTTCGACCCTCTGGACGGCTCCAGTAACATCGACTGCTTGGCTTCTATCGGCACCATTTTTGCTATTTACAAACGGGTGAGTGTCCCAAACAAAGATACACAAACCACAAAGTCACTAGTTACTATATTCTGGTACTAAAACGTCCCAAAATGTGAAAAAAAAACAACTAATTTGACTCTAAACTCTAAGAAAATGATCATTTTTATTCAGTTAAATGTACAAAAGAGTAGTTTGCAGTTACACTCTACTGACGCAAGATGGCGATGCTGTCAAGATAATCCAGAATTTATATTATTTATTGAACCGAGGCCTCCGAGATGGACTTAATCAGTTAATATTGATACTCTGTTGGTTCAGATCTCAGAGGGCGAACCCACAGACAGAGACGCTCTCCAGCCGGGCAACAACATCGTGTGCGCCGGCTACGCCCTCTACGGCAGCGCCACCCTGGTGGCCCTCAGCACCGGCGCCGGCCTCAACTTCTTCATGCTGGACCCGGTGAGTGACTCTGTCACCGTTTACGCTTTTACTGTCCCGTAACTGCATCAGGTTAAAACAACATCCACATCACAATCAGGAGTAGACGACAATAAACTCACAATAAAACCAGTTTTTATTTCTGCAAGTAAAAACTTGTGTAACTGCGCAAACACTTCCACCCTCATCTGTTTTGAAATCGTCTTTTTTTTTTTTTTTTGTTTTCTTTCATTAGAAACTTTCCCCCTTACGGGTAAAAAGTTTCCCCCGTAGAATTTCATCATCGTTCTGTCCACAGACGTTCAGTCAAAGGTCAAAGGTCAAGGTCAACGTAACCTCACAAAACACGTCGCGTCCTCTTGAACGTGACGTCACCGGTTCACCTTGTGATCCTCTCTTCATTTCTGCTTCTGCTTCACTTCACTACACCGATTCTGGTGGTCAAAGGTCAGAGGTCAAAGGTCACGATGACACACCGAGACGTTAAGAACCAATCCATTTATAGAAGCTTCGTTAGTGATGGAATAAACGCCACGATTTTAAACACGACACGACGATAACGGGTTTTATTTTCAATCAGCGTCACTGTGACTTCACAAGACTCAAAGATTCCCACATTAATTATTAATTAATTGATTATTGTTTTTTTTTTTTTTTTAAATCAGGCCATCGGTGAGTTCATCCTCATCGAGAGAAACGTGAAGATCAAACCGAAGGGGAAGATCTACAGTCTGAACGAGGGCTACGCCAAATACTTCCACCCGTCGATCAACGAGTACCTGAAGCACAAGAAGTTCCCAGAGGTCAGAGCGTGTCAAGTGACACACACACACACACACACACACACACACACACACACACACGCCGACATGTGATGCAAACCTGTAGCTTCGTTTTCTGCCTCACTCGAGTCCTGAACGTTGTAACATTAATCACTTCTACTTCCCGTTTGGTGTCGTGTTTTTTTTTGAATGCGACACCTTTTTCGTGCATGCTTTTGTGCTGACACGCGACTCAGGCCCCGAGGCAGGGTTTCAAACACCGGTTGTGCCTCACACACACACACACACACACACACTGACACACACGCTCATCATGTGAGTCCTGACGAAGCAGTTACTCTGGTCGGCTGCACGGGAAGAAGCCGTCCAGAGGTTAATGGATGCGACTCAAACTGAGAAAAGGAACAGTTAGCAGATCTACCTCCCTTCTTCTTCTTTTCCCTCCCTGATTTAAATTTTAAAACTTGACTTTTTACGTAAAATGTTAAGATGATATGGAGCAATTTAGGGATTAGGGTTAGAGACGCTTTGCGCAAGTAAAGACCAACGGCTGCGTCCTGATCACATCACGGGACGAAGAGAGACGACTCCGTCAGCTGAGCTGCAGGATGGCGACATCCTGTTCCTGAGGAAATCTGGAAACACTGACTGTTTTAAAACTCACACACTCAGCGCTTTTACAGCTCGCTCTTGTGTGTGTTGTGTTGTTACTGCTTCAACAGATGAAGAGAAATGAAGAAACAGACAAGGTCTAGAGGCAGTATCCACGTATCTTAGCTAATTTAATCTGGAAAACTCTTCATAACAAAGCAGATAAGACACATTTCCCCACTAGTTATACGACTTTTACCTTAATATGACGGAAAAGTTACATTTATGTGTAAATATAAGTCGTCAGGCAGTTTTTTTTTTACTATAAAAGAAAACCGTCATCATGCTCAGCGTTTGCGTAACAGTCATGACCCAGCACAACTCAGCGGCGACCGCAGAGTTACTCACTGTCATGATGGGATGTGAGGCTATGAGAAGGCAAAACAAAAAAAGAAAGAAATTTTTTAAAAAAGGGAAGTTGAAGTTCAGTTTACTGGTATATATATATATATATATATATTTTAACTCCTCAGCAAAACCCCGATGTTCAGTTTCAGTCCTGATGTAATTTATCATCATACGCTGCTGTTGCATCACGGGAAACTTTACGTTTTGTAATTTCTCGAACGCAGAAGAGTGAACAGATGAGCAGAGACAGGTTCTCACATCGACACGTTTTCTACTTTTTTTTTTTTTCCCCTCACGTCGTTTCCAGCTGGTTTGTGTTGTGTGTGAGTCGCCGCGGTGTAAGTTCGGGAGGATCCGCACACAGGAAATACTACGAACACATGTGATGTCTGGGATTGTGACTCAGCAACCACATGACTCTTTATCACATTGTGCCGGTTTGAACATGAAGCTCAGCTCCAAGTTACACTAAGTTGCAGTGCTACACATATACTGTAGATTAAGATACTTTCACTCTTTACTACTTTAACTTCACAGTAACTCTAGTCGTTGTCGCCCTTTCTGTAAATACAGACGTCCCAGATGCTGCGCGTGGACTTCGACCTGGTTGTTTGCTCTCAACAACGTCACGTCAAGCAAAACAGGTCGTGATCTCTGATCTGCTGCAGCTGCAACTCTTCCCTTACCCGAGTTGACCTATTTTATATTATTATGTTAGAACCAACACCTCAAGATTTTATTGGTTTATTTAGCTCAACTATATCTCAGAAATGAAAGCCGTAAAAGATCCATCACAACAGGTTTTTAAAATTCAAAGTTGTCTCTTATGCAACGTCCACGTTGAGTGTTTCCTGCTCAGAGCCGGAGGATATTTATGTCTCCACATGATAAATATTTAGGCCTCGGCTCTTAAAGAGACACGAGCTGACGTTTGCTCGATAGTCGGTTTGATGTGGAACGAGTCAATAACGGTATAAACCAACTGTCCCCGCAGGACGGCGGCTCTCCGTACGGAGCCAGATACGTCGGGTCGATGGTGTCGGACGTTCACAGAACCATCGCGTACGGAGGGATCTTCATGTACCCCGCCAACGAGAAGAGCCCCAAGGGGAAGGTAAACGCCCACCTCTGTTTGTGACCAACGATTCAGGAAACTAAACACAACATGATAGAAAGTAAACTAATGGATCATGGAAACAGCTTTGCAACAAAAACACAAAATCACCACCTATAAAGACTTGGTGCGGTTCCTGATCGCTCCACTTGTGCAGCAGCGATCTGACCCAAGATCAGTCGGATATTTTAGTCAACAGGTGATTATGAACCACAACAACTGACCCACACAGCCGGAGATGTGGTAAAGTCGAGTCATAAAGATAAACTTCAACCTCTGACCCGTTTCCTTTCCCGGTTCTATGGGAGGTACAAGCACAACTAGAAATGTAGGCTACTGCCGGATTAACCCTCGAATGGAGTAAAACACAAACACATACATCACTTAATCTGCTGCTCAGAGAAACAGAACCACTTCTCTCTTTTTATCCTCCTGGATCCTGATGATGATGATTGACGACACCTGCTGCTGCCGGAGGAGACGACGCCTGGAGAGAAAAACAATCAGGCAAAAATTACCTTTTTTATTCACACAAAAACATTATCCTGGTTAAAATCTATTAAAAAAAAAAAAAAAAAAAAAAGAAAGAAAAGTTTTTGTTTATCTATTTATTTTAGTACGATTCGAACTTTTTATGAGACAAAATAAATAAATAAATAAATAATTAAAAAATAAAAAAGATCCTTTATTTATTTATATTTTAATTTAATCTAAATTTGAACGATTACTCAGCAAATTATATAACGTAAAAATGATTGTTTATCGTGGCTGTTTTTTTTATTTTATTTAGTTTTTTTTTTTTAATTATTATTATTTTATTTTAATTATTTAATCTGTTTTGTCCATTTAAAAAAAAAACATTCATAGTTTTTAAATTATTTAATTACAAATGATTAAAAAAACTGACATCACATTAATACGATTCAACATTATTATTATTATTATTATATATTTTCATTTAGGATTTTTATATATATATATATCCTTTTTATATAATATTTATATTTTTTTAATTTAATTTATTATTTTTTAATTTTTATATAAATTTATATATATATATATATATATATATATATATAATATAATATGATGCTATTTATTATTATTATTTCCATTTATGATTTATATATTCTATATATTCTATATTATTTATTTATTATATAATATAATTAAGCTGTTTCCTGGATCCATGAAATATATATAAATATATATATATATATATATATATATATATTTATATATATAAACTTCTGTGACTATGAGTCATTTGTCCTGATCAAAGTGTATTTATTTTCCTCCATGAAGGTAAATGATCATAGACACTTGTCACATCAGTTCAGACGAAACATTAACGTTTTCACCATTAACTTAATTAATCACAGAAACACGACCAGAAGTTCAGAGAACTGCAGCTGCTGCTCGTTGACATTTAACGACCGAAACTACAGTTAAACGTAACTGAAAAGGAGATGTACAACTACACTTTAACTTTTGGTTTTTAACCTCAGCTCGAACCGAATGCATGCTGGGAAGTGAAACTACACAAGAAATTTATTCTCGGCAAACAGAAGGTGTCTATTTCCTGGAGCGCACACGCTCACACTTTGATTCTGAATCACCATAACAACTATTTATTGATTAACTGACTGGTTGTTTACTGATTGTTCAACTGTTCGTTTCTCTTCCTCTGTAAAGCTGCGTCTGCTCTACGAGTGCAACCCCATCGCCTTCCTCATCGAACAGGCCGGAGGCGTCGCCACCACCGGCGTCCAGAGGATCCTGGACGTTCAGCCCGAGGCGCTCCACCAGCGCGTGCCCTTCGTGGTCGGTTCCCCCGACGACGTCAACGAGTACATCTCCTTCGTCAAGAAGTTCTCGTAAAAAAAAAAAGTCTAAAAAAAAAAAAACCCGGTCGAACGGTCGCGTTCATCGCAAACACTCAGAAAAGAGGAAGAATCCAGTTTCACGTTTACTGATGTTTGTTATTCGCGTCTTCACGGATCCAAGAAACCGACGAGCTGAAGGTGAAGCGGTCGTTTCACGTCAGAAATAATAAAAATAGTAATTAGTGTTTTACGCGAAGGGGATGTAAAAACTGAAATAAAACATATTTTATTTCATTTATATTCAGTCTTTTTTTTTCTATTTTTAAACAACCTTAAAACTTAATAAATAGGATAAATGTAGAAAACTGATTAGATAATTAAATTTCAAAAAATATATTTAAAAAATATTAAAATTTAAATAAATTTAAAAAAAAAAAAAAAAATATATTGAATATCTTTTTATTTGGCTCACATATAATTATATTTAAATATGTTAGATATTGTCAGAATAAATAAGTAAATAAAGCAAATATATATATATATATATATATATATATATATATATATATTTTAAGAATTTTCTTTTTTTTTTTAAATAAAAAGTAAATTAATTAAGTCCCATTCACTTCTACACCCTGTGCACAAATATTAATAATATTTTTTTTTTTTACATTTTTTGAGAATCCACATTTTATTTATATATATTTACACACGTTTTACATATTTTATTGATTATTTATCTTTAGCTTTATTTCTTTTTTTCTTTTTTTAAAGGTTTTCGTTTCAGGTAAAGAAGCTGCTTTATAAAACCAAACACACATCACCTGATAGTGATTAAAAACTCAGAACTCAGAAAAAGTAGAATTAATACAAATTAAATTCATTTTCTGTTGTTTTAGGTTCATTTTACGATCAGATGAACAGTAATTGTGACGCCTGATTCTCTACAGGGTCGCCGCCTCAGGAAAGACGTGAACATGTTTCTTTTATGAATCAACACCATTGTTGCCAGATTCAGTGTGTAATCCTGTAAGATCCAAACAGCCCAGACATCAAAGATCACATGACTGTGGGATAAATACCAGGATGTAGCTCAGGTCTTGTTCATTTCTCACTTTTGTGTGTTTGTGTGTCTCGTAGTGTTGAGTTTCACTTCTTATGAATAGAAACTGAACTGAACTGGAGATTAAAACAAGTCTGTAGTCTGATAGTGTAGTATTAAATACCTATAACAATGAAAGTAAATGGGGCAGCCAGTCAAATGTATCTAAATTGTCATTTTTTAATCACTAATAAAGCTCAAAATATCACTTCACTTCAGCAGTAGCATGAATAGGGTCCCTACACATAAACTGAAGAAGTTTATTAAAAAGTCTGTTTTACAAGACTTACCCAACGTCTTGTTTTCATAACAACTGGTGGTGAAGGGTGTTCCACATCAGCAGATTCATCATTTTCTTGAACAACAGGCCGATGTGTCAATGAAGAGCAAGAAAAATTATGACTCTGCCGATCTGGAACATCCTTCATCACCAGTAATGAAAACAAGATGTTGGGTTTAGATATGTTCGGCTGACCGCCCCTCTCACTTTCATTATTAGCTATTTAACTTAGCCATGCAGAGTGAGGAAAATGATGAATCTGCTGATGTGGAACATCATGAAGGGTGTTCCAGATCAGCAGATTCTTCATTTTCCTCACTCTGCACGGACATGTCGACCTGTTGTTCAGGAAAATGAGGAAGTGATGTGATATTTTGAGCTTTATTAGTAGTTAAAGTTTGGCTGGCTGCCCCATTTACTTTTATTGTTAACTATTTGAATGTGAAAACAAACGATGGTCAAACTCGATATTACATCAACCAACGTAAAATATCTCAAGGGGGAGTTTGACAATAACAAATTCAGTAACAACCAAACGCTTAACTAGTGTTTTGCAACTTTAATTGATCACATTAAAAGTAGAAAAAAAAAAATCATTTACATTGACGGAAGCAAGTGTTAATGTCTCACTCACCAAAGTAGCATACACATATTTACAGAGAATACACACAAACAGCTAAAATCTTTTTCAGACAAATATAAAGTGGCGTAAAATGAGCCAAAATAACAACATTGGCGCCATTTCCAAAAAAAAAAAAACAAAACAAAACAAAAAACATCAGTGTTTCTCTTTGTAAAATGTCACAGAATCTCCTGTTGACACGTCGACGCTCGGACTGAAGCTTCATCCGTCCGTCGGGTCCGGCCGCAAATATTGCAATTTTAAAAAAAAAAAAAAACAAAAACAACGAAAACGCTACGGTGCTGCGGAGTGGATCTGAGCCGCCGTTAGACCAGAGGGTAGCTGGCGGCCGTGGCGATGCCACAGTGGTTCTTTCTGTCTTTGGCCATGTAGATGTAGCCTTTGTCTCCCCAGTTTTCACTCCAGCTGCGAAACAAAAGAAGAGTCACGGTTACAATCGGACCGTTTCGGTGCAGCAGAGGCGACTTATTCAAGATATTTAAAAAACAAAAACCGTCTGTTCTGGGTCTTTTAGAAAAGATTAAAATGATTATTTTAATCAAAACTTATTTAAACATGAGGAAATTCACTTTTTTTTTTTTTTTTTAAACTGACCTGTTTTTAACGATCCAGTATTTCTTGCCGTCCACGTCTTCTCCCTCGAAGCCGTAACCCACCACCAACACGCCGTGGTCCAGCTCCTCGCTGCTGCAGTCCTTCTCATAGTAGATGCCTGAAAGAAATGGAAAAAATCCAGTCAGATACAAGTTAAAAAAAAATAACAATAATAATGATGATGGCTGTTTATTAAGGACTGACCAGACTGGTAGAACTGGAAAGACTCGTGTCCGGCGTCGATGGCGACAGACACGGGTCCGACGGCGGCCACTGCTTTCATCAGAGCGCGTTCTTTACCGCTGGGGATGTCGATGAAGCCGGTGTCGTTGACGGAGTTGTAGTTGGGGTCGTAGTGACACGGCTGGTCGTCCTGGAACCAGAAGAAGTTATAATCATTGTCGCATCAACACACATGGGACGGTTAAGACCACGTAGACGTTTTCAGTAGAGACGTACCGTTCCCAGGTAGGGGTAGGAGTCCTCAGAGTCCAGACCCTGGTTGTCCTTGACGTACTGGAAGGCCTGGTCCATCAGACCGCCGTTGCAGCCCTCGTTGCCCTCCGGTCTGGAGCAGTCCACGAGGTTCTGCTCGCTCAGCGAAACCAGTTTGCCGGTTTTCCTAAACTGCTGACCCTCCAGAGCGCCGGTGGTGCTGAAAGCCCAGCAGGACCCGCACTGACCCTGAAGACGGGAAGGAGGAAACATTAAACTCTCACATTATTTCCCGTTATTGAACGTCCTGGCGATAATGGTCCAAATAAATGTAGTTTTATTGCACGTCGAGTTACAAGATAATGCCTGCTCCTCCTCTCGTTGCTGACTTGCACTCAGCCGGTCGGTCTGGTTTCAGTTTACAGTGTTAATGTATACCGAGGGGGGGGGGGGGACGAGCTGTGCAGCCAACAAGAACAGGAGTGTGTGTGTGTGTAAGACTCTGATAACAAAAACAACCCCACCAGTGGCCATCTTATCTCTCGTGCTCCTAGTGTGAACATTTGTACGTTTTGTAATCGCGTTTACAACTTTAACAGCTGGTATTAGATCATGTGTTTGTATCTTCTTATAGTAATAAAGACAGAGAGTCTTTTATGGTAAAAAAAAAACAAAAAAAAAAAAAAAAAACAAAAGCTGCTTCATTATTTCAATGAGAAAATATCCGCTACTTTAACAGTTTTCCTCCCAAACGTGGCTCTTTTCCAAGAGTAAATAAACATGAAACCACACCTTAATAAGTCACGTCAGGTGTGACCGCCAGATAAAACCTGAGGCTACAGACGAAACACAAGTCACAAGACGCAAACCGAACACCTACCTGGTCTTTAACAGGGGTGACGTAGCCCTTATCCCTCCAGTCCAGGGAGCGAGGAGCCTCCAGGAAGTTTGGCTCCATGAACAGAGACCCGCTGAACTTCCTCTCTGCTCTACGTTTGTAGCCGTTCATGACCTGCCTGAACTCTTCGTGAGTCTGCAGAAAGAAGAGACGAAGTTAGACTTTAAAGCTTTTATATTAAAATGTTATTAGTTTATTTAGTTATGTATCTGGTGTGTTGTTTTACCATGTCTCCAAAGTGGTTCATGCCCAGGCGGTACGAGTGTTTGCCCATGGAGTGCTCCAGGTTGTGCAGCTCGATTTTCTTCAAGTTTTTCTCCCAGATCATCCTCCTCCAGCCTTCCTCCTTCTGTCACGATAAACGACAAGACAAATCGCACGTTTAGAGAATTTTACGAAGACTTAAAGCTCAGACGAAGACTTGAAGCTCAGTCACCTCGTGGTATTTTTTACTGTGCCAGCTCTTCCACAGGTTCCAGTGGTCGTCCAGCTGCGCGTCTAACATCGGGGCCGAGAAGACCGAGCTCAGGCAAACCGCCAGCAGGGCTAAAGGCAGCATGGTGGCTTCCTACTGGAGGAAAACGACGAGAAAATATAAACATAAACGGGTCAAGTTGGTTTGGTTTCCACATAACGCGATGACTCAATCTGTGTCTGCTCCGCTTCATTCCCAGGAAAAACGACAACTCCTGACTAGTTTCACAGTATAAAGTTACTCATCACATACTTTCGTGCAAATCGTACGAGAACATTATGTCCATAAATGATTCACACTTTCATGGACCCGCATGAAGAAAAAAAAACAAAACTGCAGCAACACATTCCTGTCTGCAGTCACTTCCCAACCCTGCGGCCCCACGTTTAACAAACAAATAAGAGTTAAAATACACACAAAACAACCCCGATTGATTATCGATTACATCAAGAGAGAAAGAAGAAGAAAAACAACATGGCTGCTTGTTTTTTTTATAACTTTTCCCGACAAGCGGAAGGAAACTTGGCCAAATCCCAACAACAAAACCGAGCTCCCTGTTTTTGTTTCGAGCACAGTCACGGGATATGAGGCCTGGACATCGAAACTACGACCAGGAAAACGAAATTAAAACCAAAACTACACCGATAAGACCGGCATTTTTGAGTTTGATCCGCTAACGGGCAGTAGTTTCACCTTTAATTGATCGAAACAGGGAGGAAAAACAGCTAATAATAGCTGCTGTTAGCAAAAAAATGTTCACGACGACAAAGGCAGCGGGATGAAACAAGACGGTTAAAGGTCTTAACGACAATAAACCGCAACAATTTTTATTTGAAATACAACTAACAGCAAAAATACGAGCTTAAATCATCATATTATACTGGTAACTGTTATAAATCTGGAGCCAAAATGGCGACGAAAAATCAAATCCCGAAAAAATAAAAACATTCCTCTTTAAAAATATAACTATACTTAACGTCTTCAAACCAAACGCTTCACAAGTTTGTTAAATAATAAATTAAGTATAATAATTTAATAACTTACTGTTCACTCTTTGTTCTCGCAGCTGAAGAAAAGAGGAAAAAAATAACCTGTTTTCATCGAGCTGCGCTAAGTTTATAAAGGGCTGGTGACGTCCCACCGCGCGCTCTGATTGGTCCGCTCCGTGTTTATGACAACAGGCTCCGCCCCCAAGCAGCGTCGCGTCATCACGGATTCACGTGACTCCCCCCTCCCTCCTCTGACTGTTGTTTTCAATGAAAAAGGTGAAAAAAAGCAGCGATTTTATTCGTTTTTATTGATTGTTTTTTAGCCGGTTTCGACACGTTTCGTGTCTACAACCGCTGATAACTTCACAGTGACTTGACAATGATGCTCAGTGCGTCTATTGGCTAATGAAATCAACACAGATTAGACAGAAGCTAAAAGAATCAATAAGAAAACATAACTTTGGTGTAACTTTGACACAAAAGCAGAGTTTGACCCCGGTTACAAAATATAATACAGAACAAAGTGTAATAATTATTTATTTTTCATTCTAACCCAGTTTTTGTTGTGAAACAGAAACATACTGATTAACTACAAGTGTGAAGATGTTTATTTATTTATTTTTTTGTTTCCGCTCGGACATTTGATGACTACTGCTGAAACTTTAAAGTGTGTGTCCTGTCTAATATCAAAAGTGTGTGTTTTTGAGTGTGTGTGTGTGTGTGTGTGTGTGTGAACGCCGATCACCTCAACACCGGTTTCCAGGAACCAGCGGCACAAAGTCTGAGCTAATCAGGATCGATGCTCATGTGATTGATAAGACTGAAACTCACAGACGTGTTTGTTCTTTTTGTTTTTTAATAACAAAACCTGTTTGTTTTGTTGTTTTTTGTGTCACTTCCTGTTTCTAAATTAATATATATGTATAGATTTAAATTTAAACTTCGAATACCAAAATGCTGCTTATATTATTTGACATTTCTAAGAAGTTCGCGGCGCTTTTTATATTTCATATTTTGCTCAATTTTTTTTGTAAATTCTTTGCAGATCAGATACTTTTATATAGTTAAAATCTTTGAGTTATATTTATTTTAATTTATTTACTATTAAAAACAATAAATTGAAGTTATTCCTACATAAAAAAATATCAACATTACGTGGTTAAATAAAGCTTTATTTGCTATCGATGCTGTCGGTTTTTCTATCGAGCGTCGTCTTCTGGTTTATCTGAGTTTATTTTATTTTAATAGAAACAAATAATTCATGAATCACGAATCATACGAAGCTCATGTCAGTGATGTAACGTGACATAATGAATCATGTGTCGGTGGTGTCACATGCTGCAGCTTCACCATACTGTCGTGATTTACGTTAAAGTAAAAATACATCGTTTCCTCTATGTATTTTTTGCAGCGACTGCGCGTTGCTCAATCAACGCACAGTAAACACTTTGAGCTCGAGTCTGTTAATAAATCCACAACATAAGCGCGCTTGTTTTCTACCTTATAAGGAAGATTGTTTATCATATTTGGAGCCAACATGGCGGCCGAGGTTGAGCAAGGTTATCAGCAGCTGGTTCCAGACCAGACCAGTCAATATCACTCTGTTGTTGTTGTTGTTTTTAATGTTATTGTTGTTGTTTTTTTAAAAAACTTTCATAAGAGCTGTTTGTTGACGTCATTGATCCGGGAGGTGTTTGCTCACGACATTAAAGGTCACTGGGGCAGAGCTATTTTCTACATGAGGGGAAAAAAATGAATAAATAGTAAATATAGTAAATAGAAAGATTGTTTATCAGCTGCGGTTTTGATCAATAACGTCTTTAAATGTGACACAAAACAACTATTAAATGTTAAATTAGAGTATTTGATCATTAAAGATAGTTTCCAGGCTTTAGCAACACAAGCTAAGCTAACACACACTATTGGAATTCAGCCACCAGTGCTAATGCTAATGCTAATGTGAAGACCCGGTTGAGTTACTTTCATTCTCTTTAATTTATATAGAATTTAAACCATTATCATGTTAGCATGCTAATTCTTTATGGTAGGAACGGTTTGGCTAGCAAGATGCGTTAGCGTGTTTTTATTAATGTTAGCAAATGTTAATAAAAACAGACAAACAGCCTAAATTAGCTTCTTTTACTGTGTTATGTATTTAGTTAGCAAGCTAAATTGATTATTCATGGATTTTAGTTTGATGTAGCATTAGCCTATAGCATTAGCCATTCTGCTGACTATGGTGTAAGCGTTGCATTAGCATTTTAGCATCCAGTCCACAAGTCAGGACACCACTGTTGTAGATAAACTGCTTAAATTAGCTAATTTTATTGTGTTACATATTTAGTCAGCAAGCTAGCAACCTTGTTTTGATGTAGCGGCTAGCTTGTAGTGCGTTAGCCTATAGCAGTAGCCATCCTGCTAACACTCTGTGTTAGGTATTTGTTAGCAAGCTGAATTGATCATTAATGACTTTTACTTTGATGTTAGCAGCTAGCTGTAGTGCATTAGCCATTCTGCTAAAACTTAATTGGGAATGATATTTCTTATTGGCTATGGTGTAAACGTGGCATTAGCATTTTAGCATTCAACATACTAGTCAGGATACCACTGCTAATAGCTAAACATCTTAAATTAGCCCATTGTATTGTGTTATGCATTTGTTAGCAAGCTAGCAAGCTTGCTTTTATGTAATGCTAGCTTGTAGTGCATTAGCCTTTAGCATTAGCCATTCTGCTAACACTTAATCGACATGAATGACGTTACTTATTGGCTGTGGTGTAAACGTGGCATTAGCATGTGTCATTTAATAAATTAGCATCCAACCTGCTAGACAGGAAACCACTGCTAATAGCTAAACAGCTTAAATTAGCCAATTATATTGTGTTATATATTTAGCTAGCAAGCTGAACTGATTATTAATGGATTTTACTTTGATGTAGCATTAGCATTAGCCATACTGCTAACATTTAATCAATGTTACAGATATTTCTTATCGGCTATGGTGTAAACGTTGCATTAGCACGTATTATTTAACTAAAACCGCTACTAATAGCTATTAGCTAGCAGGCTAATGTAATTTGTCTGCTTATTTTTCTGCTGTAAACTGGGATTTATTATTCTAACATTTAGCATGTACCTTTTTTAAAAAAATAAGAAAATAATAACCAGTGAAAAAACAGCAAATATACAAAAAGGAAGAGTAATATTTTCCAGTAGAAACTTTATACGTGCTGCAGAGAAACTTCCTGATGCGAACACAAACAAAAATGTAGCTTGACTTGTTTTTCTGTACATTAACAACCTAATTTGTCTCCTTCATGTTGAGGAAAAATAAACATGTTCAACATGTTTGTGTTAACGGTTTACAGAGTTTATAGTTTATAGAGATTATTTGGTGTTTAAATCTTGTTTTTGGAGGTTGTTAGCTTCATTTTGTTGTTTTATATTCATTCATTTCGATTAAAAGTCTACAATTTAGCATTTATATGCAGGATGTTAAGATTTATACCAGTATAATATAAATAATTTATCATTTTTATCACCAATTATAGTTGCTGAACAGTATTTCTCTCCCGTAAAAACAAACTCCGTGAGTCACAAGATTCAAACATGTTTTTATAATGACACTGGACACCGTCAGCAGTCGGGACGAGTTGAGACAAACTCCAACCAACAGACAACAGACAGGACTGACAGGTCATGTGAACGAGTGGGTGGAGGTGGAGGACGCCATGTTCCCCGCAGCTGCACGAGTTTCACAATGAACCCGGAGAAGTGGAAATAACAGGCGGGAATCCAGAAAAAAAAAGTGTCACTTGTTTGACACTTATTCTTTTATTGATCTTAGCTCAGATTAGATATTTGGAGATTATAAAACGTACCGAATAACTCTCAACTTGAACTTAAATTTGATCATTTTTGATGCAAAATTCAAAATGGACGACATTTGAGTTTAAATCTTTAAACCAAGACAATAAAAATGAAGCAATTTGATCGATTTCTTTCTTAAATTTACCACATTGACGTGGATTCAATCTCCAGCTCTCATATAAAGTGTAAATTGAGACAGCTGCGCCCCCTGCTGGTTTGACGCTGTAAAACCAACGTGTCTGCCTCAATTACCTTTATATTGCAAGATTAAAGAGGATTTATATTAAAGATCAAGTTGATTGTTTTGTTTAATACTAATTTATAAAAATAATAAAGTCACTTTTAACAGATTCTATATTAAATATCAAACATTTATCAGTAGCTAATTGGAGTAAATTGAACCCAGGGTCTATTTCACCATGAATACAAACACCTCCTAAAGTGATGTTAACAATGAAAATAAATGGGGCAGCCGGTCGAACGTATGTAAATTGTCATTTTTAACCACTAATAAAGCTTTTACAAGACTTGTTTCCATAACAACTGGTGATGAAGGGTGTTCCAGATCAGCAGATTCATCATTTTCCTGAACGACAGGCCAAAAATGATGAATCTGCTGATCTGGAACACCCTTTATCACGTTCTTTTTGGTTAAAAAAAAAAAAAAAAGGTGATTTACATACATTTGGTTGACTACCTATTTGACTGTTTTACAAGACCCAACCTCTTGTTTTCATAGCAACTGGTGATGAAGGGTGTTCCACATCAGCAGATTCATCATTTTTCTTGCTCTTCACAGACACATTGACCTGTTGTTCAGGAAAATGATGAATCTGCTGATGTGGAACACCCTTCATCACCAGTTGTTATCAAAACAAGACGTTGGGTAAGTCTTTTAAAACAGTGTTTTTAATAAACTCTCAGTTCAGTTGAAGTGAAGTGATATTTTGAGCTTTATCAGTGGTTAAAAAAACGACAATTTAGATACGTTTGGCTGGCTGCCCCATTTACTTTCATTGTTAACTAAAAGACGGTCAAACTCGATATTACTTCAACCAAGTAAAACATCTCTCGAGGGGGAGTTTGACTCGTATTCGTGGTGAAATAGACTCTGGGTTCAAGAAAAACAACACATTTATTCATTAAAATTAAACAATAATTCCTGTGGCCTTTAATAAAAATCTAATATTTACCTTTGATTCATCGATGAAGTAAAAACAACACGGACAACTGTGTTAGGTAAAGAATTTATTATAAAATGTTTTACACTATAAAGTGTCAGAAGTACTAAGAACATGGCATTCCAAGACATGCGTAGAGAACGTAACATAAATAAGCGACGGGACGAGACGAGACTTGTGCAACGTGACGAGTCGGACGACGTCCGACGGGAAAATAAACCTTTGAGAAATCTGTTTTTTTTTTTTTTTTTTTTGGGCTCGTAGCCAGAAACCAGAAACAACTGGAACAAAAAACAAAAGTGCCTTTTTTTTTTTTTTCTCCATTATTTATTTATTTATTTTTTTTGTGAAACATGATATTTTCTTTTCCCTTTGTGAAACATGTCAGTGTGTTTTTACTACTGTACAAGGCAACGACAGGAGGAGTGTGTGTGTGTGTTTTCAGGCACACGACGTTGGCAACAGTTTAATTTCTTCGTGTTGGGGAGTTTTTTTTTGTTTTTTGTTTTTTTTTTTTAACTAAAAATTAAGCGTGGGTACATTCATTCTGCCTCGTTTTTAATCAAATATATTCGGGGCCTGGAGTATTTACACCACTGCTTCAATTGGCAAAGAGAAGAAGAAGTTTGATTTTAAAAAAAAAAAAAAAGGTTTTTTAAAGTCTGTGGACTGATGTTAACACTGAGACTGAGACAGGAAATACTGGCACAGAGCTCGTCGTCTTCTACCGGACTGTGACACACACACATTTATAAACACACACACACACACACACACACACACACACACACACACACACACGGTGGGGGCATTTCTGTCAGCAGCATCCTTTGGTCTTTTCCATAGATACGAACACGATACGAACACGAACTTCACGCCTCTCGCTCAGCCGAGCTGCAGCTTCGCGTCACGGAAAGAGTGAAATGAAAATATTAAAAAGAAAAAAAGAAGAAGATGAAGGAGATGAAGATGTGAAAAAGAAGCAACAACAACAACAAACGGAAACTGACACTGTTGGACGGTAACTTTAGAGCTGCAGCTCCGGACGCTGAAATGAAAATAAAAATAATAATAATCTTTAATTAAACGTTAAAGATGTTTGTGGCACTTTTTTTTTATTTTATTTCTTTTAATCTATAAAGTTAATAGCTTCACCCTGTCGGCCATGATGATGATGATGATGATGATGATGATTCCTGTAAAATAAAAGCGTCGACGCGACAACATGTTTGATGATACTTTAGAAGAAGTGTTTGTATCTGTATAAACTCACATACACACACACACACACACACGAACACGCGCTGATTAAAAACGTTTCCCTTTGACCCTAAATCCGACCGACTCGCAAACGTCAAACAGAAACCGACCGATCTGATTTCGGTCGCGTCGAAACTTTTTCGTCTTTCACTTTTTGTCTGGTGTTTTAGTGTCGTTAAAGGCACAGATCTTCTTCTCTAAAGCAAAATAATAATAATAAAAAAGAACTTTTGACTATTTGTGCTCTTCGGGGAGGTAGAAGGCCACAGAGGCACGTTTATAATTAATAATTATAATTAAATAAAAATAAAAACGGCCGTATGTTTTAACACCGAGGGACGTTTTCATAACGCTTCATGTCGTGTTGTGAGAGGAGACGTTAAAAAGCAGCACGATGAGATTAAGGACAGAATAATAAAATAAAATACACGATTCCTTCTTTGGAGATCAGGACGTTTTCTTTCTTTCTTTCATTCACGACATTCACGGTTTGGAGGGAGCGCGTCGATCCGACTGTACAAGGATGTGGCGGCGACGACGACGCAGCGATTCAGAAGAAGAAGAAGAAGAAGAAGAAGAAGAAGAAGAAGAAGAGCAGCTGGACTCCGGTAACGATTGCACTTTTGTTCGTTTCGACACAAGTCTGTCGCGTCAGGTGTGACGTTTGGCAAAGACGCAAAAACAGAAACAAACAAACAAACAAACAAACAAAAGTCGACCCCCCGATTCCTCCCTCTTAAGTCTGGGTTCAGCGGGATACGACGGAGCTGATGGAGTTGTACGACGTGCCGCCGTTGCACGTGGGCGGGTATCCGTTGGCGGCGCCGCCCACCGCCTCCATGTTGACCCTGAAAACGGGCGAAGCTTTGAGCAGGAAGTCGGCGGCGTCGCGGCGCCCGAGCTCCCTCAGTTTGGCCATGAGCACGCCGACCGTGCTGTCCGCCCGGCCGCTCCACTCCTGCAGCAGCGCCGCCGTCGGGCTCGGCTGCGGCGCCGCCGCCCGCCGGGGGTCCGACGGGTCCAACGGGTCCGACGGATCCGCGTCGAGGCCGGTGCCGTTCGGGGTCCCGTTGCCGTGTTTGGCCACCAAGTCTGTAAGGCCGAGGTTCATGGCGAGCAGGCACCAGTCTTTCCCCAGAGCGTCCGGAGGGTCCAGCATGCGGCACAGCTTCCTGCGCGCCAGCAGCGGCACGTCCGATATGTGGACGTCGGTACCCAGAATCCCTTGCTGGTAAACCTCGGCGCATCCGAACGCCAGGATGCTGCTGAAGCTCTCCCGGTAGCCGCCCATGGTGTTGGTGAGAGACGTTTCCCGCTGGACTTGAGCCCGGAAGAAGTCTTTGGGTTGGTAGATCATGATGGGGGCGTGATGCTCCCGCAGCTGCTGCGGACTCAGGTAGTACTTGGCGGTGAGGAGCCCGGGCAGCGTGGACGCCAGGAGGTTCTCCGTGATGCTGCACACGGTGTCCAGCAGCGCGTAGCACTTGGCGCGCTCCGTGTCTTGACCGCGCACCTGGATCTCCAGACCCTGGCCGTGGTTGACCAGCAGGATCATGGCCTCCACGCCGGTCTGGCTCACCTTGGCCCCGTTGGTCCACAGGTGGATGTCTCCGTCGATCTCCTCGCCGCCGTCCTCCTCCGGTTTCTGCTGGTGGCTCCAGCGGCACAGGTTGACCTGCAGCTTGTGGAACAGGCCGCAGGGGAAGGCGGTGAGGTGCTCGGCGGGGACGAGCCGCACGCCGCCGTAGATCAGCGACTCCTCCTCCTCCTCCTCCGTCCAGGAGCGGTGGAGGCCGTTGGTCTTGATGAGGGCGGGGATGTCCACCATGGACGGGTTGGTAGCGTCGCGGGCGCACACGTCCATGGCGTCTAGGATCTGCAGCAGCTCGTCCACGTCGCTCTCGGGGAACTGAGCCTGCACCTCCTCCAGCCTGTAGCGCCCCCTGTAGTGGTGGATGGCCTTGGGCGTCTCCACGGAGAGCAGCTTCCCCAGGACGTTGCTGCAGAGCCAGCGAGGCTCCAGCAGGACGACGTCCTGCACCGTCTCACTCTGCATGATGTTGATCTGGAGGAGAAGAAGTAGTTTATAGTCAGAACACAAACAGAGTCACGTTAGTTATTTATCACGCAAGATAACACACAGCGCACCCTGGTGGTAGATTAGTGAACTGTTTCACCTCATGTTAAGCGATTTTTCCCAACATTTTCCCTAATTTTAGAGCCTTTTATAACTTTAATACTTTAATACATTCCTTCATCTCGTCCATTGATCCCGCACCATATTGAGCACATCGTTTAACATTTTTTTCTCTCACCTCCCCCATGCTGTGCAGCTGCAGCGCCAGCGTTCGCAGGTGATCCTGACTGACCAGAGGGTTGATGTGCTCCTGGACGTCGCTGACGAACTGTTGCCACGACGTCAGCTGGTTGGGTCCGCTCAGCTTCCTCCAGGTGGGCAGGGTGGCGAGGAGACGCTCCGACAGCAGCGTCATGGGACTGCACCTCTGAAACGACCGGAGGAGACGCTGCGTTAGAGCTCACTTCATGGAGGAGGAGGAGGAGGAGGAGGAGGAGCTGACAGATGATGTTGGTGCGATCAGGAAAAAAGCTTTTTGAAGAGAGACTTGATGTGTTTACACTTAGATAAGAATGAAAATAATAATAAAATAAATAAAAAAAAAAAGATTCAAAATAAATTCATATAATATCTAAAATATGTAGAAAACAAATAAATAACATGAAATAACATATTATGTTTTAATAAAATAATAAGAATAATTAAGATATTAATGTTATAAAGTAAAAATAATAATAATAAATTATATTACTAATAAATAAATTAAAAAATATTTAAAAAATAAAATTAAAATAAATAAACAAATAAAATCTGTATAAAACACTATAATAATAATATTTAATGATATTAATTTAAAATTGTTTTAATAAAATAAAATAATAATTAAAATATTAATGTTATAAAGTAAAAAAATATTAATATAAATAAATTGAAAAAACATTTAAAAAATGAAAATAAATCAATCAATAAAATATGTATAAAATATTACAATAATAACACATACTGATATTAATTTAAATTTATGTTTAAATAAAATAAAATAATAATTAAAATATTAATGTTTTAAGTAAAATTATATTAATGACAATAAATTAGAAAAACAGTAATACTGAAAATAGTTTTAGAAAAAAAAAACTAAAAAATATCTAGAAACATAAATAAAAAATAAATATATAAATAAATACATAAATAATAAATATTAATTTTTAAAAAATAAATAAATTATTTTGTATCCATCCATCCATTTTCTACCACATATTTAGGATATTTACAAAAAAATAAAAATAATAAACTTTTACTTCTGCTGCGTTTTAGAGAATTAAGAATTTTTCTTCCACAACAAACTGCACATATGTGATTCTTCCTGGAGTTTGTTGGAGGAGCTCACAGAGACGATGCTGGTGCGAAGCTCCTGCAGGTGACTCCTCAGCAGCTTCATGTCTTTGGAGTTCGACGCTCCGGCGTCCATCACAAACACTTTGTCGCTGATCTGCAGGTCGTTGCCGAACCTGGAAACAAAACCACAGCCGGTTTTAAAACCGTTTTAAAACGCCGCCTCGCGCTTCGTCTGCGAACGCTGCGTCTCCCGACCTGTTCCTGACTTCCTTGAGAAGAGCTCTCTCCTTGTCGTAGACCAACTCTCCGGAAAACGCTCTGGGGACGTCGGCGAGGTCGGCGTGCGTCGCCACCAGGACGACGACCAGCGGCTGCTGGATACGACCTCCGAACGCTGAGGCAGGAAACAGACGCAAAGAGGCTCATTATGTTTTCGGCGTCTCCTTATATGGACGTCCTGCCGCCGCGTGTCATTATATTCAAACCGTCTAAATTTTATTGTGACTAAAACGAGGCGAGAGCATCACAAAAATGTAGTCGCAGCAAATAAAAATGAATAATAAAATAAAATAAATAAAAATGTTTCAGAATATGTCAGAAGTTTTATTTTAATTAAATAAATAATTAAATTAAAATAAAAAAAATTTGTTCCCAAATTTCATGCTAAAAAAATAAATAAAAATAAACAACAAAGAAATAAAATAAATAAGTTTGGTTGACACCAAATTATTTAAATAAAATAAAATAAAAAACTCTGGTTGATTTATCAAAAATAAAATTTATCACCAATTTATTAAAAAAATTGAACTCGAAGGAATTTTAAATATTTTTGATTAATTTTTAAAATAAAAAAATAAAAAAAAAAAATAAATAATAAGAAATAAAATGTAAAAAAATATTTATTGTTTAGGTTGTACTGGAATAAAATATTATATTTTTTGTGAAGTCTCTATAAGTTGACAAAAAAAAAAAAAACAATTGACGACAATTAAAAAAAAAAAAGAAATAATTAATTAAATAAATAAAAAAATCTAAATACTGTTGATGTTTGAGGCTCAGTCGAGTTTATAAAATGGGTTAAAATAAATAAAAAAAGGACTTATTCCATCATATTGTAAAAAACGATATAAGAGACTTAATATTAGATCCTGGAGTCTCTATAAATTCATTAAAACGCTGTTGAACCATCAGACCCTCACCGATGTTGTCCTGTGGGAGGGTCAGAGCCTTCAGCAGGTTGAGCCAGTAGGTGATGTGACCCAGCTGGGTTTCGTACGGCTCCTCCAGACTGAACAGGACCACGTGGATCGCCGTGACGTCGTTGGCGGCGAAGTAGTCGTAGGAGCAGTAATAGACGGGGTTTCCCGAAAACTCCCACGCGCTGAAATCTCCGACGCCTGCGGAGAGAAACGGAGAGAAAGAGGTAAGAGACGTAAAGAAGAAGAAGAAGAAGAAGAAGAAATCCTGCCGGCGACGTGTCCGGTTCCGACCGTTGATGTTGGCGTGCTGGATGTCGATGGCCTTCGTGGCCTGGTCGTCGGCGGACGACAGGGCGTTGTGGACCGGAGAGAAAACCTCCAGGACGCCTTTGGTCAGACTGGGCTCGAACATCATGCTGCGACTCCGAACGCTCACGTTCTCGCAGCCGGGATACAGGTTGGAAATACTGACCGACACTGAAACACACGACACCGTCACATTGTTTTGGGCGACTAGAAAAAGAAAATCGACATCAGAAGATCTTGATGAATTTAATTTAACATATTATTATATTATACATCACGTCAGTGTTCAGTTGTTTGTTTTACTCTTACTTTTCTACTAATTTTATTGACTCAATGTTCTACAACTAGACACATAAATAAGAGAAAGAATAAAATACATAACAAATAATTAAAAGAAATGTATTAATTAGATTAAAAGATAAAAGTGAAAAATATCTAAAATACATATAAAGTCAAACAAAATAATAATAAATATTATATATTATTAAAATATGTTTAATAAAAATCAAATGAGTATAATTAAATTAACAAATAAATAATTAAAATTTAAAATTTATAAGAATAAAAGTTAAGAATAAAATATACAATATATTTAAGCATAATATTTAAAATATTGTTAAAAAAATAATTAAATTAAAATATTTATAAATAATTATAAAAATACATGAAAATAAAACAAAATTATGTAAATAAAAATACTTTAATAAAATCAATTATTTATAAAAAGTTAAACTAACACTAATTAATAAAAGTATTAAAATAATATTAAAATAAATAAAATTAAAAATATGTATGTTGTTTTAAATCTACAGGAAACTGCACATATTTTAATTTTAATTAATTGTATTTTTTTTTTTTTTATATTTTAATTCATTTATTTAAAATTTATTTATTAAGCCTCATGAGCAAAATTTGTAATTTCAGGTCATTAAAAAACACTCAAAAATGATCAAACTGTATATTTCCAAGTCTAAATTCTGGACACAAGGAGGCGCCGTTTGTCCAGCAGATGAATCCAAACACACAAACGCAGCATTTGGATTTTGTTCACACTCAGCTGGGACCACACCTACAGTTTGTTTTCTCTGGTCTAGACCCGCAGTCCGAGACGGTTTAAATCCGTCAGGGTCTGAAGTTAACTTGACGTTTTCGGTCGTAAATCAGCGGCGGAGAGTTTCTCGCTGAAGTAAACGACTAAAAGAGAAGCACATGACGGAGCAGCGACGGTGTCAACGCTTCTTGTGATACAACAACTGAGTTAAAGGAAAGAATGTGAGGCGTCGTGTAACACTTTATTTTGAAAGGAAAAATCAGGTGATTCATGTAAAAATATCGGTTTGTTGACACCTTTTAAAAACTGGACATTTTTTCAGGTTTTAGTTCAGAAACGTTGATTTTTTTTAAACATTAAAGGGGACGTAGAATATGAAACTATACTTTTTTTGTCGTTGCTGAATAAAAACAGTCTGAACCAGAACCTAAAACCTGTCACCTCCTTTATATGTCGTTTAAATAAAACTAAATAAATAAAGTCCTGGACTTCAATACGGTTTCATTTCTAATCTCTGCTCCTCTGACTCAGGATCAACTGACCAATCAGAGCACAGCTCATTTAAATATTCATGATCTTAATGAAACCGGTCGTTTCATCAGGTTTAGGATCCTGTGTCTTTTATAGTCCAACTAATATTATTTAGAGACGTCAAACAACATGTATTCTATGTCCCCTTTAAATAAAAAAATGGGTTTATAAAAAGTAAAAAGTTAAGTCTGCTTGAGTAGAGATTTCTAAACGAGGCACTTGTTCCCTCTTGTCACGTATCGCTGCAGTTATAACACAAAGTCAATAAGGAGCATTACTGATTTTAGATAGAAAAAAGCTCTTTCTGCGGCCGGTTCGGCTGCTGATTCTCAGATAGTAGCCGAGGGTCGGTAACTCTATACAGCTCACGTAACCGACCATTATCTGCTCCGAGCGTCGAGTCTGGGAGGTAATGGCTCCGAGCGCCTAGAGATAGAGTGGTTAAAGAGACTGAACAGAGTGTGTGTGTGTGTGTGTGTGTGAGAGAGGGCAAATACACAGGAGGTCTCGGCACAGACCTGTCCATCAAAAAATAAAAAAGGGATCGGACTGAATGTTTGTACTATAAAAGGTTTCCGGAGAGTTAAGACGAGCCGGATTACACGAGGCCACGTTCGTGTCTGCGTCTTTCAAAATGTCTCCTGACATGTTTGTGTTTGTCGAAAGAAACCTGGAGAATGAGGTGTGTGTTTTTTTGCTTTCAGGACGTTCACCTCAGGGTCTAAACTGACTGTGTCGGGTCTGCGAGGAGTGTTACTGGTTTAGATTCATGTATTTTTCAAATAAACAACAACAACAACAACCAAAAAGGATCCACAGAAGCTTTTAACGCCTCTCGTTCAATGAATCTTGGTTCTTTTCATCACGTCTAAGGTTCAAATGAAACTTCTGGCCTTTATTTTCATGCAGTTTGTGGTGACCTGAACTTTTATCGCTTCACTTTGAACCATTTACATTTATTCACTGGACTTCAACCACGAGTCCTCCTGCTGCTGTGATACTTTCCTGCTGGATGAGATAGAAAACACCTCGAAAAAGTTCTGTTTCTTCCTCCAGGTCTATCATCTGGACTGAAAACCACCAGTCTGGTTCTAATGCTGGAACCACCTCAAGTCTAGTTAACACTCGCCGACCTCAACGACTTGTGAGTCTCAGAGTCTCGTTTATACGTAGACGAGGAAAAAGCAAAAGTGGACGTATCAATCCTGATGATTCACTGATGATCAGAGGACCAAGTCCACGAATATTTGGGCCAATCACATTTCTACCTCTTAGCTCCGCCCCCTCTCTTTCGCACCTTTACATCAGCAGGAGCTCGATCTGTCCAGCACTTCAAATGAAAGGGGGGTGAGAAATTTCCCAGCATGCACCAGGACAAGGATGCAGTTGTCAAAAAAGTTATCGATTTAATTAATAATCTAATCGATACGTTCAAATCGATACAACTTATTAAGCTAACATCGCTAATCAATAACGTTCGTTAACGTTAGCGTTAGCTTAGCGGTCGCTAGTCGTCACTTTCCCTTCGTCTGATCGAACATCTCGTCAGTTTTTAATCCGTCGCCCGACTGGGCGGACGTAAACGAGTCTGTAGACGCCGTCTTCGTTTGTTTGCCGTCGTTCGGTCGTCACGGAGACCTGTCCCGTCGTCTTTTTTTTTTTACGTAGCGACCGGCGACGACTCCTGATGACGCGTTACGGTGAAGTAGAGGAACGTTTTCACCTCAACACTTTGATTCAAGGGACGAGGGGGAAGAAAAAGAGACAGACAAAAGCTACAAGACAGAAAGAAAAACCTTATCTTGTAATTATAACTGTCTCATATATATATATATATATATATATATATATATATATATATATATATATATATATATATATATATATATATATATATATATATATATATATATATATATATATATATATATATATATAATTATAGGATCCTATTTCATGTAATTATGATTTAAGCTCGACACAAAGCAGCTGCTTCTTGAAGATTTCAGGGATAATTACAGTTTTATTTTTAGAGAAAAGTGGTCGTCGTTTCTACCTTTTTAACGCTCAAGAGTTTGAATTTAAACCCAAAGAGCCGGCGGCCAAACGCGAGACAGATAAGAAACGATGAACGAGGAAGGAACAAGCAGTAAATTAACACCGCGGTTGTGCATCAACGTGGCCGGTGAATCAATTCTTCAGGCTGAATAAATAAACCAGGCCTCCGTGCGCTCGACGTACCGGCAGGTTTGGAGTTGATGGGGGAGTTGGGGTGACGGGCCGTGTTGGTCATACGCGTCCTCCTCCTCCTGAAGAAGCTGCGGAGGATGCCACATTTCAGAGACTCCAGCAGGGTGCTCTTCCCCGACGACGGGTGTCCGAACAGCTTCAGTTTGATCCTGGGCTGGACGGTCTGGGTGGGACGCAGCTGCTGGATGTAACTCAGTTTGTGATTATCCTGGTAAAAAGACACAACAGACGGGGGGTGAAGATTTATTTAAAACCTCGCCGACAGTTTAGGTCACACACAGATACGCGTTTATCAACTGGATGACATCGACTCCTGTAGGTTTTTTATAACATTTCAACCTGGTTCGACCGACATTTCTAACCTTTATTTTGAGCTGATTTTAACCCTTTAAAGCCCTGTTCACGCCACGTTTTAGTATTGATTCAGATCGACTGGTTCCTCGACAGAGTAGGAACTAAAATAGTAGCTGGTACCAGGAACTAGCACCAAGTAGAAAACACTAGAAACTGAGTAGAGTTGAGTCGAGTAGATGCTAACGAGCCTCTACTGCTAATAAGTAGATTAGTTTGATTATGAAGGGATTGGTATTAGTGTTTTGAAGTGAAGATGATCTTTTCCATCATATAAACTTGTTTCACTCTATTAGTCTTGTTATTTTCTTAATTAAAATTAATAATTATTCCCTTAAAATATACAAGTTATCTCTTTAATGTGTAACTAAGCTCTGTCACAACACAACAAGTTGTTTTTAAAGTAGCTAATTCTCTCCTTGATTGTAAATTAATGACTATTTAAAGTGACTTTCCTCCCATGATTCTCCATCGTGTATTACAGAGGGTTAATGATTCTTTATCAGTATCAACACCTCTTTGGCTCTTTTTTGTATTTTAATTTCTAACTTCAAAATAAACTCTCTCTCTCTTTCTGGTGATGATCCTCTAGATATATATATATATATATAAACACATATACAGTACTGCATAAAAGTTATAGGCCTCCCACATAGTGTTTTAGTGCTGTAAAGACCATATATATATTTATCTCTCACTTTCTCTATGCAGATATAATAAGAAAATACAGGAAATGTGTGCAAAGTATTTAAGATATAAAATGTACTAATGATTCTGGATTCAGACTCTGGTCACCTTCAGATTTGTTGCCCCAGCAGTGTTTCATTGACCAACAACCGCACGTTGAGGTGTTGTCCGAGTCACTGCTCCACACTCATGTCTCTGACAGACACGTCTAGTCTGACATAAGCTGTCGGCAGATCCAGATGTGACAGGAGTCTCAACATCAGCTGCTGATCTCATCTTGGTCAAAATGGGAAAAAACCAACGACCAAAGGATGAATTCAAATAGTCCTGATGAGGAAAACTAGGGCAGAATTCCCCCTCGGTGAACAATAAAGAGGGTCACCAGAGACCTGAAGCAGGTTTTGAGCGGATCCAACTCAAAGTCAGCAGCTGATGTTGAGACTCCTGTCACATCTGGATCTGCTGGCAGCTTATGTCAGACTAGACGTGCCTGTCAGTGATCTGAGTGTGAAACAATGACTTTGTTAACAGCTTATTCCTTTCAGTTGTTGGTCACTGAAGCACTGCTTCCTGTATTTTCTTATTATATCTACATAAAGAAAGCGACTCTTTACAGCGCTGTTAAAACAAAACATTTGGGGGGTGGGTGTCTGTAACTTTTATACAGTACTGTATATATGTATGAGCAACAAAAAGCCTTTATAACCCGCTGTGATTCTGCCAATTCAACACATAACATTAGTTAACGTGTAAGACTCTTTTATAACCAATAGTCCAACAGATGAGTCACACACATCTGAAGTGGCCTCAAACACTGTGAGTGCTTGTGTGGGATGTGAAAGCACTTCATACACCCACCTGGGTTATGTTATCGCATTCAGTAAATAAAGTTTCTAATTTCAATAAGTGTGATTCACATCTGAGTATTTTTTTGAAATCATTTTTTTGTCGTTGAACTCGTTAAGCTTTCTCCGGTCTCGTCTTTCAAACGTCTTTGCCGTCGACTTGCCAGAGTGTCTTAAATGAACTCAACATATGCAGAGGATGACTGTTTTCACAGTTGCTGCTTTCATGTTTTTTTCACGCTCGACGCTGAATCTCAGCAGGTTTTCTGGAAAAGTGGATTAGAAGAGAAGTCATTTAGCTTCGTGAGGCTGGATTCAGACTAGGAACACTGGACTGAGCTACTCTAACACCTCCAGAGGGGAAAAGATGAACGTCATGTTAAATGGATCAGCTTTGATCACAGTGGTATGTGTCCTGTCCTGTTAAAGAGCAAGACACTGACTCCTAAAGCCTAGTTGACACTACGATTTACAGTCGTCGTGTCTCGTGGATTTGGTCGTCAGGACCTGGTCTGAGACCGGGACTGGATCTGTCATGTTAGAAAACTGGAGGAGTCGGAAGAGACTGACAAAGAGCGACGGCCAATCAGAGGAGGGATGTGAGATAAATGCTGCTGCCGTCTCACTGATTCACTCACAACCACGTTTAGAAGTCCGACGTTTGAAGTGCTAGCGATGCTAAATGTTAGTGATGCTAAGAGTTAGTGACGTTAAACGTTAGCAACGCTGAGAGTTGCCAACACTAAATGTTACTAACACTCAACATCAGTGATGCTAAGTGTTAGCGTCTGATGTTTCAACACGTTTTTGTTTCAGTTTCCTGGACTGTAGCTGCTATAGGTAGTCACCAGTCAAAGACCTCAGGAATATCCACAATGATTGGTTGAATTTGTGTTAATAGTTGTGATTGTAACGTCATTAAATCCTGGAGGATCTGATCAACCAGGAAGAAGATTGTTTTCATGTGTTTTCACATCTAAACGTCTCTACTTCCTGTTTTCTCTGCAGCGTCCTCGGTACCGTCAGTGTGTCGGAGCAGCTACATCCTGTCTAGTTCACGTGACCAGACGTATAGTTTGGTGACGTCACGGTGTGATCGGGAGTCAATCGCTGACAAGTCTTGTAGTGTGAACGCTACAGGTCTCAGACCAGTTGTTGAGACTCCAGATCATGGGAACACAAGTCGCCGACGATCACGACAGAGTCTGAGACTCACAGATCATCAGTAAAGTCAACTAGGATTAAGTGGTTCACTCTAATCACTCTACATATTTTAAGTCAGTCTGCATCAGCTGTTTGTTACAGACAGTTACGTGTTTCTTGTTCTTCATATGTACGCTTCACTTCAAGCATTTATATCCATTTACGAGGCCCCCAGGAGTTTTTTTGGTGATTGTTTGTGATCCAAATGACTGGTTTTGTGGCGACATTTTCCCAAAATTTGCAATTTTTTCAAACTATATTATTGGACTAACTACAGACTAACTGCTGTAGGAAAGAGGTTTAATCTCTGCTACATTTATATGAAAAAATAAATACATTTACTCATTTATTGTGTAATATACAATAAACTAGAGGGAGTGATTTACATTCAATCTGAGGCTGAGACTTAGCACTTTAATGTTATATCTAATATGTCATTTCAGACATCAACTACACTAATATTTATTTCCTGAACTGGATTTACAGGTTTCTACTTAACTGTTCACCTCAAAACACTCAAATATAGATGATTTAATGAATAAAAAAACTTAGCTAGACGTCTCAAATGTTTCATAAACTACTGCTGAAGTATTTAATCATCCGTTTCTACCTGTATGTGTGAGTAAAGTGTTGCCACAAAGTCTAAATATGGCGCCATGATAAAAAAAAAAAAAAAATCTAACACATTCGTGCTGGAAAACGTCTCCATCCACACCTCTGCACTGAAATAGACCCGAGTGTGATGAGTGTTTGTGAAACCTGGTTTCACATAACTCAAGAGTTGAGGGTTTTTTTTTCTCTCTTTTATTCCATTAAAATCATCAAGTCGAGAATAAATAACTGATTTATTCATTTAGTAACTTGTAGTTACCTTTTTTAGTTTGCCCAGTAAAGAAACTATGTGTTCGTGATGATCTGTAGAAGCCAAATCCTCTGCTGTTTTTCCATCCTGAGGAAAAAATAAGAAAGGAGGAGTTATTTCATCATTTCATTCTCGTTTATTTTATTTATATTCTACAGTTCACATGAATTAACACTGATGTTTAACATCAACACAATTACTATTTTGATAGTTCAGTGACTACTTTTATACATTTGATGCTTCCAGCTTCTTATATGTGATTTTTTTTAAAAAATTATTTTCTGAACATCAGACAAAACATGACATTTAAAGATGTTACCCTGTGGAAAACATTTTTCATATTACAATTAAAATTATTCATTAAAGTGACCAGAGTAACATGATCCAGGGTCTATTTCACCATGAATACGAGTCAAACTCCCTCTCAAGAGATATTTTACGTTGGTTGAAGTAATATCCAGTTTGACCCTCTTTTGTTTCACAACCAAATAGTTAACAATGAAAGTAAATGGGGCAGCCAGCCAAACATGTCATTTTTTAACCACTAATAAAGCTCAAAATATCACTTCACTTCAGCAGTCTTGTTTTCATAACAACTGGTGGTGAATGGTGTTCCAGATCAGCAGATTCATCATTTTTCTCGCTCTTCACGGACACATCGGCCTGTTGTTCAGGAAAATGATGAATCTGCTGATGTGGAACAACCTTCATCACCAGTGTGTAGGGACCCTATTCATGCTACTGCTGAAGTGAAGTGATATTTTGAGCTTTATTAGTGGTTAAAAAAATGACAATTTAGATACGTTTTGACTGCCCCATTTACTTTCATTGTTAACTATTTGGTTGTGAAAACAAAAGATGGTCAAACTCGATATTACTTCAACCAACGTAAAATATCTGTTGAGGAGGAGTTTGACTTGTATTTGTGGTGAAAAAGACCCTGGGTTCACATTACTGCAAATCATCATTTTAATGTAACAACAAAAGGTATTGATCAATATCAGCCTTGAAAATCCAGTATCATCATTACTGAAATCATCTGTTTCTGATGAACAGTACCACACACACACACACACACACACCCACTCTTATAGTACGTGTAGTCTTATTCTTTGCCTGCGTCCAGCTCCAGAACTGTCCTAATTTGTCATTCTCTCCATTTTTCCCTCAACACGTTGACACAGAAACACACCACAGTTCCTGACAACTTTCATGTCTCTTTCACTAACTCAGCCATCTGTTACTGTCCGGCTCTGGCTGCCGCTCCATGGGAAAAAAAAACAAAAAAAAAAAAAACTACACAGACAGCCTGAAACGCCCACAAACAGCTTCCCACTTCTGCGAGAAAGACCATCACAGCAAAACAGGTTTGTCATGAAGACTCAACTCAACTGATCCTATTCAGGGTTAGTTTACTCGTAGTTTCACTCTGATAAGGTCACGTTGTTGTTATTATTATTATTATTATTATTATAGGAGCAGAAGAACAGTGACATTTAAGTTGTTTAAAAACTGCTAAATGTCAAGAGATGTGAATATAAATGAAGAGCAGCTTCAAACCAACTATAAAAAAAATAAAAAATAAAATAAAAACTGACCACTTAATGTGATTTAACGTGTGAACTAATTCATAGGATTGTGCTGCTCCAGATGGCAGCGTGTCACCGTTCCTACTACTGATGCTTGGCAGCGACACAAGAGACGGCCGGTGTTGAATATTACATCATCTATAGTAACTGGTTTGTAAATAAAATATACGAGATTTGTTTTTTTTGTCACATATTAGATTTTTACTCGGCTACAAATTTATTCTTTCAGCTCCTGATGACATATTAAAACAGAACGAAATCACGGAGATCGAGCCTTTGAGTTTAATGTTTCCTTTAGCCGCTTCACAAACCACTAACTGCAGGTCACCGGACCATGAATTATACATCTTTTCCAGATTTAACATGCATACGGCATCAGCTGTCATACAATATTAACCGCTGGAGAAGAGGCAGAGAGCTGTGAATCTCCTGAAAAATGCTTTTCATTCTTCTTGTTAGCCGCATATAGTTGCCTCTAATATTTAAATAAAATATTTTGACTGGTAAGAAGATTAGAAGTGGTTAAAAAAAGAAGACGCAGGGATTTTGTTTTTGCTGTAAAAATATCAACTCTGCATGTTTTTTTTTTTTTTTTTTTTTTTAAAGGAGTGTGGATTCCCAAGATGTGACGGGAGTATTTTTATTCATCTGGCCGAGAACCAAAGCTGATATGAAAAGGCATCGAGGCTTCCCACGAGAAATGTCTGTATCAACTAGTCCAAAAGAGTCGATTGTCCAACTCGCGGTGTTATTTCTTCAAAAGCTATGTTGGAGTGTTTCGATCATTACGACATTAGAAATGAGTGAGTAACAACATGTAAACATCTTATGTTTGTCTCTTATAACTAATTTAGACCTATGAGATTGCAGCTAGCTGATATACTCAGTACTTATCTGTGGATAGCGGCGCCTCTTTCATGAATATGTCAATATGTACATGTTTTTTTTACCACGACTGAGTTAAACAGACATTGGGTCGATCCCATTTCTCTTCTTCTTACCCCTCGTCCCTTGAATCAAAGTGTTGAGGCGAAAACGTTCCTCAACTTTAACATTACACGTCATCAGAAGTCGTCGCTAGCTGCTACGTTAAGTCTCCATGACGACAAACAAACAAAGATGGCGTCTACAGACTCGTTTACGTCCGTCGAGTCGGCGACGGATTAAAAACTGACGAGACGTTCGTTTACGTTAACGTGACGTTTCATCAGAAAAGATCCTGTTATCAGAGTGACGACTAGCGATCGCTAAGCTAACGCTAACGTTAACGAACATTATAGATTAGCAGTTAGCGACAAGTTAGCTTAATATTAAGTTAAATGTATCGATCAGTTTATTAATTACATCGCTAACTTTTTTGACAACTGCATCCTTGTCCAGGTGCATGCTGGGTAATTTCTCACCCCCCTTCATTTGAAGTGCTGGTCCTGGGATTAGCTTTGTTTGGAGGGTTGTGACCCCTCACCCTTCATCTAGAAGAGGATCTAGACAGATCGACCTGCTACTGACGTGAACACGCTAAAGAGAGGGGGCGGAGCTAAGAGGGAGAAATGTGATTGGACCATAGTGTCATGTTGGTAAGACTCCTGTCTGTTGTTTCACGGAGCTTAGAAAGACTCTCAAAGACTCTAACAGTAGAATATAGGTTCAAATGTGACACAGTTCACCTCTAAATAAATAACACTGTTGCTGAAGTAAAAGCAGAAGCGGCCGTGATGCACAGAACCCGGCGGCAGAAACCTGAAAAGACTAAAACTGAACAGATGCAGAGCTGTGACAGACGAGCTGCCGCCGCCACCAAAATCTGAGATGAACCGAACTCTGTGGAGTAAGCAGCTCAATATGTTGCCGAACGATGAGGAACGATCCCGGGAGCTTTGTGGTTTTAAGTCCCATTAAGTAATAAAGGATCAGTTTCTGCATGTTGTGCAGAAAACGTCAAACGACAACATCTGGCAGATGTCACAGCTCGCAAACACATTATGTTGAAACTAAAGACTGAGTCGTTTTTCTCAGATATGTTCGGTCTAAATCACAAACATAGCAGTTTAATACACAGATTATCAGGTTGGAGGAAGTTAGTGTTTGTTTTCAGAGGAATCTTTTCTTCCCTTCGTCTGTGTGAAGCCGACACACGATCCCCATGTCCACCCCCACATTTAACAGCTGGTGAAGAGGGGGTTGGCCCTTGGATTTATCACGTAGGCCCCAAAAGCTCAACTTAATACACAAAGTAATCTAACAAGTGTTAGAAAAAGCCTGTAGAAACTAAATCAAACGGTGCAGTTTTGTGTTCAGCGTGCACAGACCGCTGTAAGTTGGACTCCCACCCGTCTCTGGGGTCAAACACGCTCAGATCCAGATCAAATGAATCTGGTCTCTGCTCTATTTGATTCAGAGCGGCGCGATAAAACTCTTTGCCTGCGGCAAGTTGGCGCTTTCAACATCTTACCTGCAGTTCACACTCAAAAATAAATAAATAAATATCACTGTGAACTGGACATTTCAACGATGATTAATTAGTTTTTTAAGATTTACGGCTCACTCCTTTTAAAGGAGCAGTACGTCAGATTTTAAAGGAGGAGCTTAATTCATCGTCTGCTGATCACATGACGACTCATATTTGTATTTCATATCTGACTCTAACGTTACGTTTCGTATTTGCCATAATTAGCTGATTGCTAACGTTCGCGCTGTTACCACACTGTCTCAGTGTAGCGCGATGCTAATGCTAGCCATCACAATGCTGCTGTGGCACCCCGTCATAGTCTAGTTTGCTCAATATTGGGCCGGTGGTAACTGTCCTTCACGCATGCTAATGCTAATGCTAATGGAGCGCATGTTAAGCACCTGTGACCTCAAACGCCCATGAGTTTGGAAAGATGATTTCTGCTTTTGTCGGGACGTTGTTAAGAGTCATAACGAGGCCTTTTAGCCACATTTGTAGCTGCTAAATTAAATGCTAAAATGCTAATATTCTGGTCGTACTGTTGTTGTCAGTGATAACAGTATCTCTAGTCAACACGATTCCTGAATCTCTGGTGACATATTAGGATCATTTTATGATTAATGGACATAAAAATCTTACATGCTGCACCTTTAATAGTGCATTGATTGAACAGTTCAGAGCTTTAAAGGAGGCAGCTACAGACTGTGAAGGAAAACCGGAGCGTTTTATAAAAACTTTAAATGGACTTGGAGGGAAATTTAAGGGGCGGATAACAAGGTTCGAGAGGTTAAATCAATTGTAATAATAATAATAATAATTTACATGCATGTAACACGTTCAGGTTTTTAAGCTTAAAACCCACAGAGACGGAGAGTTATTACGAATTCCTGCAGATTAAATCCCATTTGAGTTAAAAAGAAAAAAGCTGCCATCAGCTTTTCTACTTTTTATTAAACGTGTGTGTGTGAGAAGTGAACAGGGCGGCGACTCGCTCCGTAGGTCAAGCAGAAAATTAACAACTCGCCGTACAAATGAATCACTGTTTTTTTTTTGTCGGTATGTTATATGTTATATGTTCGTCCGTTTCTCTGAACCGAGGTGACATCGTTCAGAAGACACACACACACACACACACACACACATGTGGTGCAATCTGTCATGGTGGCACATCCTCTAAAAACATGCTAATGTAGTCGGTATAATTAATCAAAAAAAAAAAAAAAAAAAATGCTGCAGAAGAGGCCATGATGGATTTTACTGACATGGTGAAAAAACTGATTTCACAATTAGCTGCTGAGTCTGTCATAATGCGTTTTTTTGTGATATTGGTTTGTGAAGCTGCTGCTGCTGCTGCAAAAAGGAAGAAAAAAAAAAAAAAAAAAAAAAAAGGTGACTCACGTTGGTGACGGCGTCGATGTTGGCTCCGGAAAGACAGAGATGACGAACAACCTCAAGACTCCCGTTGTTTGAAGCCAGGTGGAGTGGAGTTTTGCCATACTGGATAAAAACAAGACACAAAACGAGTTTTCAGTCAATTCAGGTCTCAAATTTTAGGATGAAAAGAAAAATATCCAGCAAATAAGAACTGGATGATGTAGATTCTTAAAGACTGGAGCAGCTACAAAGCCTGAATATTTTCTACATTTGCACAACCACAAGGGTCAGACTGGCACAAATGTTGTCATCTTCCATATTTCTGCATCAACAACAGAAACATGCCCGGACATGAATATTGGACAAAGGATGCACACAGTTGTGTTTATATCACACTGATCATAGAAAGACAGAGCTGAGCAGATGTGGAAAATTACAAGAGAAGTAAGCTTCTCAAAAAAAAAAGCCTTGACCCTAAATTTTTCTTTAATTCAATTCAATGTTAAGTAGGAATAGGAATGGAAGTGAAATATGGTTGTACCTTGACCTAATGTGCTGCAACTGTGACGTAGATAAGCAGCAAAAACATGTCTCAATGTTCAGTAATGTTGGAAAATATCCTGAACTGATGAACATTTTTATTTAGTTTTATGAAATACTTCTTAAATCTTGATGTAGCCGCAACATGTTCTGGTTATTGTTAGCATGGTGAGCTAATGGTTTTGTTAAAGTGACGGTCCAGGGTCTATTTCACCACAAATACGAGTCAAACTCCCCCTCAAGAGATATTTTTGTTTTCACCAAAAGGTTTGGTTTAACCAAATAGTTAACAATGAAAGTAAATGGGGCAGCCAGCCAAACGTTTTTAAATTGTCATTTTTTAACCACTAATAAAGCTCAAAATATCACTTAAGATGCACAGATTCATCATTTTTCTCACTCTTTACTGATACGCGGCCTGTTGTTCAGGAAAATGATGAATCTGCTGATCTGGAACACCCATCACCAGTTGTTATAAAACAAGACGTTGGGTAAGTCTTGTAAAACAGTCTTTTTAATAAACTCTCAGTTCACTTACTAAGTTATCAGTACTTCAGTTTATGTGTAGGGACCCTATTCATGCTACTGCTGAAGTGAAGTGATATTTTGAGCTTTATTAGTGGTTAAAAAATGACAATTTAGATACATTTGGCTGGCTGCCCCATTTACTTTCATTGTTAACTATTTGGCTGTGAAAAGAAAAGACGGTCAAACTCGATATTACTTCAACCAAAGTAAAATATCTCTTGAGGGGGAGTTTGACTTGTATTCATGGTGAAATAGACTCTGGGTTCACGTTAGTCCAGACCATAACTTTAAACAGGAGGTCTACTCTTTGTATTGGCACTTAATGCTCTGTCTGTCTGACTGGTGGAGAGAGACTCTAGTAGTGCTGTTATGAAAAATGATGGTGGTTACTATAATTACTTCAGTGTGGTTGTATATCACTATTTTTCCCACCACAATAGTCTTCACCGGGAGCCTGAAAGAATGATGCTAGATCAACAAAAAAAAAAAAAAGCTTTGGTAGAAATATGGTTCCCACTACAAACTAAGCATCATAGAATAAAATAAAATAAAAAAGCTGTCATCCTTTTCGATTCTGTTGTAAACAAAACAGCAGACGTTTTCAGTGTCACCCCTTTTATTTCTCTCCCTGGTGTCTCCAGCTGATGTGCTGCTTTAAGAAAAAAAGAAAAAAAAACAAGTAGAAACTGAAAATGAATAAATAAAAGACATCTCTGACAGCGCTGTCTGTTTCTGATGCACATCACCTCCCTGAGAGAGAGAGAGGAGGTGGGGGGGGGGAAACCAATCCCGTCACAGAATACATTAAACCGAATGGTGTCGAAACAGAATGTGAAATCACCGAGTGGAGAAACGTGTGTGGTGGGAAGTCGTGCCTAACACGGTGAGAGAGAGAGAAACAAAACAAAATAAGATCTGCAGTCAAAATGTGAAACAGCTGCAGGATGTGAGCTCAAATAAGAACAAAGCTGCCAGCGGACATCAGAGTGAAGAGCGTTTTCTGGTCAAAAGTGATCACAGAGCATCTTATATTTATACACAAGGACACTATTCTAATATTATTGTTGTCGTTACAGCTCAGTATCAGGAATACCAGTAATCCATAAAAAAAAAAAAAATCAAAGTTTTCCTTGACAGAGACAGAAAATCATTAGATTCTTAATACTTCCTCTACAAAGCAAGGCCATCTGAGCAGCCTGACAGCCGATCAAAACCAGTGGCGGACGCATTCCTGAATGATTGCGCTGTAATTTAAACCCTGTATTTCTACTGTTTACCTCACGCTCATCACAGCAACAGATATAATAACCGGCGCTGTGATAAGCGTCTGTTTCCAACCCGTTCTGGTGTCTGACGATAAAGTTTTTTGATCGTAGTTTAGTATTCGGGGACCTCCCTGACCAAGGATCTTCTCACTCAGTAACTCAGTTTGGTCTGAGGAACGACTCTAAGTTTTCCTCTTTCATCTTATGTTTATCCAACCAACAGGCTGCTGATGAATCCTGATAAATAGACGACGACATGAGGGTCAAATAAATTCAAAAGAAAATTAAAAACTAGAAATAACTGAACCAAAACCAGCACTAACACTCTAACATGTCTCATCACACCGGAGGAGATCAAGGCCTAAGACCACCTACCTGGTCTGTTCACTTCACTGGTCTTGACTTTTTTTTTTTTTTAAATGGAGCCAGGAAGTGTCGATATAAAAGTGAAGGTACGTGCTTCCCTGAACACCACAGACCTCCACGCCGGGGAATTACTGCCTGATCCTGATCTTATCACTTCATCCCAGTAATCTCTTCTTTATCATCTCAATAGGTGGTGTAAACATCGCCACATTGCTGGTGTAGATGTAGACATGACTTGCTATCGATGTCTCACGGTTTATAAACGAACTGTTGCACTGTGTGCACTGTGTGCAAACACACTCTGTGTGTTTTTCTAAACCATGTCCAATCAGTCTAGTTTGCCACAGGTGGCAGATTTTACACACGTTAAATCAAAGATTTAATTAATTCAAAGTGGAGACACCTGACGGACCTGAGAGTTCACACGGAACAGCTCTTTAATCCTCCTGTTTGACTGTTCTAAGACGGCACGTGTGTGGTCTGGAGCAGTTTGAGGATCTGACCTTGTTGGCGAGGTCGAGGCCGGCCTTGGCGCTGCAGAGCGCCATGACGACGGGCAGGTTCCCGTCCTTACAGGCGATGTGCAGCGGCGTGTTGCCATGGCGATCCTGCTGGTCCAGGTGGCAGTGGCGTCTCAGGAGGCAGCGGACGACGTCGACCTGACACCTCCGTACGGCCAGGTGGAGGGCGGTGTGGCCGTCCTGCGCACACACACACAACATCATGTAAATCATCAGTCTCTTTTACAAACATCCATCCTTCACATCGCAGAGTCAACACTTCTGTGTTCGCTAGCTGCAAAGATGCTGATGTGAACAGACATCGTCATGTTTAAAATGCATCGCGTGCGTTTACTTGCTCTAATGAGGTTTCTGTCCATGTTGTTGTTTTGTTGTTTTATGTCAGATTTGTTTTTTTCGCTGTGCAATGGTGACCACGCTTCAAGTTTCAAGTCAAAAAACAAGTCTGACTAAATCTGGCTCCCCTGCGAATTCTGCACAACGTTGCAGTTTTGAACATCTATCGTTGATCCATTCGTCAGTGAACTCGCTTCCTTGTTTCTTTTAGAAGACGCAGGAAACATGTGAGATAAAAAAAAAAAAAAAAAAGCCTTTTTTAAAGACATTTACTTTCCAACATCGCTGATAAAAACCAAGAGAAACAGTATCCGGGCAGAGTTCACCAAAGAGGGAGAAGTCGTCTACCGACAAACAACGTTGACACAAACTTTTGACTTTGCTCCTGCGACTTTATTGCAACAAAACGTCTAAAAACACTGCAAGTTTCTGCAATTTTTTTAGGAAAAGCTGCTGTAAAATCAGACATATTAGGCCAAAACAAAAAAAAAAAAAAAAAAAAACGCCTGAAATCCTGGAGGGACTGAAAAAGGATTCAAGTGTTGAAGTTGAAGTCGAGTCTTGAATATGTTTTTAAACTCAGCACGTTGAACTAAAGTCTCACTCCTTTATTACCTTGTCCGTTGTCTCTATATTGGCTTTATGTTCCAGCAGACACTCCACGATGTCCACAAAGCCTCGAGCAGACGCCGTCAGCAGCGGACTCTCTCCCTCCCGGTTCTTGGCGTCCACGTGGCAGCCGGTCTGACAGAGCGCCCGGGCCACCGCTGAGTATCCGTGCCAGGCGGCGCAATGCAGTGGGGTCTCCTGCTCCTGGAGATGGAAACGCAGACACGTAAAAGTGTTGAGAAGAAGTGTGTCTAGTTCATTTTGTGTATGTAAATGTGTGTGTGTATGTGTGTGTGTGTGTGTGTGTCTCACCCTGTCTGACAGGTCTGGGTTGGCCCGGATGCTGCACAGGTAGCTCACCACATCCACGTTGCCGTAGCGAGCGGCCACATGAAGAGCCGTCTCTCCAGACTGCAGGAGAAGATCATTTTTTTTTTTTTTTTGTTAAAGAAACAACAACGTATTTTCCACAAACGTCCGCTTAAATGACACATTTATATTCCACAGTCACTTGCACGCAGACGTTTGGACTCGTTTGGAATCGACCTGTCCGGAGCGGACGCTCGTTAGCGGAGAGGCCGACACCTGAGACGCCGCGTTGGCTTGTGAGGTGCAGAAATAACGTCTAATGGATTTATGTCTGTAAAATAAACCTTTACAGATCTATTTAATCAGAGGGCGGAAACATTGACCTTATTAAAAAAAGGTCCTGTGGCTGTTGGTTGCAGACGAGACACCTCGGCTTGTGATTCACTATTACGGCGTAATAAAGTAAGACGAAACTTAAATTATCCCGGGACCGGAGACTAGATAATAACAGGGAAAAGTGCCTGGAGTGCAGATTAGCTCTGGTCTGGTGGAGGCGGAGGAGCAGACCGACAGAAGAGGACACCACCAGCGGGCAAAATGATTGACAAGATTGGAAAAATGCTTTTGGGGTTTGGTCTGTGTGCTAGCGCGCTAGTACTTACAAAGCATTCGCGCAACCCCAAGTTTCTGCTACAAAAGCAAATAAGCTGATGAAATGTCAGAGTGGATGGTTTTCATCTCAGGTGCATTTAGTGGTGAATGTGAATGTGCATGTGACAGATAACCACATGTTTCTGTAGACACGTGTGTGTGTGTGTGTGTGTCTTGATCACCTTATCTTGGACATCCAGAGGACACTTCTTTTCATGGAGGAATCTCAGGGTCTCCACGTGGCCGTGTCTTGCTGCGTAGTAGATAGCGTTGGCTCCGCTCTGAGGGAATCCGGAGAGAAGAAAAAAAAACATTCCAGCGTTTATCCGTGACCTTTTGCCGTGAAATCACGCTCTCTGGTTGCCATGTCTGCAGCCAGATGATACCAACGCATCCTGCTACTGCTGCTAACACTGCACATTTTCAGTCAAACATGGAGTCAAAATTCATGCACTATATGAGTAAGTACAAAACATACTACATGAAGTCCAAGGATTTCAGTCCAGGACTTGGACTCCAGTCCTGACTTGTGCCTTAATCTTATGGACTGGTACATCAACTGTAACATATTTATATCGTACAGTAAAGCTGCAAATAATAGCCAAGTGTCTCTTTTATTAGCCAGGGGCAGTAACACATTTGGGCCATAAATGCCGGTCTCAAATAAAGGATTTTCTCCTTTAGGCCGTTTCCACCGCAGGAACCACCGGGTAATATTATGGAAACTCGGCCATTCCTGGGCGGGGTTTTAGGTTGACTCTGTGGTGATTGGTTGTAACTCAAGACGGAGTCAAAAGCCGTTTTTTAAAACCCAGCTTCTGAAAAGTTCCCGGTCCCTACGAGTTACAAGGAACTTCCTCGGTGAGAACACGCCTCATTCTAACTCCCCTGCACCCAGACGTCACCTAAAAGCTTTGTTTTATGTGTCTTTTCACACATTGAAAACGTCTGTGTCAATTGTCAAGTTTCAATTGATAAATGATAGTGAAACAGTTGCCGGAGACGGACTGGCATATTCCCAGATTCCATATTTCGCCTGTCCTAAATAAACGCAGGGTCTGGGTCATTTGGGAAAATAAATGCCCCGGGCTGTTATTTGCAGCTTTATGGTTGTCGTTCACATTATCATCTATCAGTGTTTGAGATAGTGTGCATGTGTCATAGCTGAATCAGACTCCAGGTTTCGCGCTACAAAGATAATATTTAATGATCAGAGCAACGTATGTAATTCTTTAAAATACACTTTGTGCAGCGCAGCCGAGTTCATAAGTAACTTATTTATAGAATAGACGGCGTCTGTCGTAATCCAAATGACAAGTGAGTCACGGTCTTCAGCCTTGATTAGTGCAACTCTGATGCCTTCAACAGCGCCAGAGTCTATTAAAGTCAACAGCTGGTCGAGTCTTCACCTTGTCGTGGGCTTGGATCTCTGCTCCTTTTCTCATCAGCACCTCGATGATCTGGATGTTTCCACAACCGGCTGCGATCAGGAGAGGAGGAGTCCCGTGCTGCAGTTGGGACATAAAACATATTGCTCTTTTAATTTTTTTCAGGTTTTCAGACAACACCGTGTCTGAAAACGTCTGAACGCAGATAAGACGGAGGAAAATGTCAAAGTGACCTTTTTCTGAATCGGTTCCTGAACTTTAAACGTGGAGCCGAATGTTTCTCAGGCTCTCATGCTCCGTCACGACCTGCAGTGTTCTCCTCCGCCTCCCTTCTTTCGATATTTCTATATTCTCATTCCATTCTCACCCGCTTCCTCTTCTGTTCCTTCTACACTTCACCGAGTTTAATAACATCATGTCGCTCCATCGCCTATCAGCTGTCAACAGAGTCTCTTCTCCACTGAAACAGTGAGCAGAATAAAGACGAGGGAGCTGTTGAGTTCCCCGACGCTAACGTTTGGGGCTAAATATAACATCATTTTGAATCTTTTCCCTCTGTTTTTCTAGTTTTTATTCACACAAATACATTATTTTACACTAAAAAAAAAGAAAAATGAGCTGCTTAAGCTTTAAAGATGTGCAAAAATCTTCTAGATGAAGTTCTTAGTGGGGCTGTTGATGTGTTTTGCATCATACAGAGCGATGTTGTATTAGATCAAATTGTTTATCTAATTCTGTAACTTACTGCCTGTTATTGTCTTTCATTTTCACGTGTAGACGACAACTTATTGTTGCTTTTTCTCCAATAACTGTAAATCTGACCTGGACTATGTAGCAAAGACAGAGCAGATTCATTAGAAGATGAAGAGACTGTTGACTTGATGGATGATGATGGAAACGAAAAAAACACACCCAATAAGAAAGCGTCTAAATCTCCATCTCTGTTCCAAAAGTCACAAAAACGCACTGAATTCAATTTGCGATCTTGTGATTATTCTCAGCCACTGACACAGCCGGTCTGTCTCTATGTCTGTCTTGCTGCAGGGTAGAACATGTGAACACCAGTAGTGATTCATCCACTTCCACTAGATTCTGGCACAATCAGTCGCTTTTGCGTGTCCTCGTGTAAGGATAGTGTCCCATTTCTTTTAAGAGCAAGAGAAGTGCATTTCAGCCCTTAAAGTGATGGTTCAGAGTAACATGAACTCAGGGTTTATTTTACTACGAACACAAGTCAAACTCCCCCTCAAGAGATATTTTACGTTGGTTGAAGTAATATGGAGTTTGACTGTCTTTTGTTTTCACAACCAAATAGTTAACAATGAAAATAAATGGGGCAGCCAGCCAAACTTTAACTACTAATAAAGCTCAAAATATCACATCACTTCCTCATTTTCCTGAACAACAGGCAGATGTGTCCGTGCAGAGTGAGGAAAATGACGAATCTGCTGATCTGGAACACCCTTCATGATGTTCCACATCAGCAGATTCATCATTTTCCTCACTCTGCATGGCTAAGTTAAATAGCTCACAACGAAAGTGAGTGGGGCGGTCAGCCGAACGTATCTAAACCCAACGTCTTGTTTTCATAACTGGCGATGAAGGGTGTTTCAGATCAGCAGATTCATCATTTTTCTTGCTCTTCACGGACACGTCGGCCTGTTGTTCAAGAAAATGATGAATCTGCTGATGTGGAACACCCTTCACCACCAGTTGTTATGAAAACAAGACGTTGGGTAAGTTTTGTAAAACAATTTTTTTTAATAAACTGTCAGTTCACTTACTAAGTTATCAGTACTTCAGTTTATGTGTAGGGACCCTATTCATGCTACTGCTGAAGTGAAGTGATATTTTGAGCTTTATTAGTGGTTAAAAAATGACAATTTAGATAAGTTTGGCTGGCTGCCCCATTTACTTTCATAATAATAGGATTGGCCCTTAGTCTGGGTATGAGTGAACTTCACCTGCTAACTCCTGTAAATTCTGTGAGTCTGAGGTTTATATTTATCAAAACACTTCACACGTTTAGAATAAAAACATCATGATGGGTTTCATGTCCAACGTGTGTGTCCCGTCACCTTGTTGGGCTGGTTGACGTCGTAGCTGTTCAACGAGCCGAGCAGGTGCTGAAGACCGGGCACGTTGTCGTCGTTTATGGCGTGGATGATGGCCTTCATCACGAAGGAGTCTTCCTCGTCCTGAAACAGTTGGGAAAGGGGAAACGACAGTTACTCTTCTGCCGCTCGTGGTGACGATCTAATCCTCCGAAACATTAATCCTGTGAATTCTTTCTGTCACATGCCGCGTTAAGACTCTCTTTCATCTTCTTTTTCCTCTCTGAAGCGTGAGTGAACACAGCAGAAACAAACAGCGGAATCGTTTTCGTGAATGTGTGCAGTTTGAGTTTTTTATTTTTTATTTTTAACTACATCTGTGACGTGACCCAATAACCTTCATGTAGAGTCAGCTGTACGCGGCAGAAATTGGCCCACGATGCTCTGCTGCACAAGAAGACGAAGAGGAGGAGAGAGGCAGGGAGGTGAAGAGGGAGAGGAGGAGGAGGTGAAGCTGATGTGGCATTTGTTCAGCCAAGCGTGATACTCCAGCTACATTCCTCCACATAACCTCCCTGCTGGGTGGGGGGGGGGACATGACTAAACCGCTGCCAAGAGCCGCAAGCACAATACAAACGTTGTACGAGCAGAAAACCGACTGTTGTGCTGCGAATCAACATCAACACAGTTGTTTTTTTTGCGGATTGTTACTTTTGTGAAAATACCAACTGGTGACCCAGCGAGACAAACCTCTCCGCCACAAGTCGGAGATAACGACTGGATGTGTTGACTTTAACTTGATCCCGTTACGTAACACCTCAGGCCCGGGACATCAGGCTCCAAAAAGAAGGAAAATAAAGATGTGATGTGAGGTCTTATGACTTCAGTTATGATTCTCAGACAGACTGAGAGGATGAGTAATGCTCTTCCGTCCCTCTCAAAGTTATTTTTTGCAGCGGCCTGTGTATCCGTGGCTACCTCAGCGAGCTAACTCTCCTCACTCTTTTGTTCTATTTCTCACTTTGTGTTGCGACGGTGACACAGAATGAGCAACGGAGATGTTATTAGTTAGCAACTATGAATCGTTCCAGTCACTTATGAAGCAAAAGCGCCGAAGATTCACTGGGCTCGGACTCATAAATGTGAGAATCTGATGTTTTTAAAGCAAATTAAAGACATCATCTTGGTCTTTAGTGGCCTTATTTCTGGACAGTCAGAGTTTCAGAAGATAAAATACAGTTTATTCTCTGAATATTTTAACAGCAGGTAACATGAGATGAAACACTTCCCCGTCTTAAAGGGCACATACAATATAAAACCATATTTTCCTTGTTGTTGCTGAATAATTATGGTCTGTTGTGTCAAACGGACAAAACCAGAACCTCAAACCTCGTCTCCTCCTTTACATTTACGTTCTAAAAACTAGAAACAGCTGCAGTAAAACGGTCTGTTCTGGTAAAAGTTATGACATCATAACTTTAGACACACCCCCAAAATATGAATAACCCCGCCCACTTTTAAAAGAGGAAGTTGTAGTAGTGAACTACTGTCAGTCGCCTGCGAAAAAATGGGAACATGCCCTTCTAATCCCGGAGCACTTTAGTGAATTTAGTGAATAAAGTTTGATTTTATTTCATCAAAGATGAGACAAAGTTATTCTGGTGTCTGGTCCTAAGGGATGAAGTCTAATAACTCAGTTACTAATAACAGCTAATTTACGCGTCACGTGTCGTGTTGCGTTTCATCTTCTCCGTGTTCGTTCGTGTGTTTTCCGACGGCTCCTGAACGCACCTCGAGGGGTCGCCGTTTTCTACTTTGAACCTTTTATTTTGACGTCGTTGGCGGCCGACAGCGCTGGAATAAATAGTCCTGGACTTCAATACGGTTTCATTTCTAATCTCTGCTCCTCTGACTCAGGATCAACCGACCAATCAGAGCACAGCTCATTTAAATATTCATGATCTTAATGAAACCGGTTGTTTCATTCTAGAGGGATTTCATCAGGTTACATCAGGTCGTTTAGGATCCTGGGTCTTTTACAGTCCTATAAATATTACAAACATTATTTGGAGATGTCAAAGAACATGTATTTTATGTCCCCTTTAAAGGTACAAAACGGCAAGGACACAAAAAAACAAGTTATTCTGAGGATAAGGTTAACAGCTGGCCTCCCACCCTCCGACACAGAGCTACTAAGACCGAGCACAAACAACCTCTTAGTTGTAAATTTACAGAGCGGGAGCAGCACTAAAACCCACCTCCGACTAAGGTCTTTAAGTGAGGCACTTAGCCCTGGGACAGGCTCAGCCAATAAAGCGATGATCTATAGCGAAGGTTGAACTCGCTGACGGCTGCGGTTTCTGCTCTCGTGCCGCAGGGGGAGCTGCACCTTTAAGACACCTACACCGCTACCTGTCTGTTCCACCTGCGACACGAGGAAGTTGCCGTGTGATCTTTCGCTGCCTCCGCTGCTCTGTTAATGATTAAACCTCTCACTCACGCTGCAGCGTCAACTTTTAGACACACAAACATTGTAAAAAAAAAAAAAAAAAAAAAAAGAGTACAAACTTCTGACAAAGGGACTCGTTCGTAACGCATTCCTACCGGCTCAGTCTGCTTTTCAAAGCCACACACACACACACACAAATTCCTACAATTCTGCAAAACATCTGACCTGTGGCACTCAAGAGGAAATGAGCCACAGATCAATTACACGTAGGAGCCCAAGATCCTCAGAAGAGATTGTTCGGGCTGGAAAATACCGGAGCTGTAACCGAGAGCTCAGAGAGTCCTAATAAGTTAATGCACTTTGATAAGAACAGAAAAAGAAAAAAAAAAAAAAAGCAAACTGAAAGTCATTAAGATGCCAGTCTCTTGTCAATTACTTTTTATGCGGCTGGTATTATTAAAGATAAAGCTTTAGGAGATAACAAATCGTCCTCATGCTGGGAATGTTTTTCTCAAGTGTATTTCAAACAGCTGTGGTGGTGTTATAATCATGATCTCGGCCGTTAAAAAGCCTCCGTCTCTCCCGTGTGTTGGTAACTTTTAAAAATTTTTTTTGTATTTTCTTTGTGCGTTGAGTTGAGTCAGATGAGACGACGTGAGGAGTTTTTCCCCGGGTCTTACCAGCGTGTCGTCGCTGCGCGCCACGCTGATGTTGCTTCTGGACAGGAAGGAGCGGGACAGACGGTTGCATAAGGAGATGAGTCGCACGGATTGCTGGAAAAAACAAGGGAGAGAAGAAGAGAAGAATGAGGATCGAGAACTGGAACCAGTTAGTGTCGAGTCACGTTAGAGTCGAGTGTGAACAGCCGGGGCAGGTGTCGACATAAAGCAATTTTCTGCTCTATTTAAATTCACTTCAGTGACTTGACTCGTTGAGGTTCAGTCTGTGATGAGCTATTGTCCTTCACACTGGTCGACTGGAGGTTTAACTCAGCGAGAGGGATGTTGACACAACATCCCTCAATTCATATTATTTTAGGTTTTTTAATATTTTATAAGCACATAAACCTTCATAGCCGAGTTTCTGAGACCTCCGTCTTGTTAACGTGATCAAGATGTATCAAATAAAGCAAAAACAATAATAAAGATCACATAAAGTGATATAAAATAAAATAAATGATAAAAAGAAAATACATAAAATATATAAATTTTTAAAAAATCATAAAAATATGTAACAAAATAAATGAAAAAAATAATATATAATGAAATAAAAAATCATATAAATATGTAATAAAAAATAAACAAAAATAACATAATAAATAATAATAATAATAAATAATAAATTTTAAAAATCATAACGATCATATTAATGTGCAATAAAAATAAAATATAATAAAATAAAAAATCATCAAAATAATAAAAATGTGTTATAAAAACTACAAATAATATATAATAAAATAAAATAATACATAAAAATTATATAAATATGTATTAAAATAAATAAATATATAAGAAAATAAAAAATAATAAAAATCAAACAATATACTATGTAATAAATTTAAATAAATAAATAAATACAAACCAAAAATACCATAAGTGATTTGTTTTTTTTTTGTAATTTGTTACAATGTTACTAAAATTGGAGTTGATGTGCCATTAAAGGGTTAACTCAAATATTAAAATCCACAGTACTAACAAAGCATCATGACGTCAGGTCAACATCATCATCATCATCATCATCATCATCATCATAATCTATACTAGATTATGTCGACATGATGGTCACATGTCTAACGGCCCCTTTAATAAAACCAAATGTCCTTTATTGCCTCACATAGTAAAAGTAAACAAAAGGATATTTTTTTACCGTAATGTTTCTATGAATAGTTCAGGTCAGATGCAAAACTTTCATGGTAAAATAGCAGCACATTTGCAAGTGAAATGTTCGTGTTGAACAACATCTATTTTTGGTTTTTATCTCAAACATCCGCGACACAATGTTGAAGTTACTAACAACCTGTATTTAATTTACATCTGTGTTTGGTTAGTTTTTGTCAGGTTAATGTCTGGATCACGGCGAGAAGCAGCGGCTACATCCTGTCTAGTTCACGTGACCAGACGTATACCGTATTTTCCGCACTATAAGGCGCACCTAAAAGCCTTTAATTTTCTCAAAAACCGACAGTGCGCCTTATAAGCCGATGCACCTTATATATGGATCATGGTCAGCCATGGTAATCGACCATGGCTACCGTAGTCAGGGGGCGTCGCCGAAGTAAGAGCGGTAAAAACCATAGAATGTATAGAAAAAACAGTAAAAATTCCAGTCCCACACTACTTGTGTGTGTATAAAGACCCCAAAATGGCACCATTCAAGAGACATGCTTACAATGCAGAGTTCAAACTCGAGGCTATAAGTCACGCAGAAGAACAAGGGAATAGAGCAACAGCGAGAGAATTCAACATTAATGAATCAATGGTACGGAAGTGGAGGAAGCAACAAGATGACCTGAAGTAAAGAAGACTAAAAAGAGTTTCTGAGGTAACAAAGCGAGATGGACACAGGTAGAGGACAAACTTGAACAGTGGGTTGTTGAACAGAGAGCAAGTATAAGCGTCTCTACAGTTACTATTCGAGTGAAGGCAACAGCGCTATCTCACGACATGAACATTAATGAATTTAGAGGCGGTCTGAGACTCACAGATCGTCGACTTTAGTGTCAACTAGACTTAAGTTTCTAGGAGGAAGCTGTCAGAGTTCAGGGTCTTGGGGGACGTGATTAGTTCCTGGTTGAGGCTTGAGTTTGTTAGTAATCAGAGCGACTTACTTTCCATTTCCTTCGAGCTGCAAACTTCTTGAACTTCTCCATGTTTACGGCCGACTCCTTCCTGCTCAGAGCTTGCTGAGTGTCTTTTGGCTGATTTCACAAACACAACAAATGTATAGCGAGAGAGAGAGAGAGAGAGATAAAAAAAAGCTGTTGAGAATCCTCTTGGCAGGACGAATTAATTAGTCGAAACTTGGCGTCGCTCGGCTTATCAAACCGGAGCTATTTCCAATATTCCAAATTAAAAAGCAAATTTATAAACTTTAACAGGATTAGAAATGTTTCAAGTTAAACACAGACGCCAGAGCTTAGATATTAAAAAGCGTCCAACCTTGATCCAGGGATGCTGGAGACTGTCTTGAATCGTCATCCTCTTTCTGCAGACACAAGACGTCAGAAATTAGAAGGAAGAAGAAGAAGAAATCTGCGATTATTACGAAGAAAAGTTAATGTCGTTTGATGCTTGTGACACAGACTTTTAAAACACAATTAAACAACAGACAGTTCACTGTGCGAATGAGCGTCAGTTATTTTCCACTTTACATTAATAATCAGTGGAAACTTGAGGCAAAGGTGAAGAGGGAGAGCAGAGCGCCTCGTCACCTCGCCGCTGCAACATCCGCCGCCAACGCTGTCTGAGTTAATTTACACAACGAAAAGATAAAGCAACTTGTTTATGAACTGATAAGTCAATTAACTGGAAACCTGAGTGATAATTGAATAATAAAGATCGAGTTTCAGCTTGTTGTTGTGACTAAACGTTTGAGGATTTCGACTCTGGACGTTTGAACATTGGACCCGTTTTATTATGATGATTAATTGAGGATATGACTGGTATTAATCAACTAATAAACCTATAGAATAATGAAAATGACAATGTTTAAACGAATTAATACACTCAGGAAAATGATGACCTGATTGTTTTCTGTTCAGCTGAACTTCAACATCTTGTTTCCCTTTTTTTTTGGTAACTTCTCTTCAACAGAACCACAAATAGGGTAACATGCAATTTCTGTTAAATAGAGAGTCTGTCATATCTACATATTTAATTAATATCTGACATTTGATGTCTTTAAAGTTGAGTTGACACTAGTCAACTTCACCATCGATCTCCAGTGGTGGAGTCTGGTGGACTTGGTCCTCTGATGGTTGGTGAATCATCAGTTAATGATCATAATGTGTGAACGGCCCTAACGACTCCATCAGAGGCCGTCGGGACCTGGTCTGAGACCGGGACTGGATCTGTCATGTTAGAAAACTGGAGGAGTCGGAAGAGACTGACAAAGAGCGACGGCCAATCAGAGGAGGGATGTGAGATAAATGCTGCTGCCGTCTCACTGATTCACTCACAACCACGTTTAAAAGTTTGACGTTTGAAGTGCTAGCGATGCAAAATGTTAGCGATGCTAAGCATTGGCGTCTGACATGTTAAAGCTTTTTGTTTCAGTTTCAGTTTCTACAAACTCCCCACGTCTGATCCAGATGTTACCTGGTACCAGGGAGGTCTGCTGCTGGTTGCAGCTCCACCATGAAAACCACCGTGTTGCTGTGATGCTTACACGCTGGTTTAGTAATAGTTTCCATCATAATGTTATTTTTTAATGTGTAAGTCCAGTTTCCTGGACTGTAGCTGCTATAGGTAGTCACCAGTCAAAGACCTCAGGAATATCCACAATGATTGGCTGAATTTGTGTTAATAGTTGTGATTGTAACGTCATTAAATCCTGGAGGATCTGATCAACCAGGAAGAAGATTGTTTTCACGTGTTTTCACATCTAAACATCTCTACTTCCTGTTTTCTCTGCAGCGTCCTCGGTACCGTCAGTGTGTCGGAGCAGCTACATCCTGTCTAGTTCACGTGACCAGACGTATAGTTTGGTGACGTCACGGTGTGATCGGGAGTCAATCGCTGACAAGTCTTGTAGTGTGAACGCTACAGGTCTCAGACCAGTTGTTGAAACTCCAGATCATGGGAACACAAGTCGCTGACGATCACGACAGCGTCTGTGACTAGTGTGAACTAGGATTAAGGAAGCTGGCGTGTTTGACAAGTTCAGTCACTACTTCCCTCCATCTGTCACGGCCACATCCCTGGAGACTGGTAATAAACACAACGCAACATTGTTCTGGGAGAGTTTCAGTATGTTCGGGGTTGAGTCAACAATCACAACAGAAACTTGTGTGGTCCAGGAGACGGGCTACTTCCTCCTGGACTACGCATCTTCACAACCACATCCCTGTTTCTAGTGAACTTTCCACCCTTTAGGTGAGAAAATGCGACATGTAAATCTGAATACCAGGGTGAACAATGACTAATTTGTGCGTCTTCTTCCGGGGAATCTTCATTAATCTTCCTGCCAGCCGAGCGGCCCCGTGCTCGCTCGCGATGTAGATCAATTAAAAGCCGTTCCGTTTTGATGCGCTCGGTCGGGGGATGTCTAAAAGCTCCATTAGCTGGAGTTTGTAAAGTCGGGGTCTATTCTCTCACCCACCGTCTTGTTTAAAGCGACCGGCACTCAGACCATTTGCAGCGACTTACTTTAACCTGTCTAAATTGAAATTATCTCCACACCTGCAATTATTCACCCGTCGCGCTCGCTCCCATTGTTCGGAAGAAACGGGGGTAATTACTCGTGAGAACAAGAGCGTCGATGGTTGTTACCGCCAACGAGCTGCTGCTGTTTTAGGTAACACATTGTCTCTAGAGACGAGGGAGTTTTATTTAGAAAACCTGCAGAGATCCTGCACTTGCTTTTTTTTTTTTTTTTAGGGATGTGTAAAAAAAGGCAACGATCAAAGGGAAAATATTTATAATCGTGTGTTTTAAAGTATATTATTACTCATAGAGATTATACAGAAGAAGTAGGGATGAGACTGAACGTTTTTATTTATAAAATAATTTAAAGTGACGGTTCAGAGTAATTTAAACTCAGGATCTATTTCACCATGAATACGAGTCAAACTCCCCCTCAAGAGATATTAAATGTTGGTTAAAGTGATATCGAGTTTGACCGTCTTTTGTTTTCACAACCAAAGAGTTAACAATGAAAGTAAATGGGGCAGCCAGCCAAACGTATCTAAATTGTCATTTTTTAACTACTAATAAAGCTCAAAATATCACTTCACTTCAGCATGAATAGGGTCCCTACACATAAACTGAAGTACTGATAACTTAGTAAGTAAACTAAGGGTACTGAAGGGTGGTCCAGATCAGCAGATTCATCATTTTCTTGAACAACAGGCTGATGTGTCTGTGAAGAGCCACCTATCTATCCATCATCTATCAAATCAGACAAAATAGATCCTTTATGACACAGGATGATGTTCTAAGATGTTTTCAAACTTACACAACAACAATCTGGAGCACCCTTCATCACCAGTCTTTTTAATAAACTCTAACACAAGAACTACTCATGCATATCTAAGATAACATTCAAGAGCTTTGTCCCACGTATCATCTGATAGAAACAAGCCGATTAATTTCAATACATCATACGTACTTGGGGTCTTTGACGAGGAGCTTTGCTATGAAGTCTTTGGCCAGGACGCTGGTGTTGCTGAAGAACTCCTCGTCGAACGTGTAGTCGACGGCCGACACGTTGGCCAACGTCTCCTGCTTGTTGTCGCCGAGGAACGGAGACGCACCGCTCAGACTATAAGGTAGGAAAGAGGAACGTTTTAATTTGACAAGATACTTTTCCATGATATGTTTTTTAACCATTAAGTTGTTTTTTTTTTTTCATTTGTTTGTTTAAAATGTTGAATTTCTCAATCTTAAACAAAACATTGTTTAACAGCCATTTGAATAAGTCGTCTTTACATTGGGGACAATTTACAAAACAAACTGACTGAGGAAACTGAGGAAAGACAGTGTTGATGCTGGGAAAACATCCTGCCAGGTGTTTGTTTTGAACATGTAACAAAGACTGCATGACTTTTGACTGCGTGTTGTTTATTCCTTCTGTAATCAGATCCACGACTTCACAATCTCTAATGTGATCCACATTAACAACAACACGTCGTGACTCGTCAAAGCGCGACTTGTAATTGAAAGCGAACAGTGATGAATTAGGTTTAAATAAAAACGCTGACTCAGGTGGTGCTGATTAGCTTTGGCCCTTGTGTAGCAGCTAAATCCTAGTTCACGCTAGTCGACTTCACCATTGATCTCCAGTGGTGGTGTCTGGTGGACTTGGTCCTCTGATGGTTGGTGAATCATCAGTTAATGATCATAATGTGTGAACGGCCCTAACGACTCCATCAGAGGCCGTCGGGACCTGGTCTGAGACCGGGACTGGATCTGTCATGTTAGAAAACTGGAGGAGTCGGAAGAGACTGACAAAGAGCGACGGCCAATCAGAGGAGGGATGTGAGATAAATGCTGCTGCCGTCTCACTGATTCACTCACAACCACGTTTAAAAGTCTGATGATTCAAGTGCTAGCGATGCTAAATGTTAGCGATGCTAAGAGTTAGCAAAGTTAAGCGTTAGCAATGTAAATTGAGTAGTAGTAATAGTTTCCATCATAATGTTATTTTTTAATGTGTAAGTCCAGTTTCCTGGACTGTAGCTGCTATAGGTAGTCACCAGTCAAAGACCTGATCAACCAGGAAGAAGATTGTTTTCACGTGTTTTCACATCTAAACGTCTCTACTTCCTGTTTTCTCTGCAGTGTCCTCGGTACCGTCAGTGTGTCGGAGCAGCTACATCCTGTCTAGTTCACGTGACGTTGGTATGGGATGGATCTCGGCTCTGACGCGAGGAGTTTGTGCAGAAATTTCGATCAAAATCAGATGCAACGCGCGAGACAAAAGTACGTCTGGGTGGACAAAAGATGAGGAGACACCGTGAGCACTGAGCGGTCATGCATGGTGATGAGGTCTCCGCCTCCTGCAGCTCAAACAGTGAAACCAAGAGACAGAAAGAGAGAAAGAGATGAACTCTGGGGTTTCCCTTCTCTACTCGAGCCTCTCTCTTTCTTTCTCTCTCGCCAACACCAGCCGCTAATTAACATGCCAGCTGGGACATGCATGGGTCAAGATCAAGTTGAGTGTAAATGCATGAATTTATTGACTGTACAAGCTGCAGCTGCTCACGACCAAGTAATTAAAGTGATTCTTCCGTCTCAGCTGCTTAACAACTTATCCCCAAAAAACAGAAACATCCTAAATGAGACTCTAAAATGCAGAATGCATCATGTTTGTGCTGGAAAAAAAGAGCTTTTCTTGACTAAATTAAAGCCAAGGTAAGGCCTCCAACCTATCGCTGATTCACCACATTCACCTAAATAATTTCAGGTTACAGAATCTCGACCTAAGCAAGTCTTCGACGCCGTTTAAAAACTGCAAATAGTAGTATCTGTTGCTAATAGTCAGAGAGTCCCTAGTGTGGAGATGCTCCTTGAAAAGCACCCAAACCACCTCGGCGAATTAATCCCTCCCTCAAACAACAACAACAAGAGATGAACTCGGTGCTCCTCGTCGTCGCTCTGCTGTAATAACAGCCAGTGAACCATCTATTTTCTACCTTGCCGGGCCGAGCTGTGACAGCTACGTGGGTGGACGACATGAACACATGTCGTGTGTGTGTGTGCGTGTCCGCGCTAAGTATGCGTGTTCGTGGATTTGTGTAAAACTGCGTAATGCAGAGACAAAAACGATGCCTGATTTTAACAGCACCTACACATCTTTCTCCTCTCCTAAAATGAAGCGTCTAATGTTTGTAGCTACTTACGTAATAATGTGATAACACCAGTGCTGCTCCTTTATTTACCTCGCTGTAACTCTCTCTGTGTGCGTGGACGTATTTGCGTAGGTGTCTGTGAAGGATAAAGGTGAGTGGGAGCATCGACTTCTGAATTAAAGAGTCGCTGCTTCAAGAGCACTTGTAGGTTTTAATGACAGCCCTCAGCCATGGACGATAATGGTCGTTTTAATAATCGATTGTGTTGAACAGATTAGTGGCCGATTAAATGTATAAAGGCATTTTATCTCTGCTATCAGATTCATTTGAAGACTTCAGAGCAGCTGCGAACACAGCTGCCATCACACAGCGAACTGTGTCTATAGGCTGAGATTTAGAGACGTTTAGATGTGAAAACACATGAAAACAATCTTCTTCCTGGTTGATCAGATCCTCCAGGATTTAATGACGTTACAATCACAACTATTAACACAAATTCAACCAATCATTGTGGATATTCCTGAGGTCTTTGACTGGTGACTACCTATAGCAGCTACAGTCCAGGAAACTGGACTTACGTTAAAAAATAATGTTATGATGGAAACTATTACTAAACCAGCATGTAAACATCACAGCAACATGGTGGTTTTCATGGTGGAGCTGAAATCAGCAGCAGTAACATCTGGATCAGACATGGGGAGTTTGTAGAAACTGAAACAAAAAGAGTTAAAACGTCCGACTTTTAAACGTGGTTGTGAGTGAATCAGTGAGACGGCAGCAGCATTTATCTCACATCCCTCCTCTGATTGGCTGTCGCTCTTTGTCAGTCTCTTCTGACTCCTCCAGTTTTCTAACATGACAGATCCAGTCAGACCAGGTCTCTGAGACCACCACTGGAGATCATTCACCAACCATCAGAGGACCAAGTCCACCAGACACCACCACTGGAGATCGATGGTGAAGTCGACCAGTGTCGACTAGACTTCAGTGTGATGGACAGAGACTCATTTACATTTTCTTCCAACTGTTCTCTTCATTTTCAGTCACAGGAAGCAAACAAAGTGTTGTCAACACTGTATCTTTGCAGCAGGAAATACCAGACTCTCGTGTTCACTTTTGAATGCGAGGGAGCACAAAAACTGGATTAGATTACAAGTAATTATTCACAGTTTTCAGTTAGTTTTGTTCTCCTTGTGTTTGATCATCAGACCAATTCTCCAATATGAAATAAGCTACAAAGAAATAATTGCTCAAAAACCAGTTTTAATGTGCTTCTACTGTTCTCGCCGCAGGCTGTTCCATTATTTACCACACTGTGACCGCTCGAGGTCAAAAAGCCAAACAAAGCAAACAACTTCCTTTTTTTTTTTTTGATGTTGAACAGAACAAATATTTTCGTGTAGGTTGTTGTGTTCGGTTGAACGACGACGACGACGCCTTCGGGGTTTTTTTTTTTTTTTTTTGAAAAGGAGGGAAATTGAGAGCGTGAAGGCGACGACGGTGGCTGTTACATAAAACCCCTGCAGTGACACATGCTTCTGATTTATACATATTTAACATTTCACACAATCGCAGTGGCATTTCAGACACTTACAGAATGTAGGTTATCACACCAACACTCCTGCAGAGACACAGAGAGAGAGAGGAGAGAGAGAAGAGATTGATTTTACCATCAGACAGTTAATGTTGTCTCCAAACACTGGAGCGTTTTGACAGCAGTGCGTCACACCGAGCATAAATTCACCGAACAGCAGATGTTTCCTCAGGAATCAAAATCATTAAAAAAAAAAAAAAAACACAACAGCATATGCGCTCATAATGGTCGTTTGCCGACGAGCAGATTGACTTTTTATTTACTCACCACATGTCCGCCTCCAGGCCCAAAGGTTCATAGTTGACTACTTCTGGAGCTGGAAGGCGAATAGAGAAAACAGAATCGTTACTATTCGGCTCAGAAACAACAAAACTTCACCTCCGATTCATTTATCAGATGTCGCTTCAGAAGCTACTGTGTTTGAAATAATCCTATTAAGTGGACGTGGATAAAACAGATTCCTCTCTAATCGAGTTGGGACGAAACAGGTTTCATGTGAAGTTTTTATTTTAAGTTAATATAAATGGAAACGCTGCTGTCGTTGATTCACCGTCTGACATCACATAACAGTGGAACTAGTGACGGGGATGAGACCGGATGTGAGACCAAGACCAGACTGAGTCTTTGAGAAGTTGAGGCAGAGTCAAGACCGAGTCTTTGAGGAGTCAAGACTGAGTCCTTGAGGAGTCAAGACCGAGTCCTTGAGGAGTCAAGACCGAGTCCTTGAGGAGTCAAGACCGAGTCTTTGAGGAGTCAAGACCGAGTCTTTGAGAAGTCAAGACCGAGTCTTTGAGGAATCGAAACAGAGTCTTTGAGGAGTCAAGGCCAAGTCAAGACCAAGTCTTTGAGGAGTCAAGACCAAGTCTTTGGGGAGTCAAGACCAAGTCTTTGAGGAGTCAAGACAAAGTCTTTGAGGAGTCAAGACCAAGTCTTTGAGAAGTCAAGACCGAGTCTTTGAGGAATCGAAACAGAGTCTTTGAGGAGTCAAGGCCAAGTCAAGACCAAGTCTTTGAGGAGTCAAGACCAAGTCTTTGGGGAGTCAAGACCAAGTCTTTGAGGAGTCAAGACCAAGTCTTTGAGGAGTCGAGACCAAGTCAAGACCGAGTCTTTGAGGAGTCGGAATCTCGTCAAGACCAAATCTTTGAGGAATCGAAGCTGGGTCTTTGAGGAGTCAAGACCAAGTCCTTGAGGAGTCCAGGCTAACTCAAGACCGAGTCTTTGAGGAGTCGAGACCAAGTCTTCGAGAAGTCGATGTTGAGTCAAGACCGAATCTTTGAGGAGTCAAGACCAAGTCTTTGGGGAGTCAAGACCAAGTCTTTGAGGAATCAAGACCGAGTCTTTGAGGAATCAAGACCGAGTCTTTGAGGAATCAAAACAGAGTCTTTGAGGAGTCAAGGCCAAGTCAAGACCGAGTCTTTGGGGAGTCGAGACCAAGTCTTTGGGGAGTCAAGACCAAGTCTTTGAGGAGTCAAGACAAAGTCTTTGAGGAGTCAAGACAAAGTCTTTGAGGAGTCAAGACAGAGTCTTTGAGGAGTCAAGACAGAGTCTTTGAGGAGTCAAGACAAAGTCTTTGAGGAGTCAAGACAAAGTCTTTGAGGAGTCAAGACCAAGTTTTTGAGGAGTCGAGACCAAGTCTCCGAGAAGTCGATGCTGAGTCAAGACCGAGTCTTTGAGGACTCTTCAAGACTGAGTCGAGACTTCATTTGAGCATGTTATCACATTCAGTGGGTTGATGTTGTTTTAGAAACTGCTGTTCGTGAAAAAATCACACCTGGATAATCACATGAAGGGAACAGATAATCACATCAAGTGGACGGGACACACAGCCACAGTATAACAAGACATAAACATATATAGCAAACTCACCAGTGAGTAACACAAACAGGTTTTGTATTAGGAAAATAAATAATGAATTAACCTCTAACAAAGAGATCTTCCATAACTGCTTACAAATGGAAACATAGAAACTAGTTTCAGCAATCAGACGCTGCTGTAAACAAACGGTAACTGTCACTTCAGGTGACTAATGATGGTAGCAGTGCCGCCTGTGTCACCTCACAGCAGCACCGCGCATTTTGCAAATTGCTTCGAATTTTACAAGTTCCTCGTTTCTCGTGTAAAACCTGCAGTGTTCACCAGAACTTTAGATTTGCAAATTAGCAGGTGAGTGTATTTGTCTCTGGGTAAAAACATCAAAAATAACAACTTATTCGGTCTGTTACATGTATAAATAAATGCATCTCGCCTGAATGAATTTACAGTGCATCCCTTTACGTCCTTTTCTCTGCTGGGTTTGTGTTTGAGCATTAATTACCCAGCACAAAACTTCGGCTTTTTGCCAATTGATCTTTATTTAGCTCATTTGACCGCCGCCACCCTGCCGGTCTGGGCACAGTTGGCCCTGATGGTGCTGGTTAGTGGGCATTGGCATCGGGCGCAAGGAGGGAGACTTGTGCTGGCAGCCGGGGTAGGAGGGGAGATGGGGACAGAGCCACTCATACTCTATGAATGTGTGTGTTGGCAACAAGAAGCAGTTCTGATAATCGGCAGTCTATTATCAGGTCTCTCTCGCTTAGTCCCTATGGCACAGTTGGCACCTGCTCTCAACCTCTGGGATACGGCCAGAGAAACAGGGTGGTGCAGAGAAAGTGTGTGCGTTTGTGTTAATAAGGTTGGAGGAAGCATATTTTACAGCAGCTCTAAAAACAGGAGCGACGCATGATGATAAGATGGGACAAACCAGTTTGTAGTGATGAAGACACAAGCTGAATACTGACCTACAAATTCTGGAGTTCCAAAAATGTTTTTAAAGTCGTTGCCAAAGTCGATCTTGTGGGCCAGGCCAAAGTCGATGATCTTGATGCGCGGGTGAGGCACTGAGCGGTTCAGCAGCATGATGTTCTCCGGCTGGAGACAAAGACAAAAACACAGAGAGAGAGAGAGAGACTTGAGTCATTAGTGCTCAAAGCAGTGAGATGGTCCGTGTGTTCGTTCTACTCTATTACTGGAGAAGCGGTGAATCTGAAGAGAGAACAGGTTGTCGATTAAAACTTAAAACAAAAGGTCAATGGATCGATTCCTAGTTCTGAAGCGTCTTTGGGGGAAGATATTAAACAACAAACTGCTTCCCAATGTTGTACCATCAGTGTATGAGTGTGTGTGTGTTAGGGTTAGTTGTATGAACGTTACCTGTGGTGTAAAACGCACCTAAAGGACAATAAGACCAACAAAGTGCTGCATAAGTGCAATCCATTTACTGTACATGATAATCTAGAGATGATTATTTCTCGTGCATTAATGTTTAAGTGGCGTTTTACCGCTGCAGGTTGAGGTTTTTAACTGTTTCGTATGTGACACTGCAACTTTCAGTTTTGGATTTGAATCTGCCGATTATAGCGTAGTTTTAAAAACTTATCAATTTAATCTAATCACAAGGAGTCGACTGACTAAATAACCAGAACATCACGAACGGGTGTGATTGAGTCTAATTTACGACATGTTGATTGTAGTCGCCAAAGGTCGACAACAACACTGATACTTGAACAATGTACAGTCCAAGGTGGCACCTCACGCTGCTCGTTTGATATAACTCATGAAATCAATTATTGGGAAAAAAGAGAGACCTAGATTTTGAGGAGGCGAGACGAATTCGAGGTCGAATCTTTGAGGAGTTGGGACCGAGTAGAGACCAAGTCTTAGAGGAATTGAGGCCGATATTTTGAGGAGTCGAGGCCAAGTTGAGACCGAGATTTTGGGGAGTCAAGACCAAATTTTAAAGGAGTCGAGACCGATTCTTGGAGGAGTCGAGACGGAGTCTTTGAGACCAAGTCTTTGAGGAATCAAGACCAAGCCAAAAGAAACTGGTCTCGAGACCGGAGCACTAGTTTGAACCATTAAAAACTTTGTTTCTCTGCATGAAAAATTAATGAAATAGTTGCTAATTCATTCTCTGAGCTGTAAACAGCTCGTGTAACAGAGTAGATTTATAGTTGAATTACAAGTAAAGTACTTGAGTAAACGCTCTTAGTTACATTCGGTGACTGTAGGACACACGAAGCGTAAACGAGGGTGAGCAGCGGAGACGGACACAAAACCAGGAACAGCCTGTCAGGAAGGAGGCTCATCAGCTATGGAAATCCCATGCAAAGCGCGAGTATAAAACCTCTCGAGGAAGTGGGTGAAAGGAAAGGACGGCAAAGATGAGCCTTAAGCGAAGCCAGACAACAGACGGCCGGACATTCCTGAGGACACAATGCCTCTTTTACACCAAACCGTCCTTCCCTCCAAGCGTCGTCCAATCAGCTCCACTATGAGCCCTGAGAGGTTGAGGATTTAGTCTGGGCTTGGAACCAGAAGAAACCAGATTGGCAGTGGGCAGCGGTGGCAACAGAGAGACGATGAGAAAAATACAACTAAACTCAGGCTCGGCTTGTTGGGTCGTTGTTGCCTTGCTTCATTAACACCGACGTGCTTATGTTTATACTGGAATGAAGGAGAATGATGGCGTGTGAATCATTAACCGACCTACTTCTCTGTTTGCAGAATTAAATCACCTGCAAAGCGGGAACCTTGTCACACATGATGAAGATTAGTGTGATCAATAGATTACTGATTGAGCATCGACGTTTGGGGAAATTTACAAATTCTTTCTAGTGTTTCCCATTATAAAAAAAAAAAGAAAAGAAAAGAAAAGCTGATCTTGACCTTCATTCCAGATGCAAATTGGATTTGAGACGACTGTTGATGAGTCAGACATCATTAGTCTGCCCTGCCCGGCACATTAAGGTCTCCAGTATAATGAGAACAACGACGGGCGATATTACCGTCTCTGTAGGACTGATCCGACCGTAAAAGTCGCTTTCACAAAAACTGCCTCTGTCTGGTCGTTAGGGTTCACTTACTAAGTTATCAGTACTTCAGTTTATGTGTAGGGAGCCTATTCATGCTGCTGCTGAAGTGAAGTGATATTTAAAAAATGACAATTTAGATACGTTTGGCTGGCTGCCCCATTTACTTTCATTGTTAACTATTTGGTGAAAACAAAAGACGGTCAAACTCGATATTACTTCAACCAACGTGGCTGAACCGTCACAGAGTTTAAACAGTTTTAATCTGAGCTACAGTTAACAAGTAAATAACAGTAGATAATATCCAGAGTTCAGCTCTGCCCTTGATCTGCTGCTGCTGTCTGGGATACAGAGGTTATTCGTTTCCACAGAACCCGAAAGTCAAATGTCCTGAACTCCCGGTGTTTGATTGTTGTGGACCGTGTGTGAGCGGAGGAGTCAGTCTGGTGCGGTCATTCTGAAGACGCCATCTAAAGTGGACAAACCGATCAATGATATCGACTGCGATTAAAGTAAAGCACTCACAAACGAAGGTTTCAAAAATACACCAAACGCAGAGGTTAGACTTTGTTCTGCCGTGCGGCGCACTACGACCTTCTCCCTCTTTCCCCCTCGGGAGTTTTAACTACCCACACTGCTCACTAAACATGACAGATTAGTCATGGTAAATAGCCGCAGATGCACTGCCTCAAAAAAAGAGAAAATGATACAAATGAGGCTAAAGTTCTCTAATGAGCTGGCATTTAGGAAAATATATGTAACCCTCAAACTCAAACTACTCTCAGGACTGTGAACTGAAGACAATCATTTACTGTGACCTCTAAAAAGAATAATAACGGATGAGGTTTTATGTGTGTGTGTGTGTGTGTGGAGGGCCCTTTTCAAACATATTATCACCCTGAACAAGCCGCTGTCATTATCTCCTGCGTCCAAAAGTGGACAGTTTTATGGAAATCTCACAATCATCAGAAGGATCGTAGGGATATTTTGCTCCGTTTCTTTTTTTTTTTAGAGGACGTCATCAAGACGACTCACTCGACAGGATCATATTTGCATTTATTGAACTGCTTGAAACAAAGGACCTGTGAAGGACAAATGTATTAGTCTGTGTTATGTATTACAGAGCAAAAAAAAAAAACAAAAACAAACAAACATGTTTTTTCCCCATATTTTCTACAATTTGCCGTTCTAATATGTCACTGTAGAAAACAGCAGCAAGTTGAAGTCACAAATTTAATCACGGCCCAGTTCCATTTAGCTCCGTCCCCTGCAGGATCCTTGTATTGCTAATATTGACTGTCTGTCACTCTGTCACGGCCCGTTGGCACACTTGATTACAGAAGACACACAGTTAATGTCATTAGCAACAGACGTGCTCTTTCTAGTGTGACCACTTCAAATATCTGCTGTTAAAAAGGCCTGTTGTCCAGAAACGGCACATTAGTCTTAGGATACATTTACTACTCTTCAAACTGATTATTTATTTAGTTCATTTTAATATCCGCAGTGGCTGCTGTAAAACAAGACTAGTAGAAGGAGAAGAGAACCAATGACAAGCCTTGTGTAGGTCACGTGACCAATCTCTGGCAGAAGAAGGAGGATACAGTAGCGCATTAGGTTGTGACAGTGGAGGAGGCTAATGTTAGCGCTAACGGACAAAAGTGGTCAAAAGTCTCACAGCCAAATTAGCTGATGTAGTGAAGTTTGCTAATGTAGCCAAATTAGCCAATGTAGCGAAGTTTGCTAACCTAGTCAAGTTACCTTACGCAGTCAAATTAGCTGATGTAGCGAAGTTTGCTAATGTAGCTAAATTAGCTAATGTAGAAAAGTTAGCTAATGTAGCCAAATTAAGTAAGAAGAGGAGTTGAAAAATGGCGGCTGATGTCGGAGACAGCAGAGGATAAGGTTGTTACAGCGGAGGAGGCTAACATTGGCGCTAACGGAGAAAAGTGGTCAAAAGTCTGGGAGCCAAATTAGCTGATGTAGCCAAATTAGGTAATTAGAAGAATCAAAATTAGTGTTTTGAAACATGGCGGTGGGTGGTGGAGACACCAGAGGATACGGTTGTTACAGTAGAGGAGGCTAACGTTAGCACTAACGTTAGCCTGGTGGAAAGTCTGAGAGTCAAATTAGCCGATGTAGTGAAGTTTGCTAATGTAGCCAATCTAGCTAATGCAGCTAAATTAGCTAACATTGTCATTTAGCCTCGTCTGCATTTTAGATCAGTAGTTATTCACTTAAATAAACAACGCGCTTCTGTTTAGACTCGTACTAAACTGTCTCTGTGTCTAACGTGTCTAAAGACCAAGTTTTTATGTGAGTTTGTTTGTTTAAAACAACTACTCAGATTTAAACACTGCATTCTGCAAGAAGACAACAACAACAACAACAACAAGACCCAGGGAAGACACCGTCTGTCTGCGGTTGCTTCACTACCTTAAGGTCAAAGTGGGCGATTTGTTTGGAGTGAAGGTAGAAGACTCCGTCCAGGATCTGCTTGAGAAACTGAGTGGCTTCCTCCTCGCTCAGCGACTCCTTCTCTGCCAGGAAGTCGAAGAGCTCACCACCGGCCACGCTGGAAGAGGGAGAGAGAGGGAGAGAATTAAAAAATGCGAGATCTCTCAGATCAGAGCCAACTACAAATCCCTGCTTAACGGAGCTGAGCTGATGTAATCTAATCATCCTGGTGAATTAGAGCCCGAGCAATTTACATGTGCCCGGGTACATTTTAACCACCGGTGCTGTTGAAAATGCTTTAAGTTGTGTTTAGATAATGAAAACAATCCATTAAAAACACCAATAAGTACGATGTAGGTAGGAGTAGGAGCTTGTTCCAGAGTTTCTGTTTCACCATAAAATAATAAAAGAGACACTGAGATGAGTTAAAATGTGATTTGCTGAATAAATTTCATGGTAAAAAATGAAACATTTGGAGTTAAAAACAGCTCTGTTTGGACCAGTTATCTATTTAAACTGATGATTATTGTTCTTATAGGTCAATATGTGGTTTATTTTTAATATTAGTCAATTATTTGTCAATAAAAGCGAGAACTAAACCAAATATGGACCACGTATGACGAATAAAAAGCATGAAATCTCAACACATACGATGCTGCGTGAATGAAAATATAATAGTTTTCTTATTGGGACCATATATCTTATCAATGCAGTTATTGAAGAAGGTGACGGTGATGAAAGATGGAGGAGGGAAGAGGTAGTAAAGGGAGTGTGAGAGAACAGAGGACTCATCCCGGTTGCAGAGGATAAACGTGAGTGAAAACCTGCAGCAGCGCGAGGGGGAAGTGTGACAGAGAAAGCGGAAAAGAGAGGAAGAGCACACAGATAACTGTAATTACAGCTCGAACGGTCTGCGAGCGTTCACTCGGCAAACACACACAAACGTGTTTTAGCGGCTAATTCGCTCGATTCTATTAAAAAGTATGTTGATTTAACCACTAGTAGACAAAAATAAATAAAAAAAATGGTAAAAATTACCACCAATTCATGTCTTCCTGAATTAGTTTATACAGGAACAGAAACCAACCAACACACACACACACACACACACACACACACCCTCCTCCACCCTTCAGGGGAGGAAAACACCAGACCAGCTGCACAGCTGGGACCTCCACCCTCCTCCTCCCACCAAAAACCTCACACCCTCTCTATATCAGGGATGTTTATTTCATCATCTGCTTCAGCAGTTAACGGGGGTTGCAAATGCAAATTCAGGAGAAGACAAGAAAAGAAAATGACCCTCTGTTTCTTTACAGGTCATATTTAGGTTGTATTTACCCACAATGCAGCAGGAGGAGGAGGACAAAAAGGTGCGACATGAAGCTAAATACATTTTAGAAGCTGAACCTAAATGTACAACCACGAACATGAAGTGCAAGTGGATTTAATTAATTCCCCGAGCAGATAATCATTATTAAATTAAAGCATTTGACACTTTTGTAAGTCGTTGGTGTCAGACCCAGTCACGACTCTCGCTTCTTTTGTGGAGACTGTCAGCGGCGTTAACACTGAGTCATCGCCTGAACTCATAAAGCCTCATCTTAGTGCTCATTTCTGGCCTCTTTTCAGATCATCTTCAGTACAAACTCTGGCAAAAAACAACCACAACCAAATAGTTAACAATGAAAGTAAATAGGGCAGCCAGCCAATCATATCTAAATTGTAATTTTTAACCATTAACTGAGAGTTTATTAAAAAGACTGTTTTACAAGATTTACCCAACGTCTTGTTTTCATAACAACTGGTGATGAAGGGTGTTCCACATCAGCAGATTCATTATTTTCCTGAACAACAGGCCGATGTGTCCGTGAAGGACGAAGAAAATGATGAATCTGCTGATCTGAAACACCCTTCACCTAAGTTAACAGTCCTTCAGTTTATGTGTAGGGACCCTATTCATGCTACTGCTGAAGTGAAGTGATATTTTGAGCTTTATTAGTGGTTAAAAAATGACAGTTTAGATATGTTTGGCTGACTGCCCCATTTACTTTTATTGTCAACTATTTGGTTGTAAAAAAAAAGATAGTCTAACTTGATATTACTTCAATCAACGTAAAATGTCTCTTGAGGGGGAGTTTGAGCAACAACATCGTATCGTATCATATTCCTTGTATCATTATCATCATTTTACGAGCCAGAGGAGAAAATTACAGCTGCTGTGACATGATGTATAATCTACTGCATTGTGTTTTGTTTGTTTAATAAACCGTCACACTGCGCTTACTGGTTTATATTTCACCTTCTGCCAGTTCCTCATAGCAACGTGCCCACACAGATGCAGCCTGATCGACACAACAATGACAAACATCTCATGGTATGACTTCCTTAGGAACAAATCTTATCAGACGATTGTTGGCGGCTACGAGTCATCAGAGAATTGCGAAAAGCAAAACAGAAAACGGCCGCAAAGACGAGCAAAAGGAACACAAACCATTATTATTAACCATTAGCTCCTCCCCCTCTGTTTTGCATGTTCACGTCAGTAGAAAGTCTATGTATCTCTACTGTCTTCTAGATGAAGGGTGACGGGTCACAACCTCCAAACAAAGCTAATCCCAGGACTACACAAACACAAGGGGATGAGAAACTTCCCAGCATGCACCAGGAAAAGGACAGCAACAAGAGGGAAAGCAGGACACCTATGAATCTAATCAATAACGTCTGTTAAAGTTAATGTTTGCTAGTTTGCTAATGTCGCCAACGTTAACGTTAATCAACATAGCCCTCAGAGGAGTGTGTGTGTATGTGTGATAACATTAGCTTAGCGGTCGCTAGTCGACACTTTGCTAACGTTTTCCATTCATTTGATAACAGGACTCTTCTGACGGTTATGATGTAAATGTCGCCAACTCGACGTCTGTAGACGCCATCTTTGTTTGTTTATTGTCATTCGGTCGTCACGGAGACTTGTCGCGTCGACTTAACGTAGCAACGAGCGACAACTTCCGGTGACGTGCAACGGTGAAGCATTTTCATTGGCTCTAAATAAACACAAAGATGATGCACCACTTAGTTAATTAATTAATTCGTATTGCTAAAATTGTCACTTGTTTTTATGAGTCCATGAGTCTCCTAGCAACTGTGTACTGACAAAAATAATAACTAATGATATTAGGTTTTATTGCTGCTTTACAATCAGATGCTTCCTCAGGAACCAGCACCTGCCAGGTGTTCGTTTTTATTAATAACTCACAGCACCACACTCCAAACTAAACCATGTATAAAAATAATCCTCTCACAAACATGTCACAGTTTGTTATAATTACACAAAATCCTTTAATCGAATTTGACTTGTTGCAGTTAAACAAGTCAAGACGCAGTGTTGAGTATGTGGCCATTATTACAGCGACCTTTTCATTATAAAACCGTGATTACCACTGTGAGACCGGTCCGAGATGATGAGCTGGGACACATTACTGACCAGTGAGTTGTCTCGAGCTTGAACACCCCACCCTGCGAGGCCCAGACCACCACACCCAGGATTCCCAAGCCGTTGCATCACTGACCAGTCCAGTCCAAGCTGGCTCTAATATCAGATGACTTTATATGTCGAGCGTGACAGACTACAGAGTCTTCCTGGTTTAATCTCCACACACAAAGACAAACTGTTTCTGAAAATAATAGGGACTGATCCTCCCTAATGGGTCGAATGATACAGTTTCAGCAGAGGATGAAAACCCATCTGCTTTCAATCAGCTGTGTTGAAAATGTATAACTCTCATGGAAGTTTGTGGATAATTCACCGTTGACAAAGTAGGTTTTGTAGTTCGCAGCCGGACGACATTCGTCTCATGTTTATCAGAAAAACAAACAATATTAAAAACGTGTGGGAGTGCGAGGAGCAATGTGCTGAATTTCACACATCTGGCTGTGAGCGGCCTTCGGTGTTTTCCGGCTTTGTTACATACAAACATGTGGACCGGTTATACATGTTTTGTTTGTTTTTTTTTTTAAAAGCTTATGAAGCGGTGAATTTATCTTTATTTTATAGGGGTGCGTTGGCAGTTGATTAGGATTTTAGGAATGAGGAAGAAAGAAGAAGAAAATAACTCCAAGTAAATAAACCATAAACAAGCTCCAGTGATGAGTGAATGAGCTCGTTGTTATCAAAGGTTGTGTTTACTGCGATTTTTGAAATCAAGCCTTATATATATATATATTTGTATATTACGAGTAGCCACAGCAACCTGTTTCACCAGTTTACTACACGGAGCTGAAAATGAGCCTTGCTGCTACTGATGATGCTGCTTCAGTCCCGGTTTCTTTGCAGTTCAATCGTATGTGATCACTGGGAATGCTGTCAAACAGCTGTGGCCCTCATCGTTTGGCTGTAATGTGACCCAGTAACTGAGGTTTGTGTTGAGGACTCAGCTTTCAAGCTGGTTTGTTTGGACTTATAAGTGTGTCATCTGGATACCTGTGATGTAAAGAACAAACAAGGAAAAAAAAAAAAAAAAAAAGATCTTACACTTTTTTTTTGTTTTCTATATAACTTGGTAAACTGGTCGAACTGGTGCTTGGTTGGAAAAAAAAATTGGCCTCGTGCACAGCATCTCAGGTTACAGCTACAGTCACAGTAGTAAATAATCTGTTAGTTCCTGACTAATCGGATTAATTACCATCTGACTCTATTTTCAAACGCTTTTGATCGTCAGTTAATGATCATAATGTGTGAACGGCCCTAACGACTCAATCAGAGGCCGTCGGGACCTGGTCTGAGACCGGGACTGGATCTGTCATGTTAGAAAACTGGAGGAGTCTAAAGAGATTGACGTTTGAAGTGCTAGCGATGCTAAATGTTAGCGATGTTAAGAGTTAGCAATGTTAAATGTTAGCGATGCTAAGCGTCAGCATCTGACGTTTTAACTCTTTTTGTTTCAGTTTCAGTTTCTACAAACTTCCCGCGTCTGATCCAGATGTTACCCGGTACCGGGGAGGTCTGCTGCTGGTTTCAGCTCCACCATGAAAACCACTGTGTTGCTGTGATGTTTACACGCTAGTTTAGCGGTTTAGTCTGTGTCGGAGGCAGCATCTTCACCGGTGCTTGTCAACAATAAACAGCTACAAATCACAGTGAGAAGCAGCCGCTACATCCTGTCTAGTTCACGTGACCAGACGTATAGTTTGGTGACGTCACGGTGTGATCGGGAGTCAATCGCTGACAAGTCTTGTAGTGTAAACACTACAGGTCTCAGACCAGTTGTTGAGACTCCAGATCATGGGAACACAAGTCGCCGACGATCACGACAGCGTCTGAGACTAATAAATCTCACAAACGGGATGAAAGAGACAAAAAAGAATATCACTCACAGCTCCAGGATCAGGATGACCTCCGCCTTGTTTTCGAAGACTTCGTTGAGCGTGATGATGTTCGGGTGCTGGATCTCCTTCAGGATGCTCACCTCGCGCTCGATGTCCTCCCTCGTCACCCCTCGTCGGCTTGATTTGCTGCGCCGCTTCTTGATGAACTTGGCGGCGAACTCCACGCCCGTGTTCCTGTGCCGACATCTTCGGACCACGGCAAACTGACCACTGGCGAGAGGACGGGGAGAGAAAGAGATCGTCAGTGATTGACACGTTAACAGTTTTCAGTCTTTGTGCTAAGCTAAGCTAAGCTAACTGCCTACTGGCCACAGATACAGATTTAAAGCTACGACTTCATCTTAAGTTTATATAGAGAAGACACAATTAAATTAACAATAGACATCAACTACAAAAACAACCAAACGGCTCAGATTTTTCAAATGTTTCAAATCTCCAGGATAAACCAAATACATTTAAAAAACAGATTTTTTTTTGGCAGACTCCAACGTGGTATGAATGTGGTAAACACAGACATATGAGCCAAAGCAGTGGGTGGGATTATAAAGGCATTTAAACTGTTGATCAGAAACAGCTTTAATTAATAACTGGCTGATGAATCACGGCCGACGCTGCCTGGGAAACGGCAACAACAAGCAGAGACACCGATATATATTCAGATCCACATGGAGGCAGCATCAGGGTCAACCAGGACGGGGATTTCACAGACCAACTCCAAAATCAAATCCAAGTTACTCTGTTGCATAATACAAGTGATAATCCACCTTTTGTGTGTCTTTTTGTCTGTAATTTACCAAGAGAGAATGAGACGCTTTCACCTTCAGCAACCTCATCCTCATCTAGTTTGACAACAGCGTGTAAATGAAATCCATCCAGCCACAACTCTCTCACACTGTCAACACCACACTGATAAGAATCACGGCAACACAAATATCCAAGCAGGAACCCTAAACCTCACCAACAGAGCGGCTTTACACTGGTTGGAAGACGCCTTCGGATCCGCACCACAAAACAGATCATATTTAAAGCAGCTCCTGTGCCATGTGCTCCTATAGGTCATTATATATTTTTTTAGGTAGCAGCAGATGTTGCTTAATCCTAGTTGACACCAGTCGACTTCACCATCGATTTCCAGTGGTGGTGTCTGGTGGACTTGGTCCTCTGATGGTTGGTGAATCATCAGTTAATGACCATAATGTGTGAACGGCCCTAACGACTCCATCAGAGGCCGTCGGGACCTGGTCTGAGACCGGGACTGGATCTGTCATGTTATAGATCTTTTCCACCAGCATCTCCTCATCTCTGCTCGGTTTCTAGTGTTTTCCACTTAGTGCTAGTTCCTGGTACCAGGTACTTTTTTAGTTCCTAATAGGTCAGAGGTGCCACGTGAGCTGTGGCGATAATTAAAAGGTGGCGTGAACAGACCGCTGGCCACTGATTGGTCAGAGGGAGTGTCTTCACAAGAGTTGGGAGATAATCAACACAATAATCAACCTCCATTTTTAAAAACACCAACAAGAGTGATAGGCGTCGTCGTAGCCTACGTCGTTGTAAGCTAACCCAGCGACAAGTACAGCATCTCCTCCACGTCCTCCATTAATATTTACTGATGTTTCAACACATTCACGTGGATTCTACAAACTCCCCGTCTCCACAGCTCCACCATGAAAACCGCTAAACCAGCGTGTAAACATCACGACAACACGCTGGTTTAGCGGTTTAGTCTGTGGCGGCTATATCCTGTCGTCCGTGACGTCCCGTTTCTCTGCAGCGTCCTCGGTACCGTCAGTGTGTCGGAGCAGCTACATCCTGTCTAGTTCACGTGACCAGACGTATAGTTTGGTGATGTCACGGTGTGATCGGGAGTCAATCGCTGACAAGTCTTGTAGTGTGAACGCTACAGGTCTCAGACCAGTTGTTGAGACTCCAGATCGTGGGAACACAAGTCGCTGACGATCACGACAGAGTCTGAGACTCGCAGATCATCTGAGAAGTCGACTTTAGTGTCAACTAGGATTAATTGTTGTAAAAACAAATGCACATCATATAACCACTTTTACAGCCTATGTAATGTGAATGTGGTGAGGCCGTGTGACATTTTCATGTGACAAATCATCTCTCTGTGTGTGTCTGAACAACACGGGAGCTGTTATGGAAATTCCAGCATCATGTTGCCATGCAGCTTTGTTGTCGAACGCTGTGATCTGACTGGATAATGCTGAGTCCACTGTCGCTCTACTGAAAAAAAAAAAAAACACAGCCAGCGAAACCACTTGGGGAAGCAAGGACACTTGGCTGAGGGGCTGTTGACGCCTCCGCCAATTGTACGTCCTCGCGGCCCTGGCAATCACGAAGCACTTAGTGTACCAAACACCCACAGAGGGAGGAAGAGAACAAGGGAGTAAGGGGGGGTGAGAGAAAGAGGAGTGAGAGAGTGAGTGCCACATTCTGTCCAATTTTTTTTTTTTTTTTTGAAATCGCTGCCAGATTTCAACGCAGATTAACAGCAGAAAGGAAGCGATGTGGCAAAAGCTTCTTTTCCCTTAGTGAAATAAAATAAAGACGCGATAATAAAGACAGATCCCTGCGCTGTCATCTGACTCCCACAGTCCTGCCAAGACCGAGTCCACAGTTGTCAGGAAGCTGTTAAAGTAATTTAGGTATACGTCTCACCGCTCTTAACCGTCTCTGTGCCACATGGCTCTCTCTAACATCTGATGAGCAAAATAGCCAGACTAACATACTGCCGTCTGCAGAAGAGGCGTTTAGAGAGAAAAACAAGGCAACAGCAAACTCCCCTGGGAAGGATCGGTGACAAAAAAATGTCGCCCTGCTCTGACCCGTAACAGCAGCAAGGTCGCAAGTTCACGTCCATGTTCAGGAGGAAAAAATGAAGATTTAAAAAATCTGTTGGCGTCAAAATTTCACATTTCTATTGAGGGTTGGTTTATAAACAAGGCAGAAGAATTAATTTGAGCTACCTTGCGAAATAGCTGTTGCTCAAATCTCGGTGGTGCAATCGACTGTAGCTCGTTTTGTTTTGCAGAAAAAGCGACATGATGTGATTTTAGACTCTTTCCACACGGTTTGCTGTTGCTCAGTTGTGCTAATTTGCATGTAACCGGTTTAACAAAATTGCTCTTCAGACGTAAAGTGAATCAGAATGAAACAAATGATTATGATGTGAAACGTAAATGCAAATGTGACCAAGAGAGTGAGCACGGTAAAGCATGTTTATGGCACCTAAATGTTGTTCCAGATCAGCAGATTCATCATTTTTCCTCGCTCTTCACGGACACATCAGCCTGTTGTTCAGGAAAATGATGAATCTGCTGATGTGGAACAACCTTCATCACCAGTCGTTATGAAAACAAGACGTTGTGTAAGTCTGTACCGTCTTAAAGTCTGTTCAGTGGTCAGAGAGTGAAAGTTAAAGTGATGGTCTGGAGTAACTATTTCACCACAAACACACGTCAAACTGCCCCTCAAGAGAGTTTGAGAGTTTATTAAAAACACAGTTTTACAAGACTTACCCAACGTCTTGTTTTCATCTGACAACTGGTGATGAAGTATGTTCCAGATCAGCAGATTCATCATTTTTCTGAACAACCGGCCGATGTGTTGGTGAAGGACGAGAAAAATGATGAATCTGCTGATCTGGAACAACCTTTATCAATAAACTCAGTTCACTTACTAAGTTATCAGTACTTCAGTTTATGTGTAGGGACCCTATTCATGTTACTGCTGAAGTGAAGTGATGTTTTGAGCTTTATTAGTGGTTAAAAAATGACAATTTAGATACGTTTGGCTGGCTGCCCCATTTACTTTCATTGTTAACTATTTGGTTGTGAAAACAAAAGACGGCCAAACTCGTTGTTTGAAACAAAACGAACTACACCAGCTTCAAGGAATGATGATGTCTCTTTAAGGATGTGACTGCAGCTGAGCCAGAGACACAAAGCAGACAATGAGAAGAGGAAGAGGGAGCTGAGGACAAGAGCTTTCTCATGCTAATCGTAACCCCTCTCACCCCCACCCCCCCTTCCCAAAACTCTACACTACAATCAATCAGGCCTCCTTGTTGTAGACATCAGGGTCAGAACCTGTTTCTTCCACAGAAACTGAGAAAACTGCATGTGTTGTCTCTTTAAATGCCCCCTTTGGTCTGAATGGACATCCTGGTGTTTTAACTAAATGAGCTGGATGTTCGGCAGCTAAACACGGATCATCATTTACCAACTGCTGAGTCTGGGGAAAGTAGGAAACGCACAATACGTTGAGATGAGACATCAACACAAACCAGAGCCTTAACAAAGGCCAGCGGCCGTGAAAAAAAACAAACAAAAAAAACAAAAAAACACATCCTTCAACTTTCAAGTTCTTGCGCAGTCGAAACTTTCCGCTGCTGGAAAAGTTCTTGCAGAGGAAACAAAGTGTAATCTGTGAAGCCGTGGGATTTGGTGTTAAGATACGACGGGGGGGGGGCGAGAAAAGAAAACACGACTGATTTCCTGCGCTTGATGGTACGACCATCTGTGCGGTTCTGGAGACGATCTGTGCCAATTTTGATTTTGATTGTCAAGTTCAGCTGCGATCTTTATTTATTATCCAGAACAAACATGTGCTTCAATGAGTCTGGACACTCAAAGATAAAAAAAAAAACAAAAACAACCACAAACAGCTACTGGTATAGTATATTTTCATTGTTATGCATCTTTATTATTATGTTAAAGTACCTGTTGAGTGTCAGGTTGGGCAAGCCATGACAACGACCTGCAGCAGAGCGTAACCGTGACTCCAGAGCATTACCTCATGAGGGTAGGAAGCTGATTAACTGCCACATCTCCTCTTAGGTTGAGCAACACGGCGCTGATCCAGTCTCAGTAAAAGCACGCTGTTTACGTGCGGTGTAAAGCTGCACATGAAGCAACGAAGCGACTGCAAATCAGCTGAAAGTAGGACTTTTTGATGACACAGCAACACTGAGAGATGTAAAGATGTTTATGACTGGGTTATAAAGACAAGGGAGATTAATAATAATAATGTGCAGCTCAGCAAGATAAGTGACGGTCCGGAGTCATGAGATATTTTATGTTGGTTGAAGTAATATCGAGTTTGACCGTCTTTTGTTTTCACAACCAAATAGTTAACAATGAAAGTAAATGGGGCAGCCAGCCAAACGTGTCTAAATTGTCATTTTTTTAACCACTAATAAAGCTCAAAATATCACTTCACTGAGAGTTTATTAAAAAGACTTTTCATGTGGTGATGAAGGGTGTTTCAGATCAGCAGATTCATCATTTTTCTCGCTCTTCACGGACACATTGGTCTGTTGTTCAGGAAAATGATGAATCTGCTGATCTGGAACACCCTTCAGTTTATGTGTAGGGACCCTATTCATGCTACTGCTGAAGTGAAGTGATATTTTGAGCTTTATTAGTGGTTAAAAAATGACAATTTAGATATGTTTGGCTGGCTGTCCCATTTACTTTAATTGTTAACTATTTGGTTGTGAAAACAAAAGACGGTCAAACTGGATATTACTTCAACCAACGTAAAATATCTCTTGAGAGGGAGTTTGACTCGTATTCGTGGTGAAATAGACACTGGGTTTAAATTACTCCGGACTGTTATTTTTAATATATTTATTATCCTCAGCTCAATTTCATGAAAACAAAACTGAAAATGTGGAAAAGTTTCCAACCACTGATGGAGACTGTGCAGAAAGGAAACAATAACACAGCTAAAAAGGTACACGAGGGGGGAAAAAATGACAGAAATCAAACTCAAACTCCACACTTTTGTTATTTCCACAGCACATAAAGAGACAGGAAAGTGATTCCACCCTTGGTTCACAACACCAGCTGCACACACATACAAACAAGAGGAAAATGGCAGCTCTTCCCCTGAGTGAGGTGAGGTAGTGGAGGGAAATCAAACACCCTTTCTCTGGTTAAAGTTTCTCCTCCTCCTTCTTAGATTTCTACACTAAGAGGAGTTAAAGTGGCGGAGTCGCCTGTTGTTTGCCAGAGCATGTATGTAGCTACTAGCGGAGGTTTGCTGGGAAAGCCCTCTCATCCTCTGGGGATGTGCGGCGGAGAGTCTCTGACTTGCACGAATGCTGCTGAATAAGCGTAAAAGACGGAGGAGAAATAATGTAAAGGGAGACGAGGGGGAAAAACCCCTTTGCCTGGGAATCGCTGATAAACAGAGGCGGGGACGCCGTTTTTCAAGAGCGCCTCTCCCCTCCCCTCTCCTCTCAACCTCAGATAGTCAGCAGGATCAAGTTGCTCAGCTCCCTTTGTTGTGTTTAAAGCACGGAGAAGGCTTCTCACTTTTGGCCTACTTGTTTCTCCAAAGCTGCTGGTGGAGAAGAGGAGGAGGAGGGGTGATAGGAAAGAAGGTTGGGAAACGAGAGGAGCGGTTTGTTTGTGTCTATCGGAGCAGCCTGGGTGTGTGACAGTCCTTTGCAGAGCTGTGCATTACTTTACACTGCTGGCTGGACAGTGGAAAGATACTGCGACAGTCAACAGGTTTACTGTCGCCTGTTTCTCCTTTAACCTTGATCCAGCACGACTGTATGACAGAGGCAGTTCAGTGCTTCACACTTACCAGCTCATAGCTCAGTTTACGTAGCCCTTTCTACATGGACGACACCAGAAAGTGGGAATTTATTTATTTAAAGGTGCAGTATGTAAGGTTTTTTTATGTCAGTGAATCATAAAATGATCCTAATATGTCACCAGAGATTCAGGAATCGTGTTAACTAGAAATACTGACATCACTGACAACAATAGTATAACCAGAATATTCACATTTTAACATTTAAAGGTCTCGCTATGCGCAAACCATCAAACGCATGCACTCTATTAGCATTAGCATTACTGCTGTGAAGTGCTGTAATGCACGGAGGATAGTTATCATCGTCAATATGTGGGAAACATCGATTGTGTTTCGCGTTGATGGCTAACATTAGCAAACAGTGCAAAAGTTAGCAATTAGCTAATAAAGGCAAATGCGGAAAGTAGCATTAGACGCTAGTGACTGTGCAGCAGTGTTTTGTATTTGACAGCAAAACCAGTTTTGGACAAAATCTTACATACTGCTCCTTTAATTATTTCTCGCTGTCCCTCAGTTTAGATGACGTCACTATGAGAAATTACAAGAACACTGTAAACATACTTTGTAGAGTAAATTAGCCTATACTTAAACTTGGTTTCACAACTATAATTTGACTAAACGCTTAAACTGAATGTTGAAATAATTAGTAACAAACTCTACATGACTCAGCGTTTGCTTATTGTAATTATCGCTACAAATTGTACACATACATAATAAAAAAAAAAAAAAAAAACAATGTAAACAAAACAGCAGGATAATTGATAATTATATAAAACGTACTAGCACTCAGATTTCTGCTACACAACTACTACAAAACTCCCGACAAAGACCTCGTTTGTTGCATGTAGACAGTTGCATATACTTCACCTTTAAGTCGCCTGTAAATATGGGGAACGTACGATGAAGAAGTCGCGGTGCTGACCAGCCTACAGAGCAGCATCGTGTGTCTCACTGAGACCTGTCAGAGGACGGGAGACGGAGGACGTGGGGGTCGCTACGTTTATTAAGGAGAGATGCAGCAACCCGGAGCACATCGGTGTTACTGAGCAGCTGCTCACAGGACGCTGAGCTGCTACCTGTGAACTCTGTCATGTCGCGGCTGCAAGATTTCCTCCTCATCTGTTGGAGACTTGCAACTATTTATTTACTCTCTGTACATCTATTTTCATAATTTTTTATGCTGTCAAACAGATACATTTCCCCTTGAGGGAATAAAAAAAAAATCAATTCTATATCACATATAAGAGGCACAACATACCTGGAGCTGCAGAAGCAAAAGCAGCAGTAGCTGGTTTTACAATACGCAATAAAAAGCTGATAGACAATTTTAAGATAAAAAAGGAATCTTCTTAATCTTCATTAACGCAACATAGAAACAAAGCGGATACACTGAGACTCTCCGTTAAGATAACAGCTTCTGTTTTACTGCTACGGCGCCGTACGGATTAAAGGTTGGTTCAGTTTTACAACTGTTATGAGAAAGTTATTCACGTACATTCAGTCTTTAGTGAGATCGTTATGACGGAAACAATAAAAAGCGTCCGACTCTTTTCTCGCCTCCATCTTGAAACCTTTGATACCCTTCGTTTTAACATCTTTACGACTACGTAATTCACACTTGGCGGTTGAATCATTGAGCCGAATACACCAGGTGACAGATTCGGATCTAGAGGAAGCGCGGGTGGTATCTTCGGGGTCAAAATTATTTACGCAGGTAGGTGTTTCACAGGTGTGGGCAGACACATGGTCGTGTCGAAAAAAGGGAGAATGAGGCGATAACAAGCTCAGGTCTCCGGGTCTCTGAGTCTCTGGCACAGCTTGGGTTGACAGCAGCTGAAGATGACACACCTACTTTCACGCTCACACACACACACACACACGCATCGCTTCACAACCTGCCTGGAAAATCTGTATCTTCGCGGCTGGAGAGCTGAATCTTAACACATGCTTGGACTGGCTTGCACCACCTTCAGAAGCACAACAGACAAGTCTCCGTGATATCTTTATGCATCTGCACGTCTGATACTGACGTGTGTGTTTATTTATTTATGCATCTTTCACAGCCAGACTTACATGACTTAGCTTTCTATAAACCAAGCTTACATTCGTCTGGACGGAATTAGGTGTAAATCATTTACTGCAGAATAATGAGACCAGAGCCGGAAAAAAATATAACACACGCCCCTCTCTCTCTAATCTTTGGCCTCAATCCAGCCATAATCCATCTATACATTACAGCCTCTTACATACAGCAGAGCATTCACTTGTGGGAGAATAAACCAGATGTATGTCATGATCTTTTTAAGATCAACGCCCCCACGAAACCCCCAAGACGTATTCATCAAAATAAGTGTGTGCAGTACACTGAAACATGGTGAAACACATGGTGAATTACAAAACAAATGATGCTCATAGCTAACGCTTAGCATCGCTAACACACAGCATCGCTAACACACAGCATCGCTAACACTCAGCATCGCTAACATTCAGCATAGCTAACGTTTAGCATCACTAACACACAGCATTGCTAACGCACAGCATTGCTAAAGCTCAGCATCACTAAAACTCAGTATCGCTAATGCCTAGCATTGCTAAAAGTCAGAATCCGACTTTTAGCGATGCTGTCTAACATTTAGCACCGCTAACACTCAGCATTACTAATATTCAGCACGTCCAATGCTTAACATCGCTAACAATTAGCATCACTAACTTTCAGCATTGCTAATACTTTGCATTGCTAACATTCAGCATCACTAACATTTAGCATGTCTAATGCTTAACATCGTTAACGCTTAGCATTCCTAACTCTTAGCATAACAATTGTCCAAAGTTTGTACTAAACACTTGAAACGTGAGTTGAACTTGTCAAAATGACCGAACACAACACAAAATAAAGAGTCACACTCACAAAGCGGACAAAGTCCAAAATACTAAAAATCTTTGTGTTTCAATTACTTTGTTTTTGTAAATCGCTTGGGGCCGCAATCGAAATCGAAACACACTTCACGTGTCTTTCCTTGCGTCATCTTTGTTCCAAACACAACTGACCTTTCGGTATCTCCCCGTCCACCTACAGTCACAGTAGCCGGCATGCTACAGCAATCACATCAGCGGTTGTTGGAAGCAATAAAGCATCGCTGCTAGCAGCCGTCATTTAATCAATGAGAGCAGAGTTCACTGGTGCAGCAGCAGCAGCAACACAACTCAGGGTAATTGGCTGCTGAAGCTCCTCGCTTCGTTTCCTACAGAGTTTCTTTAGTAGTTTAAGTCCTGGAAAGTCAAAAATACAACAGGCTGGAGGATCAAACGGGACAAAGAGAGACAACTTATAATAACCGGGTTGTTTCTTGGAGAAAAAAAGCTGCTGATATAAAGTAAAACCACCAGGATAAATGAAAGAAGTTTATTAAAAAAAAATTATTTTTATTTGCATTTTAACCATTTTAACCTTATAATCTTTTATTAAAGGGGTAATAAAATCTGACTTTTAATTAGCTTTTTAACAACTTAACGATTTTATTAAATACTATTTTACTCAGATTTCCTTCCTCGGGTCTGTTATGTCGCCAAACTGCTCATTTTCTCAGACAAATTGTGACTGATATTCCTCCGTCTCCTCACATTTGATTCTCCTTTCATGAGGAAGAAACACTGCCCCGTCACTAAGCAGTGTCCAGCATCCACGATGTGCATCACCCCCCTGTTCCATCACTGCGAGCCAGCTATTGATTTTCTTCTCTGTACTACGACTGTGAAATCGGAGACGGTGCTGAAAAGCTGGAAAAGTGTTAAATACAATAGCAGGCGGGCTGGCGGAGCTCCGGGAGGGCACACACCTCACGCACAAAGCTGCTCTGTCAAATCCGATACTGATGCACGCAGACTGATGGAGGAAACGGCACAATGAGCCCTGGTTTCCTACGGCGTGAACCACAGAGGACAACCTTTAGCTTGGTGCGGCGACTGTTTTATCATTGCCTCCACACATATAGTTATCGCCGTTATAATCTCGGGAACGATGCTTCACGATCTGACATACTTTCTGGAGATGATGACAGGGATTTGACGTCATTAAAACACAGGTCGGATAATGCAGCCATCTGATAAAAGTGAGGTGCTGTAATCCGGCGTGAGTCTGGATCCCTGTCAGCTTTGTGACAAAGCAGCTTTTATGCAGCCCGATGACCGGTTGATGGGATCAGTCATCGGCGCGTCAGCCTGGCAGAGAGAGATAAAGAGCGGCAGCGCTCTGTTAAAACGCCGTAGACGGCGGTTAAGTGAGCGAGACGATCGGCCTCGTTACGAAGTTACTGTCGGCTGAAGCTCGTGAAAACAAGGGCCACGTAACCTCTCAGTCGACTCCCGGCGCCGTGTTTATTCAACGTCTTTGACAATGAAGTGTTTGAATTTGCCCGCGGCCCAGTTTACAGAGCAAACAAAGGTCAGCTAATCAATACGTGTGCTGTGAGGGAAAGAAAGAAAATTAGTGACCTTACTGCTGGTGATTGAAAACACTGGACAGGCACCATGTTGTGTGGATTTCACATAATGCAGACGAAGTGAAAACACAGAGAAGAGCCAGTAGTTTGTTTAAAAAAAACCAAATGACCGCAACCTCCGTTAATTAGCACTAAGAAACCGAGGCCAGTCAGTCAGTAAAATGACACCAGTCGACTTCACAGACAATTTCCAGTGGTGGCGTCTATGGTTGGTGAATCATCAGTTAATGATCATAATGTGTGAACGGCCCTAACGACTCCATCAGAGGCCGTCGGGACCTGGTCTGAGACCAGGACTGGATCTGTCATGTTAGAAAACTGGAGGAGTCGGAAGAGACTGACAAAGAGCGACAGCCAATCAGAGGAGGGATGTGAGATAAATGCTGCTGCCGTCTCACTGATTCACTCACAACCACGTTTAAAAGTCGGACGTTTTAAGTGCTAGCGATGCTAAATGTTAGCGATGTTAAGAGTTAGCGATGCTAAATGTTAGCGATGTTAAGAGTTAGCGATGCTAAATGTTAACAAACTCAAAACTCTGTTTAAAAGTCTGACTTTTTAACTCTTTTTGTTTCAGTTTCAGTTTCTACAAACTCCCCACGTCTGATCCAAATGTTACCCGGTACCGGGGAGGTCTGCTGCTGGTTTCAGCTCCAGTTCACACGCTGGTTTCCCGGTTTAGTTATAGTTTTCATCATGACGTTATTTTGTAACGTGCAAGTCCAGTTTCCTGGACTGTAGCAAATCTGCAGAAGTTTAATGCAAAACAAAGCAGCTGCCAGGTTTTATGTCTGTGGCGATGAACAGAAAAGGTCTGCCAGGCGTTTTTGGATGACATCAAAAGAAAATGGATATGCTAATAAACCTTAGATGTGCCGCGTGATTTTTTTTTCTTCTTCTCGAGATTACAGATTAATATTTCATGGGGATAAAAATCATCTTCGCTGCCAAATTGCTTGGCGCTTGAGACGGCAAGAGACCGGAGAGAAAGCGAGAACGAGAGCAGCGCGACTGTGAAAGTGACCAAAGACGGATCTTAATTGCGCCTCATATTCTCCCGTTGTTAAATCTTTATCCTAATGACTCGCTGTAAAAGCTTTTTTAGCGATCAAACAATTTCGAGGCCTTTTTTTTTTTTTTTCCCTACGAAACTATAATCACATTTTCCATCCACATCGCCACGTGAAAAGCAGCAAACTAACAGTCTTTGTTACAGCGCGAGGCTTTCTGTTAAATACGCCTGGTCACTGCAATTACAGCCCTGCTCCTCTGGTTAATTAAATTGTCTTTGGCTCACGGGGGATGAATCAAGTCCCCGGCGTACCGCACGCCGTCCTTCATTGACGAGTTCAAATTTACAAAACAGCTCAGAGCACTTCCTCTGCCGCGTTTGACACTTGTTGGGCGTTAACGCGCCTGGAGGAAATGCAAGTGTTAGATGAGTGGACAGATAAAAACAGAAGAGAAACTGCCGACTGCCGACAAATACGAACAGTAACAGCAAGAGTCAAGACTGAAACAACTGATCACAATGATGATGATTAAAACATTGATTAATTCACGTTTGTCATTTCTGAATTAATTAATAAACTGAATATATTTGAGTTATAGAAGAACACTTTTTTATATATAAAAAAAAAGGTAACCACAAGTTTCTTCCTGGAATAACTGATTTACTGATAGACTGTTTGGTGAGTGACAATGAGGAAAACATGTTGCTTTGTTTAATTCTAGAACTGCAACAACTTATCGATCGTTAAATTAGTTGACGGCTATTTTAGATCAGTAGTTATCAATTTAAAGAGACAACAGATGTTGGCGACAGCCAATCAGAGGAGGGACGTGAGATAAATGCTGCTGATTCACTCACAACCACGTTTAAATGTCTGGCGTTTTAAGTGCTAGCGATGCTAAACGTTAGCGACGAGTTCTACGAACTCCCCGCGTCTGATCCGAGCGTTACGAGAAGCAGCGGCTACATCCTGTCTAGTTCACGTGACCAGACGTATAGTTTGGTGACGTCACGGTGTGATCGGGAGTCAATCGCTGACAAGTCTTGTAGTGTGAACGCTACAGGTCTCAGACCAGTTGTTGAGACTCCAGATCATGGGAACACAAGTCGCCAACGATCACAACAGAGTCCGAGACTCACAGATTGTGGTGAAGTCGACTAGTTTCAACTACACTTTACTTTAGACTCATTCTAAACTGTATTTGTGTCAAAAGCATCAAAAGACCTGACACTGAGTTAGTTTTGTATCTTTTTTGCACCTTTATCATGATAATCATTAGTTGCACCAATGAACAATGAATCCTCTTCACACTTGAAACAAAGCAAAGGCGTCTTGTGTCCGTCTCTCACTGCCACTACCTGTGTAACAGAGAAGCCAGTTGTGCTTCAGCAGCAGGATGGCGACCCCCCCCCATCCGCCCATGCCACCCCCCCCCCCCCCCCGCTGCTATCTGCCTGTCCGATATGATTTCGGTGTGAAAACTCCCCGGTGAGGCCAAGCTCTTTTTCATTAGCATGGTGAGGGAGTGTAGGAGGGCGCCTCAGAGTGCTCTCTGCCCACTCAGCTGTAGTGTGGGCCACAAACTGCACCGGCAGAGTAAAAAAAAAAAAAAAAAAAAACATTATGCAACCACCGTGCCATTGTGTACGGCGGAAGGGTAACCACGGCAACAGGATTCAGAGACTGAGCAGAGGAACCAGCGCTGGTTGGAGGAAGGAAGAGTATGACAGATAATCCTGAGTAGGCGTGTGTGTGTGTGTTTGTTTGTGTACAGATATGGATTTTGTCAGGATGTCCTGATGGATTTTTTACCTTTCGATTTACTTAATATTAATATTTCCATAGCCTCTACTTGTTTCTGATTGGCTTAACGGTTACAGGATGATGTCAGGCAACACAACTAGAGACTAGAGAAACGCCGAGTCATGTTTTAGTCTAGAAACACTGATCATGTGACCTGATGTAGGTTACATGTCTGGATTATTCTCCACTGTTCAGTTATCTCGCCTCATTTTGTTTGAGGTAAAGAAGCTGCTTTATAACTACGCACATTACACAAATACATCAACTGATAATGATTAAATCCAATCAGCACTAGAGTTTATATATCACCTGGAGTTGGAAAATATGCATAAAAATGACGATGAAATCAAATCACTCATGACGAAAAGCACCGACTCACAACTGATGAAGGTTGTCACCTTCACAGAAATTAAACAATTATTAGCAAATCGTATAATAATCCTTTATAAACGCTAGTGGCTATCAATCATGTCATATAATAAACTGGAATTTAAAGTGTTTGTCTGGAGTAAATTGAGTTTGACCGTTGTTTGTTTTCACAACCAAATAGTTAACAATGAAAGTAAATGGGGCAGCCAGCCAAACGTATCTAAATTGTCATTTTTAAACCACTAATAAAGCTCAAAATATCACTTCACTTCAGCAGTAGCATGAATAGGGTCCCTACACATAAACTGAAGTACTGATAACTTAGTAAGTGAACTGAGAGTTTATTAAAAAGACGAAGAAGAAGTTTCTTAAAAAGATTAAAAAAGGGTGTTCCAGATCGGCAGATTCGTCATTTTTCCAAACAACAGAGCGAGGAAAATGATGAATCTGCTGATCTGGAACAGCCTCAATCTTTGCTCTGATGTCCCTTTGACACAAAAAGCAGCGACAAACAAAAGAGATGAGTAACTACTCAAAAGGACGCAACTGATGTGTGGATTAGTGGGCTTTTATATTTTGTATTCAGCCTTCATCCCATTATTGACATTTTCAGTATCAAAGAACATAATTGTGACCTTTATTTGAAGCACGTTTGCGTCCTGTTTTTCCTCTTATTAAACACAGTACAGTAGTACGTGACGGGAACTAAAAGGGAAGCGCTGAAACAGGGATATTAACGTGTCTTAAGCCCCTGGGACGCTGGGATATTATGGCTGCTGCTTCCTGTCACGTATTGAGACGCTCTACAGGTGTTCAAAGCTTTTTCCACGCGCAGCTGTTTTTACAGCCTGGCAGCGCGGTGCGAACTCAGAGCGGGGAGGAGGAGTCTCAAACAAGACACAGTCGCAGCTTCTGAAAGTATAAACGACGGCGCTGATGGACACATTACTGACAGAGAGCTAAATGAGAGGCAGGCAGTGTTTGCCCTCGTCTGGCAGCCGCGGTGAAAAAGCCATTCAATGTGTCAGAGGAATGTCATTCACCTCCCCCAGCTCCGAGGTTTTAAAGGCAGCGCCAACAATGGACACATTGTGTTTAAAGGTAAAGAGAGGTGAAAGGTTTCTCTTACCGTCCTCTCACTTGTTATGATCCACAGCCAAGATTCCCAAAAACATTTTCACTGTCAAGACTGAAAAGACTCCTCAATAATCACGTTCCCTGGGTTTGATTTGGTACAGAAACACTTGTTTGGATTAACGCTGGACAGATAATCATCATCTAATGATCTCCTCTGACAATGCTCCCAGAGAATCAGTTATCCATGTAGAAATAATTAGGATATCCCCATAAAGACATTACATGTGAAACAATGGAATAAGCTGATTATTGTTCTGAGTCTACAACCAGCTGTTGGACTCCAAGTCCAGCTGTTGTAGATTCAATAAACCTGACAAAAATACTTCTGTTTTGTTTTTATCTCCAATTTACATTTATGTTGGTTTGTAAAAAAGGCTTCAGCGGACACTGGAGTTCATTTAAGATTCATAATAAGATAATTATTAGACAGTTTCACACACGGCTGACTAATTTCACATTTCTCACGTTTGAAATCATATCATATTATATCATAACACATCACAGGAAATCGGTTAGCGGCTTCTTATCTTGTAGCCGATGCAGATTATGATTTAAACATGTGCTCTTAGGACCAATGATATTTCTCTTTGAATCAAAGTGTTGAGGGGTGAAAACGTTCCTCGCTAGCTGCTACGTAAAAGACGAGGCGACGGGTCTCCGTGACGACCGAAGATATGACAAAGATGGCGCCTACAGACTCGATTACGTCCCGTCGAGTTGGTGACGGATTAAAAACTGACACCATCATCGTCCTGTTAGCAGATGAATGGAAAATGTTAGCAAAGTGACGACTAGCGATTGCTAAGATAACGTTATCTATCCTACACACACTCCTCTGAGGGGACTATGTTAGCGACATTAGCAAACTAGCTAACAGCTGTCCTATAGATATATAGTTGTCCTGTTTTCTCTCTGTCGCCATCCTCGTCCAGGTGCATGCTGGGAAATTTTTCATACCCCTTCGCCCTTCATCTAGAAGAGAATAGAAGTAGATAACCCCTCCTCTGATGTGAACGTGCAAAAGTTTGATTTATTCGTTTCGTCTCAGCACCTCTCAGGTGTAAACCTCTCCTCCGTCGATACCAAGATGTGCTCCGTTTTTTAAGCGGCACGACAGAAAGACAGAGACAAATGCAGCTAGGCCAACTTGGTATCAGGCTGTGCATACAAATTAAAAGAAGTGCGAGACCGTTGTTCTGACAACTGAGGAGATGGTGGCGGGAGGAAGAGGTGGTGGTGTAGGAGAGGGGGCCTGCTGGTGCTTCAGCTGGTCCATCTATCGCCTCCTCTTTTATTTTATTTTTTTAGGCTTGCTCTTTAAAAGCAGGGGCCCCTATATGTGCGCCGATACTGACATTCAGTGGGTTTCGAGGTCGTTAACTCTGTCATGACTCAGCAAAGTCAGCAGGTGCACAGACTGGTTTTGTAGGATTTGCAGCGAGACGGATTGCGCCGATGTGACCGAGTTGTTACGGGGCAATCTCTGTAAAGTGACAAGCAGGTGAGATGTTTCCGCACCTCCGGTCTGATCTTCTTGACATTTATTAAAAGTGAGCAGAGTCTTAAAAGCTCATGCCCTTTCTTTTGATCACGTCTATGAAGAAACACATCAGAAGACACATCAGAGCCCTTCAAGGGAAACCAGGCAATAACAGAGTGTTTGAGCGCTAATGTTGCCAAGGCAACTCAGACCGACGACAGGATGCAACTAAAAACGTAACGTTTGTTTCGTTTGTCAGTTTCTACAAACTCCCCACGTCTGATCCAAATGTTACTGATGCCGATTTCAGCTCCACCATGAAAACCACCTTGTTGCTGTGATGTTTACGCAGTGGTTTAGCGGTTTAGTAGTAGTTTCCATCATAACGTTATTCTTTAATGTGTAAGTCCAGTTTCCTGGACTGTAGCTGCTATAGGTAGTCACCAGTCAAAGACCTCAGGAATATCCACAATGATTGGTTGAATTAGTGTTAATAGTTGTGATTGTAACGTCATTAAATCCTGGAGGATCCGATCAACCAGGAAGAAGATTGTTTTCACGTGTTTTCACATCTAAACGTCTCTACTTCCTGTTTTCTCTGCAGCGTCCTCGGTACCGTCAGTGTGTCGGAGCAGCTACATCCTGTCTAGTTCACGTGACCAGACGTATAGTTTGGTGACGTCACGGTGTGATCGGGAGTCAATCGCTGACAAGTCTTGTAGCGTGAACGCTACAGGTCTCAGACCAGTTGTTGAGACTCCAGATCATGGGAACACAAGTCGCCGACGATCACGACAGCGTGAACTAGGCTCAAGATGTCTAACCTCCACTTTTACAACAATTAGGTGAAGTTAGAAGTAAAGGAGGTTCTGGAGCAACAATAGCTTTCGTTTGGGGTTGTGTTTCTACAGCAGTCACTCTCCTCTGTTGCTGTTTTTGGTCTCAACTACAATATCTGCCACTTTAGCAGCTAAATGTTTTACTATGTTCAACAGTGTCCAACTGTGTCTGCAATCTGGGAACATGCAGTTTTTTTAAAAACAGCTGCCTACCTACCGATCGACAGAAAACAACGCTGCGTGACCTCTTTCACGCTGTAACATTATTCTCGCTTTGTCATTTTACACATTAAACCATACATGTATAATTCAAGCCATTAGATCTGTTATAAACCAGACCAGGGCTGATCTAAGTCCACTCTCATGGTTGGATGATATGAACTCCAGTATCACTGACGACGGTGGAAAATTAATAATTACTTTGGGCAGATTAGTAGGTCGGTTTGGTTTCATATCACTGGTAGTGTTTTATTATAAGCTGAACAGAAGCTACAGGCTGCTAATAACTATGTTTAAACTAGTCCTACAGGTGATGTATACACTATTAATAAAGCTGGAAGCTACTGCTAAACAAAGACGGGAAATACCACAAACGACAACACACCTACACAACTAGTTGTAATTTTACTATGTGCCAATTTTAATCCTGGACTGATTATGGATTTTCTGAGATCTTGGTGTTTAAACAAGCTCAATAAAAGTTTTTTTAAGACCTGAGGTTTTAGTGAGTTAATACACTGATACTTACAATACTCATACTTTAAGCCCTCTGAGTATTTTTTTTTTGTTTTCTTAACAATGACCTTTAATCCCGAGGGATGATCGTGTTTGTGTTCGCTGCGTCTCAAATTGTCTTGGGCGCAAATTTTTTAGAAAATAACACACACAAAACTTCAAACAAAGAAACGGTCAGCGTGCCAAAGCGAACGCACGTCTGTGCTGCCCGTGTGGAAAATGTGTGGGCGCTCCTTCCTCGTACGCGCTGCCGTTAATAATCAAACAAAGGCACAGCAAACAACACAGAGATGTGTTATAGTGTGGTTAGCTCCTAGTATGAAACTTCATCTTGCTGCTGACTAACAGTTATTGTTTTTTTTTTTTTTTAATAATCATCAATATTTGTTTCAGAATATAAATTCTTACAATACTTCTATTGCAGTAAACTACTAAATTGAAATTAAAATACAAAGATGAACATTAAATTACAAAACAAAAACGCTTATAGCTGACGCTTAGCATCGCCTAGCATTTAGCGTCACTAAAGCTTAGCATCGCTACCATTTAGCACGGCTACTGTTTGGCATCGCTAACTCTTAGCATCACTAACACTTAGCATCACTACAGCATCGCAAACGTTCAGTATCACTAACTCTTAGCATCACTAACGCTTAGCATCGCTACCATTTAGCATGGCTACTGTTTGGCATTGCTAACACTTAGAATCACTAACACTTAGCATCACTAAAGCTTAGCATCGCTGCAATTTCGCATCGCTAACTCATAGGATCAATAACGCTTAGCATCAATAATGCTAAACATAGCTAATGCTTAGCATCACTTAGACTTAGCACAAGTAACATTCAGCATCACTAACGTTTAGCATGCCTACCATATAGCATCGCTAACGCTTAGCATCACTAACACTTAGCATCGCTAACGCTTAATACAAAATACACAATGGTGGCCACACTCGCAACGGTGGAAAATGTTCAAAATACCAACAATCACTTTGTTCTCCATTACTCTCAGCTGTGAACTTGCCACGTTCCTGAAACTGCTTCATTTTTACAAGTATTATACATATAAATACATCTCTCCAGGGAACCGTCTTCGACGTGTGTGGGCGCGCATGTGTGATGAGAGAATAGATATTCCACAAAAAAAAAAAAAAAAAAAAAAAAGAAAAATGACAGAAATAACACATTGGAAGCAGTAGACAAGCTTTACTTCACACCACTCCAGTTTCACCTCCTCTGGTCTGTTATACATTTTGTAACAGTAGGTGCAGTTTCTTTATACGTAGAGTCATCAGATTCATTAGTGTTAATTGTGACAAAAGTGCAAAAAGTAATGGAAGGAGGATGAAAGACACCGTGAAAAAGGAAAGTCGTCTTTCCCCGACAATTACAGCCCCTCGGTTTTTCCACGCTCGACTGCCTGCTGATCTCTCCTAATTGACCGCAAAGGGTTGAAGCTCCCAGCACACACACACAAACGCATGTAAAGAGCATGACACCCCTGCCATTCACCCGCTAACACAGTTGGCAGGGACCCAATTATCCTCCGCCGACTGAGGCGATTAATTAAAAAAAAAAAAAAAACTCGTTATGGTTCTCGAGTATTTCTCCGATTTCAGTTTGACTCGTGAGCCGACTGCGCGTCACGTCAGGGTTGATCCATCCGGGCAAAGACCGTCAGACCCGGCCTTTAAAAAAAAAAAAAAAAAAAAAAAACAGGGCAAGGTCAAGAACAGAAACTAAACGTTCACCACCTCAAGTCAGACGCTACTGTACTGCTCTGGTTTTCCAATAAAAACAACCCGTACGACTGTTGTTAGCTCTTATATATATATATATATATATATATATATATATATATATATATATATATATATATATATATTTTCTGTTTCTAGTAACTCTCTCTCTCTCTTACGAGATGATCTTGAGGTCACAAGAATATTATCATACCTCTCTGACTCATACGCTCCTTACTACAGCTGCTGGATAACGTTGGCAGAAATGTGTCAGCTTAAATGACTAAAAATGTAAAACACACACACACACACGAGCGTTATCATTAGCTGCCTCCCATTTCAAACTAATCACCATATGACCTTTGGACCTCAGTTGGAAAAAAAAAAAAGTCACCGAGCTGAATGTCTGAGGCGGATCCATCGACGCCTGGGGGAGTTTGGATCGATCGATCGCGAAGAAGAACATCTCCTATCGCCGCAAAAAGCTTTCACCGAGTCTGAAGAGGTTAAATCTGGTCCTGGTGGTGACAGTTTCCACAGATTCAACACCGTCTTTGTCTGGATAAAACACAATTCTCTGGTCCAAACATTTAGGAATTTTTTTTTGACAGTTGACGCCTAATTTGTCTGATTTCGTGGCAGTGTTTTGTTGCGATAAAGTTGCAAAAGCAAGTCAAAGTTGCGTGTTTCTTTTTTCCTATTTCACCCCTACCCCCTCCTTATTTTAATACTTTAACAATTAATTAAAAATGAAAGGGAACAGGTAAATGTGAGAAATATTCAAAAGATATTAAATTAATTAATAACTCTCGGACCCAACGCTGACATGCGGTAACGCTGGCATCTATGTGACAGCGCTGCTGCTCCCTGAGGTCGACGGAGGAGAGGAGGGGGTGGTGTCGATGAGTGGCAGGTCTCATCAAGGCCACCCCCGCTCTACCCAGACCGCCCCTCCACCCAATAATGCAACCCGTGGTGATAGTGGAGAGGCGGGGGGTGAATCTAGGTCAGTAGCTGGGGTACTGTCAGCACGGAGTGTATGTATAACATGGGCTGATGCTGGTGTGTTTCAAAACAAAATGTGTAGATTTATTAGTAGTAGTAGCCCAAAATGCAGCTCCGCTTTAATGTTGTCTTTATTCATTTGCATTGGAGAATCCTGTCTGAAATTCAACCCGACCCTCCTCCTCCTCCTCCTCCTCTATGAATGGCCACCACATGCCCAGACACAGAGAAACGGAGAGACAGAGAGAGAAAGGTGGGCCAATTGCTATAGAGCCACATTGCAGTCAGATTAATGCAGACTAATGACATGAGCCGGAGAGAGAGAGAAAAAAAAATGCAAAGTGTACATTTGCCAGATGAAACGACCGTCGGCTAATGTCACTGTGTCAGAAAGTGGCTGAGTCAGTGGGACTCCAAACAAATGACAACATGGAAACTGAAGAAGGAAAAAAAGAAAAAAAAAAGAAGCTCCCTGCTCAGCTCAGCTCATATTACCCCACTAGTAATTCTGATACTGTCCGTTTCATCACACAGGCTCCACTTGATCGAAAAAAATGTCTGTGTTATCATATGACGTTCACCGCTGACCTGATGGAGGTTTCTCTCCGTTCGCGGCCGCTGAAAAAAGGGCCAATCACGTTTCGCTTTTTCACGTCATCCCTTGACACAAAGCGTTGAGGGTGAAAACATTCCTCTGGGTAGCTAGCTGGCTACGTAAGACGACGAGACAGGTCTCCATGACGACCGAACGACAGCGAACAAACAAAGATGGCGTCTACAGATTTGTTCACGTCCGTCGAGTTGGTGACGGATTAAAAACTGTCCTGTTATCAGATGAACGGAAAGCGTCAGCGAAGGTTATTGATAAGTTAGCTTAAAAAGCTAAATGTAGCAAGTAAATCGCAAACTTTTTGACAAATGCATCCTTGTCCTGGTGCACGCTGGGAAATTTCTCACCCCCTCTTCGTTTGAAGCGCTGGAGCCGTTGATGAAAGATATTTGCACGAATGATGAATTCTCATTACCGAGTCACTGCTGAATGATGCCGTGACGACGGGAACCACACACAAATGACAGGTTTGCAAAACCTATTAGAAAAAAACAACGCACACACCCTTTGAACGTGCCATTATTTCTTAACTGGAGGCTATAGACGCCCTGTGAATAAACCCCGTAAACACTCGCGCAAAGAAGCCTCTCCCCTTCAACGTAATCCTCGTTTTAAAGAGGCATCAAACAGGAGAAGGTCTGAGGTGCCACTCGCTGTAATGTCTTCGGTAATTCCCCTGGCTGATCTCGGTGCACGAAGTGAGAATTTCCTGCCAATCTGCGAGGGAATTAGAGAGCTCGACAGGGCACGGATGCAGTTGATGCTTGACTTATTAGAAGAGAGCTTTTTCGGAGTGGACCAGCGGCGGCGGCGGCGGCGGCGGCATCTATCAGTAGCTGAAGATTTCAGGCTCGAGTGATACATTCGATTTGGATTAACGAGCTTCTCTTGGACGTAGCTCTGACAGCTAACTGACTGACAGTTTGTCTCAGCTTCTATAACTTAAAGAATAATCGTAGTGAGACGCTCAAATTTTGACACAAAGTAGCAACGCATTCAACTCCTCCAACTATAATCACACAATTATTTGACATCAAAAGGACGGAGCATCATTGTTACATTTCTCTCTTTTCCATTACTTCGTTTGGTTCCAGACACACAGTTTGGTTCCTCCTCGACATGAATGTGGTGAAACATCAGTAAACATTAACGGAGGACGTGGAGGAGATGCTGTGCTTGTTCTTGACGCTCTATAAGCTCTTGCAAAGACGCTCCCTCTGACCGATCAGCGGACGGCAGTCTGTTCGCAACACGTTTTAGCATCGACTCAGATCGACTGGTTCCTCGACAAAAACGGCAGCAGGTATCAGAGTGGCGCCGTTGCAGTTGTTATACTGCAACAGCAGCTGTGCCAGCACCGTTGCTTCAAATTATCGTCAATGAAATGACTCACATTTTTACTAAGAACCTCCCCTTTAATCTAATACAAGTGACCTCAATCAAACATCAACAGTATCAGTACTACTCAAAATATAGACAAGAGTGGGAGTGGTTACATATGAAACCGATAACATGACTCCTAATATGATCCCTTATGGTTGAAAGTGATACTGCTGCAACCATCCTCGGTTATATTTTGCACCTCAGCTAGTTACAGCTACACTGAGAAAGACCGGTCCAGACCACGAGAGGGTGAAGACGACAAGTGATTCAAACAGCTACAAAAACACTTAAAGACGGGATTACATAAGAGCAGACTGCAGTCATGGCTCAAATATGACCTTTATTCATCACTCCTGACTGCTTCTGCATTACCTTCCTCATTATGCGCCTTTGCATGATGCACGCTCACTGTAGCTTGACTCTAATGACAGTTAGATGCTCGGTTTCGCCTTCACGGTCTTCAGCTCTACTGTACGTAAACACCAAAAGCAGACAAGTATCAGTGAAAGGAGGAGAGAGAGGAGGGGGGGGGTCTCCAAATTTTGCCAAAAAAAACAAACGAATAGGCTTCATGCCAAAACTCCAGCCAGAGTCAGAGCTGGTGTACAGTCAGATCAAAAGGCTCTCTGTCTTAAAGTGCGTGCAGGGCATCATGGTGCAGGTCATGCCACTGTAATGCTGCCAATGAATAGACAGACTCACCAGCTTTTATCATAAAGTAACTACGGCTCAAGCTTGAAGAGAGGTTTGCAAACATAAGAATAAAAGTGTGCGAGTGTAGTATGTGGAGGAAATATAAAATGAATTGTCTTCCGTGTTATTCTTCCATGAAACTACCGTGTCTAGTTCTAGTGGCGCACAAAGGCTCGTTTTGCTGATGCAAAACACGTCTACCGCGGGCAAATTATTCATTTCTGTTCACGAGGAGACGTGTTTTCAAAAGTAGGCCGGCGCTGCGTTATCATCTACACTCAGGAGTGTTGTGCTGTGGAGTTTAATTGATTGAAATTTGAATTTTTTTTTTTTTTCCCATAAAAAGCAGCTCATAACGAGACGAAACTCTTCCAAAACAACGCTTGGAGAACGCTCAAAATACCAGCTTGCGTAGAGAAAAATAAATAAATAAATAAACTGGTAACTATATTTCAATGCACCAAATGGTAAGAAAAGTCTAAATGATGATACGATTTCGTTTGATAACCTATTTTAAACTCTGTGTTGGAACGGCAACCAAGTGAGACTATCGCGCCACACTTGCATAGTCGTCTCTTTACCTCCAGCCAGAAATTCAATCCCATTACACACAGCTCCCAAGATCATCTCTGTTACCAAAGTAAGGCAGCTACAGCTACTTCAGCTCTTCTCTCTGCACAGTGCGGGAAGGTGAGCTCTAAAAAGAAGGAGAAGCAGTGTCGGCAGATATAGGCCCCGGAGAACAGAAAACAATCGGTTGATTATTACCGACGTGGAGTAACATGTGTCACCAGAAACTCACACAGATCCGTTTCTATGTGTCTGACAACCACATGAGAAGGAGTCTTTTCTTCTTCTGCTATTATATAATGTCATTTTTTATCTATGCAGCAGTGGAAAAAAAAAAAAAAAAAAAAAACAAAAACAGGACAGGCACCAGTTTTGACACCGTGGTTTTATATTTAAAAAGACACCGCGCAGCAGCTTGAAACTAACACCACCTGCTTTGTCAAGCAACAAACCTCTCCTGTCAAACTGTTACATCTACATCCACCTCATTTGCCGGCGGTACGTACACCTTCAGTCAAACGCGCGCAGGCCAGGCTGCGACGTAAATCATCTCGCCGTCTGGTGACGCCGTCTCCGTCCGTCCTTTCTATGCCATCAATCCTGGAGGAAGCAGCTACAGTAACACGCTAACCTCTTCATCACTGACAAACGCATTATAGACTGCTGCATTAATCAGATGTAGTCGGGCGAGGAGGGGGATGCACGTCTTAAGTACTACTCACAGGCATAGTATGTGTGCACGCGTGCTTGGTGGAGTGAGAGTATGCACTAGCGTTTGTGTGTGTGGACTAATACCATCTGCATGCAGTGTTGTCGTGGGTGTAGCGTGGCATGACAAAAAAATTGATTTGGAAACTATTACGTGAACGATGGGGATTAAAACTAGAGCTGCTGCAAAAAAAATGCAGATTAATCGATCGGTTCTTGACTTCATCATGTCATTTTACCGCAGATCTAGTTTGGCTTTGATCTAGTTGTTTTACATTTGTGCTAAAGCTTTTTTTTTTTTTTTTTGAGTGACAGGTACATTTACAGTATCTTTACTTTGTTCTTTATTGTTGTCTCTTCTTTGTAACCAGTCAGACCAGGTTAGAGGAAAACCGAGACACGTCTTGTGCAACCGGGACACCACGGTTGGTGCGTTATTGTGACAACAACAACTACACACATGCACACACACACACTGAAAAGATCAGCATTACTCACATTTCTAATCCTGTTTTACTCTCAAACACAAGTGTGTATATATGAAATATCCATCCCTGATCGTTTCTCGCATATCATACATTATTATAAGGTGAATATCTGCATGCCAAGCAAGTATGTTGACTGTTTTTTTGCATGTTATATGCACTGCAGATTAATAATGATTAGTTGTAGCCCTGAGTGAGAGTTGTGGGTGCAGCTGCAGCATGGTATAGAAAATATATATATGTATATAAACACTGTGGTTTAAGGCACATCCATCCTCTTTTGCTAACACTACAGCCACGAAAAGAGGAAGTTAATACGCATCAGGAATAAAAAAATATATATATAAATATTAATAAAAATAACTTACCTCCCCAGCTCGTCTCCAATTTCATAAAATTCCTCAACATTTTCCTGGTTGAAAATAGTCATGTTTGTCCAGAGGCACTTCCTCGCTTCCTCTCTTCCTCTGTCTGGACCCAACCGACCGACACAGGCGCTTGTCCCTCCCCGGCAAATGCTCACTCTCACCCCGGCTCTTCACAGCGGCACCATCCCTTCAACCATGGAGCCTCCGGTCTGGGCAGGGTTACAGCCAACAACGAGCCTCCTCCTCATGGTAGGAGCTAACCATATATATGTGGAAAAAAATAAATAAATAGAAGGTGTTAAATCTCGGTTTAAGCTTATAAAAAGGTGGGCGTTCAGTCAATAAAAGCGTAGAAGAAGAAGGAAAAAAAAAAAGGCAAAGTGGCTAAAATGAACCTGCACCTCCGTAGCGACGTCACGACTCCTTGGAAGCTGCTTCCTTTTTCTCTATTATTTCCACAGGTACCTGTTTTAAAACTACAACAGCTGTCCCGAAGCCTTGTTATAAGATTAAAGAAGAATAATAAAAGCAATATAACCATTTAACTATGTCACCGCAGACTGGTTAGGAATGCAAATAAACCTTCCAGGAAAAAAAAAAAAGAAGCTTGGTGTAGCCATGGGAGACACGCTAACCACCTCCTCCTCCACCTCCTTTTTTTTTTTCCTTTTCCAGTCCAGCGAGGAGTAAAAGTCATATCGCTAGCCTACCTTTAAAAAATATATATGTTTAATTACCTGGACAGGTGTTTAAAATAGTTTTAACTACACACGATAAACTCGCCATCTTGATTTTTTGAATCCTAACCGTTTCGAATTTTTTCAAATTTCAAATAAACGGCCGTTATATGGATGTATGTATTTAAATATATTTTCCTCCGCAGTCTGTAATATAACGTTAGCTTAACTTGTGTTTTACCCACACACGTAGAAATAAATAAATAAAAAATACAAACGTCTTACATTTTTTTTTTCCTTTTTCAGTCGGATGCTGTTAACGTCCCCGTTCTCCAAATGTTAGCCGAGGTTTCGTGCGTGTTTTTCCCCCCGCACGTCTGGTTCAGCTTCACGGAAGACAAAAATGCTGGATTGAACGGAGACATCAGCGGTAACAATGTAAAGGCAAGCCCGGTCCCCCCTCCTGTGATGCCTTCACTGTCTGTAGGAAATAATTAACGACAATCATACGGTTGAGCAGTTCACGTTTACAGTTGACACCAAAACAACGTTATTGCCATAAATTACAATACTTTAAAAAAAATAATGTTTAGTTTGTGCCACAAAACGCGAATAAACGTATCAATTTGTTTTTAATCTACGATCAAATTCGATCTTTCGTTACTACGAAGTTTTTTTTCCAAACAACATTGAAAGCAGCATTATTTTATCTCGTTCTTTTCGGCCGCAAGGGGGCAGCAGAGCTTCCGCTTTTACTTTAAGTAGCAGAGGAAACAATTAATTGATTAAAAATCTATATTATGATTTATTTATTTATGAAAATATCACAGTTATAAAGACAAATGTTTTTTTTTTAAATAAAATAATTAAAAAAGATAAATTATATTTAACAAACCATATATATATATATATTGTAATTGCATCTTGTATTTTTTAAAATGAACAAAAAATCGAAAAACTATTTACTTAAATTAATATTATTGATGACTGATGAAGTTATATTAATTATATATTTTTAATTATATTGTTATTAATATAGCACATTTTTTCTGCAGTTTTTATATAAACTTTTTTTTTTTTTGTTAACTTTTTTAATTTTCTGAATTTTTAATGTTCTCAAACAGATAAATTTCCCCTTGGCGAAACAAATAAAATTGTATTCTATTCTATAGAGATATTTTCACATTTTTTTCTAAAATTTCTTTCCCTTTTTTCCCCCACGGTTGGACCAATAAAGGTGGATCTAATCTAGTCTAATCTAATCTAATCTAATCTAATCTAATTTAGCAATGATACATCTGTTCTTTTTGTGTGTTCTTTGTGTTTTGCTTGAAACACAAAGTAATTCTTCTACTTTGGTAAATGATCTGCATACGTCTTCTATTGCTGCACAAAGTAAATGATGAACCAACATTACCTACCTTACTTTAAAGATGTAAGAGTAAATGATTTACAGGAAGAAAGAAAAAATAAAATATCCATCCTTCTCTGAGACTATTTCCTCATAAAACCAATTATCCCCTCCAGGGCTGGCGGGGGGTCGGAGCTAATCCCAGCATGCACCAGGAAAGAGACAAGTTACACCCTAGTTGATTTAGTGAAAAATAAACTTTACAAATTAGAGCAGAGGGGGCCCCTCTGTTGACCTTTCACCTTCAGGGACTCATTATGATTTGTATTGTACGTGCTCAGTCAAGGCGAAGCGTTGGTCTGATCTGGTCTGGACACTTTAAGACGTTGGACTGTGAAGTTATGAGACGTACGGTCGACTCTCTAGGTCGAGATGATTAAATTTATGAAATGTCTGAAAACTGTGAGGAAGTGATATTTTGAGCTTTATTAAAAAAATGTTAAAAAATGACTATTTAGATACCTTTGGCTGACTGCCCCATTTACTTTCATTGTTAACTATTTAGCTGTGAAAACAAAAGGTCAAAACGGTCAAACTTGAAGCTCAAAAAAGATGAATCTGCTGATGTGGAACACCCTTCACCACCAGTTGTTATAAAAACAAGACGTTGGGTAAGTCTTGTAAAACAGTCTTTTTTTAAAAAACTCTCAGTTCACTTACTAAGTTATCAGTACTTCAGTTTATGTGTAGGGACCCTATTCATGCTACTGCTGAAGTGAAGTGATATTTTGAGCTTTATTAGTGGTTAAAAAATGACAATTTAGATACGTTTGGCTGACTGCCCCATTTACTTTCATTGTTAACTATTTGGTTGTAAAAACAAAAGACGGTTAAACTGGATATTACTTCAACCAACGTAAAATATCTCTTGAGGGGGCATCCATCTTCGTGTTCAGAGTGTTTTGAGTTTCTTTTTTCATATTTTTTAAATTGCTTAACTGCATTTCACCAAAGTTAATTTTTTTTCTGATTTCTCTTCTAGAAAGTACGTTCATAATGTTGCTGCTTTTTTTTTTTTTTTAGCACCAAATTTCATTTCATTTCGTTCCATTTTAACCATCTCCATGGTAACGACGGCTCAGAAGGAATTCAGTCAGAGCTTCTTCTTTTTTTTTTTCTTTTTTAACCGATACATGAAGCTCAGTTTGTAACACATTTCTAACAGCGTAGACGCCCTGCGAGTGTTAACGCCTCTTAAATTTCCTTTTCACACACTGATGCACATTGTTGCTGTAAATAGCACCTGGGACATGTTTCCTCCTGTTGCTGTGTTTGTTGTGTTGTTGTGTCGCAGCACAATAAGACTCCTTCAGTGTCGCACACTTAATTGGAAACATCAGGCTGCCGCTGTTAGATACTTGAGCACTTCGCCATCTGCTGGCGGCGCGCTGCAAACACACGAGCGCTCCTGATTTTATCGAACATGGATAAAATTCAAAAGAGAAGAAGAAAAAGGAGTTGATCTTTATTTATTTATTTATTCATTTATTGCAGTAAAAACGTTTTAAAGTATAAAATTATACAACAAAAAAAATGGTTACATTAGGGAAGTGCAGATCAAAAAATCATTTGATTTTCTTTGTCAAGTTCGTCAAGAAATAGGCGTTGATAATTCCTCTGATGTTACAGCTTCAGTCTTTTCGGGGGCAAAGAGATGATTTTAATATATTGATAAATATTTGAAATTATCTTTTGGAAAAGTACCACAGTAATACTGGAAGAAGAAGATCAAATTCTCTTTCTATTATTATTATTATTATTTTTTCTTAAGATGTTTTGCTAATTTAAAAAAAAACACGTCAGACACATAATAAGGAAATAAATGATTTTCATATTAATCCGCCGGTTGCCTGAAAGTGTCGCAGTGAAATGTGCACCTTTGCATAGAGACCACTTTAAAGTAACAATGATAATAAAAAACAAGCTTCTACCACCCTGAACTTCAGCACCACGTTCGATTTTCACGAACAAAACAAGTGTTCTTTTGGTTTACTAAAGGTTAGTGCAATGAATTCTGGGTAACGACCGAAGATGTCACTTAACGTTTTAAACCTGGTGTAACTACAAACATTATTAATGTGTAATTATGGATTCGTTCTTCTTTAAACTTTCACACACCAAATAATAAATTATCAAGAAATGGGAGCAGAAATAAAAAAATTTAAAAAATCCTTATCTTCCATTATACATTCGTGTCATTATTGTTTCATTTACATAATGTAATAAAAAAAATAAAAAATAAAAATGCCCATTTTCTTTGAATATTACACTGAGCTGATTGTCATACAGATGTACAGTAGCCAAAGCAAATGTGATTTTTAAAAAAAGACACACAACATGATTTGGGATCTGATCAGCTGATTTTTAAAATGAGGTATAAATCATCAGAGTGTTTAGTTTAATTATTTTTGTGTGTGTGTGTGTGTGTGTGTGGTTCACTCTGTAGTGTGTTTACAGTTTAATAAAAGCTGCCAACAACCTGAACATGTCTGTTCAGATTTAATCCAACAGCTTCAACTTCTCCTGCTGGTTTAAAAGGAGTGAACATATATATTTCCCTCTTTTTTTTTAGTGAGATGCTAAATAGGATCTGAAGCGGACTTGAATTGGGTCCTTTAACCCTTAAAGTGATGGTGTTGAGTAACATGAACCCAGAGTCTATTTCACCAGGAATATGAGTCAAACTTCCCCTCAAGAGATGTTTTACGTTGGTTGAAGTAATATCGAGTTTGACCGTCTTTTGTTTTCACAACCAAATAGTTAACAATGAAAGTAAATGGGGCAGCCAGCCAAACGTATCTAAATTGTCATTTTTTAACCACTAATAAAGCTCAAAATATCACTTCACTTCAGCAGTAGCATGAATAGGGTCCCTACACATAAACTGAAGTACTGATAACTTAGTAAGTGAACTGAGAGTTTATTAAAAACACTGTTTTACAAGACTTACCCAACGTCTTGTTTTATAACAACTGGTGATGAAGGGTGTTCCACATCAGCAGATTCATTATTTTCCTGAACAACAGGCTGATGTGTCCGTGAAGAGCGAGAAAAATGATGAATCTGCTGATCAAGAACACCCTTCATCCTTTTTTTCCAGATCAGCAGATTCATCATTTTTCTCAATCTTGAATTGTGACTTGTTTTCAAGGTAAAAGTAGGGAAACAACTAATGATCATTTATATCAATCAAAAGTTAAACTGAAGTGATATTTTGAGCTTTATTAGTGGTTAAAAATGACAATTTAGATACGTTTGGCTGGCTGCCCCATTTACTTTCATTGTTAACTATTTGGTTGACTTGTATTTATGGTGAAACAGATCCTGGGTTCAAATTACTCTGGACCATCACTATCACAAATTTCACTGAAGAAGATTTGCTACCACTTTTTGTAGTAGGGGATTCTTTCTAAATTGTTTACAGTAGATTACCAATGACTTTTAGATGGTTCATAAATACACATAAATAAGCTACCGGAATAACAATAAAAAAGCACCTCAACGAATAAAGTAGGTTTAGATAAATGATGGAAAAATAATATGACGCAAAAACCACCAATGTCGATGCTTTAAATTTGACTAGTAACATTAGTGTCTGTTGTAACATTGTTTCAGCCAATGAAAAAAAATGAAAAACAAGACATTTTTTTTTCAAATTATTAATCTGTCTGAACCCGTAGATTAAGAAACACTGCAATAACCAGTCGAAAACATTGCAGATATATTTATAGTTATAAAAAAAATGGCTATAAAATAAAAAGATAATGGCTTATTTCGCATTAATGTTTCTTATATTTTAAATATGTCTTTTAAGATTCTTTCGCCGCAGGGAAGTTATGAAAAAAAAAAAAAAAAACACACACACGTTAAAGAATAAAAACCAGCGAAGGTCGGTGGTCCCATAGCGATGAATCCTGCCGGAAGAGAAAAGTGTTCAAACGTTTTTTTTTTTTTTTTTGGTTTTATCTCCACGCTGCTGCCAAAGTGCTGATTTCAAGATAGGAAAACGCTTTGAAAGTAAAAAAATATTGGAATATCTTCTGTGTCTGTACATCAGGACTCCCATTGTTAATTAATTCTGGGTTGTCTGTAAACATAATGACACTTTCTTAATATATATATATATATATATATATATGTCTTTTCTCCGGAACCTTTTCCCGTGTCTGTCGTCCTTCAGACGCTCTCATCTCTGAGCTCTACGAGGCATATTTGACATGAACGCTCATGATTTCGTGCCCGTCAGAGGTGGGAGCACACTCAACTGCAGCTCCCTTTGGTAAAACCGTTACGAAACGAAACGAAACGAAACTCTAAAGTGTGTCATCAGAGCGCGGGGTCGCTGATGTTCCTGTACATCTGAAGCGACGTCACCTCCACGTCCTGGATCTTTGAGTTCTGCGGCCGTCCCGTCGGGCTGTACCCGGCCGATCGTCCCATGGGGCTGAAGCCTGTCGTGGTGCGGCCCGCGTGGGCGAAACCCGACGACCGCGACACGGCGGGACGTCGCAGGAAGCGGCCGGACGTCACCAGGTCGCCGTAGCCCTGCGTGTGAGAGAAGGCGTAGCCCGAACGGCGGGTGCTGGTGCGGCGGATTCGGGCTCGTTGAGAAAGAGGAGGCAGCTTCACTTTGGCCTGTCTGACTTTAAACATCACCTGAAAGTTTGGACACGGAGTGGAAAAGTTGAAATACTGGACGTCAGATGTTTTATGGGTCTCTTAAACCTTCTGTGCTGCAGTTACGTTTCTGTTTAAAATCAATATGTGATTGAGTTATAGTCATTCTAGTTCAAACTTTGTGTTTGTAGTAAAATCACGTCAGTGTGATAAGTTTTAAACCACTAAGACTCTAAATAACATGTGACTTGTGCGGTAGCGAGGAGAGGGCTTTAAAGTTGAGCTCCCTTTCTATTTCCACTTCAAAACTCATCTATATTGACACAAACTGATAACAATTTGTTTGTTTCCATGGAAACACTCTCCCGTACTAACATCCACTGAGAAAACGACATCTGACTTTATCGACAATCTTCTATAGTCTGCACATTTACAAAGTTGAGGAGACTTTGGTTTGTCTGTAGGAGCCGTCTCTTCACTACCACACAAGTCATGTTATTTAGAGTCTTAGTGGTTTAAAAAATAGACGTTTGTCTCCACTCAAATCTACGTCCCTCACACTGTCGTTATAGATCTTTAGGTCGAAATTACAAAACAAGAACTTTCTCAAAACTCATCTGATTGATGTGATTTTTCTACAAACATAAAGTATGAACTCATTATCATCTGGAAATAGACCTAGAATTCATGTAACACCAGATTTTTCCTTTAAAGGTGTGTTAAATTAGCTTCCAGCAGGTCCAAACTGTATTTGCAGCGGTCAGACTTGAAGTGAACTGGTAAACATTAGTGGTTTGTACCTTGTCGTTGATGGTGGGACAGAGCTGAATTAACAGGAAGCGGTAGGTAACCACAGGGAGGATACACAGAGTGGAGGTGAGGACGATCGTCAGCCACACGTTGGGTTGGTTCAGGGAGTTTCGGGCCGTTCCTGCGTAAAAAAACAAGCAAACAAAAAAACGCAAACGACTCATTTATTAGCTAAAAGTATCTGCTGAGGAAAGATTCAACTCCTCGCGAGACTTTAACCCTCACCTACGAAAGGAAAGGCCGAGGGTATCGTTAGAAACATGCCGTTGCTGTACATCGTGAACGTGACGGCAAAATACATGGCCAGGCTTCCCACGACGAAGAAAGTGTTGACCGCCGTCCAGTAAGCCATATCAAACCCCAGCTGAAGGCACAAAAAAAAAGAGGTTGTTACTATTTTTTTCAACTCTTTATAATCTAACTAAGATGAGAATATTCAGACGAATCAGTTCCCGGTACCTGTATGGTGACGGCAAACAGCAGACACGTCTGCGTCAGGAGGGCGAAGGACTGGTAGTCGGCGACGTCTTTCCCGTCGTCTCTCACCGTGTCGTACATGGCAGCGTAGGGGATGAAGAAGAGCACCAAGGAGCTGTAGCCGCTGTGGATCGCACACTTAAAGAAAGACGTCTTACTGAAGTACAGGTTGAGTTGACCGGGGATGTAGAGCTGAGGATGACGGAAGCTCCACTTGTCGTTCACATCCTGACCAGCAGGGGGAGACACAGAATTAAGCATTTCAAACTTATTAAAGGTGAACTCAGTCACATTTGAGACTATTTTCTACTGTTAGAGTCTTTAAGTTAATGTCAGTTGATAAAAAATGAAAAAAAATGGGTGCTACGTTAGCGGAGATGCTAACAGCTATTAATCTAAGTGAATGGGGCAGATTTCTAACAGTGTTGTTTTGTCACTAATGAGGCTGAACATCTCTTTCTAAACCACTATGACACTATGTCTGTTTAACTCAGTAGTGGTGAAGAAACTTCACAATAAAAGCTTTCTGGTAGTTTGTCAGCAGCTTCAGAAGGTGTTGGGTTGGTATCAACTGTAGATTCAACAGCTCTGAAACAGCAACAAACACCTTCCTAGCAAACTAGCAGGAGGCTTTTATTGTGAAGTGCAGACAGGAAATGTTTTGGACTTTGTAGTGGGAAAGTTCAAGTCAAAGTTTGTGAAAATCCAAAACATTTCCTGTTCACGCTGCTGCTGCTTCATATTAAAAGCTTCACACCAGGAAACTAGCAGGAGGCTTTTATTGTGAAGTTTCTTCACCACTACTGAGTTAAACAGACATGTTGGTAAGACTCCTGTCTGTTGTTGCACCGAGTTTAGAAAGAGATGTTCAGCCTCTTTAGTGACACAACAACAACTGTTAGAAATCTGCCCCATTCACTTAGATTATTAGCTGTTAGCATCTCTGCTAACGTAGCACTAGTTTGTTTCATTTTTTTCTGGGTTTCTGTTTTTTTTCCTGACAAAGAGTCTAACAGGAGAATATAGGTTCAAATGTGATGAAGTTCACCTTCAACATAAAGACACACACACACAGAAACATCATGCAGTTACCTGATCGAACAGACTCATTCCCAGTACAGGTAGTGCTGTGTACATGAGATTGTAAAGTGTTATGAACCACTCGTCGTACACCGTCTGAGAAGCAAAGTCGAACAAAACAAACAAACCCAAATTAAATTGTGAACTACAAACATATTAAACACACCGGTTGTGGCCTCATGGTGGCGCTGTGCCCGCTGGTTGAAAGCACAAACAGGTTAATGCGTCGCCGTTCTCTCACCTGAGCAGAGAAGCCGCAGAAGAAGGCGTACCAGAAGTGGATGAAGGTGAAGGTGAAGTTCTTGTAGAAGAAATAACGCAGGAACTTGCTCATGCGCAGGTACGACCAGCGGCCGTGCACCAGCAGGAGGCGCTCCAGGAAGCGGAACTGAGCGAAGGAGTAGTCGCTGGACAACACAGCCTGCATGCCCTCCTGACCTGAGATGCCCACGCCGATGTGAGCCGCTGGGGTGGACGGAGACAGGAGGAAGAAAAGCGCTTAGACGATTAAGAAGATGTCTGCAGTTTGACTGGGATGTTTGAGTCGTAAACACAAATGACACAGAGCGATACCTTTGATCATGCTGACGTCATTGGCTCCGTCTCCTATGGCTAATGTGACCGCATGCTTGTACTTTTTGACCAGTTCGACCACCTGAGCTTTCTGCAGCGGAGTGACTCTGCAGCAGATCACTGATTTACACATGCACGCCGTCCTCAGGAACTCCAGCTCTGTGCTGCGCTCCAGAGCATACGCCTGAAGGAGAAGAACAGGAAAAACAGGAATAATATGCTGATGGATGGATGATGGATGGATGGATGGATGATGGATGATGGATGGATGATGGATGGATGATGGATGAATGATGGATGGATGGATGGATGGATGGATGGATGGATGAATGATGGATGAATGATGGATGAATGATGGATGGATGGATGATTGATGGATGGATGGATGATGGATGGATGGATGGATGGATGAATGATGGATGAACGATGGATGGATGGATGATTGATGGATGGATGGATGGATGGATGGATGGATGGATGGATGGATGGATGATGGATGGATGGATGGATGGATGAATGATGGATGGATGATTGATGGATGGATGATTGATGGATGGATGGATGATGGATGGATGAATGATGGATGAATGATGGATGATTGATGGATGGATGGCGGATAAATGATGGATGAATAATGGATGAATAATGGATGAAGAATGGATGAATAATGGATGAATGATAGATGGATGATGGATGATTGATGGATGGATGATGGATGGATGAATAATGGATGGATGATGGATGATTGCTGGATGGATGGATGATGGATGGATGAATGGATGATGGATGGATGGATGGATGATGGATGTATAGACAGACGTCCTGACCATGAATCCGTCTGACAGACTTTGTGTGACGTACCAGACTGTGGCCGTTGATCACCAGGCCGAACTCTCCCTGCACCACTTCATCCGTCACCACTTTAACTCTGTTAACCAGAGTCCGTTTTGGCACAAACGTATCTCCTGCGTCTGGTTTCATGGACTCTCTGGCGTTTCTGTCACGGAAACGTTAATAAACATCATCATCAGTTTTCTCTCTCTGGTCACTCATGTTCAGACTGAAGTGAAACAGCGTGTCGGCGTCAAACCTCAGCTCCTCTCTGACGTCCTCGGGCGTGTTGCCGGAGATGATGAAGATGTCTTTCATCTCCTCTCGCAGCAAGTTGCACGCGTAACCGATGTTTTCTGCCGTTTCTGCAACACGCCAAGATGACGCCAGTCGTAAGATATGAGACGCAGAACAAAAAGTACAGGTCAACAAAAATGATTCAGAACTCAAGTTAAAGAAGAGAATGAAGTAGAAGAGATACGACGTGCGTCATTAGATAAGATACAGCCTTTATTGTGGCTTTACTGTGGCCTCCAAACAAGCAAATTCACAAGTGTGATCATTTTAATCATGTATTTCACAAAACAAGGTGAACACAGTGTTGATCTCTGGTGATAAAAGTGAATAATTATACACATCAGTCAAGAAAAATAGAGAAGAGAACAAACCTTGCTTGTCACCAGTCAAAACCCAAATTTTGATGTCAGCTTTGGACAGCTGCTCGATGGTATGAGGGACTCCGTCTTGCAGTTTGTCTTCTATGGCCGTGGCTCCGAGCAGCTGTCGGGAAGTGTTCGATCAATTTAAAACCAACAGAAATTACATTTTTACGCCACAGACTTGTTCTTCTCTGGCTCCTACCAGCAGATCTTTCTCTATCTCCTCGTACAGCTCGTCCAGTTTATTTTCCCGGTCCTCTAGCGCGGTGCTGGCCTCGTGGTGGCGCTGTTTCCACCCGTTGAAATACTCCTCATCCAGGTCTTTGTAAGCCAACACCAACGTCCGAAGACCCTCGCCTGCAAACTCCTGCAGATGAGCATAAATAATATTCTATTACTGGAAAAGCATATTTATACAACCTAACAGTGCCTGGAGATAAAATTACGTTGAATTCATGTACAAGGTTTGTGATATAGAGTCGTTAAAGTATTTAACAGTCTTTTCTGGCACTTGTTGAAACAATACCAACATCAGTGACCCGCCATGATGCCTTGTTTCTGTATCTAGAGCCCGAAACATCTCATTCTTCTGAAGCAAACGGATGTAGTGTTGTCCGGAAATGATCGAAAAACAAACTCAGGAAGCCACTCAGAGTGATATCTCCCCATTGTCATGACAAAAGTGGTCTTGTTTATCTCTTATCAACTCATCAGATGTATAAATACATGTGTGAAACCAGTTCCCAACAAATGCACAGTTTCCTGTTTGAGTCATCAGCAGTTTTAAGAAATTATCTCAACCTTTTTTTATTTCTATTTCACCACAAATGTGAGTCAAAAACCCCCTCAAGAAATATTTAACATTTATTTTGACCGTCTTTTGTTTTCTCTACAAAATAGTTAACAGTCAAAGTAAATGGGGCAGCCAGCCAAACGTATCTATATTGTAATTTTTTAACCACTAATAAAGCTCAAAATATCACTAGAAGTAGGAGCATTACTGATAACTTAGTAAGTGAACTGAGAGTTTATTAAAAACGCCATTTTCCTGAACAACAGGCCGATGAAAATGATGAATCTGCTGATCTGAAACAACATGAAGGGTGTTCCAGATCAAATGACTAAGTTATCAGTACTTCAGTTTATGTGTAGGGACCCTATTCATGCTGCTGCTGAAGTGAAGTGATATTTTGAGCTTTATTAGTAGTTAAAAAATGACAATTTAGATACGTTTGGCTGGCTGCCCCATTTACTTTCATTGTTAACTCTTTGATTGTGAAAACAAAAGATGGTCAAACTAGATATTACTTCAACCAAAGTAAAATATCTCTTGAGGGGGAGTTTGACTCGTATTCTTGGTGAAATTGACCCTGAGTTTAAATGACTTCGGACCATCACTTTAATGAAAACAATGTAAAACGACTCACGTTCAGGTGCTCTGTAGTGACGTCCATCAGTTTGATGCAGGACTGATGCAGCCTCTCGTAGATGATTGTGTCTGCACCTTTACAGTAGAGAGACAGCTTCCCCTCTGGACTCCGAACTATAACACATAAACAAGTAAAATACAGCAATCAATATGAGGAATTACATGAAATAGTAGCCTTTATTCCTAAAAAACAGTTCTCAGTGGATCTACATACCTATGACAGACATTCTCTTGCGGACGTTGTTAAAATCCAGGATGGCCAGGAGTTCGTAGCTGCGCTGTTGTCCCATTTCCATGATGGAAACACTGTCCGGGGTACGTGAGCGGAAGACAAAACCAAAGTTTCTGGCTGCAGTCACCAGCGCTCCCTCATCTGGAGACTGAGCTTGGTAGAAAAGTTCACCTGAAGGAGTGGAAAAAGGACATTTCTTTTTGTTTCCGTTCTTCATTTTCATTCCAATAATTCTCTTAGGGAATAAAAACACACTCACCCTCTTTCTTCTCCTCGGCCATGACGGTGTGGCAGAGGGCCAGCAGTCTAAAGAAGGTGTGGACCTCCGGGAGCTCCAGCTTCACCGCCTCCACCAGGGAGTGGTCGTGAAACACGAAGCGAGGGTCAGCCAGAGGGTTAAAGGAGAAGTCCACCGTGTCTGTGCTCTACAGAGAAACAACAAATGTTACTGTGTGTGAACAACAGGGTTTATTAAAGTCACAAAACACTGAAAAAAGGGAGAAAAAAAACATGAAAAGCTTAACGATCCACTTGAAAAACATGGGTCATCTAATTGAGAATCTTGCTAAAAGATAAACTACTGGTTGGAGCTTGTGTTTATGAGCCAAAGAAAACATAATTATGAATGTTATATTATTTTATGCTGATAAATGTAACTAAACACTACGTAGTATGTGTTTAACTTGGACCAAACAGCACAAAAATCATTTACTTGACAGGCATTACGATGATTAACGACCTGATTTTGTTGTTTTTGTATGCAAACTTGAATTTTGATCAACATTCGGACTCACCGCCTCAATCTCTACTCTTTGGCCTGTGTAGTCGTACACATCTCCTGCAAAGAGGAAGCAAAGGAAGAAAGTGAAACCTCAAGAAGCTGTTGGAGACCTGCTAATATCCTAACTGCGTCTTTTTAGCACTTTACAAACCCACTTTTCAAAGCGACATCCTGAATCTTACCGTAGGATTTGCCGTTGATGGAGCACTTGTTGAAAGTCATGATGTTCTGAGTGAGTGTCCCAGTTTTGTCGCTGAAGACGTACTTGATCTGGCCCAGCTCCTCGTTCAAAGTGGTGGTACGAGCCACAGCGGGGGTGTCGCTGCGGGAGTAATACATACTCCTGTCCCAGTCGATGTAGAAGCTGTTCCCCAGTCGAATGAACTCAACGCTACAGAGAGATGTAGACACCAAAAGTATAATGTCACCAATGCTCTCATTAGGTTTCGTATTTAATTAAAGTGATGATTCAGAGTCTATTTCACCACAAACTCCTCCTCAAGAGATATTTTACACTGGTTAAAGTAATATCCAGTTTGACCGTCTTTTGTCTCCACAACCAAATAGTTAACAATGAAAGTAAATGGGGCAGCCAGCCAAACGTATCTAAATTGTCATTTTTTAACCACTAATAAAGCTCAAAATATCACTTCACTTCAGCAGTAGCATGAATAGGGTCCCTACACATAAACTGAAGAACTGATAACTTAGTAAGTGAACTGAGAGTTTATTTTAAACATCATTTTCCTAAACAACAGGCTAATGTGTCTGTGAAGAGCAGGAAAAATGATGAATCAGTAAAAGTAAGTGGGGCAGTCAGCCAAATGTCTCAAATCACAATTTTTAACAACCACTAATGAAGCCACCTTTAACCACCTAATTCTGATTCTAGTGATAAAGGGTGTTCCAGATCAGCAGATTCATCATTTTCCCAAACAACAGACTGATGCATTCATAAAGAGTGAAGAAAATGATGAATCTGCTGATGTGGAACACCTTATCAGTACTTCAGTTTATGTGTAGGGACCCTATTCATGCTACTGCTGAAGTGAAGTGATATTTTGAGCTTTATTAGTGGTTAAAAAATGACAATTTAGATACGTTTGGCTGGCTGCCCCATTTACTTTCATTGTTAACTATTTGGTTGTGAAAACAAAAGACGGTGAAATAGACTCTGAGTGAAAAATTACTTTGGACCGTCACTTTAAATAAGCAGCGACTAACCTGACGTAGAGGGAGATGGGCACCACCGTGTTGAGGATGATGACGTAGGACCAGAACGTGAGGAAAGCGGAGAAAGAGGCGCTGCTGCCGTCTTGCCTCGGCAGGAAGACGGTGAACTCTGCGCCCTTGTTCACTTCCCAGAACCAGTTTAATATCGCCAGGATGCTGCACATGAGGGCCAGGAAAAGAAAAATCTGCAGGGTGGAGGACGAAGAGGCAAAGATTAGAGGTGGAAATCAGGACAAGATGACTTAATGTGCCATAAGAAAACCACAAATGCAACGTTTCCCTTGGTTATTCTGTTAATGAAATAACAACTTGTGTCTTGTTGTCGCTGCTCTCAGTTATTACACCACTAGTTTGTTTATTTTGAATAAACCACAGCTGCTGTTGCCATCGTTAACACTTGAACAGTCTTGCATAACATCAGTTTCCTTTTAGCTGTGAAGTCAATTATACTCTTATACTTGCAAGTTGTTCTGAAATCAGATAAAACAAACAGAAGAGCTCACACAGAGGACCAGGACATTCATCAGACGGTCTATGCTCGTCCTCTTGAACGTGCTCTTCCCACAGTTTTGCATTAATTTCGTCTCCGGACCTGAGAGAGAAACAGAATAAAACGACCTCAAACTGATGATGTCCTCAAACTATTAAAGAAAAATGACAAAATGACGAATCTTGGTCCCAAACCTCCGAACAGCACCAGTCCGAAGCACCACTCGGTGTTTCTCAGGGTGCAGCCTCGCAGCACGATCTTCTCGTTGTCCAGCGGGTATTTCTGACCGGCGTACGTTAGCATTCCTGTGAAGCGGTCGAGGCGGTTGTTGGGGGGTTCGCATCGCACCTCGCCTGGTCAGAGAGAAAGAGAAAGAGCAATTTAACACTTGAGAATAACATCATTTAATCTAGATCAGATTTGAATGTCAAAAATGTGATATTACTTATCGTATAATCATTTAGAAACACAAAGACAACTTGTTTTTTTTTTGCTTTTCTGATTAAATATGTTTATTTTAACTTTTCTGAATGTGTGTGTTTATACATTATATACTTGATATTCTTAGTGTCGTCTTCACAGAATGAGCAGGATGTTTTTGACGTGTTCTAACATTTTCTAACAGTTTTATTTAATATCTTCTTCTGTATGTAGTCGTAATTTTATAGGTTTATTTTGGAAATAGCTACAAAATCCTATTTTTTTTTAAATCAGAGATATTTATTAAAACTTCTAAATGATAATAATAATGTTGTGTAATTTCATAAATTTTATTTTTCTTAATTTTTAAAATTTTATTTCTTATATGATTATTATTATTATTATTATTATTTAATGAAGTTAATTTTTTCATTTGATACATGTTGAGTATTTTTAGAGGATACTCATGTAGCGGATATGATACAGTTGGTAATAAAGGGTTAAAAGTTTCTTCACCTGTACATTTGAGGTTTTTATACACATACATAAGTAACACTGAGTCTAAACCAGAATAAAAAGCAACCGTGCAACATTTTGATGACGCTGGTTTTCAATATTTAATAGTTTTGTAGTTTCTTACCGTTGAAATCCGCCAGTTTTTCGATGTCGTCCCCGAGGTCTCCCGTCACCGGCAGAGCCTGTCTCACCTTCAGATTAGTCTCTCTGAGGAAGACGAGGAGGAGGAGGATGAGTCAAAGGTGAGTGAAAGTGAAAGCAGAGCGCTCAGAAGTTATAGATTTTAAACACACTGACCCGTCCAGCTCGGCCGTCTCGACGTACACCAGGTTGAGTGGTTCACTGCTGGAGAGCAACAGGAGGTCGGCCTGAAAATCACACACGGATTCGTCTCTGAAACTTGTTGCTAGTTTGCCACCGCGATAAACAAATCAAGACAAAAATCTCGCAAAAATCAAGGCACATACGTACTAATGATACGACAATGACAGGAAACAAAGAAAAGGAGAAGAAAAGCACAAGAAAGTGACTGTCAGAGAATCTGTTGGGGAACAGAGAAGAGAATGAAACAAAGACGAGCTTTTGTTTTCTTTTTTGTTTTTTTGCTTCACTCACAGTGACGAACTGGTTGTTTTCCAGCTTGATGATGTCTCCCACCTGAACGTCCATCCATTTCTCACTCCGTAATCTGAGAATAGGAAACACAAGCTGGTGAGAGAGAGAGAGGGTGGATGTTTGGATCAAAAAAAATAATAAAAAAAACATCTGACGGGGCCATAAAACCTCAGTGAACACCAAGGTCATCCTAATATTAGTCACTTTCCTTTGTTCAATGTTACTGCCAGTTTCCTTTATTATCTCTGTGTATCTGTCTGCCAATGACAACAGGAGCGTTTAAAAACCAGACGCCTGCAAAAATATTTGGCGCTTTTTTGGTTTTCTCGTGGTTTCTCGTTTTAGTTTGGTGGTAATTTCAGGTTTGAGCAAAATTTAAACTAAAGTTATGGTCTGGAGTAACATGAACCCGGAGTCTATTTCATCATGAATACGAGTCAAACTCCCCCTCAAGAGATATGTTATGTTGGTTGAAGTAATATCGAGTTTGACCGTCTTTTGTTTTCACAACCAAATAGTTAACAATGAAAGTAAATGGGGCAGCCAGCCAAACATATCTAAATTGTCATTTTTTAACCACTAATAAAGCTCAAAACATCACTTCACTTCAGCAGTAGCATGAATAGGATCCCTACACATAAACTGAAGTACTGATAACTTAGTAAGTGAACTGACAGTTTGTTGTTTTCCCGAACAACCAGCCAATTTGTCTGTTAGCGAGGAAAATGATGAATCTGCTGATCTGGAACAACATGACGGGTGTTTCAGATTAGTTCACTATAAGTTATCAGTACTTCAGTTTATGTGTAGGGACCCTATTCATGCTACTGCTGAAGTGAAGTGATATTTTGAACTTTATTAGTGGTTAAAAAATGACAATTTAGATATGTTTGGCTGGCTGCCCCATTTACTTTCATTGTTAACTATTTGGTCGTGAAAGCAAAAGACGGTAAAACTTGATATTACTTTAACCAACGTAAAATATCTCTTGGGAGGTGAAGAAGGCCTGAAACGCTCGTTTCTTAGATAACACCATGTTCATGAGGCCAAAACTGTTTTTTTGTCAAGGTCACATTAACCGTGACCTTTGACCTCAGATAATTTTACCAGTTCATCACCGAGTCCATGTAAACATTTGTGCCAAATTTGAACGGATTCCCTCGAGTCGTCCTTAAAATATCGCGCTCATGAGAACGGGACGAACGGACCAGTTCGGGTCATTAAAAACACGAACGTTTGAATTCAAACACATGTTTTGTCTTCAGTCGTTTGCTCTTTAACAAAAAACCAACATCCAGTCAACAGGAACAAAACAGCTGCTTCCTCTCTCTCTCTCTCTGTGTCCTGAACAGAGCTGCTGACCAACAGAAACACAATCAGGAGGAAGGACAAACACTCGACGCCAATGTTTTGATCCAAGACGATGAACACTTCCTAAAAATACCGTCGGTGGCTTTTAGAGGGTATCGAAACCCAAACATCACGGTGACCACAAGATTATTCAGAGTTAAACTTAAGGACAAAAAGATCCTCAAATTGAGTTTGGATATATATAACGCATTTAACCCTTTAATGCCCGACATCAAATGTATATATATATTTAAACTGAGATGTTTATTAAACCTTGTAACAAATTGCAAAAATAAAATGCTATATGATTTCATGTAGTATCATTATTTTTTTAAATTTTCTATTTTTGAAAATAATTTCTATTATCATAATATTTCATTATTTATTTGTTTTTATTTTATCATATATTATTTCCAATTTTACATTTTATTTTATATTTGATATATGTTGATCCTTTTAATAAGATATATTATATTATATTATATTATATTATATTATATTATATTATATTATATTATATTATATTATATTATATTATATTATATTATATTATATCATGACACATTAAATAATAGCCAGAAAATACCAATTTAAAAAGAAAAAAAATCTGAGATGTTTATTAAACCTTCTAACAAATTACAATTACATATCATGTCATTTATTTAATTATTCTTATTTTTTCATTATTTTATTATCTATATTTTATTATCATTTCTATTATAATGTTTTTTTTCTATTTTAATTAACATTTTTCAGTTTTTATTTTACTTTATTATTTATCATTGACATATGATGTTTTACATGTTTTTATTTGATACATGCTGATGATTTTAATAATTTTTTTATATTATATTATATTATATTGGTAATTGCTGGGCTTTTCTACTATATTTGCTATTCTTTTTTTTTTGTTTTCACACCATTTTCACACCATGTTTTCGCACTAACGTGTGAAACTCCCACGAGTTTCAGCAGCAGTTTCAGAAACGACGTCTGGCACCGTCGACTTTGTGTATGACTTTGCGTTTCGTTCTTCTTCAAACTTTTTATCCATGTACATTCACGTGAGATCTCTCTCAGTCGCAGGAAGCAGATGCAGGAGGGTGGCGCTTGTTTTCACATCCTGTTGACCTGACGTCTGCTGTCTGAAATATGTTCGTATTCACCAGACGAAGGATCTGATGGATGCAAATAATGTGACTGCACATGCTCTACGCTCTAGTCTGTTTCCCATGATGCACTGCACAGGGACAAGCTTTAAACACACACACAAACGTAAAAACTTACTTTCTATTGATAAGGACTTGAGCTTTCCGGTTGTTGACTTGATTGTCGCTTCTGTGGCGGTTCTGGGAAGATGACACACACATTATAACAACAATGACGACATGCAAAAAAAAAATAAATATCACATGAAAATGATCAGTTCCCAGCCTAATCTTATTTTTTTTAACAGATATCGACATGGGAGAGGATGTAGGAGGGTTATTCATCCAAAAAAAAAGTCTGTTTTTGTCTCTTATCTTTTGTCTGATCGCACGCAATGTTTTTATGATTAATCACTAACATTAGATCAATTTTTCTTTCTTTTTTTATTTGTCTAAACTGAGTTTTGAGACAGAGTTTTTTTTTTTTTTCCTTCTTCTTTTTGCCTGAGATTGCATGTTTTGCCTTCTGGCAGGTCAAAGACTTCCTGTTTTTTTTTTTTTTTTACCTTTAAAGTTACTAGGTAACACACACACACACACGAAAAAAAACAAGGAACAATCAAACCGAGTTCGTTAGCCGTCTCAAATGGTGACACATCCCTCCATTTTCTCTTAAGCAAAGTTGAACATTAACAAAGTACATTTACTTGAGTTTCTGTGCTTCACTTTCACTTCACTACATATGGTAGATAAATACCTGCTGGTGCTTTTTACTTCACTATTTCTATCAAGGTTGTCAAAGTAATTTGTTACTTTCAGTTCTGAACTGGATGTTTTTTTTTCCCCTTTTCGCTTCTAAAACGGGATTGGGTTTTTGTTGTTGCTGTTTTTTTTTTGACAGTGTTTCATTCTGGAACATTCTACCAGTTCTTTATTCTACACGTTCTACAAGCTGATCAGAATCATCAATTGTTGGAAGAGTATAGTCAAAAGCAAGTACTTCACTACTTTAAGTGAAATTGATGTTCTCGAGTAATTTGAGTCAAACATCCTCTTAAGAGATGTTTTATTTTATGTTTTTAATCACTAATAAAGCTCAAAATATCACTTTACTTTTGTAGAAGCATGGAAACAAACAGCGTGAAGGGTGTTCCAGATCAGCAGATTCATCATTTTCTTTGTTCTTTATCGGCACATCGGCCTGTTGTTCAGGAAAATGATGAATCTGCTGATGTGGAACATCCTTCATCACCAGTTGTTATGAAAACAAGACATTGGGTAAGTCTTGTAAAACAGTGTTTTTTAATAAACTCTCAGTTCACTTACTAAGTCATCAGTACTAAGTACATCAGTACAGTTTATGTGTAGGGACCCTATTCATGCTACTGCTGGAGTGAAGTGATATTTTGAGCTTTATTAGTGGTTAAAAAATGACAATTTAGATACTGGCTGGCTGCCCCATTTACTTTCATTGTTAGCAGTTGTTAACATTCTGTTGTGGCATTTGTTAACAAGCATAAGTGAATAAAATTAGGTAAATTACCAAAAAAAAAAAAAAAAAATACTAATAGCCACTAGTGTTTTCCTGCACTCTAACCACATTTCTACACCAGCCAACCCAACAGATGGGCACGGTCCACACAACAGAAAGAGTCTTGTTCTCTTCTTCGAGCTAATGTTTAACAAATTACATCAGTTATTTCCTTTTGGTGGTTTGGCATTAAGTGTTTAGGGTGCCACTCGCTGTGGTGCACACACACACACACACACACACACACACACACACACACACTTGTTTGGTCAACAGCTGAAGTGAAAACTCATTTTCCTCTCATTGTTTTTTAGAGGTACATTTTGTTCCGTCTCAGTTCTCGGCAGGCGACAAAAGGAAAAAGTAAAACAGTTTGTCCATTAACAGGGAAAAAAAAAACAAAACGAAAAAAAAACCTCCAAACCCGATTAAAGGTCAGCGTGTGTCATTGCGTAAATCTAGGAAGAAGGGAGTTTTTGTTGTTTCTTCATCAGTTTTAACTCGCGGCAAAACTTAATTTTTGTCATTACACTGTAAAGATTGTGAAAATTGGGGCTGATGAAACCTCTGTGTAATAGTTAGGTTTCTATTCACCAAAACACATCGCGATCAGTTTGACCCTTAAACACAAGAGTGTATCGTTGTTAAAATCATGGTGTCAACCGTTTTGCACAAAACCACGGACAGTGGTCACAGAAAATATGATCGTCATGTGATGTGGTTCAGATGGAAATCGAAGGTTGATTTTCAGTTCGATTTCATTCATGTTTTGACTGTTAAAACGTCACTTTAGTTTGTCAGTGTCAGTTAACCTCCATTTTCAATCCAAAAAATACTATTATATTCAGGTTTTAACAATATCAGAGAATATTCTGGGCTTGGTAGAGCTATAAAAGTGCTTTTATAACACTTGTTTTCACAGCCAAATAGTTAACAATGAAAGTAAATGGAGCAGCCAGCCAAAAGTATCTAAATTGTCATTTTTTAACCACTAATAAAGCTCAAAGCTCACTTCAGCAGTAGCATGAATAGGGTCCCTACACATAAACTGAAGTAGCTGAAGTAAACTGAAGGGTGTTCCAGATCAGCAGATTCATCATTTTCCTGAACAACAGGCCGATGTGAAGAGCAAAGAAAACAATGAATCTGCTGATCTGAAACACTCTTCATCACCATATGATGCGTATGTTACGATGCTCATACATTGCCATACATTTGGCTGATTCGGCCCCATTTACTTTCATTGTTAACTTTTTGGTTGTGAACAAAAAATAAGGTCAAACTGGTGGAAGTAATATCGAGTTTGACCTTATTTTGTTTATACAACCAAATAGTTAACAATGAAAGTGAATGGGGCAGCCAGCCAAACGTATCCAAACTGTTATAAGAGTACAACTTATTTTCACTTCAGTTTATGTGTAGGGACCCTATTCATGCTACTGCTGAAGTGAAGTGATATTTTGAGCTTTATTAGTGGTTAAAAAATGACAGTTTAGATACGGTTGGCTGGCTGCCCCATTTATATCTCTTGAGAGATATAAATTTTTCAAAGTACTTACGATATCGTCGGTGGCATCCTTGGCGGCGGTGACCGACAGCACGAGGACCAGAGGCACGACGGTGGTGAACCAGGACAGGGAGGAGATTTGAGGAATCACCTGATTAAAAAAACAAAACAAAACAAACAAAAAAAAAACACGGAACCGTCTTCAGCTTAATTCAGTTTGAGTTTTTTTTTTTTTAGAAAAAAAAAAAACGAAAAAGAGAAATCAAAATTTAGTATTGGAGACTAAAAGTTGAGAAGTTTTACAGAAATACAGAAGTAATTAAAGTAGAAATAAACACTGTCAGCATGTGCGCAAATACCACTTGATTTAAGGAGCAAAGAATGGAAAAAGTGTTGAACTGTGGGTGTAACTTCAAAGACTGGAATATGGAGCGTGAGTTATGCTAATTAGGCGAAACTTAAAACAAACAGTAGATACTCAAGAACAAAATGACTAATATGTGTCATTACATCAACTGGGGAAGTTTACTTAATTAAAAAATTAAACCACAAGTCATTTTTTTTTTTCAAAAAAAAAAAAAAGAACAAATATGAAAATGTCATGTGTGATTTATCATTTTTAAAAACTTCCTCCTCGTCTCTCAGGCCGAGCAGAAACTGACCTCGACAACCTCGATGGTGAAACGCCACCACCCTCTTTTTTTTCTTTTTCTTTCTCTCTCTCTTATGCACAAGATGAGACAATTTCCTGTACTGGATATTACACTTCCTTAATCTCGTTGCACTTGATTCGTCCGTATCCTGTTTATTTTAGCGCACAGCTTCAGCTGTGAGATCTGTGCTCGACTCTGTGCACGCGGCGTGACAGTGATTTGACAGTTTAATATAATCTCTGCGTGGCTACTAAGTTGTCAATAAAAGTTATTATCTGAGACATTGAATGAATTTAGTTTCCCCTCACCTGGAGAACCAGCAGAAAAAGGAAGTAGGCGTTAGCGATCCTCTGGAATTGCTCAAACAGGTTGAGCGGTAAAAAGGTGAAAAGGTTGTATTTGGAGGTCTTGATGGCGTTAGTCTGAAAGAGTGAATTAGTGTAAACACAATACACGGTTAATGTGTGTGAAACAGCTTTTTCGAGATGTTTTGTAATATACTTATGAGAAATTCACACATATTTGTCAGCTTTGACACAATCTTTTTAGAGAACTTGAATATTGGGATGTGGTTTCAGCTGAATGAGCTTTGTGTTCAGACAGGAAGTAAAAAAAAAATGCAATCATGAGATTGGTTAGATTAAAAAAACAACAAAGCAGAAACACACCCAACAAACTGTGGTTTGTCACTGTCACATATTTTCTATTTTCTCACATATAAAGAAACAAGGTTATCATAGCAACAATCACAAAACAATAATGAGTTATTATTGACTACTTTTAGACTAAAATGGCCAAAAAAAAAAACAAAACAAAACCAAAAACAAAAAAACAATTTAATTACAAATTCAATTTTAAAAATTACTTTATTGATTTGATTGATTAAGTATCCAATAACCAACAATAATCTCTTTTTACGCACCATAAACTAGCTAACTAGCTAACATTAGCAACACTGAGCTATTATCAATATAATTTTAGCTAATGGGTTTAGTCTAACATACCATTAGCAGAGCTAAGCTATGGCTAACTGCATCACACAAGTATTTAAATTGTTCATTTAAAGTAGTAACACGATCCCAGCTCTTTAAAATTGGTACAAATGAAGAAAAGATACATGTTAACATAGCATAAGCTATGCTACGATAAGCTAACAGCAGGCCAACATCAGCTAGGAGGACAAATTCTTTGTCCTTACGTATAAAACGCAAAATAATGTTTCTCAAAACATTATAACTATTTCAATTTTAGCATTAAAATCATCAAATCTTGCATGTAGAATAAGGCCACATTAGCAACTCTAAGCTATTAGCAACCCAGTGTCAGCTTATGTTACTATAGCCTCACATTAGCACAGCTAAGATCCTCTGAACTATTAGCAATCCGGTGTTGGCTTACCTAATTTGCCTTACATTAGCACGGCTAAACTATGGCTAACTGCATCACACAAATACCTAAGTTGTTCATTTAAAGTAGCAACATCATCACAAGTCTTTAAAAATTGGTACAAATGAACAAAAGATATATGCTAATATGGCATAAGCTATGCTAAGCAAAGCTAACAGCAGCCTGACGTCAGCTGGGATGTTAGGACACAGGTTAGCAACTCTGAGCTATTAGCAACCTGGTGTCGGCTTACGTCATTAGCCTCACATTAGCACGGCTAAACTACAGCTAACTACAACACTAAGCACAAAGCTCAACAAATTTACAAACCCTGAATTTAATATAGCATAAGCTAGTCCTAGCAAGACTAACAACAGTCCAACATTAGCCAGGTAGGCTAATTAAAATTTATAAATCAATCTCTACTTGTTGGGTAAAGGAATATTAGCAACTCTAAGCTATTAGCAACCCGGTGTCAGTTTATGTTATTAGCCTCACATTAACACAGCTAAGCTATGGCTAACTGCATCACACAAATACCTAAGTTGTTCATTTAAAGCAGAAACACCATCCCAACTCTTTAAAATTGGTACAAATGAACAAAAGATACATGCTAACGCAGTAAGCTAACCTAGGCTAACAGCAGCCTGACGTCAGCTAGGATATTTGTAGGTTAGCAACCGTGTCAGCTTATGTTATTAGCCTCACATTAGCACGGCTAAACTACAGCTAACTGCACAACATCTATAGCACTGAATGTAACATAGCATAAGCTAGCCCTAGCGAGGCTAACAACAGTCCAACATCAGCTAAGTGGGCTAATTAAACTGTATAAATTCATCTCTGATCTTATAGCTTTTTATCAAATAACAACTTAATTAATTGATTTAGGTCTATCCCTCTTTTTTTCTGCTGACGTGGTTTGTTTTATTCATTTCTAGCATGAACATCTCACCGTGGGAAAAAAAAAAAAAAAAACTCAACAAAACATCAGGTCGTTTTTTTTTTTTTTTTTTTGTGTATATAAAACCTTTACTGGGACATTTAATGGAAATGTGTCTGTATGCATCCGGGATGATAAGAGATAAGCACAGGCGGTAATCTCATTCATGGCTTGAACAAATATTTGCCTGCGTTTATTGTTCTTTGCTGATTTGAAAGCCTAAATATATATATATATATATATATATATATATACAAAAACGTCCTGTTAGGATGTTACTGTGACAGATCAGAGACAGGAAAGGAATGAATAGTTTCATTTTAACCAAATTCCTCACATCTCTCTCCCTCTATGTGTTTGTGCAGTTGTTGTGTGACTAACCCCCCGACCTTTGACCTCCCTGTGGCTGCGCGCGCTACTTTCTATTTCAAGCAGAGGAATTAATACTCCTCTCCACAGGGAGGTTCTCAACAAACTCACATCCATAATGAAAATTACCTTCACCTCAGTAGTATAACTGCACGTGTCAAGAAATTATTAAATTATATATAAACTGTGCATTTTAATGGGACATAACCACCACTAAACACACTAAATCACCTCTTTACAAACTAAAATACCTTATTTATGTGTTGTTTTCACCATAATTCACATATTTAGTTGCTTTAAAGTCCAGAGGAGACTGTTTTATGTCATTTTAGAGGCTGTTTTTAAGAGTTTATAATATTTAGTCTAACCCTCTTGGACGTACCCCAGGAACTGATAACAACAAATATCTCGTTTTTTAAGCAGAAGATCTGCTTTTTTTTTTTTTTCTCTGTGTGTAAACACAAACACACACACATTTCTGTGGCGACTTCTATTGTTAAAACGGCCTGGAGAATTTCTCAGAAGTGATTTGTAGATTTCCGAGGAACGTCGGTCTTCTCTGGTTCTCCGAGGACGAATCTTACTCCACAAAAACCTTCGAGGTTAAGCAGAGGTTTGTAAGTGTGTGTGTGTGTGTGTGTGTGTGTGTGTGGTGTATCTGGTGGGAGGCGTTTGCTCTGCACCAGGTGGATCTTATCAGGAGAGAGTAGAAAGCTGCGACTGTGACTCTAATATGTCACTTTATCTCTCTCTTTTTTTTTTTTTTAAGCATTTTAACCAATACAACTTTCTAAAAAAAACCATCAAATCTAAGCTAGGACAAGTCAATCATTCACAGTGTTTTTCCTTCCTGACAAGTTAGCGTTTCGGGGTTTTGACCTTGACAACAGTCACACACTCTGCAGCGATGTTAACTCTTTGTCTCTGGCAGACGTCCAGTCTCCTGATAGCGTCCAGATACTCAAGCAACAAAAACACAACCACCGAGGAGAAAGAGAGAGAGAGTTTCTCTGGTAATTATGCGAACAAACTGTTTTGTCTTAAAGGTACGTGGGCTGCATTCGCTGGAAATTCCCCCGTTTTCTATCTTAGGAGGCACAATAGGAAGTATTGTATTGTATTGAGGACTCATTCACATTCACATATTAATACTTACTGCATATCTGAAGGACAGGTTGTATTCTCTGTCGTTGGCGCGGATTTTCCTCTCCAGCTCTGATCAGAAAAGATAGATATTGAATATGAATATGATAATGAATAAAAATTAAATTTGTTAGAAGGTTTAATAAACTTCTTAACATTGGCTATTATTTGATCTATCAGGCATTTAAGGGTTAAGTCATTGTCTTTACAGCTGTGTACACAATCTTCAGTTAGATTACATTATTGCAAAATTAGTCGCTATTAAGTGGTATAAAAGATGGTAATAGTATGTGCTGTGGTTTTCGGGACAAGTTGTTTACATTTTTTTGTAAAAATTGCTTAGAGCAAGAAACACAAGTTGTACTTGTTGCAAATGGTTATTATTTGGAAAATAGAAATTAGAAACTTTATTGTCGACGTGTAAAAGCGTCATAAGGTGTCACCTTCCTCTGTAGGTGGAGTGGTAACATTTTCATATGAATGAAAACTGCTCTGTGTGCTTTTTTTTTAGTGGTTTAATAAATATAAAACTTTAACTGTGCTGTGAAGCTAATAAAATATACATCATCACCAGTGTGGGTTTCTTTTTTTCTTGCTATAATTCATAAAATGTCACAAGTTAAGTCACACAAAGCTAAATATTATGACGTCCAATGATTTTTGAAGATCTATGAGTCCAGCTGGTGGAGATCCTACCTCTCTCTTTCTTCCTGACGCAGTCCAGACTAAAGAAAGACATCTTCTCTTCCAACCTCCACCTGCTGCTATCTATCCATCATACCAGTCTGTGAAGAAAAAGAAAATGATTTTACATTGATTTTGATCATCTTTTGTTTTAATTATCAACTAACGATGAAAGTAAATGGGGCAGCCAGCCAAACGTATCTAAATTGTCATTTTTTTAACCACTAATAAAGCTCAAAATATCACTTCACTTCAGCAGTAGCATGAATAGGGTCCCTACACATAAACTGAAGTACTGATAACTTAGTAAGTGAACTGAGAGTTTATTAAAAAAGAAGGTAATGGTGATGAAGGGTGTTCCAGATCAGCAGATTCCTCATTTTGCTGAAAACCAGCCGATGTGTCTATGAAGAAATGATGAATCTGCTGATGTGGAACAACCTTCACCACCAGTTGTTATGAAAACAAGACGCTGGGTAAGTCTTGTAAAACAGTGTTTTTAATAAACTCTCAGTTCACTTACTAAGTTATCAGTACTTCAGTTTATGTGTAGGGACCCTATTCATGCTACTGCTTAAGTAAAATGCTTAAAAAATATTTTGAGCTTTATTAGTGGTTAAAAAATGACAATTTAGATACGTTTGGCTGGCTGCCCCATTTATTTTCATTGTTGACTATTTGGTTGTGAAAACAAAAGACGGTCAAACTTAATATTACTTCAATCAACGTAAAATATCTCTTCAAATCACCCTGGACCGTCACTTAGTCAGGTTTCACCTTCCTCCTTCTGACTGTTAATGTGAGAATCACTGCAGGTCTGCCAGCTGCCATTTAGGTCATTTTCCATAACTTGCTCTATGAAGTAATCGCTCCCAAGTCGAACAGCTCTTTAAACTACTGATATGACATCTTATTTCTGACAGGAAAAGATTCTTGGGTCCAAGGGGTGAGGATGTAAACATCATTATTGTAAGAGCTGCACTTTGTATGTGTATATGTGTGTGTGTGTGTTTAAGGGAAATGGGGAACTAAAGGCACAGGGAGTTAATTAAAAACACTTAAAGAGGAGGAGGAGGAGGGGAAACCTCAACGCTGTTTCACAGTCTAGTTGTGTTGTAAAGATTGCGTTGTATGTATGGGAGAAAGAGTCCAACCTTCACTTCCCTCTTTGTCATGAAAAGCCCTTACTCCAGGTTTGCATCAGCCCCCGAGCCTCTTAATGTTTTTGCCATGTAAGGGCAGTGTGACTCAAGAAGGAGGGAGGCTCCCTTCTCAGACCAGACCTCAGCCAACCACTCATTTAAGCTATCTACTCCAGCCATCGCAGACGCCGGACAAGGAGAGGGGCGAAGCCTCGTCCGGTCTTCGTTCCACCCAAGAGACGAGTCATCAACACTCGCTTATAGTTGCTGATGGACAAATCCACCTGTCTGTGGTGCAAAACTACATGAAATGACAAGAAAAGTGATCCAGGGAGTTCAAACTACCAGATTCAAACGCCAAATCATGACCCATATTCTATGACCCAACTTCTAAGTCTCGACAACAACTCAAACAAGTAAACACAGAATCATATGAAGGGTCAAGGGTCAACTTGTAGCTACTATCTCATAGTAATATCCACATAGTGCCCTTTAACCCGCTGCTTCCTCTGTCCTCAAAGAAATATACGCATAAAACTCACTCTCAGCTGTGTCAAGCAGTCGATTAATCAATTATTTTACTGATGGATAATTAATCAGCAACTGTTTCGACAATCAAGTAATTAAATAAGTCATTTTTAAAGCAAAAATGATCAAGTAACTGCTGTTTTTAGCCTCTAAAATCAGACCCCTTTACCTTTAAAACAAACAAAAAAGAAATTTAATGATGAAGTCCCAGTGACGCCCGGACTTCGGCCATTTTGCCAGGTTGAGCTCACGTATCAAGTGTTTTTTACGTACTGCGGAAAAGCGCCAGTGATGAAGTGTTAATGATGCTGAGCATTAGCGACGCTATACATTAGCAACGCTAAGTATTAGAGATACTAAATGTTAAAGATGGTAATTGCTAAGTGTTAACGATGTTAAGCGTAAGTGTTGCTAAGCGATAGAGATACTAAACATTAGAGATGCTAATTGTTAGAGATGCTAATTGTTAGAGATGATAAGTGTTAGCAAAGCTAAGCATTATAGATGCTAAGCAATAGAAATGCTAAATGCTAGCTATGTTAATGATTATAGATGCTAAACATTATAGATGCTAAGCATTACAGATGCTAGCAACATTAAGGTTTAGCAATGCTAAGTTTACTATCCAGTCATTGTTTGTTTTTACGTGCAACAAATTCCATTTGTTTAAAGATCAAATCACCAAGTAATCGTCATAATTACGTCACGATTCAGTAACTTTTAAACCTCTTCATCCTAAAAAAATGTAAAAAAAAAAGTTACAAATAAAGTTAAAAAAGTTAAAATTTGTGGTCGCTAATGAAAACACCCACAGTCTGGACAGAAACGTTCAGGAAATGAAGTGTAAATGTGATCATGACAAGTGAGTGGGAGGTGGAGTGTGATGAGGATTCCCAGACAGGGAATTTTTTTTAGGATCCATGGTTCTGTTCTCACTGTTGGCTGCAAAGATGACGTCAGCCTCGGAGTTATAAATATCTACTACACGTGTGTGCTGAAGAATGTGTGCTTTTTAAACGCCGTTGCCCAAAGTTATGGAAAAACACACACACACACACCATACTGTGACCCGTGGGGCCTTACGGAGTGTGTACATTTTATTGTGACTTTATACAGACAGTTTTGTAGCCGCCTACTCCACCGTATAAACAGTCCACCTATTTATTCACTATGAAACTCGGACCTGGAGTCAAATGTCATGATTGCCTCTAGCCAGGAAAACCTGGATGGGGAAAAAAAAACAACAACTGACATTTAAAGTTGCTGCAGTCATCGCAAAGAAGTAACAGTGTGCGCTGCCGAATGTCGAGAATGAGAGAGGTGTTTTCTCTCACTTTTTTTTTTGGCAGATGCTCTCGTTTTTTCCAGGCTTTAACTACAGTACAGACACCGCCGCAGACACTAGACCGGGTCCAGTAAATTAGTTAGAAAATGGTGGGCAGACCAACACAGTTGCACAGAAAATAAAAAATCTGGACCCTCGGTGGACAAAAAAGTGGACAAATAACAAAATAAGACATTTAAAGATGAAGAAGTCGTGGACTTCGGCCATTTTGGCAGGCTGATGTCACGTTTTAGGGGTTTCAAGCACATTTCACAATGCTAATTGTTAGTTGTGTTAAGCATTAGCGATGTTAAGTGTTAGAGATGCTAAGTGTTACAGATGCTAAGGGTTAGTGATGCTAAATGTTACGGGTTGCTAAATGTTAGCGATGTTAAGCATTAGAGATACTAAGCGTTAGAGGTGCTAAGTGTTAGAGATGCTAAATGTTATGAATTGCTAAATGTTAGCAATGTTAAGCATCAGAGATATTAAATGTTAGAGATACTAAGCATTAGAGATGCTAAATATTAGCGATGTTAAGCATTAGCGATGCTAAGTGTTACAGATGCTAAGGGTTAGTGATGCTAAATGTTACGGGTTGCTAAATGTTAGCGACGTTAAGCATTAGAGATACTAGGCGTTAGAGATACTAAGCATTAGAGACGCTAAATATTAGCGATGTTAAGCATTAGCGATGCTAAGCGTTAGAGATGCTAAGCGTTAGAGATGCTAAGTGTTAGAGATGCTAAGTGTTAGAGATGCTAAGCGTTAGAGATGCTAAGTGTTAGAGATGCTAAGTGTTAGAGATGCTAAGCATTATAGATACTAAGCATTAGAGATGCTAAATGTTACAGGTTGCTAAATGTTAGTGATGTTAAGCATTAAAGATGCTAAGTGTTAGAGATACTAAGTGTTACAGATGCTAAATGTTTGCAATGTTAAGCATTAGAGATACTAAGCATGAAATAAGCTAAACATTAAAGATTCTAAGTGTTAGAGATGCTAATTGTTAGATATACTAAGCATTAGAGATGCTGAACATTAAAGATACTAAGTGTCAGAGATGTTAAGCACTAGCAATGCTAAGCAAAAAAGAAGCAATATCCCTTGTGCATTTTGCGACAAACTCGCTAATTTTCAATCCATTGTCAAACAACAAAGCGACGGTTTAGCACGTATGTTCAGATCATCTAAGGCGTGAGGCATTTAGAGGACACCTGTAAACCGTAGCTCTGTAGAAAGTACCCTTTAGTTTCACTCTCGCTCTCTCGAAAGTGAGTGAGTCAGTGCAGGCACACAACATCACCCGCCAATGCACATACATTTTCGACCTGCCGGAAACACTGTGGAAGTCACATGACTTTCTATAACAGTATTAGTTATATTTCATTTCATTATAATACAGTCATATTGGACTTGCAGTTTTGTAGCACTGGTGTAAAATTATCTTAAAAAAAAAAATACTACATCAGCGCTCCATCTACATTTACTGTTTGTGGTGTTTAAGTAGGTTTACAGGTACAAACTTTTTAACAGTTGGTTTCGTCAAAAGCCGCAGTGGAAATAAAACAAGGATATTGAATCAGGTCATGGTTTGGTTTAGTCTAAACCACCATAACCAATGAAAACCAACGATGCCCTAATTCTCAGTCACATTTTTTTTTTTTCCACACACGAACACAAAGCTCTTCTGAGTCGTTTTTACTTTTTAAAGTGCAGACAACAAACACCGGCATTAATGCGATTCCAGGCAAACAAAAGGTGGGTAACAGTATCCCACAGTGTCACAGTCACCTGTGACTGGCTTCACAGGTCAAAGGTCGCGCAGATGAATGGACGTCTTGTCCGATCAGTGATCTCTGGTTTCACGGCTGAACAGTGCTCCGTTATCAGAAGTGAAAGAAAGGCCCTTCTCCTCTGAGACAGTGTTTATAATGTGAGCGTGCAGACAGATGGCTGTGTATTTAAACGGCTGAAGAGCCCCTCTGTGTTTGTGAGGTTTAAAGATGCTGGTTTTTCCCAAACCCTGCTGACTTTAGTCAACTATTATGAACCAAATAATCATCATAAATAACCTGACAAGTCTAATTCTGTCATTTCTAAATATATGCTTGTTTACAGATTAAAAATACAAGATGTTAAGTCTTAATCAGTTTTTTTTTTTTTTAATGAGCTAGTGTGGCTAGCAGTTTCCCCCTGCTTCTATTCCTTATGCTAAGCTAAGCTAAGCTAAAGGTCTGTTGGTTTCAGCTCTAGAAAGAAAAACCTTCAAAGCAGACTGGACAATAAAATAACAAAATTACAACATAGGGATGGGCTGGTGCTAGCTGGTTAGCATGCTAATTTCAGTGGAAGCTAAAAAGTTAGCATTAACACTGGTGTGGCTTTTCCGCAGTTGGAGCCATTGACAGTATACTAGTTTAGAAGTTTTAGTTATTTACTATTGGAAAGTCATGCTAACCACTTAGCCCTGTCAGGCCCGGGGCTAAGTGGTTAGCATGCTAACTTCAGCTATTGACGAGTACAGAAATGAACATTTGCAATAAATGTACAGTGTTTCTGTCGGGCCAGCCACAGCCGTCCAAAAACAAATGATCCCAAAACGACTGGTGGCGTCAGAAAGTCCAGCCAAACCAGGGGCTAGCTAGCTAGCTAGCATGCTAACATAAACAGAAGCACAAAGTTGTGGTAACGTTTAACGGTTCAAACTACAAATATCTTCTTTTCTTGCTAAAAAAACAAACAAACAAAAAACACTTGTTACAAACGACGTCCTGAATAATAAACATGATTGGTTATTATTTATAACAAGACATAAACTAAACTATGAGTGCAGAGTGAAACCAGAGTCAAATTCCTTGTGTGTGTACGTATACTTGGCCATTAAAACAAGACTCTGAGCATATCAGTAACCATCAGTTTAATAATCATTAGTAGCTCTAACCCAAACTTTAAAACCCCAAACCTCAGTTTAGGCCCCAGAATAACTTTTCTCACAAATCACACCAGTACAGTGACATGAAACACACATCTCCCTGCTGCAGAGCAGGAGAAAGAAAGAGGTCTGTATTCACAGGGATGTACTGAAGGTTGTGTTTGACTTGAACAAGGCTCCGATTTGAAACGATACGAGTTGTTGCATAATAGTTTCCATAGATCGGCCGATCAGACAAAAAGCTGCAGTTTGCTTGTTTTCAGCGAAGATGTTTCCAAGACGAGACGAGACAAAGAGGAGAAGGATGGAGGATTGGATAACTTTCTAAGAGCTGCTTCAGTGGAGGAGCTCTTCATCATGTGCTCTCAGAGTAAACAAAGAGCTTTAGGTAAACTTTAAAGACTTCTCAGGCAACAAACCATCATGGGTACGGATCAAGAGACAACGGGCCTCTGGGTGCAAACATGTAAAAGGTCTCACAGTCCTCCTGTGTTAGAGGAAAAAACCCCAAGACTGAAACAGATACATGACGTGCCAGTGGTGGTTAGCTCTACTTTTAACTTGTAACTTTCCAACAAAAGATAACAGTCATTTTGGGTGCGGCCTGAGGGGGTTATAGGGTCTGTGAGAAATTAGTAAAATATCCACAAACTCAAAAAAACCTCACAAATGTATCCTGTGTGGTATTTTTTGTATTTGAATGTTACAAGAAACGGCAAAAAATAAGAACTCTGCTTAATGTTAACGTCCTCTGTTGCATCTCTATCAACAGGTACTCGTCTTATCAGGCTGCGGGTTAATAATAGCTCCCAAACACACTGTCTGTTTCAAAACAGCTTGTCTCTAAGATAAAAGTCGCCTACAGAGGGAAGTAGCTGCGATTAAGGGTCAATTAATCATCTAATTAGTCAACAGAACATTGATATGCAACTATTTTGAGGCAAAAATTGGATCTTTGGTTGGACAAATCGCACCTGTTCTGACGTCTGACACGTTCAACTAGAAAATAATCTGCAGATTAATTAATAATGAGGAAGACAGCTGTTTCACTATCACTGTGCATTATGCAGTTTATCTTTTGTTGCTCATGAAAACGTTAGATCTTTACCACAACAATAAATAAAACATCTTGGCACGCAGGAAGTTTAGGTTTTCTCTCAGGACAAAAACAAACCTTCATATTGTGGGAAACCTGCAGCGGTTGATTGTGCAAACACTTGAAAGTGTGTGTGTGTGTGTGTGTGTGTTGTTATCGTATCTACCTTCACATTTCAACCCAGATACTGTCCATGTTACTGCAACTGCAACAATTAGAGGAAGTGGCAGTGATACCAGATTCTTGCTAATTGCTCCTAACGGCAGCTTCTGTGCAGCTGATACGTCATTAAGCGGCAGCTGTGAGTCAATTCGGAGGAATCTTGAAACATTGTTTGCATTTGACTTTAATGCAGCTGCTCAAACAAGCAGAAAAGCCATTTGCGTGATACATTATGTTATTCGACTGATGCTACCAATGTTGCTACGTTAGTCATGTGAGTCTAACATATGTTAAGAAAGAAGATAAGAAATGTGAAGCAAGTTTTAGAGGCGCTGAGATTGTTTTTCAGTAGCCCAGAAAGGACCAAGTACACACTGTGAATGCATTAAAGTGACGGTCCAGATTAATTTGAACCCAGAGTCTATTTCACCGTGAATACGAGTCAAACTTCCCCTCAAGAGATATTTTACGTTGGTTGAAGTAATATCGAGTTTGACCGTCTTTTGTTTTCACAACCAAATAGTTAACAATGAAAGTAAATGGGGCAGCCAGCCAAACGTATCTAAATTGTCTTTATATTTTAGGTACTAAAAAAACTCAACATATCACTTCACTTCAGCAGTATGTGGAGAAATATGATTGGTGTTCCAGATCAGCAGATTCATCAAATTTCTCGATCTTCACAGACACATGGGCCTGTTGTTCAGGAAAATGATGAATCTGCTGATCTGGAACTCACTTCAAAATCTTTAATACTTCAGTTTATGTGTAGGGACCCTATTCATGCTACTGCTGAAGTGAAGTGATTTTTTGAGCTTTATTAGTGGTTGAAAAATGACAATTTAGATACGTTTGGCTGGCTGCCCCATTTACTTTCATTGTTAACTATTTGGTTGTGAAAACAAAAGACGGTCAAACTCGATATTACTTCAACCAACGTAAAATATCTGTATCTGTTGGGAGGAGGCTCATTTAAAACCTCTCTATGTATTGTCAAGTTAATTCAGCTGCTGATCTGAATCATACATTGAGGTCAGAGAGAACTGAGACTTTTGCTGTTACTTACTTTGGGTTTTACAGCTTAAACATATCTGAACTGTGGTTCTAACCCTCGTATACTGACCCTCCGTATTTTGGTTTGTGGTTGTTGTTCTGTACCGTAGGAGGTGGTGATGTGCATACAAGCTTCACAAAACACAGTGGGAAAAAAAAAAACATTGTTGCTCTTTGGTTTTACCTAAGATCCACCAGCCACAATCAACTTTACAACCAGAACATTAGTTTAATCTAAAATAAATTAAACCTTTCACAAACACCTACTCATCATCTGCAAAAGTGGTGCAGCGTGAAATAGGATCAGTGCAAATAAAACCACAGAATTGCTTTTCCTAGTCGTTGAACTGCAAAGACCATATTTGTTTTGGCTTGTTGGTTTTTCTCGACCACAAGAAGAAGAAGAAGAAACCGATAAACGTTAAACTTTACTCTCAGAAGCCACACGCCAGTCATTTTAATACATCACTCAAAGCTTGCTGATAAGAAAACGCAGTCACGCTTGATTGTTCTGTCAGATTTCCTTATTTCCTTGGGAGAAAAAAAATTGTTTCAGTCTAACAAACAGTCCGGTTGGACGAGCAACCTGAATCTCCCTGATAACAGACGTGAGGAAAGTAACAATAAGAAAGTGAGATGCAGTTATGACACCAGTGTCTGCGCTTTGAGCCGGAGCCCCGGGGCGTTGCAGCGAAAGGCCCCGAACAATCAACCTCTGAATTATTCACCTGACCTCTCAGGCCGCGCGGCCAGTCCTCCCTCTCATCTTACCTGATAACACCCTGACATTTTGATGGACCTTTTTTGTTAAGCTTAATAATCTCCTGCTAATTTCACTCAACAAAGACTCTCCGTCTTTCTGCCAGACGTGGCGTCGGGTCGGTCAAACGGTGGGAGACCTGAACGGCACAAACGTGGAAAAGTTGAAATTAATGTGATGATGGCGGCTCGACGGTCGGTGTCAGTGTTCGGTTTAAGATTGAGTCGAATGGGTCTAATTTACACACAATCTGTCTCTGCAATCTTTTTCTCCTGCACACACAAACGGAGACTCCAATTCACATCCACATCCTCATTTCCGGAGTTCTGCTTTTGAAAATTACGTCTTTTCTCATTCACTATTTTCATGTCACTTTTCTCACTGCTTTGGTTTCAGATAACAACCACTGTCTGTCTTTTTTCCAAAAAGATGAATCTTATTGATCAAACACCAGCTGTCTGTGGGTTGATGTTTTCTCAGAGGACAAAACCTAATGACTTAACTCGTCCTCTGACTTCGCCTTTAGCACCGTGTTGTGTAGTGAAATGTCTCAACAACTGTTGGATTAACGGAACATGAAACTGAGTGCAGACATTCATGCACCGTTCAGGATGAATGACTACAGGGGCGTGGTGGTGGAGAAGTAGAGGAATGACTGCTGTAGTCTGGGTTACACTTATCTGAAACTTATGGTCACGTTACATTGAGGGAACCGAACATAAATGAAAGTGATTCGAACCCAGCGTCCAACTTCCCCTCAAGAGATGTTTTACATTGGTTGAAGTAATATCAAGTTTGACCGTCTTTTGTTTTCACAACCAAATAGTTAACAATGAAAGTAAATGGGGCAGTCAGCCAAACGTATCTAAATTGTCATTTTTTAACCACTAATAAAGCTCAAAATATCACTTCACTTCAGCAGTAGCATGAATAGGGTCCCTACACATAAACTGAAGTACTGACGACTTAGTAAGTGAACTGAGAGTTTATTAAAAACACTGTTTTACAAGACTTACCCAACGTCTTGTTTTCAACCTCTTGATGAATCTTCTGATCTGGAATTTGGCTGACTGCCCCATTTACTTTTTCATTTGATTGTGAAAACAAAAGACGGTCAAACTCGATATTACTTCAACCAACATAAAATATCACTGAAATTACTCCAGAGCATCACTTTAACATAATGTAGCTGTGATAATATCACTTTTCACAGTTTTTCACGCTGTCCCTGGTGTCGACAGTTACAGTTTCATCACGTCATCTGTTTGCTTCTCTCTTAGTCTTTGTGCTCAACATATACACCGAATATCCATCATTCTGCAACGAAATCTTTTCATCTTGAAGTTACTTTGACACATGCAACCTACTAAAACATTGATTCAGATCAATGGCAATGACAATGACTGAGCCTCCAAACAACCAAATCTGGGTTTAGCGTAAGCTGGATCAATAGAGGACCCCACCCCGCGACCCGCAGGACCCCAAGAATCTGCTGCCAGATGCTTGAAGATACCACCCGACGGGTCAGAGCTGTTTTCACCTCCACGACGGTGCTGGTGGAGAAACACTGGCGACTTAATGCAGCTGAAGTTCAAAAAGTTACTGGAAGCTGTAAAAACCTCCTCCTCTGCCCCAGATGAGCAACAGGAAATGTGGCAACTCCACAACACGCTGTTAACCCCAGAACTGTAACACATCCACAAAAAAAACTGAGTCAACATGCAAACATGTCTGTATTATTATTGTTCTGTGACTAATTGATTAATCATTAAAAAAAATGAATCACATAATAAGAGCTACTCTTTTACACCTTCCAGATTTATAGTGACTCTAAACAACAAATTTACATTAACAATCACTGATTCAGGACATGAATGAGTCGCCTACTTCTCTGTCTTCCGCTGTGTAATGATGCAAAATTAACTCATCACTGACGACAACATTTCATCATCCTTATTTATCATGATTCCTATAAACAGTGTCCGTATCTTTATTTACACTGAGACGATAGAATGTGAGTTAAAATTGTCAGAAAACACAAGAAAGTGAATTAAAAAAAGATGGGATGAATCAGAAGTTTCTGCTCTCAACAACTTCATGAACTGGACTGAAAACAGGAAGAAACTCACCGCTGGAGCGTTTAAATGTCGTAAAAACTCAGATCCAGAAGAGTCAAACTTCCTCCGATGGTTTCATTCTTTCCGATCATTTCTATTTTTCTTTTTTTTTTTCTTTTTAAAGCTGAAAATCTCCAGAGATCAGCGCATGACGAGGAAGGAGAGTGAAGATTTCAGCTTCCTGTTCGCCTTTTCTGTCTTTCTTTCGCTCTTTCTGATCCATCTCATCCATCTATTTCCAACCCCTCCTTCTCTCCAACTAAACTTTTTTTTGTTTGTTTATTTAAATCCATCGCAGCCATCTCATCTTAACCACCACCACCTCCTCCTACACACTCACACATGGTCTTCTTACCGTGCGTAATGGCTCCGTGCGCTGCGTCCCGGTGCGATCTTACCAAAAACTACCAAACTACAACCGCCCAACTACGAGAAAGCAACGAGGACAAATGTTTTCCTCCAGGCTTCCCACCACCCACTGCCTCTCCTCCTTCCTCTCCACCTCCCTCCTCCTACTCTACTCTACTCTACTCCCTCCTCTGTTTTCTCCTCCCATCCCCTCCCTCCCCGTCTCTCTCTGTCTCTTTGTTTGGTTCAAGTTTATACTTTTATACCAAATTTATAAGTTTATACCAAATCCTTGAAACTCAAGATTTACATCAAGAGAAAACGTTACATAAATAAAATTTTATACATGAAAGGCTGCAGCTATAGGGATTATGTTGCTTAATCGAATTATTTGTTTAATTTCTATTATGGTAAAATAATAATAATAATAATAATCATTACGATTATTTGGTTCTAAATAGAAAAATCGTGATTATTATTTTATTTTCGATGTTGACCATCTCTAATGTTGAGCATCACTAGCATTTCTAAAGTTTAGCAACTCTAACATGACTAATGTTTAGCATCTATGAATATAGCGTCTCTAATGCTTAGCATCACTAAAATTTAGCATCTCTAACATTTAGCATTGCTAATGTCCAAAGATTACTTTGTTTCTGAAATTGTTTGGGGCCATTATCAAAATCACAGTGCTATAAACTTATTTTACAACTTTGTAATTCATCACTTTTTTTCCAAAACCAGTGGAGATTATTCATTTATTAGAGTAATTCACAGTAAAGAGAGGCCACCACCATGAAGTATTTAGATTGAATTAAAATTGCTGACTTTTGCCTTTTGCCTTGTTTTTATATTTATGGTTCTTTTTCAGATGTGATCATATATTCTCCATCAATTTGTTATTTATTGTCTCATGTCTGATTCCATCAAGTCTAATGTTTCCCTCCTGTTCTTTTCTTTCTGTATTTTCTCTGAAACTCATCCTGACGGCTCCACCTGCTGGTGACAACACGACATTACAACACTTCCTTCTTCCTGGTAATAATTTAACCAGTGACAGTCAGTGACGTAAGAAGCATGAAGTGAAAGTAGAGTTTGACATTGTTGATGGGAGCTCAGACGCCATTACACGGAGTGAGATCTCTGCTGAAAAACACACGTTTGGAATATTTTAATGAACCAAAGAGAGGGACAGTAACTTGGTGAGTCTTGTTGTTGAAATATAATCAAGATAGTGAAGAAATGGCTGAGAAGATCGCTCTTGTTGAAAGTTTCCTGAGCTGCCATGTTTGTTCAGAGACTTTCAAAGATCCTGTGTCTCTGAGCTGTCACCACAGTTTCTGTTCAAACTGCTTAAAACAATTCTGGGAACAAACTAAAAACAAAAACTGTCCCATTTGTAAAAGAAAATCATCAAAGGAATATATAGGTGTTAACTTTACTCTGAAGGAACTGGCTGATTCTTTTACTGGGAGACAGAAATCTGAATCATCTGAGATAGAAAAGAGAGAAAAGCAGAAGGAGGTGGTGTGTAGGAAACATCAAGAAGAACCTAGATTGTTCTGTAAGGATGAAGGTAGAGCTGTGTGTCCGTCCTGTGATTTACCTCACAATCAGAGTCACAATGTGGTTCCTGTAGAACAAGTAGTCAGTGACCTGAAGGAGCAGCTGAAATCTGACTTAAAGTCTCTACAGGACAAGAGGAACAAATACAAACAAGTGAAGGAAACATATGATGAAATGTTTCAATTCTCCAAGAAGCAGGTGTTGTCCACAGAGAGTCAGATCAGAGCAGAGTTCAACAAGCTCCACCAGTTCCTGAAAGAGGAAGAGGAGTCCAGACTGGCAGCTCTGAGGGAGGAAGAGGAGCAGAAGGTGAAGACTATCAGCAGAGAGATGAAGATGATTGAGGAGCAGATCTCCTCTCTGTCAGACAGTATCTCTGCTGTTGAAGAAGACCTGCAGAGACACAACGTGTGCTTCCTCAGCAGTTATAAAGACACTCAGACCAGAGCCAGAGCCCAGTGCTCACTGTCAGATCCACAGCTGGTCTCAGGAGCTCTGATAGATGTGGCCAAACACCTGGGCAACCTGTCCTTCAGAGTCTGGGAGAAGATGAAGGACAAGGTCCACTTCAGTCCTGTCATTCTGGACCCAAACACTGCAAGTCGCTGGCTCTATCTGTCTGATGATCTGACCAGTGTGAGAAATGGAGACACAAACCAGCAGTTTCCTGACAATCCAGAGAGAAACAGTAACTGTGCAACTGTTCTGGGCTCTGAGGGCTTCAACTCAGGGAAACACAGCTGGGAGGTGGAGGTGGGAGACCTTCCTGGCTGGACTGTGGGTTTGGCTAAAGAGTCAATTGACAGGAAGGGAGAACGATATCCTTCACCAGAATATGGAGTCTGGTGTTTATTACATCGCAATGGAAAATACACTAATGGTGTTGGTAAGACTGTCACAGTGAAGAAGAGTCTCCAGAGGATCAGAGTCCAGCTGGACTATGACAGGGGGGAGGTGTCCTTCTACGACCCTGAAGACATGACTCACATCTACACTCACAGAGACACTTTCACTGAGAAACTCTTCCCTTATTTCGGTGTTGGAAAGTCTGGTGATGATAAAACCACTGATATTAGAATCTGTCACTGAGATATAAGTTTTTTATTTACAATAGAGTTGAAATTGAGAATTTAGTTTTGATTTTTGGTTGTCTCTACAGTTCTTGTTGCTTTGTTTCTTTGAAAAATAAGTTGTTGGATGTTTTGCTTAAGATCTTGCTCATGAAAAGTCTTTGCTTGAGAAAATCAGATCAACTCTACAAATCCCAGGTTCAGCTTTTCAAATCACCAAACACTGAAATGTCAGACTTTGAACAACTTCTCCTGATTCGTTATTAGAGACGTGTTGCTGGGATGAAGACGTCACATCAATTCGAATCTCACTTGTACTTTTCTGTCTTTATTTTCCATTTATCTCATTGTACAAATCGATATCTGTTACATTGACTTTATTTTTCCTCTTTGTTGTTGTTGTTATTATTTATTGTCATTGTTATTACCCATGTCTAGGAGTGTGAGTTTTTTTTTTAAATGTGCAAGAGGTGCTGGGTTTTAAATCCGTGACTAGTCCGTTGTGTATGTTGTCGCTAGATTTAATGCAGTGATTTGTAAAGTATCATGAACTTTACTGAAAATAAATGTCCTTTGTAACATCCAGTCAGTGTCAGAGACAAACTTTTTTAAAAGATTAAACGGGACAAGAGCTGAGGTGACTCTAATTTCAATTGCTGAAACTGTTAACAAAAATATCGCAGATATTTGATTTCATTGTTAATTTCACACACATGGTTCAACATCTAACTGACTGAAATTTACTGAAACTGAAAGTGTTGTTTGTTGATACCTGCCTGGATGTTTGATTTAAAAGAGAATATTTACGCTTGATAGAAATCTTTACTGAAACAAAAGTTAGAGGAACTGGAAGAACATCTTATATGTGTTGTTGCTGTTTTCTATCAATGTTAAAATAGTTAAAAACATAAAAGCTGCAGATCCACTGGGTGGAGGTGATGGAAATATGGACGACAGGAGCCAGACAGAGCAGGACAGATGTGGATGGACATTTTCAGAGATCACTGAGGTATCACACAGAGGTGAAGCATCACAGGTATTTTGGAACCACGTCCATGTTGTAATGAACCCTGACATATGTGCAACATGGCTGTGGTGAAACTGGACGCTTGCTGTCCGTACTACTTGATGTGTTGAAGTCTGACTTACATACAGATGTTATGTGGCCTTGTTGTACTTTACTGTAAAAATGTCAACACAATTTTTATTGTGATCTGAGAGGCTTGTTGGTCTAGGGGTATGATTCTCGCTTTGGGTGCGAGAGGTCCCGGGTTCAAATCCCAGACGAGCCCTTTGTTGACTTCAGGACTAATCTCTGCTGTCTTTGACAGAGTCAGTAGATGACAAACTTCAGAAAGTGTGAAGTTATATTGACAAGGGAATGTTTCCAATACTGAGGTTCAGGAGAGCAAACTGAGAAATATGACATGTTAACAGCAAATCTACTATGAGTCTGGTTAAAAGCTGTGTATTGATATGAATTGATCAACTAAATGTGACCATGCATCACACTAACTAAATGATATTAAGACAAGATGTTCCTTTATTGTTCCTCATTGGAACAATTTGGTTTTACAGAAGCCTGAATACCCCAGTGGTCAAGGCTACTAACTTTGGTACAGGTGAGTGGTGTTTAAAATCTACCAATGAGGGGTGAGGTAATCCAGGAGGTAAAGCTAATCAATGCTATCAAACTACCACATATGTGTAATATTGCAACAAATAAAGTCATTTTGAGTCATCACATGTTAGAAAACCGGGGCAAAAAAAATTAGTCCAGGGCAAAGAGGAATAAGACATTCTATCTATCTATCTATCTATCTATCTATCTATCTATCTATCTATCTATCTATCTATCTATCTATCTATCTATCCATCCATCCATCCATCCATCCATCCATCCATCCATCCATCCATCCATCCATCCATCCATCCATCCATCCATCCATCCATCCATCCATCCATCCATCCATCCATCCATCCATCCATCCATCCATCCATCTATCTATCTATCTATCTATCTATCTATCTATCTATCTATGTGTCAGTGATCCAAAGTATTGGAACAGGTACATCCAAGAGTTGACAAGACCTTATTTATGATATTCTGCTGGCAATGAGGAAGGTGACACAAAGAGGAATGCCAGCAGCCAGAAACAGTACAACATGTTTTACTCTTCTGCAACAAGTACTCCAGAGAAAGACAAGAACTACTTTTATATCTTACGACTTTAGGCTTGGTGGAAGTGTTTTTTTTTTTTTTAATTCCTGAAAGACACAGGACTGTACCAAATAATTTTAATGGCATGAAACAGTAGGGGTCAGCAATGCAACTACAAGGATGCCAGCTGCCGTTAAACACCAAAGAAGAAGAAGAAGCGTTTGTCACTGTCAATCAGAGCTCAGACACCATTACACGGAGTGAGATCTCTGCTGAAAAACAAACGTTTGGGATATTTTAATGAACCAAAGAGAGGGACAGTAACTTGGTGAGTCTAGTTGTTGAAATATAATCAAGATAGTGAAGAAATGGCTGAGAACACTGCTCTTCTTGAAAGTTTCCTGAGTTGCCATATTTGTTCAGAGACTTTCAAAGATCCTGTGTCTCTGAGCTGTCACCACAGTTTCTGTTCAAACTGCTTAAAACAATTCTGGGAACAAACTAAAAACAAAAACTGTCCCATTTGTAAAAGAAAATCATCAAAGGATGATCCAGGTGTGAACTTTACTCTGAAGGAACTGGCTGATTCTTTTGCTGGGAGACAGAAATCTGAATCATCTGAGACAGAAAAGAGAGAAAAGCAGAAGGAGGTGGTGTGTAGTAAACATCAAGAAGAACCTAGATTGTTCTGTAAGGATGAAGGTAGAGTTGTGTGTCCTGTCTGTGAGTTTTCTCTCCATCAGGGTCACAATGTGGTTCCTGTAGAACAAGCAGTCAATGACCTGAAGGAGCAGCTGAAATCTGACTTAAAGTCTCTACAGGACAAGAGGAACAAATACAAACAAGTGAAGAAAACATATGATGAAATGTTTCAATTCTCCAAGAAGCAGGTGTTGTCCACAGAGAGTCAGATCAGAGCAGAGTTCAACAAGCTCCACCAGTTCCTGAAAGAGGAAGAGGAGTCCAGACTGGCAGCTCTGAGGGAGGAAGAGGAGCAGAAGGTGAAGACTATCAGCAGAGAGATGAAGATGATTGAGGAGCAGATCTCCTCTCTGTCAGACAGTATCTCTGCTGTTGAAGAAGACCTGCAGAGACACAACGTGTGCTTCCTCAGCAGTTATAAAGACACTCAGACCAGAGCCAGAGCCCAGTGCTCACTGTCAGATCCACAGCTGGTCTCAGGAGCTCTGATAGATGTGGCCAAACACCTGGGCAACCTGTCCTTCAGAGTCTGGGAGAAGATGAAGGACAAGGTCCACTTCAGTCCTGTCGTTCTGGACCCAAACACTGCAAGTCCCTGGCTCTATCTGTCTGATGATCTGACCAGTGTGAGAAATGGAGACACATACCAGCAGTTTCCTGACAATCCAGAGAGAAACACTAACTCTGCAGATGTTCTGGGCTCTGAGGGCTTCAACTCAGGGAAACACAGCTGGGAGGTGGAGGTGGGAGACCATCCTGTCTGGAATGTGGGTTTGGTTAAAGAGTCAATTGACAGGAAGGGAGAGATATTAGCTTCACCAAAATATGGATTTTGGTGTTTATTACATCGCAGTGGAAAATACACTAATGGTGTTGGTGAGACTGTCACAGTGAATAAGAGTCTCCAGAGGATCAGAGTCCAGCTGGACTATGACAGGGGGGAGGTGTCCTTCTACGACCCTGAAGACATGACTCACATCTACACTTACAGAGACACTTTCACTGAGAAACTCTTCCCTTATTTCAGTGTTGGAAAGTCTGTTGATGGTAAAACCACTGATATCAGAATGTGTCACTCTGAGATTCTCTGTGATGTTCAGACATGTTAGTTTTTCTATCGTGATGTTTTGAGGTTTATTTGACTCTAAACTTATCATCACACTTTACTCTGAAATTTAACTCGACAATTGTTTCTTTAACTTTCATAATCTGTTGTTAGATTTGTGATTTGTGTTTTTATTCTTTTGTTCATCAGGAGATTTGATGTTTGATTTTTTACTGTCTCTACTGTCTAAAGTCGTTTATATAACTTGTTTATTTTACATGAAAATCATTTAGTTGTAGTTTTATTTTCTTGAGGAAAGATCCATTGATGATGGTAACTCCTGCTGTAGTTGTAGTTGTATAACTGTTGTAACTTTCAACCTAAGATTGTTTTTTCTGTAATTAATTATCTGACATGTTTCCTTCAGTTCTCTGATGTTAAATGAATCCACTTCTATGAGTCCATGAACCTCGACTTGTATTTGTTGTGCAGAGATTTGTCTGTTAGAGTTTAGACTCTGTCTCTTTCCAGTGTGTGTGTGTGTGTGTGTGTGTGTGTGTGTGTGTGTGTGTGTGTGTGTCTTCCTGATCACCTGAGTCACATCATCTAATCAACCAGTCAGACTCAACAGAACATAAACCGGCTCCTTGTTCCAGACCTCACCAGTTTGTTCAGTTACCTACCCAGTATACGACCAGGTGACTTCTTACTCTTCACTTTAGTATTTTAGTATTTTTAGCTGTTTTCTCACCTCCCTCTGACATCTTTTTCCTTTTGTTTCCTTTTCACCACAGATCCATGAACCTGTGGTGCTGTTTTTTGTGCCACGTCCGACCTGTCTGGTTGAGTTTCCCTGCAGTAAAGTTTGGATCCTCTTCCTGCTCAAACCTCCTTCCCTGCTTCACTCAGCTGCTCCTTTCTGTGTGGACCTGCCAGCTTCCTCTCCTCCTGGATCACCTCCACAAATCCCAGCTGCACATCACTGTTTCAAATCACCAAACACTGAAATGTCAGACTTTGAACAACTTCTCCTGATGGTCATTAGAGACGTGTTGCTGGGATGAAGACGTCACATCGACTCAAATCTGTCAAAGACTCTGATGTTCTCACCTCTCGCTCTGTGTGTTGATTTTAACAAATAAAAACCTGAAGAAGTACTGTAAGGAAGGTTTTATTGTGTAAAACTTCTTAAAACCTGAACAAATGACAAAATCAGATTAGCATTTTGTCCCACTACTTTATAGCTCATCAGCATTGAACCATATTTATGAAATCAAATCATCTTTAAGACACTGAATATTTATATTGTTTCCAAATCCAAAAGTGATTCACTTCTTGTTGTGTTTGTAGTTTATGTGATGTCATTAAATCACCAGATGTTTTTATTATAGAATTAATTTTAGACATTTATATTTATTCATCATATACCATCATTTATACACATATATATCTTTATAAAACTGTGTACAAACTACAACACTTTCGCAACAGTAATATATGAGTATTGTTTACATAGTGAAGTAATTAATCTTGACACAACAATTTACATTTTTATACCCCTGATGATGAAGATAGTACCCTGGCCAAAGGGTCACTGGGACCCTGGAGCCAGGGCTGGGAAGGGGGCCCATTGGTGAGTGGAGTGCCTGGTCTTTATCCATGGGGCCCAGCCAGGTAAAGCCTAAAGCACGGGCATGCGCCCATACCCTGGTGGGACCACCACCCACTGGTGCAATGTGTATTAGGTGGCAGTCAAAGATTGGGTCCTTGGTGGTCCAGTCCCTGGCTTGAGAAACTAACTCTAGAGACGTGAAATGTCACATCATTGTTAGGAAAGGAGCCAAAGCTCCAACTAAATCTAGTATGTATCTCTACACCTAATACAAGGGAGGTGTAGAGGTACAGGCTGGTTATAGTTGGGCTTGCCTCTATGCATAGTTGTGGCTCTGGAACCAAACTCCTTGGGAGAGGTTGGACCCTCTACTATGCTGGAGTTGTGGCAGGTGAAAGGTGGAGGGCAGGTGTCAGCATATTAATTGGTCCCCAGCTTTCTGCCTGTGTGTTGGAGTTCACTCTGGTGAGTAAAAGGGTTGGGAAACGGGTCCTGACTGTTGTTAGTGCATATGCACCAAACCTCAATTTAGAGTACCCACCCTTTTTGGAGTCCTTGGAAAAGGTACTGGAAAGTGCCCCTGCTCCATTGTTCTGCCGGGGGACCAATGCTCACATGGGTAATGACAGCGTCACCAGAGGGGGCATGATTGGGCCCTTTCTGAACATGAGCGGTGTTCAGTTATTGGACTTCTGTGCTAGTCCCAGTTTGGCCATAACTAACTCCATGTTCAAGCAAAGGGGTGTCCATCAGTCCACATGGCACCAGGACACCCTAGGTCAGGGGTCGGCAAGTAATTTTAACCATGGGCCAAATTTTTTTCCCCATTACTATTTGGCAGGTTTGGGTGGTGCTTGATTGACTTGTGGGACTCCTGAGACAGCCAGTGAGTATCAGCAGGCCAAACAATGAGACCGCTCATTGTTTGGCAGTTGCAGAGGCACAAACTAGGGAGTGGGATGAGTCTGGGGAGGCCATGGAGGAGGACTTTTGGTCGGCTCCGAAGAAATTCTGATAAATGTCCAGTGTCTCAGTAGTGGGAAGCGCCTCAACATCCACACTCTTCAAGAGAGTAGATGGTTACAAGTAGTTGTTAAAGTTAAATTATCATTACAATTAATATTACAATAATAATAATAATAATAATGATGAAGATGAAAATGATGATGTCGTCAAAGAATTGGAGTCCAACAGCTCTGGAGTCAAAACTTCCTGAAAAAGAGAAAGGGGTAGGGGGAGACACAACTGAGAGAGAGAGCAGATGATGTTAAAAATATGTAATATTTAAATATAAATATCAGGACATGAAGTGTGAGGGAGAGACAGAGACGTGAGGAGTGAGGGACAGAGAGGAGCAGTGTATTGTCAGAGTCTCCCAGCAGTCTAATCCTATAGCAGCTTAACTAAAGGATGGTTCAGGCAGGCCCATGTCCTACCTGGACCATCCTTAACTATAGGCTTTATCATAAAGGAAAGTTTTTAGTCTAACCTTAAAGGTAGAAACGGTGTCTGCCTCCCGGACCCAAACTGGGAGCTGGTTCCATAAGAGAGGAGCCTGATAACTGAAGGCTCTACCTCCCATTCTGGTCTTAGAGACTCTAGGAACCACAAGTGAACCAGCAGTTTGTGATCGAAGTGATCTATTAGGATAATAAGGAACTATGAGTTCTTTAAGATATGATGGAGCCTGATCATTAAAGGTCTTATAGGCAAGCAGGAGGATTTTGAATTCTATTCTAGATTTTACCGGAAGCCAATGAAGAGCAGCCAATACTGGAGAAATATGATCTCTGGTCCTACTTCCTGTCAATACCCGTGCTGCAGCATTCTGGATTAGCTGAAGGGTTTTGATGGAGTTACTGGACCACCCTGATAGTAGAGAGTTACAGTAGTCCAGTCTAGAAGTAACAAATGCATGAATTAACTTTTCAGCATCCTTTCTAGACAGGATGCCTCTGATTTTTGCAATATTACGTAGGTGGAAAAAAGCTGTTCTAGAGACTTGTCTAATATGAGATACAAAGGATATGTCCTTTTTGTGTCAACTGCTGTGTCTAGTGCTTTTCTCATTGTTTTCTGTGGTGCTGCTGTCGCCGCCCGTGTAAAAGAATGAAGAAATGAAAACATGCACGGCAGAAGTGTGTTGAAGGAGCTGCCAAAACATGAAATGTTGTAAAACTGGTTCAGAGTCAGTCAGTGTTAAATCCATTCCTCACTGGAGGATTAAAGTACAAACCTTTGCTTGTTTCTTTTTTATTTGATTTTTATGAACTATAAAAACTGTCTGAATGATGTGAAACTTTCTATTCCATCTTGTTTACCTACAAAAGAATGAAGTAAATATTTGAACCAAGAGTCAAATGTTTTTCTCTGAAAATCATCCAGACAACTCCACTTGTTGGTGACAACATGACATGACAACATTTTTCAAAATAACTCACCTGGTGAAGAGAGTGAAAGAATATTTTATCGCTGTCGATCAGATCAGAGCTCAGACGCCATCGCAGGGAGTGAGATCTCTGCTGAAAAACACGTTTGGAATATTTTAATGAACCAAAGAGAGGCACAGTAACTTGGTGAGTCTTGTTGTTGAAATATAATCAAGATAGTGAAAAAATGGCTGAGAAGATCGCTTTAGAAAACCACTTGAGTTGCCCAGTGTGTTTAGAGACTTTCAAAGATCCTGTGTCTCTGGGCTGCGGCCACAACTTCTGTTTAAGCTGCTTAAAACAATTCTGGGAACAAACTAAAAACAAAAACTGTCCCAATTGTAGAAGAAAATCATCAAAGGATGATCTGATTGTGAACTTTACTCTGAAGGAACTGGCTGATTCTTTTGCTGGGAGACAGAAATCTGAATCATCTGAGACAGAAAAGAGAGAAAAGCAGAAGGAGGTGGTGTGTAGTAAACATCAAGAAGAACCTAGATTGTTCTGTAAGGATGAAGATAGAGCTGTGTGTCCGTCCTGTGATTTTCCTCACAATCAGAGTCACAATGTGGTTCCTGTAGAACAAGTAGTCAATGACCTGAAGGAGCAGCTGAAATCTGACTTAAAGTCTCTACAGGACAAGATGAACAAATACAAACAAGTGAAGGAAACATATGATGAAATGTTTCAATTCTCCAAGAAGCAGCTGTTGTCCACAGAGAGTCAGATCAGAGCAGAGTTCAACAAGCTCCACCAGTTCCTGAAAGAGGAAGAGGAGTCCAGACTGGCAGCTCTGAGGGAGGAAGAGGAGCAGAAGGTGAAGACTATCAGCAGAGAGATGAAGATGATTGAGGAGCAGATCTCCTCTCTGTCAGACAGTATCTCTGCTGTTGAAGAAGACCTGCAGAGACACAACGTGTGCTTCCTCAGCAGTTATAAAGACACTCAGACCAGAGCCAGAGCCCAGTGCTCACTGTCAGATCCACAGCTGGTCTCAGGAGCTCTGATAGATGTGGCCAAACACCTGGGCAACCTGTCCTTCAGAGTCTGGGAGAAGATGAAGGACAAGGTCCACTTCAGTCCTGTCATTCTGGACCCAAACACTGCAAGTCCCTGGCTCTATCTGTCTGCTGATCTGACCAGTGTGAGACATGGAGACACAAACCAGAAACTTCCTGACAATCCAGAGAGAATCATTAACTATACAACTGTTCTGGGCTCTGAGGGCTTCAACTCAGGGAAACACAGCTGGGAGGTGGAGGTGGGAGACCATCCTGTCTGGAATGTGGGTTTGGTTAAAGAGTCAATTGACAGGAAGGGAAAGATATTTGTTTCACCAAAATATGGATTTTGGTGTTTATTACATCGCAGTGGAAAATACACTAATGGTCTTGGTGAGACTGTCAGAGTGAAGAAGAGTCTCCAGAGGATCAGAGTCCAGCTGGACTATGACAGGGGGGAGGTGTCCTTCTACGACCCTGAAGACATGACTCACATCTACACTCACAGAGACACTGTCACTGAGAAACTCTTCCCTTATTTCAGTGTTGGAAAGTCTGGTGATGCTAAAACCACTGATATCAGAATGTGTCACTCTGAGATTCTCTGTGATGTTCAGACATGTTAGTTTTTCTATCGTGATGGTTTGAGGTTTATTTGACTCTAAACTCATCATCACACTTTACTCTGAAATTTAACTCGACAATTGTTTCTTTAACTTTCATAATCTGTTGTTAGATTTGTGATTTGTGTTTTTATTCTTTTGTTCATCAGGAGATTTGATGTTTGATTTTTTACTGTCTCTACTGTCTAAAGTCGTTTATATAACTTGTTTATTTTACATGAAAATCATTTAGTTGTAGTTTTATTTTCTTGAGGAAAGATTCATTGATGATGGTAACTCCTGTTGTAGTAGTTGTAGTTGAAGTGTTTTGGTCAAAATCTCATTATAAAGAAACATCTGAACCTGAACTTCTTAATATGTTTCATCAAAGCTTTTTTTGTTCACATAAGTGTCATGTAAAGTGTAGATTTTAACAAATTAAAAACCTGAAGAAGTACTGTAAGGAAGGTTTTATTGTGTCCTTCTGGGATTTGGTTTAAAAGTTTAAAACTTGTAGATGAATGTTTTACATGCTGGAGAAATGAACTGGGCGGCCTCCGGATAGAACAGTGATTTTTATTCATTTCATATATATTTAACTGCATATACAGGATGAAAAAAGAAAGATTTGTGACAATCAGTGGTTATTTCTGACACTGTCCAAGTTCAAGATGGAAGTTATTGTTTTTATCTAAGGACACTTTGATATGTGAACAGTGTGGAAACACAGATTAGACCATAACTGAAATTAAAGTCAAAATCAACTTTATTTTCACTTGTACAAAATAATAAGAGAAGAAGAAAGTAGGTTAAAAGAAGAAGAAAAAAGAAGTAGCAATAGTAATTGATAAATAAATAATAAAATCACAGGTTAAATTGAGACACACATAAGAAAATGATGACATGGCATTGAATGATTGTTCTACCACCTGGAAAAATATTTCCACCTACTGGTTCTGTGAGTGTTACATGAGGTTCTGTGGTTCAGGAATTCAATGCCATTTCATTTATTTGATCCAGATAGAGATATCTTATTGTACGACATTTCTTCCACTCTAGCTACTACAGTTTACTCATTAAACACCCAAGGGCAGTGGGCTCGTCCCATTGTTTGCCCACATTGGTTCCACTTTTGTCCTTTGAACGCTGCCTCAGATCTTTTACTATTTCTCTGTCATCTCTTTTCTTACTCCTTGCAAAAACCCCATGTCAAAGTGTTGGTTTATCATCATGTCAAAGGTCCTCCTTAAATGCAACTCGTCCCCTTAGTAGTACTCAGGTCGTTGATTTAGGATAGGGGCTGCCGTTAATGCAAGGAATCTTCTCTACCTCACTATAGTAGTTGGTCTGCCCATCTTCTTGCACCTACTCCTCCTACATTCTTCATGACTCTGTTTCAATATTGACGACCAAAGATCTCTCAAAACCTGATAATGATGTAAACCATGCATATCCTGGTGGTGGTGTGTCTCAATTCCCCTGCGTATCAATGCTCATGTTTCATCAGCCACTCCCATTCCCATGTTATAGCTTTCTCCTGCAACATCATCTCAGTTTCCCTGCATTGCAATGGTATGGACAGGTTCTCCTATATATGCGTTTTTATTTCCCCTGCAACATCATATTGCTTTCCCTGCATCGCAGCAGTATCGTCAGGTTCTCCTATATGTGTGTTTTCATCTCCCATGCATAATTGCATCATAGCCCGGTTGTTGTTATTATTTGCTTCATTCTTGCATAAAACCTCACTGCTCAAGCTTGTTGCCTTTTGCATTCAGCCTGCTCCATTTACATAAGTTTTGTCAAAGTTTTATTGTTCACATAAGTATCATGTAAACTGTTGATTTTAACAAATTAAAAACATGAAGAAGTATTTTAGGAAGGGTTTCATTGCGTCCTTCTGGGATTTAAATAATAAAGAACAAAACAAATGTGTAAGATAAAACACTGCATGTTGGACAGGAGCCATATAGTTTCTTTAATGTTTTGTGAATGAACTTTAACCTCCAGCTTATGTCACTTTAAACCAGTTGAGTCTCTCACCAGGTGTGTTTAAAGCTTGCAGATATACAGACACATTCTTTGTAGGAGACGCTGTTAAAAGAACTGTTTCACAGAACATGATGTTACTTTTTATTAGACTTGATGCAGTTTTCGGGGACAACATGCTCACACGTGCATGATGTTGTCAACATGACTGACTGTATCTAAACAGGATGTGGACACATTTTTATTCTTGTGAATGTTACAAGATGGAGACAGAGTTCATGTTTTGTTCACAGTCAGGTCAGTTGCTGTTGTTTTTATTTTTATTAGAATATTATTGTTTCTTATACGATCTGATCAACATGACCACCCAGTGGTTATTCTGGGATCTGACCTCGAGGAGAGCTCAGCTTCCAATGAAAACAAATACAGTGTCTGACAAGTTTGTGCATATATAAAATGTACACATACAAATACCTGCATACACATGTATATACATATATAGATACCTAGGAATGAGGCTGCACATCCCAAAGACAACTGGCAGGGATGGGCAAGACCAGCACCACCCCATCCAGGACCAAGCACGGAGGATGACCACCTCCAGATACATGTGCTACATCAACCCAGGGCCACACTTACTAAGGGCCCACACCTGCTGTAAAAGAGACTGATGTTTATATCACGCTGCTGTGGCTTTATCATCAAAACTAATCTAAACCAAAAGGACACAGACGAACACTTCATTTAAACCTGTGTTCTCTTTCTCTGCTTTTCTTGTTGTTTTCTGTCCTGCTGCTGCCATTGTCCTGTGACTCTGAACAAACAGAGACAATAAACAACATTATGACTCAGGTAAATGAATGAAGAAATGAAGAAATGAAGAAATGAGAACATGCGGTGAAGAAGTTTCTAGAAGGAGCTGCCAAAACATGAAATGTTGTAAAACTAGTTCAGAGTCAGTCAGTGGAAATGTTAATTCCTCACTGAAGGATTAAAGAACAAACCTTTGCTTGTTTCTCTTTTATGTTATTTTTTTATGAACTAGACAAACTGTCTGATGAAACTTTCTATTCCATCCTGTTTACCTACAGATGAACTGTACTGAACCAAGAGTGAAATGTTTTTCTCTCAAAATCATCCAGGCAGCACCACCTGTTGGTGACAACGTGACATCGCAGCATTTTCTAAAAATATCTCACTTGCTGTCCGGTAAGGAGAGAGTGTAAGATTTTGTCACTGTCGATCAGATCAGAGCTCAGACGCCATTACACGGAGTGAGATCTCTGCTGAAGAACAACGTGTTTGTGATATTTTAATGAACCAAAGAGAGGCACAGTAACTTGGTGAGTCTTGTTGTTAAAATATAATCAAGATACTAAAGAAATGGCTGAGAACACTGCTCTTCTCGAAAGTTTCCTGAGTTGCCATATTTGCTCAGAGATTTTCAAAGACCCTGTGTCATTGGGCTGTCACCACAGATTCTGTCAAATCTGCTTAAAACAATTCTGGGAACAAGCTAGAAACAAAAACTGTCCCATTTGTAAAAGAAAATCATCAAAGGATTTTCCATTTGTGGACTTTGATCTGAAAAAACTGTCTGATTCTTTTACTGGGAGACAGAAATCTGAATCATCTGAGACAGAAAAGATAGAAAAGCAGAAGGAGGTGGTGTGTAGTAAACATCCAGAAGAACCTAAATTGTTCTGCAAGGATGAAGATAGAGCTGTGTGTCGATCCTGTGATTTTCCTCACAATCAGAGTCACAATGTGGTTCCTGTAGAACAAGCAGTAGAACAAGCAGTCAGTGATCTGAAGGAGCAGCTGAAATCTGACTTAAAGTCTCTACAGGACAAGAGGAACAAATACAAACAAGTGGAGGAAACATATGATGAAATGTTTCAATTCTCCAAGAAGCAGGTGTTGTCCACAGAGAGTCAGATCAGAGCAGAGTTCAACAAGCTCCACCAGTTCCTGAAAGAGGAAGAGGAGTCCAGACTGGCAGCTCTGAGGGAGGAAGAGGAGCAGAAGGTGAAGACTATCAGCAGAGAGATGAAGATGATTGAGGAGCAGATCTCCTCTCTGTCAGACAGTATCTCTGCTGTTGAAGAAGACCTGCAGAGACACAACGCGTGCTTCCTCAGCAGTTATAAAGACACTCAGACCAGAGCCAGAGCCCAGTGCTCACTGTCAGATCCACAGCTGGTCTCAGGAGCTCTGATAGATGTGGCCAAACACCTGGGCAACCTGTCCTTCAGAGTCTGGGAGAAGATGAAGGACAAGGTCCACTTCAGTCCTGTCGTTCTGGACCCAAACACTGCAAACCCCCGTCTCCATCTGTCTGATGATCTGACCAGTGTGAGAATTGGAGACACAAACCAGCAGCTTCCTGACAATCCAGAGAGAAACACTAACTATACAACTACTCTGGGCTCTGAGGGCTTCAACTCAGGGAAACACAGCTGGGAGGTGGAGGTGGGAGACCATCCTCGCTGGAATGTGGGTTTGGCTAAAGAGTCAATTGACAGGAAGGGAGAGCTATTTGTTTCACCAGAATATGGAGTCTGGTGTTTATGGCATGGTGATGGAAAATACACTAATGGTGTTGGTAAGACTGTCAGAGAGAATAAGAGTCTCCAGAGGATCAGAGTCCAGCTGGACTATGACAGGGGGGAGGTGTCCTTCTACGACCCTGAAGACATGACTCACATCTACACTTACAGAGACACTTTCACTGAGAAACTCTTCCCTTATTTCAGTGTTGGAGAGTCTGGTGATGCTAAAACCACTGATATCAGAATGTGTCACTCTGAGATTCTCTGTGATGTTCAGACATGTTAGTTTTTCTATCGTGATGGTTTGAGGTTTATTTGACTCTAAACTTATCATCGCACTTTACTCTGAAATTTAACTCGACAATTGTTTCTTTAACTTTCATAATCTGTTGTTAGATTTGTGATTTGTGTTTTTATTCTTTTGTTCATCAGGAGATTTGATGTTTGATTTTTTACTGTCTCTACTGTCTAAAGTCGTTTATATAACTTGTTTATTTTACATGAAAATCATTTAGTTGTAGTTTTATTTTCTTGAGGAAAGATTCATTGATGATGGTAACTCCTGCTGTAGTTGTAGTTGATGTGTAGTTGAAGTGTTTTGGTCAAAATCACGTTATAAAGAAACATCTGAACCTGAACTTCTTAATATGTTTCATTAAAGCTTTTTTGTTCACATAAGTGTCATGTAAAGTGTAGATTTTAACAAATTAAAAACCTGAAGAAGTACTGTAAGGAAGGTTTTATTGTGTCCTTCTGGGATTTGGTTTAAAAGTTTAAAACTTGTAGATGAATGTTTTACATGCTGGAAAATGAACTGGGCGGCCTCCAGATAGAACAGTGATTTTTATTCATTTCATATATATTTAACTGCATATACAGGATGCAAAAAGAAAGATTTGTGACAATCAGTGGTTATTTCTGACACTGTCCAAGTTCAAGATGGAAGTTAATGTTTTTATCTAAGGACACTTTGATATGTAAACAGTGTGGAAACACAGATTAGACCATTACTGAAATTAAAGTCAAAATCAACTTTATTTTCACTTGTACAAAATAATAAGAGGAGAAGAAAGTAGGTTAAATGAAGGATAAAAAGAAGTAGTGATAGTAATTGATAAATAAGTAATAAAATCACAGGTTGAAATAAGACACATAAGAAAATGACGACACAGTAGTGAATGATTGTTGTACAAGCTGGATAAACATTGCCACCTACTGGTTCTGTGAGTGTTTACATGAGGTTCTGTGGTTCAGGAATTCAATGCCATTTCATTCATTTGATCCAGATAGAGATTTCTTATTGTACAACATTTCTTCCACTCTAGCTACTACAGTTTACTCATTAAACACCCAAGGGCAGTGGGCTCGTCTTATTGTTTGCCCACATTGGTTCCACTTTTGTCCTTTGAACGCTGCCTCAGACCTTTTACTATTTCTCTGTCATCTCTTTTCTTACTCCTTGCAAAAACCCCATGTCAAAGTGTTGGTTTATCATCATGTTAAAGGTCCTCCTTAAATGCAACTTGTCCCCTTAGTAGTACTCAGGTCGTTGATTTAGGATAGGGGCTGCCACTGTAATGCAAGGAATCTCCTCTGCCTCTCTACTGTAGTTGGTCTGCCCATCTTCTTGCACCTGGTGGTGGTGTGTCTCAATTCTCCTGTATATCAATGCTCTTTTTTCATCGGCCTCTCCCATTCCTGTGTTGTAGCTTTCTCCTGCAACATCATCTCAATTTCCCTGCATCACAGCAATATCATCGGCTTCTCCTATACATGCATTTTCATCCCCCTGCAACATCATATTGATTTCCCTGCATCACAGCACTCAGTCTCTCCTATACGTGTGTTTCCATTTCCCATGCATCATTGCATCATAGCCCGGTTGTAGTTCTTATCTGCTTCATCCCTGTGTAAAACCTCCCTGCCCAAGCTTGTTGCCTTTTGTGTTCAGCCTGCTCCATTTAAATATGTTTTGTCAAAGCTTTTTTGTTCACTGAAGTGTCCTGTAAACTGTTAATTTTAACAAATTAAAAATATTTAGAAGTATTGTAAGGAAGGTTTCATTGCGTCCTTCTGGGATTTAAACAATAAAGAAAACACGATGAGAATCATGAGAACGTGATGTTACTTTTTATCAAACTCGATGCAGTTTTCAGGGACAACATGCTAACACATGCATGATGTTGTCAACATGACTGACTGTATCTAAACAGTGTGTGTTCAAATCACCAAACACTGAAATGTCAGACTTTGAACAAGTTCTCCTGATTCGTTATTAGAGATGTGAAGACGTCAACTCAAATCTCACATGCAGTTTTCGTTCTTCATCTTCTGTTTATCTCATTGTACAAATTGGTATTTGTTACATTGTCTTTTTTTCTTTTTTGTTGTTGTTTTTATTATTATCATTATTACCCATGTCTAGGAGTGTGAGTTTTTTTAAATGTGCAAGACTAGTCCGTTGTGTTTGTTGTCACTAGATTTAAGTGTGTGATTTGAAAAATATCCTGAACTTTTTACTGAAAGTAAATGTGCTTTGTAACATCTAGTCAGTGTCAGAGACAAACTTTTTTTAAAAAGATTAAACAGGACAAGAACTGAGTTGACTCTAATTTCAATTGCTATTGAAGACGGATAAATTAGCTCAATAAAAATTAAGTTTCTATCGATTTAAATTGATATGAAACTGTTAACAAACATATTGCAGATATTTGATTTCACTGCTAATTTCACACACATGGTTCAACATCTAACTGACTGAAGTTTACTGAAACTGAAAGTTTGGTTGTTGATACCTGCCTGGATGTTTCACTTGATAGAAATCTTTTCTGAAACAAAAGTTAGAGGAACTGGAAGAACATCTTATATGTGTTGTTGCTGTTTTCTATCAATGTTAAAATAGTTAAAAACATAAAAGCTGCAGTACCACTGGACGGAGGTGATGGAAATATGGACGACAGGAGCCAGACAGAGCAGGACAGATGTGGATGGACATTTTCACTGTGGAGAAGAAGAAGGAGGAGGAGGAGGAATTTTTGGAACCATGTCCATGTTGTAATGAACCCTGACATATGTGCAACATGGCTGTGGTGAAACTGGACGCTTGCTGTCCGTACTACTTGATGTGTTGAAGTCTGACTTACATACAGATGCTATGTTGCCTTGTTGTACTTTACTGTAAAAATGTCAACACAATTTTTATTGTGATCTGAGAGGCTCGTTGGTCTAGGGGTATGATTCTCGCTTTGGGTGTGAGAGGTCCCGGGTTCAAATCCCGGACGAGCCCTTTGTTGACTTCAGGACTAAGCTCTGCTGTCTTTGACAGAGTCAGTAGATGACAAACTTCAGAAAGTGTGAAGTTATATTGACAAGGGAATGTTTCCAATACTGAGGTTCAGGAGAGCAAACTGAGAAATATGACATGTTAACAGCAAATCTACTATGAGTCTGGTTAAAAGCTGTGTATTGAGATGAATTGATCAACTAAATGTGAACATGCATCACATTAACTAAATGATATTAAGACAAGATGTTCCTTTATTGTTCCTCATTGGAACAATTTGGTTTTTACAGAAGCCTGAATACCCCAGTGGTCAAGGCTACTAACTTTGGTACAGGTGAGTGGTGTTTAAAATCTACCAATGACATCTATCTATCTATCTATCTATCTATCTATCTATCTATCTATCTATCTATCTATCTATCTATCTATCTATCTATCTATCTATCTATCTGTCTGTCTGTCTGTCTGTCTGTCTGTCTGTCTGTCTGTCTGTCTGTCTGTCTGTCTGTCTGTCTGTCTGTCTGTCTGTCTGTCTGTCTGTCTGTCTGTCTGTCCGTCCGTCCGTCCGTCCATCCATCCATCCATCCATCCATCTATCCATCTATCTATCTATCTATCTATCTATCTATCTATCTATCTATCTATCTATCTATCTATCTATCTATCTGTCTGTCTGTCTGTCTGTCTGTCTGTCTGTCTGTCTGTCTGTCTGTCTGTCTGTCTGTCTGTCTGTCTGTCTGTCCGTCTGTCCGTCTGTCCGTCTGTCCGTCTGTCCGTCTATCCATCTATCCATCCATCTATTTATATGAACAATGTTGACTTGTAGTAACAGCAGTCAGCCGCTAGATGGAGACAGCGCCACTTTTAAACCCCGCGTCAACAAACTGTCGACGTCACCAGTGACGCTGAGCGGACCAGAGGCTCCACGCTGCCGCTGTCTGAATGAGAGGACGGGAGAGGGTGAAAAGAGGAAAAAAAAAAACCCTCTCACGTCCGTTTGTGAATGAATGAACAAACCGGAGTCGTCGTCCTTCTCCTATATCGTTACCGCTGACATTTCCTGCCTGTACGAGAGCCGAAGAGACGCTGTTTGTTGAGAGGAGTCGACGCCGAGGATTTGCTGCTTCTTCTGCCCCCGAACAGCATCACCGGGTAAGCTAACAGTGACGGCTAATGATCCACACACCTCCGTGCGCTGTCCAGCCACTGAAACCGACTCTTATTTAACATTCAACACATTTTATTAACGCATCGGACGTCTCCTCTTTCCTTCTAGCTCTTGTTTTTGTTTTCTTTAACTAGCTAAACTGTTCACTCGCTATGGAAGCTAACACGTAGCAGCTAAAATCAAGTTAACACTAGATATTCGTCTAATTTTTCCATTATATTTTGTGTTTTTGTCACAACCTGACTAGAAACACGTGCCACCAGAAATGACACAGTGACAGTGGATGAATATATCTAAGTCCAGCACGAAAACATTCAATAATCTATATGATATTACATATAACCAGTGCTTGTTTGTTTGGATGTTATCTGATAATCAGACTTGATATGGTTAAAAAAAACTGATTTAACACGTCTCTAACTTAAATAATGCAACCATTGCTTTCTATATTTAATGGATTTGCAGTGATTTCTGAGGTCAGATTAGTTTAAATGAGTCTGAAATGTGTTGAACTCTTAGTAATAATAGATGAGGTGATGAGTGTTGATCGTACGATTAAAGTAAACGCTGCTAAATGAAGGATGCATGAAGTATATTTATGGATTTATGAAGTATTTTGATGCTTTAAGTTAAGTGACAATCTGGAGTAATTTGAACCCAGTGTCTGTTTCACCATGATTGACCATGGTTGATGATAATATCGGGTTTGACCGTCTTTTTGTTTTCACAATGAAAGTAAATGGGGCAGTCAGCCAAACGTATCTAAATTGTCATTTTTTAGCCACTAATAAAGATCAAAATATCACTTCACTTCAGCAGTAGCATGAATAGGGTCCCTACACATAAACTGAAGTACTGATAACTTAGTAAGTGAACTGAGAGTTTATTAAAAAGACTGTTTTACAAGACTTACCCAACAACTGGTGATGAAGGGTGTTCCACATCAGCAGATTCATCATTTTCCTGAACATCCTGTTTCCGATGTTTCAGTAAAGAGCGAGAAAAGTGATGAATCTGCTGATGTGGAACATCCCTTAAAACTTTGGTACTTCAGTTTATGTGTAGGGACCCTATTCATGCTACTGCTGAAGTGAAGTGATATTTTGAGTTTTATTAGTGGTTAAAAAAATGACAATTTAGATACGTTTGGCTGGCTGCCCCATTTACTTTCATTGTTAACTATTTGGTCGTGAAAACAAAAGACGGTCAAACTCGATATTACTTCAACCAACATAAAATATCTCTTGAGGGGGAGTTTGACTTGTATTAGTGGTGAAATAGACTCTGGGTTCGTGTTACCCTGAACCATCACTTAAACACTTGGCTTATCATTGTGGTATGTTGAGATAAGTGGCAGCAGCTCACAAGGTTGAAAAACAACTTTTGATAAAGTGTGTGTGTGGTCTAGCAGTTAATGTTTAATTCATTGTTATTAAAGTGTTGTATTTTATTAGACGCAGCTAATCGAGTCAGTTGACGGTATTCGTCTCTTGTAAAAAAGGGAAGAAGAAAAAAAAAAACTTGGAAATGATGTTAAAGTGTGGCACGCACTTTCTGAATGTTTGCTTTATGACTTTCCACCTCTGGCTTTTTTGACCTCTTAATCTGCCTCTGGGTAAAAGTGAGGGGTTGAACCAGACCGGGTCTTGTCTAAAACCCTTTAATTTTAATGGTGAATGGTTCTTTGTTGCGCTCACAGGATGAGTGGAGCCCACCGACAATGTGTTCGGTGAACCGCCGTGGTGCCCGCAGCTATCGCTCCCTCATCTAATGACAGTGCTCTCGGTCGATGATATCAGCCCGAGAACCACGCGAAACAATAATTAGAGGCCTTGGGTAAAAGTTGATGATCCGGTGCGTAGCTTAACCTGCTGTTCGGTCCAGAGGTATATAAAGTCACCTGGGATGAGACGGCACAGTGTGCAGACAGGAGAGGACAGTCCAGAGTCTGCTGTGAATTAAGACGAATTGCTTCCTGAAAGGTACGGTGAGCTTTTTTCACTTTAGAGTTAACAGCAGAAACAGCCTGACCCAACTTGTCGTTAGCTTAAATGATGCAACGATTACTTTATATGTTTAATGGATTTGCAGAGATTCCTGAGGTCAGATTAGTTTAAATGAGTCTGAAATGTGTTGAACTCTTAGTAATAATAGATGAGGTGATGAGTGTTGATCGTACGATTAAAGTAAACTTTTATCGTACGAAAAAGAAAGAAAGTTTCTCTATTTAGAAACGTTAAAGTGACGGTCCAGAGTAATTTGAACCAGCGTCTGTTTCACCATGAATACGAGTCAAACTCCCCCCAAGAGATATTTTATGTTGGTTGAAGTAATATCGAGTTTGACCGTCTTTTTGTTTTCACAATGAAAGTAAATGGGGCAGCCAGCCAAACGTATCTAAATTGTCGTTTTTTAACCACTAATAAAGCTCAAAATATCACTTCACTTCAGCAGTAGCATGAATAGGGTCCCTACACATAAAACACATTGTGAAGGGTGTTCCAGATCAGCAGATTCACCATTTTCTTGAGCAATAGGCCGATGTGTCGGTGAAGAAATGATGAATCTGCTGATCTGAAACACCCTTCACAATGTGTTTTATGTGTAGGGACCCTATTCATGCTACTGCTGAAGTGAAGTGATATTTTGAGCTTTATTAGTGGTTAAAAAAATGACAATTTAAAGACATTTGGCTGGCTGCCCCATTTACTTTCATTGTTAACTATTTACAAACTTGAAAATATCTCTTAACGGGCTGTTTTACTTGTGTTTATGGTGATCAAAATTACACATAAACTGAAGTGCTGATGACTTAGTGGGTGCTGTGATTTAAGACAAATTGAAGAAGAAGCTTTAGAAGAGTTTTAAGTTATGAATTATGCTAGGACATCGTGTGCCAAGAGTGTATTCCTGACCGTCCTGTATCTCCAGACCCCTTGTTGTTATCATCAGACACCGTAGAGCTAAAATAACTAGCAGCCGCTTCTTCATGGGTTTGATAGTAAACTGGAAGAAAAACATAAAAATGGGAACCATTTCTCTCACCGTTTACTGATAAAATAGTCAAAAAATCAGATGGCAGATAGTTACAGTGATCAGTTATCATTAAATCATCTTTTTTTTTTTTTTTTAGATAATTAAGCACTAGGTGTTTTGGCCAAATGCTTCTGCAACGGCAACAATCTTCAGAGTCAATCGACCGCATTAAATCAAACGCTCTCGATTACAAACACAGCTGTGTGAGGTGTTCACAGGGCGTACTTTAAACTTTAATCTCTGCAAACATGCCTGTCACAGTGCTTGAGACGTATTAAGCAAGTTGGTATTGTAAGTTGAAAACAGGATGTAAGCTTTTATGATGAGCGATAACAAAGTCAGCTGTGATTGAGTTTGTTTCGCTGCAGATCTTATATTCTTCTTCTTTTATGGTTACGACGTCCTGCACTTATTGTTCTGAATTCATTGTTTTTTTTATTTACGCGCGTGGAGCCAACTCTCCTGTCAGACCTGTGAGCGATCAGACATTTTTTTATTCCTGCACCGTCAGCGGGTGAAGTTGATGATCATAAGGGAAATTTCTCACGTGTGGGTGAAGGAGTCGTGAGACTTGAGAGGTGATGTCAGTCGCTCACTCTCAGGTGATGCCACTGAGTGGGAATTTGTGTGTATGTGCGTGCGGCGCGATGACTACCTGTCGTCTATTTGTGCCGTTTTGTTTTTGGTTTCTTGCCTGACAAGGAGATAAAAGATAAACTGCTGACTCTTTAAAGTGACGGTCCAAACTTATCACTTACTGATAACTTAGTAAATGAACTGAGAGTTTATTAAAAAGACTGTTTTACAAGACTTACCCAGCGTCTTGTTTTCATAACAACTGAGGATGAAGGGTGTTCCACATCAGCAGATTCATCATTTTCCTTGCTCTTCACTGACACATTGGCCTGTTCAGGAAATGGGTACACTCCCTAAATTATCAGTACTTCAGTTTATGTTTAGGGACCGTATTCATGCTACTGCTGCTTTGTTTTCACAACCAAATAGTTAACAATGAAAGTAAATGGGGCAGCCAGCCAAACGTATCTAAATTGTTACATTTTTTAACCACTAATAAAGGTCAAAATATCAGTTCACTTCAGCACAACTGGTGGTGAAGGATGTTCCAGATCAGCAGATTTGTCATTTTTTTTCACGGACACCTTGACTGGTTGTTCAGGAAAATGATGAATCTGCTGATGTGGAACACCCTTCCTCACCAGTTGTTATAGAAACAAGACGATGGGTAAGTCTTGTAAAACAGTGTTTTTAATGACCTCTCAGTTCACTTACTAAGTTATCAGTACTTCAGTTTACATGTTCCAGATCAGCAGATTTACCATTTTACTGAACGTCATGTTTCCGATGTGTCGGTGAAGAGTGAGATGAATTGATGAATCTGCTGATCTGGAACATCCTTTAAAACTTTGGTATTTCAGGTTATGTGTAGGGACCCTATTCATGCTACTGCTGAAGTGATGTGATATTTTGAGCTTTATTAGTGGTTAAAAAATGACAATTTAGATACGTTTGGCTGGCTGCCCCATTTACTTTCATTGTTAACTATTTGATTGTGAAAACAAAAGATGGTCAAACTCGTAAATCTTTCAACCAACATAACCAAGGTTCAAATTACTCTGGACCATCACTTTAAGACTTAGAGAAAGATTTTTTTGAGCAGAGGAGGATCAGCTGCCTGCTTTTTGGGAGCAGAGTCAACCAGACTGTGACTAAACATTTTCCCCGTTGCTGCTCTTCCCTCTCTGGTGAAACCTTAACGTCACAGCGGAGGCCTTCTCTGTCAGGTTGAAGGACTTAACGTCTCTGCTGCAGACTGCCGGTCTCCTCTCACCACACACATTATCTCCTCTACTCAAAATAGGCCTTGGACTCTCGCAATTCACAACAGCTATGGTGACTTTGTGTGTGTTTGTGCGTCCGAGTGCGAGTGCACGCTGACATTGGACTAACCTGACATGGTGACATTTATTTAAAACGGCGTCTGCGCTGTTTTTGATTGGACTGTGACTGAGGCAACGGCCTGGCAGAGGAAGCAGGGCCTCTGTTTATTTTATCGTGTCAGTTCAAAAACCTTTTATAATCCACAGAAGCAATAGAAAGGACTTATTTCGGAAACCCGAGCGCTAGTGTATATTTAGTATCCGGACTGAGTAATTATCACGTCAAGGAAGCACGAAGACACGCGGCGGCGTAAACGGCTATTCTCAGTCAGTTGTTGTATCGCCACATACCAGCGTTTGTTGGGAACAGAAGCCTGACTGATGATGGATTGATCAGGCCAACACTGGTTTGATAAGTGAGGGTTTAAAATAAAGAGCTTCACTGACGGGGCAAAGATTAAATGCTAATTATGATGATTTTAGTCAACATTTTTATGCTTGTATGTATTTAAAGGTGACATAGTTTTGACCTAAAATGATGTGGCCTCTTTGTCTCTCACAAATGTTTCCTCACGTATCTTGTGTCTCATGAAAAATAAATGTGGAAGACGAGAAGAAGAGATCTCGCTTTAACTTCTGGCAGCTTTCCTGCATGTTGGAGAAGAAAAAGCGACGCTTGTTGTTGCTGCTGTTGTTGTTGAAGTACGTTTATCCACTTCTGAAACTGTGAAGCTCACAACAGGGTTTGGTGACATGACCTCACCTTTAAAGTGACATGAACTCAGAGTCTATTTCGCCATGAATACGAGTCAAACTCCTCCTCCTGGTTGAAGTAATATCGAGTTTGACCGTCTTTTGTTTTCACAACCAAATAGTTAACAATGAAAGTAACACACATAAACTGAAGTACTGATAACTTAGTAAGTGAACTGAGAGTTTATTAAAAAGACTGTTTTACAAGACTTACTGGTGATGAAGGGTGTTCCAGATCAGCAGATTCATCATTTTTCTCGCTCTTCACGGACACATCGTCAGGTTGTTCAGGAAAATGATGAATCTGCTGATCTGGAACACCCTTCATCACCTGTCATTGTGAAAAAAATATAAAGTATATTAAAAAAACTCTCAGTACACTTATTAAGTTGAAATATAAGGATGCTATTCATGTTGAAGTGAAGTGATATTTTGAGCTTTATTAGTGGTTAAAAAATGACAATTTAGACACTTTTGGCTGGCTGCCCCATTTACTTTCATTGTTAACTATTTACAAACTTGAAAATCCTTCGACCAACATAAGATAGATTTGTGCCTTTAACTGCATATTCATCTAAGTTTTAGGCAGCTTCCTCTTCCTCCAACAAGTCATTTAAATAATGATAAAGAGGCTTATGAAGGTTGTTTATTTATTTATTTTTTTGGTATTTTCTGTGCCTTGTGCCTTCTCCTCCCTCTGCTTCAGAACGAGGTCTCATTAGAGCAGGCAGAGGAGGAAGATTTGGGACGGAGGGTATGATTCAGCGGGGAGACGGTTTCTTAGTGAGGAGGGAAAGTCTGAAAGTTGTCGTCTTTGCCTCCTCAGCTCAGAGAACGACGAATGCTTCTGGAGCAAACTTAAAAGTAAGAGATGACGGACGCACTGACCTTTCGGATACGTCTGCTTATTTATTTCTTCCCTACATTCTCACACGGCCGCTCGGCACAGACAAAGATTTACGTCGCGGTGCGCCGAGCAACTTCATAGCAGTGCCTTGCCCAGGGGCACCTTCAGAAGAAACACGGTAGGGAAGTTGTGTTTTTTTGCTCTCCGGAACCGAAACGCGTTCATATCTGCAAGCAGCTGGATTGTTTCGACGCTGTAACGCTTCACGCTGCCGAGCCGAGTACACAAGCCGAGTAGAAGCCAGGGGGAAGTGAGGAAGGAATGCTCGTTGGCGTTTCAGTAAAAGCAACGATGTGGGTTTGACTCGGGGCTGGACTCTGTGGCCTCAGTGTCAGATTGAAATCTGAAGACGGCAAATCGATGCGGGACGGAAAAAGAGAAACGGAGAAAAAGATTTTACGCTGGCAGCTGCCGTTTCAGGTCGTTTTTTTTTTTCTCGCTCCGCTGCCTCTTTTCTACTCCTCCGTCCTTCTCCGGTGAGTCGTAACCTCAGTTTTTATGTGTCTCCTTCTCTTTACAGTTCGCTGCGCTCCTGAGGAGACTACCGCTCTCTTCAGGCATTTTTTTTTCCCCCTCGCTATTCCCTCGACTCCCGTCTCTGTGCTCCCAGGTAACCTTTGGGCATCACCGTTTGGCGAGCTCAGACTGCCTGACTCAGAGGCTCTGTAGGAAAAGGTGAGGGTCTGAATGGGTGTGTTTATTCACCTCAACGTGGCTGGTAAACCCTGTGGTTGCACTGAGGTGAATGGGTGCTCTGTGTTGACGAAGCAGCAGACGGGAACATCACACTGTGCCTTGTATGTGTTGCACAAGAATCAACGCCCTGTGTATCTGTGTTCTTGCACGTATAAAACTAAGAAAAACAACGACTGAAGTCTGATTTTTTTAGTTTAGATAGAAATTGGCCGCGCATTTTAATACAAACTGTGATTATGCGACATGTCTGGTTTGAGTTAAAGAGATTGTTTTTGTGTTTTGTTTGCTGCTTGTGTCACTGCCAGTGGTTGCATGTATGTGGTGGGTGTGTGTCTGGTGGGTTTGTGCTGTAATTATATGTAATTGGTGACGGTGTTTACATCACCGGTTTCCTGTTCACTTTGTGGACCAACAGTGAACCTTATATATTATATGCGACACACTTAAAGTGGCGGTCCAGAGTAATATAAACTCAGAGTCTATTTCACCATAATTACGAGTCAAACTCCCCCTCAAGAGATATTTTACGTTGGTTGAAGTAATATCCAGTTTGACCGTCTTTTGTTTTCACAACCAAATAGTTAACAATGAAAGTAAATGGGGCAGTCAGCCAAACGTATCTAAATGGTCATTTTTTTAACCACTAATAAAGCTCAAAATATCACTTCACTTCAGCAGTAGCATGAATAGGATCTTTACACATGTGATGAAGGTTGTTCCAGATCAGCAGATTCATTATTTTCCTGAACAATCTGCCAATGTGTCTGTGAAGAGCAAGAAAAACGATGAATCTGCTGATCTGGAACACCCTTCACCTAAGTTATCAGTGCTTCAGTTTATGTGTAGGGACCCTATTCATGCTGCTGCTGAAATAAAGTGATATTTTGAGCTTTATTAGTGGTTAAAAAATGACAATTTAGATACGTTTGGCTGGCTGCCCCATTTACTTTCATTGTTAACTATTTGGCTAAATCCTCTGAGCAACGTAAAATATCTCTTGAGGCGGTGTTTGACTGATTCAAACTACTCTGGACCATCACTTTGAAGCTGCGCCGTCACACACCACTAGCATTAGATAGTGACTATTGGGTCTAAAGCATCAGTATCAGATATTTTCAATCTGAAATTCTTTTAGTTATGCATTGCTGGTGTCAGGCTGTATATTCAGTGCTTCTCACCTTTTTTATTTTTTTTTCTCTTCACCTTCCAAGCAGTCTCTTTGTTTCTCGCTGCATATCTTGGCAGTTTACCGCCACCACCTGTTGAGTGTTACTGTGTAAAAAAAAAAAAAAAAAAACATCTCCTGCCTGTTCATGTGCACCAAACACTTAACAAAACACAGACCCACTCTCCATGTAACAGCAGTCAGAAGACACAGTCCTGAGATATCAAGGTCGCCAGATCAGATAGTAGCATACTATAGACTGAATGAGGACTCATATTTGATCCAATATTGGTCATATAATAATTAGCTTAATTAGCTTACCACACTGATGATGTTAGCCATCACAGCTCACCGTTATTTATTTTTTTTTTTTTCCAAACGAGAAACACAATCAATGTTTCCGATACGTTGACGAGACTGTGGTTGCATGATAATGTCCTTTGTGGCTTTACCGCTAATGCTAATGCTAAAGTATTAATATATTTCAGATTAACATGATTCCCGGATCCCCGGTGACATATTGGGATCATTATAATGATTAATTAATTATGACATAAAAATCTTATATACTGCACCTTTAAATTAAGAAAAGATGAAACTCGAAAGCTCAGCGTTCTTAAGCAGTTTGAGCCAATTTTATGATGGTTTCATAGAGAGCAAACATAAGGTTCTTAACCTTTGATTTATCAGGTTATTTATGGTTCTTATGTGACGCCATTTGACTTACTAGAGATAAGCTAAAGTTAGGAAGCGTCTCACCTCCTCTCTCTCTGTCTCTGAACTCTAGTTGTCAGTCCAAAGTTTGTTTATTTAAAATAAAACACTTTTATTTGCTCTCGAACTTGGCTTTGTCTCCTCGTCACGCAGTTTTATGAAAGCCGTTTAATCTTTATGATTCGGAGTCAGAAGTGAGCCACATTGTGTTTACAAAACAGCAGTAATCTGTCACAGCTGATAGATTTCTTATCTTCGCGCCTCCTCCTTCCTCCTTTCTCCTCCATAGATCATCGTTCCTGAGCCAGTGAAGACGTCATGCTTATCTGGTCGCCTCATGGCCGCAGCACGACAGCCATCGCCTTCCTCCGGCCGCAGCTGATGTTGGCCCCGGCCCTGGCTTTGCTGCTTTGCCCTTTGTTGGGCTTAGTGACAGTCCAGGGGGAGAACCAGACCCAGTCTCCCGCCCAGGTGCTCCAGGACCTGTTGGCCCGTTATGGAGACAACAGCACCATCACTGTGCCCCAGCTGAGGTCTCTGCTGGTCCTGCTCAGCCAGAGTCAGGGCGACGGCGAGAGCAGCAACGTGGCCGACGCGCCCACGAGCGCGCCTACCAAATCCAACAGCTCCAAGGTGAGAACAAGTTTTCTTATCTCGTGTTTGTGTTCTATTGTTTTTGCTTTAATAAAACAGGTTCAGACCGGATCCGAGGACACGGGAGCAACCAAACAAAAGTGCGCACACATGTTAATTAACAAACATAATGTAAAAACAAAGTAACTTACTGTTGACCTCAGACTTTTTAAAATTTCTATATCTCTCTGCAGGGCTTGGTTAATCTCAAAAGTATGAAATAATAGAACAAAATGCTCATTACAACTTCCCAGTGTCTCAACTGAGATGAAATTTCATTAGTTTTTAAGACCAGCATCCTCAAAGTTAATTTTCTGCACTTTAGTGTGCATAATCCCCCCCAGACTAAAGTCTAGTTAACATTATCTGACTTCACCAATGATTTGTGAGTCTCAGACGCTGTCGTGATTGTTGATCTGGAGTCTCAACAACTGGTCTGAGACCTGTAGTGTTCACACTACAAGACTTGTCAGCGATTGACTCCCGATCACACCGTGACGTCACCAAACTATACGTCTGGTCACGTGAACTAGACAGGATGTAGCTGCTGCTTCTCACCGCGATTTACAGCCGTTTATTGTCGACGAGCACCAACAGACTAAACCGCTAAACTATCAGCTAAAAAATCAGCAGCAGACCTACCTGGTACCGGGTAACATTTGGATCGGATGCGGGGAGTTAGCATCGCTAATGGTTAACGTTGGTAACACTTAGCATCGCTAGCACTTAAAATGTCTGACTTTTAACCGTGGTTGTGAGTGAATCAGTGAGACGGCAGCAGCATTTATCTCACATCCCTCCTCTGATTGGCTGTCGCTCTTTGTCAGTCTCTTCCGACTCCTCCAGTTTTCTAACATGACAGATCCAGTCCCGGTCTCAGACCAGGTCCCGACGGCCTCTGATGGAGTCGTTAGGGCTGTCGATTGAGACAAAGAGCACACTGAGCTCAGAGTTTAACCTCCAGCAGCCACTGAGACGGTCTCATTGAGGGTCGAATGTTAGCTTAGCTTAGCTTTCGAGCTGCGTGTTAATTTGTGCTGCTGCCACTGTTGGCGTTCACACTCTCTGTTCTGGATCAGATTAATTTAGTAGTGTTGGACTTTTCTGAAAGAAAGTAATTGTTTACCTTTTATCAACAGTGATGAAACGCGATGATGGATTTTTTGTTTTTGTTTTTTTTTATTTACTCTGGAAATGTCGTTGCCAGCGACTTGACTCCTGCCAAACAAACCATGTCACATCATCAGGAGCTAAAACAAATATCTTGAGGATAACTCATATTGTTCAGGTGAAGGTGTGTGTGTGTTGAAGCATCTCGCTCCAACGCAGGAAGGTTAGTAAAGTGAGGCAGATTAGTAAATCCAAAGCTTTGGTCTGGAGGAAGCAGGAACCAGCGGTGCCAGATAGCTGAAATGTTTAGCATATTTTCCATACTTAGTGTCCTTTTTGATTTGATCACTCGTCTGCTGATTTGCTTTTATATTGACTTGCTCTGAGTACAAGAGGTTCTTCGGGTTTTTTTGGAGGCTTTAGGCGATTTGGCAACTTAACAAAACTTCTCCTCATTTGGACGTCGATTCCTCTTTCCCAAAACAATAAGTTGAAAACAAAAACCGTGAACGTATAAGATAATAAATACTTCTAGTCTCTTGAAAACAAGTAAACTACTAAATTGAAAATAAAATACAAACATCAACATTAAATTACAAAACAAAATAATGCTTATAGCTAACGTTTAGCATTGCTAACACATAACATCACCAACTTTTAGCATTGCTAATGCTTAACGTCTCTGATGTTTAGTGTTGCTAACGTTTAATGTCGCTAGCACTTAACATTGCTAACGCTTAGCATCCCTAAAGATTAGCATTGTTAACGCATAACATCACTAAAGCGTAACGTTGCTAACGTTTACTGATGCTGATGCTTAGCATCTCTTGTGTTTAGCATCGCTAACGTTTAGTGTTGCTTAGCATTGTTGACGTTTAGCATCGCTAACGCTTAGCGTCCGTAACGTTTAGCATTGCTAATGTTTATTATTAGCATAACTACTAAAGTTTGTAATAAACACTAGAAACATGAGTTCAATCTGCCAAAAGAGGAAAATATACAAAATACTAATAATCATTTTATTTCTGTTACTTTGTAATCATTTGGGGCTGTGATCATAATCAAAACATAAGTTTTGATTAATTGCACAAATCCGATTTCATTGTAACCTCTTGTAAGTTACGAACTGTTTGGTTTGACCAGGAGGGAACAGACTCAACAGAGTAGAGCAGGTAAAAAGTCCAAAATCAGAGTCTTTACTTCCCAGGAACAGAGCCTGAGGTCGTACACAGGCTGACAGTCAGTGAAACAATCAACACCAGGGGCAAAAAAAAAAAAAAAAAATCAGGAAAAAGGTTAAAGGTCAGGAATGCCTGAAAATCTCGACTAACAGGTAACATCAAGACAATCTGGCAACTTAAAGGTGCAAGGACCAGACTATATATATATATATATAGTGATATATATATATATATATATATATATATATATATATATATATATATATAGTTACTTTTAAGTTACGATGTCACCGACATGAAGTTTCACATACGTGAAATATATGATATATTTATAGAAATATAGATATAGATTGTAGTGTTGATTAGGTCTAGGAGGAATACTGTCGTTGCACAAGTGTGTGACTTTCTTTTGTGTTGAGAACAGGTCAAATCACTGCAGAATAGCACATTGAATAGATTCTTCCCTTGTGACAGATTTGATTTTTTTTTTTTTTCTGTAAACATTCGCCAAAGTGATGAATCAGCTGTAATTATATGGTTTGATTCAGCTTCGCTTTTTCGTTGTGTTGCAGTAAAGAACGATCCTTTGAGATTTGATTTCACGGTTTGACATTTGTGTATTTGTCTTATATTCATTTTAACCGCTGCATTGCAACACTGTTCACTATGCTGGTCTTTATAAAAAGACAAAAAAAAACCATTCATATTGTTTAGGTTTAAATCACAAGTAATCGTTTGTTAAACATCCAACATTTAGACGTGATATGAAAAACTGATGCTTTTACTTGAAAAATTACTTAAAGTAACAGTAATTTTATTATTATTTGAAGTAATATATAGTTTGACCGTCTTTTGTTTTCACAACCAAATAGTTAACAATGAAAGTAAATGGGGCAGTCAGCCAAACGTATCTAAATTGTCATTTTTTTAACCACTAATAAAGCTCAAAATATCACTTCACTTCAGCAGTAGCATAAATAGGGTCCCTACACATAAACTGAACTATTGATAACTTAGTAAGTGAACTGAGAGTTTATTAAAAAGACTATTTTAAAAGACTTAACCAAAAGCGAGAAAATTGATGAATCTGCTGATCTGGAACTCCCTTCATCACCAGTTGTTATAAAAACAAGATGGGTAAGTAAAAATTTAGCAATTTAGATGTGTTTGGCTGGCTGCCCCATTTACTTTCATTGTTAACTATTTGGTTGTGAAAACAAAAGACGGTCAAACTCCCAAATATTACTTCAACCAACGTAAAATATCTCTCAACAGTGTTTGATTCGTGGTAAAATAGACCCTGGGTTCAAATTACACTGGATCACCACAAGAGTTCATAATCATCTGTATCACTTCATTTCTTCCTCTAAATTTATTTTCAGCGTCAGAATTGAAACTGAACTGTAGTTGTCTTTGCAGCGTTGGCACAAAACCACTTCCTCTCGCAGAGGCTTGTGGGCTGCTCTGTGCCATGTGATTAATATGTGACTGGATCATTAAAATGTTTCACACTCTTTCCTCTTCACTCTTAGAGATTTAAGACATTCTTCTCCATTATGGCTTTAATGAGTACAGCAAATGAACCAACTGAGAACTTTTCTTAAGCATTTCCACTAAGGACTTAGATACTGGGTCTAGTAGTGAGGAGAAGGTTCCTACAGATAAAGCAAAGTGTCGTTAACTTTGTAAATGTGCAGACAAATTCTATAGAAGATTGTTGATGAAGTCAGAAGTCGTTTTCCTGTCGACGCCATCTTGAAAGTCTGTAAATTGTCGATTGTCGATTGTTGAATGAACATTGCTACGAACACTCTCGGTTGGCGTCAGTACAGGAGTTTTTCCATCGAAACGCACAAAATCTTATCAGTTTGTGTCAATACAGACGAGTGTTGAAGTGGAAATAGAAAGGGAGCTGAATATAACAACATAGTCGACTCTTACGGACTTTCAAGATGGCATCGACAGGCGTCTGTACATTTACAAAGTTGACCACACGTTGGTTTGTCTGTAGGAGCCCTCTCCTCACTACCGCACCAGTCACATGTTATTTAGAGTCTTAGTTTGTCTCCACTCAACACTGTTGTCATAGACCTTTAGGAACTTTCTCAGAACTCATTATCATCTGTAAATAGACCTAGAATGACTGTAACTCTTGTTTTTTCCCTTTAATGTTAATTTTAGTCTAATAAATTTAACCACTAATAAAGCTCAAAATATCACTTCACTTCAGCAGTAGCATGAATAGGGTCCCTACACATAAACTGAAGTAGTTTATGAAAAAGACTGTTTTACAAGACTTACCCAACAATTGCTGATGAAGGATGTTCCAGATCAGCAGATTTATCATTTTCCTGAACAACAGGCCGATGTGTCGGTGAATAGTGAGAAAAATAATGAATCTGCTGATCTGGAACATCCTTCCTCATCAAAAAATGTCAATTTAGATATTAGTGGCTGACGGGCCAGCTTATGTTCACTGTTAACTATTTGGTTGTGAAAACAAAAGATGATCAAACTTGATAATCGAACTCAAAAATGATGAATCTGCTGATGTGAAACAACCTTTATCACCAGTTGTTATAAAACAAGACGATGGGTAAGTCTTGTAAAACAGTGTTTTTAATAAACTGTCAGTTCACTTACTAAGTTATCAGTACTTCAGTTTATGTGTAGGGACCCTATTCATGCTACTGCTGAAGTGAAGTGATATTTTGAGCTTTATTAGTGGTTAAAAAAAATGATGATTTAGATACGTTTGGCTGGCTGCCCCATTTACTTTCACTGTTATCTTTTTGACGATGAAACTCGATATTACTTCAACCAACGTAAAATATCTCTTGAGGGGTTGTTTGACTGGTATTCGTGGTGAAATAGACTCTGGGTTCATGTTACTCTGAACCGTCACTTTAAACAATTAATCAATCAATTAATTTCTCTTCATGAATGTAACAATGTGACAAATATTGTTGATTTGAAGAAATTGCTGCACTTGTGAAATTAATTACATAGACACAGCTACTCTTTTGTCTAAATTACACACTTATACAAATGTCCAACTTTGCTGTTTCAGTCGTTTAAAGTTTAAAAACAGGTAACTCCTTACAACCAACTGACTGCGGTGGGTTATTTTGTTGTTATTTTGTTTTTTTCCAGTGCTTGCCTGCAGACACGTTGGCTATCTACAGCATTAGTGAGCAGTCCCGGTTGGACGGGCAGGGTTTGCAGGAGCTTTGTCCCACCATGCTGCAGCAGTTGGACGCCGGCACTTGCAAGGGACAAAAAGAGGAGACGCTGAGCGGCGACGCCTCCCCCAGGCCTACGGATGCTGAAGGTGAGCGCTGACTTGTTAATAAAAGCCTCTCATAACACTGAAGATGTTTATGTCGACTTATTTGTTTGAGAAATCTTCCCACAGCATCTTTTATCTCTTCTTCCAGTGAGTTTTTCCTGTCCAAATGTGTGTGTTTGTTGCCTGGAGAAACTGATATCGTGATGTCCCCAAAGGAGGCTCAGATTGCTTTTTTTATGTATTTATTTATTTTTTTCCAAATTGGCTTTAACATCAACACATCCTTTAAGACTCCACTGTCCTGCTTCAGTCAGCAGAACCGGTATAGAGGTCCAGGTATCGACAGGAAACGGATCTGGGCCACAAACTGCTCTTCTGTCATTGGCTGCTGCTTCGCTGTAACTGTAACTCTACACAGACTGCTGACTGCACACACACACACACACACACACACACACACACACACACAGTAGGACGTCCTTGAAAGTCCTGGAAACCATTTTTGGCATGTGTACTGAAATTTAACAAGCCTTTTTCTCAACTTTGAAGTCAAAAAAAAAAAAAAAAAGCGAGTTAATGACAGAACAGTCAAATCTGAAGCAGCGCAGTTTGTGCAAAGAAAGGAAAATAAATACAAATAACTAATTATAGCTCGTTATTTTCTGCGGCGCCTGTGGGCATCGCTCTCTATCTGTCTATCTTTTATAAACTTGGCGAGCTGAGCTATTTTGCGGACGTCAGCTCTTCTACCTTTCTACCTTGTTTATCTTTTCTTTCTCCGTGTGAAGGAGAAATGTGCCCCGAGCTCTGGCTCTTTTTTTTTTTTTTTTTTTTTCCACTGACAAATTTATTTTTGCCCTTATCATCCACCGTCGGCAGCTTACTTTGGCTCCGGAGCGGTTTTTTTCCATCCAGGTTGTGGCAGCAGGGAGGCCTGTTTTTACCGCAGATTTTTTCTGTCCTGATCCTGATAATATATCCTATTCCCCATCAGAATATCGTATATCATCTGTAAAAACTTGCTAATACTTATTTCTAAACCTGTCTCAGGATTAAACCTTTTTTATTATCGACAACCGGAACAACCGGAAGTAACAAACGATGATCTCAACATGTTTTTTTTAACGGTGAATCGTCACCGGACACAATGTTAATCGTGGTGATCGTCTGCCGTCTTGTCTCCAATCCTGATCAATAATCAAAGTCTGGCTAGTGCTGATGTGCTACGTAGCCAAGATGGCGTCACTGATGATGAGAAGCGTCCGTCGTTCCAGGATCAACTTTCTGACTTTAATGAGCGAAACCATCCGGGTATTGACGCTAAACTGTGTTTTAACATTTTACTAGTAATTATGAACACACTGAAAATAGTAAGTGTAAGTGAATTGAGACATGTCTCAATCAGTCAGTGAATCAGTAAAATGATTAATTGATGCAGTAAAGCATCTTATTTATAGTGGATGTTGAAAAATGGTTTAAAATCTCATTCCACGGTCAACGTCACTTGACTAAATATGTCTGAATTTAAAGCAGAACTTCAGTGTTAAATGATGATGATGATGATAAAATGATTAAATTATAATATCCTGAGTTGGATCAATATGTGGGAACAACCCGTTTACATGTTACGTTTGAGACGTTAAGTTTTTAATTCACTTGATATCACACTTTTGTTTTTTTCTGCGGTTACACTAAACCACGACTCGAGCTGAACCCAGATCAGCCGTCTCCACCGGCCTCTTGTTTTTGTTTTTTTTTTTTTCCTTCACGCCGCAGAGTAAATCATTCATCCCTCAGTCATAACCTCACCTCACTTAACCTTCCATTTCACAGATGGCGCAGAAAAAAAGATAATCATTGTTTTTTTTTCCCTGCAGGTGTCTATCAAGGCAGTTCGTTTACACGCTGCTCATGTTTGAGTTCAAGCAAATAACGATATTTCTTTCTCAAAGTCTTGTTTATAGTTAAGTTAAAGGTGAACTGTGTCGCATTTGAACCAATATTCTACTGTTACAGTCTTTGAGTTGAAAAATCAACCGTTTCTTTATCACTACTGAGTTAAACAGACGTAGTGTTGTGTCTGTTAATCCTGGTTGACACTCGTCGATCTGAGTCTCAGACTCTGTTGTGATCGTCAGCAACTTGTGTTCCCATGATCTGGAGTCTCAACAACTGGTCTGAGACCTGTAGTGTTCACACTACAAGACTACAAGACACCGTGACGTCACCAAACTATACGTCTGGTCACGTGAACTAGACAGGATGTAGCTGCTGCTTCTCACCGTGATTTACAGCCGTTTATTGTGATTTACAGCACCGGTGAAGACCGACACAGACTAAACCACTAAACCAGAGTGTAAACATCACAGCAACACGCTGGAGCACCGTGTGAAACACGCTATCACAATCACAACTATTAACACAAATTCAACCAATCATTGTGGATATTCCTGAGGTCTTTGACTGGTGACCACTACAGTCCAGGAGACTGACTAAACCACTAAACCAGCATGTAAACATCACAGCAACATGGTGGTTTTCACAGGAAGTAGAGACATTTAGGTGTGAAAACACAATCTATCACAATCACAACTATTAACACAAATTCAACCAATCATTGTGGATATTCCTGAGGTCTTTGACTGGTGACTACCTATAGCAGCTACAGTCCAGGAGACTGGACTAAACCAGTAAACCAGCATGTAAACATCACAGCAACACGGTGGTTTTCATGGTGGAGCTGAAACCAGCAGCAGACCTCCCTGGTACCAGGTAACATCTGGATCAGACGCGGGGAGTTTGTAGAAACTGAAACTGAAACAAAAAGTTAAAACGTTAAACGTTAAAACGCCAGACTTTTAAACGTGGTTGTGAGTGAATCAGTGAGACGGCAGCAGCATTTATCTCACATCCCTCCTCTGATTGGCTGTCGCTCTTTGTCAGTCTCTTCCGACTCCTCCAGTTTTCTAACATGACAGATCCAGTCCTGGTCTCAGACCAGGTCCCGACGGCCTCTGATGGAGTCGTTAGGGCCGTTCACACATTATGATGATTAACTGATGATTCACCAACCATCAGAGGACCAAGTCCACCAGACACCACCACTGGAATCGATGGTGAAGTTGACTAGTGTCAACTAGGATTTAAGACTCTTGTCTGTTGTTGCATTGGGCTTAGAAAGAGATGTTCAACCTCTTTAATGACACAACAACACTGTTTACTTTGATGTTAGAAATCTGCCCCATTCACTTTGATTATTAGCTGCATCTTTATCGCCACATCTCCACTAACGTAGCACCGATTTGTTTAATTTTTTTGTCAACTGACATTAATCAAAGACTCCAACAGTAGAATATAGGTTCAAACGTGTCGGAGTTCACCTTTAAGACGCTTGTCTGCTTTTTAAACCAGGTTAATTGCCAATTACACAACAATCACATGTTGATTTGTGACAGATAAAATGTGTTTCGCATGATTTTAAGTGTCAGAATTTCACATTCGTTTGCAGTCGCAGTAACATACATTATGCATCGTGCAGTTTGTTTTAACGTTGCACCTTCCTCTTCCTTCTCACCTCTCTGGCAATTCCAACAACTCCACCCACCGCTCTCTCAGTGTGGGGCTTTTCTTTTGTCAGTGTGACTGTGATCAATGTCTTCTCCCTCACCGGAGTCTTCATCGTTCCCCTGATGAAGACGCGCTTTGTGAATAACGTGCTCACCTTTTTCATCGCGCTTGCCATCGGCACGTTGTACTCCACTGCCATCCTGCAGCTGCTGCCAGAGGTTTGCCATCTATCCATACACCACCACCACCTTAACATCTCACACAAAGAAAACACCAGACGCTGACGCTTTAGTTCACTGTGGAGTCACACGGCTGTTTAGAACAAAAAACTAAAAAAATAAATCCTTGCACCTTTGGCCAAGCGCTCTTTTGTGCTATCTCTTTTCCTTCCTGCCTGTGTTTTTTCCTCTGTGGTGTTCTCGGGCTCTAATAGGCACTGTGGAAGGATGTGGTTTTACTCTACATCACATTGAGTGTTTTTGTGTGTGTGTGTGTGCTGGAAATTGCTGCTTAACATCCCGGATAAGGCCATAATGATGTTTTCCAGTCACAGTTTCATCCGTTTCTGTTTGTGTGAGACGATCGCGCGTTAAAACGTCCTTCAGGTTGAAACGTAATGCAACCCCCCCTCACCCTCCTCTCCTTGTTAGCAGCGTCTCAACTGCTGCTGTTGGGCTATTTAAAGTTCATTCGCCCCCCTTTTTTTTTACGTCTGCAGTCCTTAGCTTGAGTTTAGCCCCAGGCTAGGACACACCTGAGTGCACTAGGACAAGGTTTTTGTAGTGTGTGTGTGTGTGTGTGTTTGTTTGTGTCCATCCTGAAAGAAAATGCATGGGGGTCCGAACACTTAAATTGCTTCAAAGGTCAACCAATTATCTTCACTTGCAAATTAAAGGTGGAAAGGTGGTGTCATCTTCTACTAATCTGACTCCCATTGTCTCTCTTATCTCATGTTGGTTTTTAATTAAATTAAATTCAATGCATCCTTTCTTTTCAGGTGATAACTGGCTTTTGGTGTTTTGGTAATTTAATCTGATAACAATTAATTTCTGTACTAACTACCTGATTTTTTTTTTTTTTTCCCCCCTCCTCCCTTTTTTCGTCAACCTTCCTCCTTCGCGCCACCTCTCCCTCGATCAGTGTGGGGTTATGGGATCCTGTGCGTGACACTGATCTCTCTGTGTTCGCTGGTCGGGGCGAGCGTGGTGCCCTTCATGAAGAAAACCTTTTACAAGCGACTCCTGCTCTACTTCATAGCCCTGGCCATTGGCACGCTCTACTCCAACGCCCTGTTTCAGCTCATCCCAGAGGTAGTGTCGATGCCGATGTGACTCACGTAGCTGCAGCTTCCTCTAAGTGTCTCAGTGCGGGGTTAGACTAAAATTAACATTAAAGGGAAAAAACAAGAGTTACAGTCATTCTAAGTCTATTTACAGATGATAATGAGTTCTGAGAAAGTTCCTAAAGGTCTATGACAACAGTGTTGAGTGGAGACAAACTAAGACTCTAAATAACATGTGACTGGTGCGGTAGTGAGGAGAGGGCTCCTACAGACAAACCAACGTGTGGTCAACTTTGTAAATGTACAGACGCCTGTCGACGCCATCTTGAAAGTCCGTAAGAGTCGACTATGTTGTTGTATTCAGCTCCCTTTCTATTTCCACTTCAACACTCGTCTGTATTGACACAAACTGATAAGATTTTGTGCGTTTCGATGGAAAAACTCCTGTACTGACGCCAACCGAGAGTGTTCGTAGCAATGTTCGTTCAACAATCGACAATCGACAATTTACAGACTTTCAAGATGGCGTCGACAGGAAAACGACTTCTGACTTCATCAACAATCTTCTATAGAATTTGTCTGCATATTTACAAAGTTAACGACACTTTGCTTTATCTGTAGGAACCTTCTCCTCACTACTAGACCCAGTATCTAAGTCCTTAGTGGAAATGCTTAAGAAAAGTTCTCAGTTGGTTCATTTGCTGTACTCATTAAAGCCATAATGGAGAAGAATGTCTTAAATCTCTAAGAGTGAAGAGGAAAGAGTGTGAAACATTTTAATGATCCAGTCACATATTAATCACATGGCACAGAGCAGCCCACAAGCCTCTGCGAGAGGAAGTGGTTTTGTGCCAACGCTGCAAAGACAACTACAGTTCAGTTTCAATTCTGACGCTGAAAATAAATTTAGAGGAAGAAATGAAGTGATACAGATGATTATGAACTCTTGTGGTGACCAGTGTAATTTGAGGGATATTTTACCACGAATCAAACACTGTTGAGAGATATTTTACGTTGGTTGAAGTAATATTTGGGAGTTTGACCGTCTTTTGTTTTCACAACCAAATAGTTAACAATGAAAGTAAATGGGGCAGCCAGCCAAACACATCTAAATTGCTAAATTTTTACTTACCCATCTTGTTTTAATAACAACTGGTGATGAAGGGAGTTCCAGATCAGCAGATTTATTAATTTTCTCGCTTTTGGTTAAGTCTTTTAAAATAGTCTTTTTAAGAAACTCTCAGTTTACTTACTAAGTTATCAATAGTTCAGTTTATGTGTAGGGACCCTATTCATGCTACTGCTGAAGTGAAGTGATATTTTGAGCTTTATTAGTGGTTAAAAAATGACAATTTAGATACGTTTGGCTGGCTGCCCCATTTACTTTCATTGTTAACGATTTGGTTGTGAAAACAAAAGACGGTCAAACTCCCAAATATTACTTCAACCAACGTAAAATATCTCTTGAGGGGGAGTTTGACTCGTATTCATGGTGAAATAGACCCTGAGTTCAAATTACCCCAGACCATCACTTTAAAGTTGTAATGAAACTTACTTTATAATCTTTTACCCTCATTAATCAACTCTGGCATCTCATTTACCCAAAGTTTAATAAATCGGCTCAGGTGGAGAAGCTTAGGTGAACGTAAACACGCTGAACTACAAAGCCAGCCCGGCGTAACCTGCAAATATGAGCAGTTAGTCTACTAGTATGTTGTTGTTGTTTCTTTTTCTTCTAAATGACGGCGTAAACACCCGTCGTCAGCGGTTTTATAGCTGTTGTGCAATTCACAGCATCAAATCACACAGAAAATTTTGATTTATGAGGCGTTTTTGTGTATGCGTGTCTGCTGTAGAGGAGAGGTTCACATACATAATTCAACACGTCTCTCAGATTACACTGTGAAATGAAATATATCACCGCGGTATCTTAAAAAAAATAAAGGGTGTCGGATATTATTCTTCACTTATTCATGAAACGAAGGACAAAAAGTGAAATCATGCCGTGAGTTTTTCCACACAAACAAAACCTGATAAATCGAGATCATCTCACGGTAATGTTGTTTGATAAATGCTGATAGAAATATGTGTCACCGGCCTAACTCCTGTCTTCTCTCCAGGCCTTCGGTTTCGACCCCATGGTGGATTTCTACGTGTCCAAGTCGGCCGTGGTGTTCGGAGGCTTTTATTTGTTCTTCTTCACCGAAAAGGTCCTCAAAGTTCTTCTCAAACAGAAACAAGGGGTGAGATTCTTTCACAGCCGCCAAAAGTGGAAATTCAAACATCAAACCTTTTTTTAAACAAGATTTCAAAGGAAGAGGCAAAGTATCAGTTTGGTGCCGAAAAGGTGACGTTCAGCAAATACAAGGTTTGTGTCCCTCGTCAGACCATCTGCTGCAGGATCATCACCCGCTCTAAAAAAAAACGACTCTAAACCGAGACTCTTGTACACTAGTACGCTATAGTGCTGACAAATAACAATCAAAGTTGAAGTCATGATTATTTACCAAGTTGAAACAAAAAAAAAAAAAACAGTGAATGTATAAAATAATAAATACAGTGACTGATGTTGTTACTTCTAGTCTTTAAAAATCAAGTAAACTACTAAACTGATATTAAAATACAAACATATACGTTAAATTACAAAATAAGTAACGCTTGTAGCCAACGCTTAGCCTTGCTCACACATAACATCACTAATGTTTAGTGTCATCAATGTCTAGCATTGCTGACGTTTAATGTTATTATTGTTTAGTATTGCTACTGTTTAGCCTCGCTAACGCATAATGTTGCTAACATTTAGTGTCTCTGCTACTTTTGCTAATTAACTTTTGCCACTTTTGCTAACGTTTAGCCTCGCTAATGCATAACACCGCTAACATTTAGTTTGCTAATGCTTAGTATTGCTAACGTTTAGCCTCATTAATGCTTAGCCTCGCTAATGCATAACATCGCTAACATTTAGTTTGCTAATGCTTAGTATTGTTAACGTTTAGCCTCGCTAACGCATAGCATCGCTAAAATTTAGTTTGGTAATGCTCGTATTGCTAATGTTTAGCCTCACTAACGTTTAGCCTCGCTAACACATTTCATCAGTAACTTTTAGCATTGTTAATGCTTAGAATCGCTAACGTTTAGTATCGCTAACACTGCTAACTCTCAGCATAACACTTGTCCAAAATTTGTAGTAAACAGTAGAAACAGAGTTAAATCTGCTGATATTCTATAATACTACAACTAAATTACTACTACCGAATACTAGTAATTGTTTTGTGTCAATTACTTTGTTTTCATAACCGTTTGGGGCCGTAATCGAAATCCAGACACAAGTTTTTATTAATTGCGCGTCTCGAAAACCACGATGGACAAAAAGTCCAAATATAAAATGTTACAGACGTTTGCGTTTGAGCTGGTGGTCAACAACAGTTGAAAGTCGACCACCGGGAATAGACCGAATAAATTAACACGCGTACGATTGAATTCACGTCTGTGTCACAGTTTCAACAGCGCCGTACTTTGTGCGTTGGCCTCACACAGTCGGTATTTTTGGCTGCGTTAAACTGCTTGTGTCCAAGGTCAATGCACAAAGACAAGCCAGTGTGATGTGGATGAAACCAGGACTCCACATCAGAGAATATAATATGATATAATATAAAATAATCTAGTGTCTTGGTTGAAGTTTCCTAATATTTTAACGTTTATAACAATATGACGATGTTTAACAAATTAGTTATACTGCAGTTTTAAATCTAGTGATCATTATTTTTGATTGTTTTTTGATAATTGTTTCTAGAATTAATGAAAATACTGAAAATTCGTGTTAAACACCCTTTATTGCCAGACCTCTATCTTTTAATTGATTAACATGTACGAGATAAAAACATTAAATGAAATAAAATAATAATGACAATTAAAAATTATCAACATGTACCAATTAAAAAATTCAAAAAAATCATGTGTCAAATAATAAATAAGATATAAAATAACATCTAAATGATCAATGTTTATTAATATATAAATATAAAATAAAAATATTTAAATAATATTCTATAATAAAAGTCAAAATTATCAACATGCCTGAAATGAAATAAGTCATATAAAATAATAAAACTAATAGACAACACTACTGTAATGAAAAGTAAATTGTTCAGCTAATAATCAGTAACAGTTCCAATAAACACTTACGACACAATAAACCTGCGAGAAACTACAATAAATATCGTCTCAGATAAAAAAATGAATGAACTAGCAAACGATGCAGTTAAATTATTAACGTCGACATGGTTCATTCGTCTATTAACTCAAAATAAACCTTTGTTTCATCGTCATCGGGCCGTCATCAGTCGTTTCCTCGGATCAGTGTTTGCCCCGGGCGTTATTTTGACGTTCGGTGTAATTGTTTCCACTTGCGTTAGCGGCAGGTTTGACCAGTAAGGCGGGATGTTTGCTTTTCAGTAACCGACGAGTTCTTCAGACACGTGTTTGGACGATGAGTTACATCTTCGCACGCTGCTTGATAGTGATCCACGTGTTGTTACGTTTGTTAATGTGGGTGTTACGCGCGGCTTTGTTTGCGCAGACGGATCCGCGTTTGTGAAAGTCTTTTGTACGTTCGATGCCGCAGGTGAATCAAGTTCACAGCTCTGCCCTCGGGAGTTTGCATAAAACATACACACCCATCAGCAAAAAAACTGGTTTGTACTGTTGTAGTTAACTGGAAAATGTGACTTACGTAGCTTTGTCTTTGATGAATTAATATGTTTGTTCATTAATCCGCTTTGGTTAATTATTTATGAATTAATTTAAGTTTTCTTATCAACATTACTTATGACTCATGACGCTACAGACTCATTAAATAAGTTAACTTGTATGTTTCAAAATGAAAAAATTTAAAAAAAAAGAAAGAAATATTTAATTAAAAAAAATATTTTAAAATTAAAAAAAAATATTTAAATATTATTAAATATATATTTAGATATTTTATATATTTATGATAAATAAATAAAAACAAATAAATAACAAATAAAATAAATAAAAACAAATAAAATATGTTGCCAATTGAATGATAGCATTTTTATTCAAAGAAAAAAAAAAATATATATATATATATATATATATATATATATATATATATATATAAAATAAACGATTTAAAAAATAAAAATTTAATTTTCTGGCTATTATTTAATGTGTAGTAATTACCTCATGTAGGAGCTAAGATATAATATTATTGTGATAGTTTACTTCCTCGTCAATAGTTTATTGTTTATTTATTTCTAACATCCAGCCAATGAATGTCACTTTGTTTCATTGATAGAAGGATAATGAAGTATTTTTGTCATTTATAGAAATAGGAAGTCATCTTCTGCCAGTGTCGTTCTCTTTTTCTTTGTTCGACAACGAAAGAGTCCAGTGAAAAAAGCAGGACAGATTATAGGACTGTTGCTCCACCTTGTGGTTTCTCTGCTTTGGTCTAATCAGTTTAACACTGCGACCTGTTGATCCAATTACCGACGCTCTCTGATCCACACCGACGCTAAACCTCCACGTTGCTCTCGGACTCATTGATCCACGGGTCCTACACAGTCTGGAAAAGTTTTGAATTTGATTTTTAGTCATTTCCAGGTCTGGATAAGTCTGGATAAAAAATATTGAATTAGGGTGTGGAGAACTATTTATGTTTCCAGTTCTTTTGCCGCTCAGTGATTCATACGTCAGCAAAATCACTTCCTTCTTTTATTTTGGAAGATGCAGGAAATGATTAAAAAAAACCCTCCAACATTGCCGCTAAAGACCAAGAGACAAACAGTATCCGGGCAGAGTTCACTCTAACAACAGGCTGCTGCGTCCAGGTCCGTTTAATGGCTTTATTCCTTTGATTTTTAATTAATCCATTTAGACCTGAGAACGCCAAAACGCTAAAAAGGAGCCTTTGTAACATGTGTACAACCTTCAAAACAGAATTGTCAACGCCTATTAAAACCTTATTTTCTCAGATGCAGGAGCCGCCTTAAAGGTATATACACACAGATGTGTTTCCAGGTCTAAATGGGTTAATTGTTAAAGTCTAAGTACAAAGGGGGATCAGCTAAAATAAAACAACTTGATTGATTTTTAGAAAAGCTGCCACGAAATTAAGCAAAACAGTCTCACAAAACAGTCTCACAAAACAAACAAAAAAAAAAACGCAGATAAAATGTTTGGACCAGAGAAATGTTTTTATTTGTATGTTCAGACCAAGACTGTTGAAACGCTGGCGGCCATTTTCCTTTTGATTAAGAAAAGTTATACTGAATAAATATACTCTTGATCTGGTTAGCTAGTAGCTGGTTAGCTAGTAGCTGGTTAGCTAGTAGAAGGTTAGGTAATAGATAGCTGGTTAGCTAGTAGAATGTTAGCTAGTAGATAGTAGCTGGTTAGCTAGTAGCTGGTTAGGTAGAAGATAGCTGGTTAGCTAGAAGCTAGTAGAAGGTTAGCTAGTAGATAGTAGCTGGTTAGCTAGTAGCTGGTTAGCTAGTAGCTGGTTAGGTAATAGATAGCTGGTTAGCTAGTAGAATGTTAGCTAGTAGATAGTAGCTGGTTAGCTAGTAGCTGGTTAGGTAGTAGATAGCTGGTTAGCTAGTAGAATGTTAGCTAGTAGATAGTAGCTGGTTAGCTAGTAGCTGGTTAGGTAGAAGATAGCTGGTTAGCTAGAAGCTAGTAGAAGGTTAGCTAGTAGATAGTAGCTGGTTAGCTAGTAGCTGGTTAGGTAGAAGATAGCTGGTTAGCTAGAAGCTAATAGAAGGTTAGCTAGTAGATAGTAAAAGATTAGCTAGTAGATAGTAGCTGGTTAGCTAGTAGCTGGTTAGCTAGTAGCTAGTAGAGGGTTAGCTAGTAGATAGTAGCTGGTTAGCTAGTAGCTAGTAGAAGGTTAGCTAGTAGATAGTAGCTGGTAGCTGGTTAGCTAGTAGCTGGTTAGCTAGTAGCTAGTAGAGGGTTAGCTAGTAGATAGTCACCAAGAGGCAGGACGCTGAAATGGGACAAAAACGGGTCAGAACATCCTGAGAAAACACTCGCTTTGTGTGTTCAGATTTTATTTTTAGGCAACGTAAACAGAATTGACCAAAGTTCAAGGTGATTCAGTTTTTTACCGGAGCTTTTAAAATGAGCTTTATTTATCGTGTTTTTCTTTTTCCTTCCTCTCGTCCGTTCAGAGCCACGGCCACAGTCACTACCACGGTGGGGATCGTTACTCGACGCCCGACAGGGATATGGAGGAGGGCGAGAAGGAGAAGCTGCAGCACAACGGAGAGGCCAGCAGTCTGGCGCTGGGCAAGGTGGACGCCGGGGAGGGCGAGCTCATGCTCAGCCCCGCTCAGACACCACAGGTACGTATAAAAACATCATAATTAGTATTAATTAGTATTGTTAAAGGGGCCTCAGGAGCAGCTGGTATAACACATTCACAAGGTTTTCACTTTAATACGAGACGACAGGAAACTCCAGGAAACTAAGTTATAATTGGTCCATTAAGTTCATGATTAAAAACACTGTAATGATCTCCCACTCGCAGGTCAAGACCCTTAAGTCACAAGATAATTAAGGAGGGTAATAATGAATAATACTTCAGCTAACTTTGACCTTTACCAAGTTTCCTCATATCTCACTGTAATATAATATCACAATGTGACGACATTTAAAGCCACAGTGTGTGATTTTTTTTTTAAGGACATTTATTGACAAAAATTGATATTTTCATTCACAGCTATGACCTCATTAATTCCTAAATAATAGAAGGATGATATTGTTGATATTTCTCAGTTACGTAGAAGGAAATGTGCTTTTGAAAAAGGGGGCGGGGCTAACGAATACTTTACAGTTGGTTATGGTAAACATATGTTAGCATTATCGTCTTCTGTCAGCCTCAGCTCCTAGCTAGTACCTGGATGGTGTTAGTTTGGATAGCGGCGCTAACGCGATGCTAACTCAAGATTTTGCAAGAAGTTAGCATCGCTTATGGCGTTCTAGATTGATATCAGATTTCTCGGCTACCGTAGAAGGATGCTCTAGAAAAAGGGGGCGGGGCTAAAGAATACGCCACAGTCGGTTGCAGTATACGACCTCACCACTAGATGGGGCGTAATCTTACACATTATGTCCTTAAGACACTAATAATGATGTTATGTGGTTACAGACGGACAGGACTGATAACGTTAGCTGACTAGCTCATTGTTAGCGTTATCGTTTTCTGTTAGCGTTAGCTGCTAGCCAGTACCTGAATGGTGTTAGCTTGGCTAAGCTAGCCGACGTGATGCTAACTCAGAAGAGATCTCGCGAGAGTTTGAAAGGAGTTAGCATCGTTTATGACATCCTAGATCGAGGCTTTTGCAAATCGATATCCGATTTCTCGCGTACCGAAAAAGGGGGCGGAGCTAAAGGATGCCATTCGGTTATTTTGATTAAGTGTCTGTAGAACGTAAGAAAATACTGAAAACTACTGAAAACATCCTGATATTTGACGCACTCGAAGCAGGAAATGTTGATCATTTCTACTAGAACAATTCTAGATTAAGTAAAATAAAATAGTTGATTATTTAGTTGTGTTTTTGTTGTAGTTTGCTTGAAAACTTTGGAAATTTTGCACTTGAAATCAACATATTGTCCATCTATGATTAATTACAGTTCCAATCAAGAGTGGGAAACTACAATAGATACTTTATTTAGGTTTTTTTCTTGAGAGAAAAAAAAAAAAAAAAAAAACTCCTTGTGAGTTTTTTTAATATTCACCCGTTAATTGATCCTCCAGGACTCCCAGAGCCCGGACGGCGGCGGCCGGTCTGGAACCAGCGGCGGCGGCTGCTACTGGCTGAAGGGGACGACCTACTCCGACATCGGCACGTTGGCCTGGATGATCACGCTGAGCGACGGGCTGCACAACTTCATCGACGGCTTGGCCATCGGCGCCTCCTTCACCGCCTCGGTCTTCCAGGGCATCAGCACCTCGGTGGCCATCCTGTGTGAGGAGTTCCCACACGAGTTAGGTGAGGAGTCGTCTTTAATCTCCTGATAATCTCTCGATTGATAAATCTTTTAACTCCACGTTCATGATCTATAACTCTGTTCTGTCTGTTTACCAGGAGACTTTGTGATCCTGTTGAACGCTGGCATGAGCATACAGCAGGCTCTGTTTTTTAACTTCCTGTCCGCCTGCTGCTGTTACCTGGGAATGGGATTTGGCATCTTGGCCGGCAACAGTTTCTCCCCCAACTGGATCTTCGCTCTGGCGGGAGGAATGTTCCTCTACATCGCTCTGGCAGACATGGTCAGTGTTTGAAGTTTTCACGAAACAACGGGTGTTTACAACTAAACCTGGTGTCATTTGTAGTCAGAAAAGTAAACAAGTGAAGTAACATAAAATAATTCCTTGATCCTCTTTTTTTACTATAGTTAAGTGAGTTTATATAAAATCAGTTTGGACAAAAAGAAAATTACAAGACACAACATAATATCGAGTTTGACCGTCTTTTGTTTTCACAACCAAATAGTTAACAATGAAAGTAAATGGGGCAGCCAGCCAAACGTATCTAAATTGTCATTTTTTAACCACTAATAAAGCTCAAAATATCACTTCACTTCAGCAGTAGCATGAATAGGGTCCCTACACATAAACTGAAGTACTGATAACTTAGTAAGTGAACTGACCATGAAAATAAGTTTGCACATCTGCACATTTCATGTCAACTATGCTATCAATGTATGTATTTATGGATGTGCCTCAAAAGCCTATAAGGCCTTATGGCATAAGAAAAAATTAGAAAATTAAGGTTTTTACCTTAATGTGGCAGCAATAGCCCTACACCTTCTTCCAACGAGCCTGTGTGAAAGTCTGTTCTTAAATATAACCATCAACTGAAGAGGCACTCAAGCAATTTTAGCGTGTTTACTTCACACTTTGGGTCAAGATTCACAAACCCATCATCCCTAACTTCTAGTGATGATATATTTAGCCCAATCCCATTTCTCTTCTTCTTACCCCTCGTCCCTTGAAAGTGTTGAGGTGAAAACGTTCCTCTCCTTTACCGTCACACGTCAACAGACGAGTCTCCATGACGACCAAATGACAACAAACAAACAAAGATGGCGTCTACAGACTCGTTTACGTCCGTCGAGTCGTCGACGGATTAAAAACTGACGAGACGTTTATGTTGCTGTGTTATCCTGTTATCAGATGAATGGAAAACGTTAGCATAGTGACGACTAGCGATCGCTAAGCTAACGCTAACATTAACGAATGTTATTGATTAGCGGGTAGCAATAAGTTAGCCTAATTAGTTAAATGTATTGATTGGTTTTTTAATTACATCACTAACTTTTTTGACAAGTGCATCCTTGTCCTGGTGCATGCTGGGAAATTTCTCACTCCCCTTCGTTGTTTGAAGTGCGGGTCCCGGGATTAGCTTCGAAAAACGAGATCGGCCTTTAACTTCACCCCCACCCCTCTGTCTCTCTCTCTCTTTTGTTTTGTTTCGACAGTTTCCGGAGATGAACGAAGTGAGTCGCGAGGAAGAGGACGCGGGCGGCAGCAGCTTCCTTCTCACCTTCGCCATCCAGAACGCCGGCCTGCTCACGGGTTTCTCCATCATGCTCCTCCTCACCACTTACTCCGGACAGATCCAGCTGGTATAAGGATGAACTCCGTCCCCGCGTAAAAACGACGTCACCCACCCCTCTCCGCTCTTTACACCTTTTTCCCCTTTGGCACTTGAGTTCTTTTTTTTTTTTTAGGACCTTAGAGTTTTTGGAGATTGGAAAACTTTTGTGTTTGTGGCTGTGCGGCAGGTACGCACGCTCCCTCGCTGAATATATCCGAGTAGCCGTTGTTGTGAAGTTCCCACATGCAGTAAAGTAGATGAATCCAGGTGAAAGGGTGGCTGAACATGAGCCGACGTGCAATACTCACCCTCCAAAACTGCTCTCTTACTCCCCCTCACTACTGATCGGCCATTTCTGGCTCCTGCTCTTATTCCCTCGGCGGACGTCGTGGAGTTTTTTTTTTTTTTTTTTGAATATTATTATTATTTCATTAATCCTCTTTCCCTGCGGCGTTTCCTCAGGAGGTGGGAAAAGCACAATCAGGTAACAGCAGCTGTATTAATGACGTGTTTGAGTCTTTATCTTTCTTCTTCGAGGCTTTAACGCTCCCGCCCCCTTTTCCTTCCTTTTTCTTTCATTCCACACCAGAACCAAATTATTACAGACCTGAACTGGAATTTTAATAATCAACTGTCTACTTCATACTGACTTCTAGCTGGACTTTGTTCTTTTTTTTTTTTTTTTTTGTGTGTCGATGTTATATTTTTTTACGCGTGAAAATAATAAAAAAAAAAAAAAAACAAAACAAAAAAAAACGATCAGACGTTTCGAAGACCAAAATATGGGCAGACCATTGAGAATGGTGAAGGGCTACACAGTGACAGTGACAGTTCAGAAAGGCAACACTTCCTTCCCCTGAGTGTGTGAACTCATCAGTTATCGACTTATTGATTCATCCGGATACGAATCGACGACGACGACGGCGACGACGACATCCACCCCACGCAGAGTCTCCCCACAGTTTTAACCGTCTGTGCCCTTCACTGACATTTTTCTTTTAAATTCCTCATACTCTCGAGCTCATAATTATTTATTCTGTTACAGTCTAGTCGTAGTTTTGACAAAATGCTGTAAACTGAACTCGTATAACTACGCACACTTTGCCTCTTGCTCTGGTTTGTGACTTTATCCACATTAATCATCCGTAATAATAGTAATAATAATAATAACAAAAACAATGAGGTGATATATTGTGTTAATATACTTAAGTTGTTGTAACAAGCAGCTGATTCTCTCTGAAGTTGAACCATATGGCCAAAAGTATGTAGACACATACGTTTTTTATTTATTTATTTTTTATTTAAGGCTCCAGTTTGTTCCTCTTATTCACAACTATGACCTCATTAATTAGTAAAATGTTCTGGTTTTCAATGAGTCATTTGTATATACGTAGAGCTGGTGAGTTCAGTGGTGGACCTCTTTAAATAAATACTAATAGGGATTTATCCAGTCAATCCTTTACTTTTTGTTTGAGGCAACAGTTTATAAAGGTCTTGCCCAAGTTCAACAAGACAGTGCCCCCCAGTGGATGAAGTGAAGCCCATAAAAAATGGTTTTCTATGTTTTAATTGTTATGTAAGAGACTGTAACCACATCAGTGTGGAGATTCTTTTATTGATGCAAATCTTGTGTGTCCACATACTTTTGGCCTTGTTGTTTCATTTAAATCTGAGGGAAACCGCAGTGTTTGTCATATTTTCTTTTCTTTGATATGACTTCATTTGTTTTTTGTTTTTTGTTTGTTAAAGTGACGGTCTGGAGTAGTTGAACTCAGAGTCTATTTCACCACCAATACGAGTCAAACTCCTCCTCAAGAGATATTTTACGTTGGTTGAAGTAACATCGAGTTTGACCGTCTTTTGTTTTCACAACCAAATAGTTAACAATGAAAGTAAATGGGGCAGCCAGCCAAACGTATCTAAATTGTCAAGCTCAAAATATCACTTCACTTCAGCAATAGCATGAATAGGGTCCCTACACATAAACTGAAGTACTGATGACTTTATTAAAGTTTATTAAAAACACTGTTTTACAAGACTTACCCAATGTCTTGTTTTCATCTGGACCACCCTTCACGTTGTTCCACATCAGCAGATTCGTCATTTTCTTCGCTCTTCATGGACACATCAATCTGTTGTTCAGAAAAATGACGAATCTGCTGATCTGGAACATCCTTCATCACCTGGTTCTACGGGAAAAAAAATGACAATTTAGATACGTTTGGCTGGCTGCCCCATTTACTTTCATTGTTAACTATTTGGTTGTGAAAACAAAAGACGGTCAAACTCGATATTACTTCAACCAACGTAAAAAATCTTGAGGGGGAGTTTGACTCGTGGTTCCTGGGTCCAAATTACTCCGGGACCGTCACTTTACGAATGAAACAGCCATTCACACCATAGCAGCATCATAGTTTGTGTGACTGTTTACACTACAGATCAGCATAAGTTTGGTGGGTCGTCATTGGCTCACGTTTACAGATAATCTTAACCGATTGATCGCGCAGATTTTATTATTGTTTTTTTTTCCTCTAATTTTCATTATTCCGACACATAGTAAATCTAACGTCCATTACGTTACTAGAAGTTATACACTGTTCTGGAGGTTCAACGTTGAGTAGAGATTAGAATCTGTAGAAAATTATTTATTAGAGATAGAAACTGGAAGAAATAATTGGCTGTAACATTTTATAGACCTATATAAAAAAAGAGAAAACAATAAAGAAAATAATTTCTTTTATTCCTGGATGGAAAAGGCAAGCCATTAAAACAGGTACCTCGTGGTACAGTATTACTGCTGCTTGATGAGTCTGATGTATGGAAGGTTATTTATTGTTGTTTAAGCCATAAAATATTTATTTTATGCTTTACTCCACAAGCCAGAAATCCAGTCTTTTTGTTGATATTTATATTTTTAGTATTTGTCTTTTGAATCAATGGGACAGTTGCCAGAACATATATTGAAATATGTTTAAAAAAAAAAAAAAAAAAAAAAAAAAGGACTAAAGACAGAATATCTGATCAGTTCTGATCAGTTCTGATCATCGAAACCTCAATAAACCAATCGATCGGTGGCAAACCAACCAAGTAACCAATGATTTACCTGCTGGAGGTTTTGATGATTTATCAATAATAATGTTTCCTTTAGAAGAAAGTAGAAATACTGAACCTAATGTAATTCACGTGAATCCCTCTCAGCCTTCTCTGTGTGTCATGGGAGTTCTTGTTTTTATAAACATAATTTTCCAAGAAAATCACGTGTCAAGTGTTTTCATTGAGTTTTTGTGCAAAACCACAACTAGTCCTGTATCATTTATTTAAAAAAAAAGCACCGACCTATGATGTTTTTCAGTTACACGATGATGCTAATACATATAAGAACTACAGTTGATAAAAGTCCAGTATATTAATATATTAACATTTTACTCTACGGATCTAAACTTCAACGTTTCCAAAAAATCAAATTAAGAATATACAACGTAAGTGAGCGAGTAAATCATTTTTTTTTTTTTTATAAACACTGATATTTTAAAATGAACAAACAATGATGAATCAAAATAAAATTATATATTTTATAGATTCATTTACGTGCATTTGGGTTGAAATACACATGGACTTTTATTTTGTATAAAACCCGCAAAATGAAACAATTTCATTATTTTTTGTAATTAATTTTCACCTTTGTAGATAAGCAGTATATATATAATTTATATAGCATATATAAAATTTTTTAGCAGACACGTTTAAGTTTGGTAGTTTTGTGGTAGCTCATATAATTCTACTTTTTATTTATTTATTTATTTATTTTAAATGTAACCCTTTAATGCCTGACATCAAATAATAACAGCTGTAAAATTCTCATTTTTGGAATCGGAGATGTTTATAAAACCTTCTAAAAAATGACAAAAATAAACCGAATAAAAAAGTTGTTTTTTTTTTAAATCATTTAATTAATTTTATTCTTGTTTTTTTTTCATATTTGTTTTATTTTACTTAATTGTTTATTATTATTATTTAGTAATTATTTTATTTATTTATTTTTTTTTGTAATTGTTTTTGGTTTTCGATAAGATAAAATATTCTGTAAAAATAAAAGTAAAATAATAAAAAAAAGATAATATAAAATCAAATATGATACAGTTGGTAATAAGGGGCTACTTTAATTTAATTAAATTTAAATTTTATTTTATTTTATTTTATTTTATTTTATTTTATTTTATTTTATTTTATTTTATTTTATTTTATTTTATTTTATTTTATTTTATTTTATTTAGGCTGCAGTACCCTCTGGTGCCGCCAGGTGGCAGCACCTCCGATTCACTTTTTATATTTCTATTACGTCACTTCCGGTGCTTCTAACCAACACAGGTGATGAGGAAAAAAAAAAACGGTTTAGATACCGAAACTGTAAAGCTGTGACGACTTTAAAGAGATGGCTTGAAACACTCACACTAAGGACACATTAAAAAAAAAAAAAAGCGGTAAGTGATACTTATTTTATATATTTTTAATAAAGTTTGTTGTTATTTTTTTTTTCTTTTGAAATATCCGAGTGACGCGGACGGTTATAAAGTCAACGGCCGGTTGAACTTAGCCGTTGTGTCAGCGTTAGCCGCCGTGTCCATTCATTAACGAGCTGTCACTAGCTCCTCTTTAAAAAAAAAAACAAAAAACAACGAGTTTATGTCAAAAATAAAGAAATTAACAACATGTCATTAGTCTTGTGAAGCTGTAAAAACTGTAAGTGTTTAACTTCACCCGCGTTAAGTTCAGTTAACCAGCTAACTAACTAAGCTAACTCACCAGTAGCTAAAGTTTGTTGCTTTTAGCTAAATATAAACGTGGCTCCTGCGTCGTTTAGAAGCTGTCAGGAGACTTTACGTACCTGTAAATGTGTCACAGTTCAGCTGTGAGGTTAGTTTTTAACACGGGACGACATTTGTCGAGTCATGTGAACTAAAACAATGAGGTGGTGTTGAGATAAACACCGGTTAATGTTCATTTTACTCATTAAAAACAGCAGAAATGATTATTAAATCGGTTGTAAAAGGTCAGTTAAAGTTACAAATGAACGAGAAAGCATTTGGATTAACGTGATCATCATAAAACATAATACTAATAATGATATATTTATATTGTAGGAGCTTTTCATGACAACCCAAAGTGTTGTACAGTTTAACAATATAATAGAAATTAAAACTAAAATAGCCTCGAACAATAAAAATGTCAAAAGCCAGTGAATAAAAGTGGGTTCAAGCTTTAATAACAAATAGTAAATTTGTTCTAAAACGCACAGTTAGCCGGTGTAAAGAAAATAACTAGTTATTATTCGACTTTTAACTAGTGAACTAGTTAAAACTGAGACAGTCAGACGTCTGTGTAAAGGGAGGTCAATGGGTCCAACGCTGATAAAAAATAATGAATGAGAGTCAATGGTCCAGTTTGAAATGTGTGATGGTTTTCACATATGATGATTTGTGAATTAGAGATAATCTTTGTCATGGAGAGAGCTCTGTTTAGTGACAGTCGTCTCTGACGGCTAACATTAGCTCAGCAGCTAGCTACGGCTAACCTAGGAAAACATCTGACCCGGTCAGTTTTATCACCTGCTCCTCGTTCTCTCTTCAGCCGGGAAGAGAAACTGTGACGTGACGTCACCAACAGGCTGTTTGGTTCGTAGTCGAACCAGTTACGTGTTTTCAGAAGCAGATAAATCAACAATTACACCACAAACACAGTCTTGACTCACACTAATAGTTGTCATTTAGATTAAAATACAGGATGTGTGTTCAGTTATTAAGGTTCAAAAAGATTCTTCTTTCATGTATAAAAGTCTCAGCATCTTTTGTTCATATTTGAAAGGTCGTCAAGGCTCTTTAAATTTATAAAAAAAAATAATATTGTTCTTCATAGAAATGACATTGTTAGATCATGTTTTAGTCGTTTTTCTCAGCTGATACGAGTTGATTGCGCTAAATGTTTATTATCGTAACGTGATGGCAGATATGGTGATGAAAGTTGTGATTTACACCTCTGGTGGTAAATATGTTGGAGATTAAAGAGACGCTGGAGGATCGAGGTCATGAGTGACCTTTAAATGTGAGAATCAGAAAGTGTAAATACAAATTTAAAGGGTGTGACAAATAAAATGATGCTATAAATAAAACATCACCTTGGACTTTTAGAGGCTGCAATTGACATTTTTACATTAGATATTGTTTGTTGTTTAGCCTCTGGTGGACCTGTGTTATGTTAGTTTCTTTATTTTGACTTCTTGTTGTGCGTTGGTGTAATGTTGTAGAGTAAACCAGACAAGTTAAAGTCATGGCCTGTGCCCCAGTGCCGCTGGACGAGGAGCATGTGACCGAACCCGGTCCGTTGGGAAAAGAGCGCACGCTGCCCGCGCTGGTGAGTAAACCCTCCTTCTGACAGGAACCAAAACTGAAACTCCAACATGAAAGTGAAACGACTTCTTTGTCCTTTTTTTTTTAATCTCTCATCAGCACCCGGACAGGAAGGAGGAACGCTGTTTCGTGCCTTACAAGCCTCCGCCGGAAAACGGCTCCCCCGCTGAGGTGGAGGAGTTTTTGGAATATGCCAAATTCATCACAGAGGACCTGGAGTGGCTGCTCGCACTGCCCCACGACAAGTTCTGGTGCCAGGTAAGGAACTGTTACTACATGAAGAGTCACATCATCGTTTGTTAAATCAGCCAAGAACCCAGAGTCTATACAAGTACAATATACAAGTCAAACTCCCCCTCAAGACAAGACAATGAAAGTAAATGGGGCAGCCAGCCAAACGTATCTAAATTGTCATTTTTTAACCACTAATAAAGCTCAAAATATCACTTCACTTCAGCAGTAGCATGAATAGGGTCCCTACACATAAACTGAAGTACTGATAACTTAGTAAGTTAACTGAGAGTTTATTAAAAACACTGTTTTACAAGACTTACCCAACGTCTTGTTTTTATCTAAAACACCCTTCACGTTGTTCCAGATCAGCAGATTCATCATTTTCTTCGCTCTTCACAGACACCTCAACCTGTAGTTCAGAAAAATGATGAATCTGCTGATCTGGAACACCCTTCATTACCAGTGGTTACGGAAAAAATGACAATTTAGATACGTTTGGCTGGCTGCCCCATTTACTTTCATTGTTAACTATTTGGTTGTGAAAACAAAAGACGGTCAAACTCGATATTACTTCAACCAACGTAAAATATCTCTTGAGGGGAAGTTTGACTCATATTTGTCACTTTAAAGCTGTGAATATAATAAAACCAGTAGCAAACATTGTTCAACTCCTCTTTCTTCTCCACCAGGTGGTGTTTGACGAGTCGCTGCAGAGTTGTTTGGACTCGTATCTCCGTCACACTCCTCGGAGCCTGGACCTCGCTGCCCTGCCCTCGTCCCTGGCGGTGGCCGAGATGCAGCGCTGCATCCACAGAATGGTTTTCTTGACCTTCCTGAGGATGGCGACGCATAAAGAGTCTAAGGTTCGAAGCAGCAGCAGCAGCAGCAGAGTGTGACCTATAAATGTGGAGATTATAATCCAGTGTGACTCATTGCACTTGTGTGTGTTGTCAGGAGCATTTCTTCACGCCCGCTGTGTTTGGAGAAATCATCTACAACAACTTCCTGTTTGACATTCCGAAAATTTTGGATCTGTGCATGCTCTTTGGAAAGGGCAACAGCCAGCTGCTGCATAAGATGATCGGTGAGTTATGACAACAAATAAATATGAAGCCGAACGTTTGAGCTAATGCTCATAATTACGCCCGTTTTTATTTCTTAGAAAACATCTTCACCCAGCAGCCGTCGTACTACAACGACCTGGATGAGACGTTGCCCACTGTGTTACAGGTGAAATCACACCCATGCTGTTTGTTGTTTACGTCTCTCGGTGAGATTGAAGCTCATTCTCCGTCCACCTCAGGTGTTCGACTCGGTCCTGGAGAAGTGTGGTCTCCTGTGCGAAGGAGCCACCGCCACGGAGCCGATGAAGCTCAACGCACACAGACAGCCCACTGCCATGACCATGAACCAGCAGGTCAGAGACCAACACACCTTGCACAGATAGACAGATAGATCACCTGCCCGTCGGTACGTCTGCAAGCATTTTGCGCTTTTGAGGACGTGGTGGAGGTGTCTGTCTCTATGGCAACTGTTTGAGAACCACGGCCCTATCTAGTTTTTTCGATTTTATCTCATTCATCTTTTTATCCAAACTGAGCGCCTCGCGCGTCGTCGAGCTTCCTGTATCGTCGTCAATAACGCGACATTTTCGTTTTCCTTCTTCCGCCCCAGGAGCTCGTCGATTTAATTCAGTACCTGTGTGACTCCACCACAACCATCCACGCCTTCCTGGACATCTTCCCCGCCGCCTGCTCCGCCTTCCATTCCTACGGCTTCATCAGCAGGTAGGACGGAGGGCGAATCTGGGCCGGCGTCGCCTCACAATCAGCCTCCCGTGTATAAAAACCTTCTTCTCTTTGCAGATTGACCTCGTTTTATGAGACCGCCGTGCCTGACCTGGAGAAGGCGGTGAGGAAGAGGAACTTTGATGATAAAAGGTGAGCGTCCGCTTCATGTGTGTGGACGGGGGAAAAAAAAATGTTAAATTCAAATCTAAACTCTTAAACCTTCCCGGTAGTCTTCAGAAGGACTTGTGGAAGATGTTGTCTCACTCCTGTCGCAAGATGGTGGAGGTGGTTCACCTGCTGCTGCACCACACCTGCCTACAGCCGATCCTGGAGGGGTGAGAAAGTCCCAAATGCCGCTCGTATCTTAGCAGGATTTAAACAAACCCTCATTAACACACGTAATAATTCTGCTGCTGTTTGTCGCCTCGCAGGAGGGAAAACATGCAAACATTCGCAGAGGAGCTTTTACAACATTTTACATCGTTTTTACCCGAGAAAAGGTGAGAACAACAGTTAATTTTACTCTAAGACTGTCTCAACTAAATTCCAGTACGACGCCCTGAACGTGAGCTTTAATCCTTTCAGGTTCTTGTTGGACTACGACAAGCAGTTCCCCGTCGGAGACGACATCAGCCTCCTGCAGCAGGCGCTTCCTGTCATGTATCCTTGAGAGATATATCTTCACACAATAGCACAAGCTTTAACGTCTACAAATGGACGAGGAAATCAAGGTAAAGACGGGACGCGCTGTGATTTTCCTTGACCTTTGACTTCCCTCAGAGATGAGACCAGGACGTCCTACCTGCTGCAGGGAGTGGAAAGCGCCTGGGACAGCGTGGGCCTTCGGAAACCGCAGATCCAGTCTCAGCAGACTAAAGCCTCCTCATCGCCCAATGAGGGAGCAGCGGGCGGAGCTACCGCCGCCTCGTCGGTCGCCTTTAATAGCCGGGACGGCCGAGAACCAAGAGGAGCGGAGGCCATGTTGGATGTTCCCAGAAAAGGAAACAATGTGAGTTCGCTGACTGTCGTAACTTAAAACTGTTTTAAAAATGTCTTTAATTATTTATCCGAGAAGATAAAAATCTCAAACGGAGACGCCTCATCCCGTCGGTCGGTGTGTTGTCAGGGCGCGGCGGTGTGTCCGGTGAGCACGGCGGAGCTGGAGTCTCTGCTGTCGTGCATCAGGGACCTGCTGCCCGACCTGGGCCAAGGCTTCCTGCTTGCCTGTCTGGAGGAGTACGACTACAACTCTGAGCTGGTCATCAACAACATCCTGGAGGACCGGTTGTCCCCCAACCTGGCCAAACTGGACCGAGCCATGCCGAGGTCACACACCGCTCGTTGTTTTTCTTTTCACATTTAAACCTAAAGAGCCAGAGTCAGGATTATTGTTTCAATGATTTTGTGATGACAGCTTCTTTTCTTAAGTTAATTTAAGGTTTATTTTAATTTTTTTTAACTTACTATATACAATGAAAGTGATGGTCAGGAATAATTTGAACCCTTGAATACAAGTCAAACTCCTCCTCAAGAGATATTTTACGTTGGTTGAATTAATATCGACTTTGACCCTCTTTTGTTTTCACAACCAAATAGTTAACAATGAAAGTAAATGGGGCAGCCAGCCAAACGTATCTAAATTGTCATTTTTTAACCACTAATAAAGCTCAAAATATCACTTCACTTCAGCATTAGCATTAATAGGGTCCCTACACATAAACTGAAGTATCAAAGTTTTTGAAGGGTGTTCCAGATCAGCAGATTCATCAATTTTCTGAACAGCAGGCCAATGAGTCTGTGAATAACAAGGAAAATGATGAATCTGCTGATGTGGAACACCCTTCATCACCAGTTGTTATTAAAACAAGATGCTAGGTAAGTCTTGTAAAACAACCAAATAGCTAACGTAATAGCTATTAGCTAATAGCTAAAGTAAAGTGGGGCAGTCAGCCAAATGCATGTACATCACCATTTTTAAATCAAAAAGAAAGTGATGAAGGGTGTTTGAGATCAGCAGATTAATCATTTTTCTCACTCTTAACGGACACATTAGCCTGTTGTTCAGGAAAATGATGAATCTGCTGATCTGGAACATCCTTCATCACCAGTTGTTATGAAAACAAGACGTTGGGTAAAACAGTGTTTTTAATAAACTCTCAGTTCACTTACTAAGTTATCAGTACTTCAGTTTATGTGTAGGGACCCTATTCATGCTACTGCTGAAGTGAAGTGATATTTTGAGCTTTATTAGTGGTTAAAAAATGACAATTTAGATACGTTTGGCTGGCTGCCCCATTTACTTTCATTGTTAACTATTTGTTTGTGAAAACAAAAGACAGTCAAACTCGATATTACTTTAACCAACGTAAAATATCTCTTGAGGTGAAATAGACGCTGGGTTCAAATTCCTCCGGACCGTCACTTTAATTTAGCTTTAACTCACAATTTGTGTTCTTGCATCTGTGTGTGTGTGTGTAAATAAGCTACTGGAAGTCTTGATTTCCCTTTGGGATGAGTAAAGTTTCTGTCTGTCCATCTCAGACCGGTGAAGGAGGAGCTTCCAAACGTTCTGAGCAACAGATCCAACGTTTTCGACGACGATGAGTTTGACGTTTTCCGCAGGGACCAGGTGGACATGTCCCGCGTCTGGAAGGGCAGGAGGTATTATATTATAATAAACATTATAACACTTCAGTATTGATGATGTACAGCTGCAGGTGTAACGTCTCCGTGTTCTCCCACCGCCACAGGAAAGGAGAGAGCACTCGCGAGATGCTGAACGACAAGAAGCACATAGCGGAGCAGAAAGCTCGGTACCAGGCCTACGAGACGGTGGTGGACGAGGTGGTCGTGGAGCCCAGCAGCGAGGCGGCGGCGGCAGACGCCTACGGCCTGGACGCCTACGACGACGAATACGACGACACGTACGACATGAACCAAGTGGGAGCCAACGACCTGGACGGGGACAGTTTGCTGAGCAGGAGGCGAGTTGTGGCGGCTTTTTTTTTTTTTTTTTCCGTTTTTCGAGATTCGCCGTCTTCACCTCGCATTTTTCTCACTTCGCGTTCCTGTTACTTGTCGTCGTTTCTTGCAGGCCGTTCACGATCCCACAGGTACTGAGGAAAGGAAACAAACATGAGGAGGAAGAGGATGAGGAAGAGGAGGAGGAAGAGACTTTACAGGTAGTGAAATCAGTTCGAAGGTTTTTAATTTACCGCCGTTTCAGGTTTTTAGCTTGAATTGAGACGCTGAAGTTTCCCAACTTGTGTGTTTTATTCCAGAACAACGTAAACAGGGACCAGTTTGTGCAGGACCCAGGCTCTGCTGAGAGAGAGAGCTGAAGCCAGAAGAGCAGCCATGCAGCAAAGGAAAGGGTAAAGACTGTTACATGTAGTTTTTCCATCTCTAAACAAGACTCTAATATAAGTAACTGTATTGTAAAAAAGCATCTGAGTGAAATCTGTGGTTTTCACTTCTGTAAATAAACCAGACTAGAAACTATGTTCACTTCTTTTCATGTCATCCCTCCTTCCAGTTTCCGGCCGGAGCGCACCAGCAACGTCGTGGGTCAACCCAAAGGCCGAGGACAAACCCTGGAGACATTCCTGGACCGACGCAAGAAGGAGGCCAACAAGAGCCGCGTGTCCAACCACAACCGCCGCACCATGGCCGACCGCAAGAGGAACAAAGGCATGATCCCGTCCTGAGCCGCTGGTCCAACCCCGACCGGACTGGAAGCAGGAAGAATCAGGTTGTGGTTTTGTTCCGGGTTGATGGTTCTGACTGAAGTGGGTTAGGTTCCTTGACAAGAGAAGGATTCTGAAGGTTTTCAGTCGTTGGTGAAAAGATGAAATAGTTTACAGACTTCTGGTTTTTTTTGTTATCGGATGTTTTTTTTTCCAGCAGCTCATTGAAGCGTTTGAACATCTGCTTTTGTTCTTTTGAACTGTTCTTTTGTTCATTTTGTTCTTTAGTTCAGTTCTTATTTTCTGTTTAAAGTGATGGTCCGGAGTAACATGAACCCAGGTTCTATTTCACCATGAATATGAGTCAAACATCCCCTCGAGATATTTTACGTTAGTTGAAGTAATATTGAGTTTGATCGTCTTTTAGTTAACAATGAAAGTAAATGGGGCAGTCAGCCAAACGTATCTAAATCGTCATTTTTAACCACTAATAAAGCTCAAAATATCACTACACTTCAGCAGTAGCATGAATAGGGTCCCTACACATAAACTGAAGTACTGATTAACGTAAAATATCTCTTGAGGGGGAGTTTGACTTGTATTCGTGGTGAAATAGACCCTGAGTTCATGTTACTATAGCTTATCAACATAAATTAATTAAAGTTATGAGTGTGAGCTAAAGAATAAGGACAAACAACAGTTTTTTTTTTTTTTTTTTTTGCCAAGTAACAAATCAGTTTATTATTATCATTAAGACCCAAGAGTGATTCAATGGAGTTTCTTTGACATCATCATCATAGACAACATAGGAAAACGAAGGATGAGTGATGGGGTCTGGACTTCAGAGGCTGCTCCTTCCTCCTCTTCTTCTCCTTCTTCGCTCTGTACAAGTGGCGCTTTTGTGAAAAGCTGCTTGCATGTAACATTCAAGTGCACGCGCGTGACGTTGTCCGACGAAGTTCACACCACCGTTGTCCGGCTTCCACAAAAACAACAACAACGGGGGGAAAAAAAATAAACAAAAAAACCTAGAGACTCTTCGACCATCTCGTTACGATGCTGTGGCGTTTGTGTTTGGAAGCACGTCGTGCTGTAGAACGGAGAGAGAGAAAGGGAGGGAGGCCTCGCGCCTCACACTAGTTGTAGGAAAAAAAAAAAACAAACTCCTACATGTTGCCATGCACAGACTTATTTTCTATAAAGAGAACAGATCTATCGGAGCATTTTGTAACAAAACAAAAGCACATGTAATGGCTTTTTGGAGTTGATGTTGCAAAACAAAAAAAAAAAACAAAAGAAGAAAACATGAAATAAATATAATAATATTAAGTTTTAACATCCTGTGACTTTGTCTCTTCACTCATTAGAACAGCTGCACAGTTAGTTAGTCATGGAGATTTAACTGCGCAGCTGCACGTCTGACTGGTTCACACAGACCTGAAGATAAAAACTAAATCCTAGTTGACACTAAAGTCGACTTCACCGACGTCTGTGAGTCTCAACAACTGGTCTGAGACCTGTAGTGTTCACACTACAAGACTTGTCAGCGATTGACTCCCGATCACACCGTGACGTCACCAAACTATACGAGCACCGGTGAAGACGCTGCCTCCGACACAGACCAAACCGCTAAACCAGCGTGGAAACATCACCATGGCAACACGCTGGTTTTCATGGTGGAGCTGAAACCAGCAGCAGACCTCCCCCGTACCGGGTAACATCTGGATCAGACGCGGGGGAGTTTGTAGAAACTGAAACAAAAAACATTTTGTTTTTTTTTTTTTTTTTTTTTAACCTTTAATGCGAGACACACATTCACACATTATGATCATTAACTGATGATTCACCAACCATCAGAGGACCAAGTCGACTAGTGTCAACTAGGATTAACTAACTAAATTGGCTCTAAACGAACTCAGAAGTGTTTGTGTTGTTTTGTCTTTGTGTGTGGAGTTAAGGCATGTCACATCAAAGGAAAGTGCGAACACTTTTTCCACATCTGATACCGACTTTGGCGCAGCTGCAGCTAACGACTAGTTTTTATAAATTACGAGTTTGGACACGAGATCATTTCAGTCAGTCCACTTCATATGTTTGACATCATTCGGACCTAAAGTGAATGTTTTTTTTTTTTGTTTCGTTTTGTTGCTCGGCTGCACGTATAAATAATTTCCAACAATTATACAGTAACGTGATCCCAGGAAAGGAAGAAGTACTTCAATATCACCACCGTGTGTCACTGTTTGTCACTGTTTGTGAGAAAACTCCTGAACGCTTCCACCGTCCCGACGGCGACTGTGACCAGTTCTGTGATGAGAGTTTTGCTCCCTCAATCCACCGCTGGAAGGAGGAAGCAGTGAGGTCGGTATGAAATAAAAAGAAAAAAAAATTAAAAAAAACAACTACTACTGGAGTGTCACCGAGGAGAAGAGTTGATTCCCACAGGAGCTGCAGCAGAAGTGGAGGCGGAGGTGACCGTTAACTGTCTTTACAGACGCTGCCTGGAGACGGACGAGAAGGTAAAACCACTGAGATGATTGATTGTAGCTTCGAATGCAAAGATGCGACAGACTCGTGTCAACTCACTGAGGATGCTGCGTTTGCACAGAGGACAGGTGTGTTGCAGCAGCAGCCAGGGGTCGACGCAGTCCCTGTGGTACTCGTGAAGACACGGCAGCACCCGGAGACACTGACACCATGACGACAACAACACGAGGTGATACAAGAAGCTCACGTTATATCGTAGCAGGATGGAGAAATTAAATGTTTCTAAATTAAAGGTGAACTCCGTCATGTTTGAACATATGTTCTACTGTTAGAGTCTTTGAGTTAATGTCAGTAGATAAAAAAAAAATAAATAAAAAAACAAATTGGTGCTACTTTAGCAGAGATGCTAACAGCTAATAAGATTTCTAACATCAAAGTAAACAGTGTTGTTGTGTCACTAAAGTCAGACTATGTCTTTTAACTCAGTAGTGGTTAAAAGACTGTACAAAACAAGTGTTTAATCAGGCTGTCACATCATTTCACAATAAAAGCCTCCTGCTAGGTTGACGGTGTGAGGCTTTTAATTTGAAGCAGCAGCAGCAGGAAGGTGTTGGGTTTGTTTCAGTTTGTTATTGAACAGCTCTGAAACAGCAACAAACACCTTCCTGGCAAACTAGCAGGAGGCTTTTATTGTGAAGTGCAGACAGGAAATGTTTTGGACTTTGTAGTGGGAAAGTTCAAGTCAAGTTTGTGAAAATCCAAAACATTTCCTGTTCACGCTGCTGCTGCTTCATATTAAAAGCTTCACACCAGGAAACTAGCAGGAGGCTTTTATTGTGAAGTTTCTTACCCACTACATGAAAGTCCAAAACATTTCCTGTCTGCACTTCAAAATAAAAGCCTCTAGCTAGTTTGCTAGGAAGGTGTTTTTGAGCTGTTGAATCTACAGCTGAAACAAACTTAACACCTTCCTGCTGCTGCTGCTTCATATTAAAAGCTTCACACCAGAAAACTACCAGGAGGCTTTTATTGTGAAGTTTCTTCACCACTACTGAGTTAAACAGACAGTGTCATGTTGGTAAGACTCCTGTCTGTTGAGATGTTCAGCCTCTTTAGTGACACAACAACAACTGTTAGAAATCTGCCCCATTCACTTACATTATTAACTGTTAGCATCTCCGCTAACGTAGCACTGGTTTGTTTCATTTTCTTATAAACTGACATTAACTCAAAGACTCTAACAGTAGAATATATGTTCAAATGTGACAGAGTTCAGCTTTAATTAACTTAATTTTAACCATGAGCACAGATTTGACAGTCAAACTGTCCATGTTTGAACCAGGCAGCGTTCAGAGCGTCGACCGACCTGATTGTTGTTGAACGGCTCCAGACAAACGGCGCAGTTGTCCGTCTCCACCGGCTGCGACGGGTCACACCAGGGTTTGGGCTGTCGATAGGTTTTGGTCTTCAGAGACGACATTCTCTTCAGAACGTCCTGTTTGGGAAGGAGCTGAAGAAACACGACACGAGAGAACCGATTCACTGATTTACTGCGAATTTAACCCTGGGATGAATTCATCTACATCTCCATAGTAACTACAGTTGTCAAGTTATCAGCAGCGAGTTCACCTCCAGGTCGTCGTTGAGCTGGTGGTCCTGGTACTGCCACCGAGCCTGAACGATGACGCCGGTGCTGAGGATCAGAGCCACGAGGAGGACGGTGTCCCACAGCTGCTGCAGGTATTTCTACACACACACACACACACACACAGAGAAGAGCAACAAGGCGTCAGTCACACATCACTGCTCAGAAAATGTTTCTAAGAGAGAAAATGTAAATGAGTTTCTGATTCTACACCAGGTGTCTTCTGCTCTACAACTAAAAATATGATATTTTTATTTCTACAATCAATTTTAACCTGGGCTATCTTTTTTTTTTTCCTATTATAATGATCAAAAGTCTTTTTTTTTAAAAATGTTATTAGAATATTAGAGGTATAATATTCCTGGTCTTTCAGTTAAAAGAGTAAGATCCATTTTGTTTAACGTCTCTACCAGACTCCATTGACAAAAGTGCTGATTTTACCTCTCAGAGCAGAAGTAGCTGCTAATCGACTGGTTACGTTTGTTTGTGTTATCGTGTGATTTGTCTGAGGTGGAAGAAGCGTTTCGATCCTTTAATCGACTTGGAGTATGACACAACAACACAAACAAACAAACAAACAAAAAATATGGAAACACCATTAGATCAGCAACCAGTCAATTGTTCTCTGAGGTAAAATTGTGTTTTTTTTGTCAATGGAGTTGGAATAGAGTCATCAACGCTGTTTAAAAATAAAACATGTCCATAAAAATGATGAAGTTTAAGACATTTATTTATTTTAATATATTGTTGCTCATATGTTTGTCTAACCTGAACCTGTGAGTTGGTCTCTCCGGTGCAGATGACGCCCTGCCACTCTCCGTAGCGCCCGCCTCTCGACCGCCCGCAGCTGGACCACAGCGTGAGCGTGGCGCCCTGCCCGAACACACAGCAGCAACGTGCTCACTGTCAGCTCTCAGCCTGTCATCTGATCACTCACCACTGGGGGGAGGGGGTACTAACCCACTGGGAAAAACCAAAAAAAAAAAACAAAACAAAGAACACAACTGTCGGCTGATCGCCACGGGGCTCACCAGGTTGTCCTGCAGGATCGTCTTGTACGTGATTTTCGCCGTCGCGTGAAGACCTCTGGAACGAGATTAAAGGTGAACTCAGTCACATTTGAACATATATTCTACTGTTAGAGTCTTTGAGTTAATGTCAGTTGATAAAAAAAAAAAAATGAAACAAACCAATGCTACGTTAGCGGAGATGCTAACAGCTAATAATCTAAGTGAATGGGGCAGATTGAAGCTTTAAATATGAACCAGTAGCAGCAGCAGCAGTGTGAACAGGAAATGTTTTGGATTTTCACAAACTTGGACTTGGACTTGGTCTGTTTCTTTACCACTACATGAAAGTCCAAAGCATTTCCTGTCTGTACTTAACAATAAAAGCCTCCTGTTTGTTGCCGTTTCAGAGCTGTTGAATCTACAGTTGATACCAACCCAACACCTTCCTGCTGCTTCATATTAAAAGCTTCACACCAGGAAACTAGCATGAGGCTTTTATTGTGAAGTTACTTTACCACTACTGAGTTAAACAGACATAGTGTCATGTTGGTAAGACTCCTGTCTGAAGAAAGAGACGTTCAGCCTCTTTAGTGACACAACAACACTGTTAGAAATCTGCCCCATTCACTTAGATTATTAGCTGGTAGCATCTCCGCTAACGTAGCACCGATTTGACCTTTAACCTTTAACAGTAGAATATAGGCTCAAATGTTGTTTGAAATTAAAACTTAAATAAATTCATATATTCACACTAAGGATGACAAATACATATTTGAGGAATTTTATTTTATTTTATTTTTTGAGCGTGTGTAAATGTGACGTTTATCTTATATGAATGATCATCCAAATGAAACCAAATAACAATAAAATGATAATATAAAAGCTTAAACTGAGTTTGATTCATTAATTTACAGCACAAGACTCAGTGATAATCATATGTTTGTGTACCTGAGCAGAGCTCCGATCAGCTTGGTGACATTTTCAGACGTCTGGATTACGATGATGGGTTTAGACAGCACCTGAGACAAATCCATCTGTAGTCACGACAACACGGATTTAGACCAAGATTACAAACATGAATCAATGAGTTTTATTTGTCATGTGACTTATAGTTACACAGATCGATTCGCTAACTTGTGCTACGTTTGGATGTTGTGATATTGTGATAAACATAAGCTTTATGTCATCGCCCTCTACTGGACAGTCTGACCAATAAACAGGTACGATACTGGGCTGAGCTTCTGAATGTTTACCTCGCTGACGGTGTTCTGGTTCAGAGCCAGAATGATCAACGCTGACGCTCCGAGGACCAAGGCTCGCTTCATCTGGTGACGAGACAACACAACATTAAAGTTAATGGTGGTAAGAAGGTGAAACAGTGAATTAATTACAAACACTGACTGACTTTTTTCACTTTGTTGATGACATAATACTATGACGTTTTTAGCGATTTTAAGACGACATAGTATAGTATGACGTTTTTAGCGATTTTTTTGGACGACATACTACACTGTGACGTTTTTATCGATTTTCAGGATGACGTACTGTGACGTTTTTATCGATTTTCGGACGAAATACTATATTATAACATTTTTAGCGATTTTCAGATAACATACTTGATTTTTGGACGACATACTATTGTATGACTTTTTTTCAACTTTTTGATGACATACTATGCTATAACATTTTTTTTTCCGATTTTTGGACGACATAAACCGAAAAATCTAAAAAAACGTCATAGTATAGTATGTCGTCAAAAAATGTGAAAAAACGCCATAGTATAGTATGTCGTCAAAAAATCCAAAAAAAAAGTCATAGTATAGTATGTCGTCAAAAAACGTGAAAAAACGTCATAGTATAGTATGTTGTCAAAAAACATGAAAAAAACTATATTATAGTATGTTTTCAAAAAACATGAAAAAACACCATAGTATAGTATAGTATGTCGTCAAAAAATCCAAAAAAATGCCATAGTATACTATGTCGTCAAAAAAACGTGAAAAAACGCCATAGTATAATACATTGTCAAAAAACATGAAAAAACGTCATAGTATAGTATGTCGTCAAAAAACATGAAAAAACACCATATTATAGTATGTTGTCAAAAATCGTGAAAAAATGTCATAGTATAGTAGTATCAAAAAATCGTCAGTAAAAATGTGAAAAAAGCGTGAAAAAACGTCATAGTATAGTATGTTGTCAAAAATCATGAAAAAACACCATAGTATAGTATGTTGTCAAAAAATCAAAAAAAATGCCATAGTATAGTATGTTGTCAAAAAATACAAAAAATGCCATAGTATAGTATGTCATCAAAAACATGAAAAACACCATATTATAGTATGTTGTCAAAAAACGTGAAAAAACACCATAGTATAGTATGTCGTCAAAAATCATGAAAAAATGCCATAGTATAGTATGTCGTCAAAAAATCCAACAAAACGCCATAGTATAGTATGTCGTCAAAAAATGTGAAAAAACGTCATAGTATAGTATGTTGTCAAAAAACATGAAAAAACACCATATTATAGTATGTTGTCAAAAAACATGAAAAAAACACCATAGTATAGTATGTATGTCAAAAAAAACAAAAAAAACCATAGTATAGTATAGTATCCCAAAAAATGCCATAGTATAAAGTATGTTGTGAAAAAACGCCATAGTATAGTATGTCGTCAAAAACATGAAAAAACACCATATTATAGTATGTTGTCAAAAAACATGAAAAAACACCATAGTATAGTATGTCGTCAAAAAATCCAAAAAAATGCCATAGTATAGTATGTCACTAAAAATGTGAAAAAAACACCATAGTATAGTATGTCGTCAAAAAGTGTGAAAAAAACGCCATAGTATAGTATGTCGTCAAAAAACATGAAAAAACACCATATTATAGTATGTTGTCAAAAAACATGAAAAAACACCATAGTATAGTATGTCGTCAAAAAATCCAAAAAAACTTCATAGTATATTATGTCGTCAAAAAACGTGAAAAAACGTCATACTATAGTATGTCGTCAAAAAATCCCAAAAAATGCTATAGTATAGTATGTTGTCAAAAAACGCCAAAAAACGCCATAGTATAGTATGTTGTCAAAAACCATGAAAAAACACCATAGTATAGTATGTTGTCAAAAAATCCAAAAAAATGCCATAGTATAGTATGTCGTCAAAAAATGTGAAAAAAATGCCATATTATAATATGTCGTCAAAAAACATGAAAAAACGTCATAGTATAGTATGTAGTCAAAAAGTGTGAAAAAAACGCCCATAGTATAGTATGTCGTCAAAAAATCCAACAAAACGTCATAGTATAGTATGTCGTCAAAAAATGTGAAAAAACGTCATATTATAGTATGTTGTCAAAAAATCAAAAAAAATGCCATAGTATAGTATGTTGTCAAAAAACATGAAAAAACACCATATTATAGTATGTCGTCAAAAAATCCAAAAAAATGCCATAGTATAGTATGTCACTAAAATGTCAAAAAAAAAACACCATAGTATATAGTATGTCGTCAAAAAAATGAAAAAACGCCATAGTATAGTATGTCGTCAAAAAACATGAAAAAACACCATATTATAGTATGTTGTCAAAAAACATGAAAAAACACCATAGTATAGTATGTCGTCAAAAAATCCAAAAAAACTTCATAGTATATTATGTCGTCAAAAAACGTGAAAAAACGTCATACTATAGTATGTCGTCAAAAAATCCCAAAAAATGCTATAGTATAGTATGTTGTCAAAAAACGCCAAAAAACGCCATAGTATAGTATGTTGTCAAAAAACCATGAAAAAACACCATAGTATAGTATGTTGTCAAAAAATCCAAAAAAATGCCATAGTATAGTATGTCGTCAAAAAATGTGAAAAAAATGCCATATTATAATATGTCGTCAAAAAACATGAAAAAACATCATAGTATAGTATGTAGTCAAAAAGTGTGAAAAAAACGCCCATAGTATAGTATGTCGTCAAAAAATCCAACAAAACGTCATAGTATAGTATGTCGTCAAAAAATGTGAAAAAACGTCATATTATAGTATGTTGTCAAAAAACATGAAAAAACACCATATTATAGTATGTTGTCAAAAAACATGAAAAAACACCATAGTATAGTATGTCGTCAAAAAATCCAAAAAAATGCCATAGTATAGTATGTCACTAAAAATGTGAAAAAACACCATAGTATAGTATGTCGTCAAAAAACGTGAAAAAACGCCATAGTATAGTATGTCGTCAAAAAAAAAATCATAGTATAGTATGTTGTCAAAAAAACATGAAAAAATCATATTATAGTATGTTGTCATAAAGTAATCAAAAAAAAAATGCCATAATATAGTATGTCGTCAAAACACATGAAAAAAACGCCATAGTATAGTATGTCGTCAAAAAACATGAAAAAAACTCCATAGTATAGTATGTCGTCAAAAACATGAAAAACACCATATTATAGTATGTTGTCAAAAACATGAAAAACACCATAGTATAGTATGTCGTCAAAATGCCAAAAATGCCATAGTATAGTATGTCACTAAAAATGTGAAAAAACGTCATAGTATAGTATGTTGTCAAAAATCATGAAAAAACACCATAGTATAGTATGTTGTCAAAAAATCAAAAAAAAATGCCATAGTATAGTATGTCGTCAAAAAATGTGAAAAAAAGCCATAGTATAGTATGTCGTCAAAAAACGTGAAAAAACGCCATAGTATAGTATGTTGTCAAAAATCAAAAAAAAATGCCATAGTATAGTATGTTGTCAAAAAATACAAAAAAATGCCATAGTATAGTGTCAAAAACATGAAAAAAAACATGAAAAACACCATATTATAGTATGTTGTCAAAAAACGTGAAAAAAACACCATAGTATAGTATGTCATCAAAAATCATGAAAAAATGCCATAGTATAGTATGTCATCAAAAATCATGAAAAAATGCCATAGTATAGTATGTCGTCAAAAACTAAAAAAAAATGCCATAGTATAGTATGTCATCAAAAATCATGAAAAAATGCCATAGTATAGTATGTCGTCAAAAATCAAAAAAAAATGCCATAGTATAGTATGTTGTCAAAAAATGTGAAAAAACACCATAGTATAGTATGTCGTCAAAAAACGTGAAAAAAACGCCATAGTATAGTATGTTGTCAAAAAATGTGAAAAAACACCATAGTATAGTATGTTGTCAAAAAATCCTAAAAAATACCATAGTATAGTATGTCGTCAAAAAACATGAAAAAACGTCACAGTATAGTATGTTGTCAAAAATCATGAAAAAACACCATAGTATAGTATGTCGTCAAAAAATCCAAAAAAACTTCATAGTATATTATGTCGTCAAAGAACGTGAAAAAACGTCATACTATAGTATGTCGTCAAAAAATCCCAAAAAATGCTATAGTATAGTATGTTGTCAAAAAACGCCATAGTATAGTATGTTGTCAAAAACCATGAAAAAACACCATAGTATAGTATGTTGTCAAAAAATCCAAAAAAATGCCATAGTATAGTATGTCGTCAAAAAATGTGAAAAAAATGCCATATTATAATATGTCGTCAAAAAACATGAAAAAACGTCATAGTATAGTATGTAGTCAAAAAGTGTGAAAAAAACGCCCATAGTATAGTATGTCGTCAAAAAATCCAAAAAAACGCCATAGTATAGTATGTCGTCAAAAAAAATGAGAAAAAACGCCATAGTATAGTATGTTGTCAAAAACATGAAAAAACACCATATTATAGTATGTTGTCAAAAAACATGAAAAAACACCATAGTATAGTATGTCGTCAAAAAATCCAAAAAAATGCCATAGTATAGTATGTCACTAAAAATGTGAAAAAACACCATAGTATAGTATGTCGTCAAAAAACGTGAAAAAACGCCATAGTATAGTATGTCGTCAAAAAATCTAAAAAAACGTCATATTATAGTATGTTGTCAAAAAATCCAAAAAAATGCCATAATATAGTATGTCGTCAAAACACATGAAAAAACGTCATAGTATAGTATGTCGTCAAAAAGTGTGAAAAAACTCCATAGTATAGTATGTCGTCAAAAAACATGAAAAAACACCATATTATAGTATGTTGTCAAAAAACATGAAAAAACACCATAGTATAGTATGTCGTCAAAAAATCCAAAAAAATGCCATAGTATAGTATGTCACTAAAAATGTGAAAAAAACACCATAGTATAGTATGTTGTCAAAAATCATGAAAAAACACCATAGTATAGTATGTTGTCAAAAAATCAAAAAAAATGCCATAGTATAGTATGTCGTCAAAAAATGTGAAAAAACGCCATAGTATAGTATGTCGTCAAAAAAACGTGAAAAAACGCCATAGTATAGTATGTTGTCAAAAAATCCAAAAAAATGCCATAGTATAGTATGTTGTCAAAAAATACAAAAAAATGCCATAGTATAGTATGTCGTCAAAAAACATGAAAAAACACCATATTATAGTATGTTGTCAAAAAACGTGAAAAAACACCATAGTATAGTATGTCATCAAAAATCATGAAAAAATGCCATAGTATAGTATGTCATCAAAAATCATGAAAAAATGCCATAGTATAGTATGTCGTCAAAAAATCAAAAAAAATGCCATAGTATAGTATGTTGTCAAAAAATGTGAAAAAACACCATAGTATAGTATGTCGTCAAAAAAACGTGAAAAAACGCCATGGTATAGTATGTTGTCAAAAAATGTGAAAAAACACATGTTGTCAAAAAATCCTAAAAAATACCTTAGTATAGTATGTTGTCAAAAAATCCTAAAAAATACCTTAGTATAGTATGTCGTCAAAAAACATGAAAAAACGTCACAGTATAGTATGTTGTCAAAAATCATGAAAAAACACCATAGTATAGTATGTCGTCAAAAAATCCAAAAAAACTTCATAGTATATTATGTTGTCAAAAAACGTGAAAAAACGTCATACTATAGTATGTCGTCAAAAAATCCCAAAAAATGCTATAGTATAGTATGTTGTCAAAAAACGCCAAAAAACGCCATAGTATAGTATGTTGTCAAAAACCATGAAAAAACACCATAGTATAGTATGTTGTCAAAAAATCCCAAAAAATGCCATATTATAATATGTCGTCAAAAAACATGAAAAAACGTCATAGTATAGTATGTAGTCAAAAAAACGTGAAAAAAACGCCATAGTATAGTATGTCGTCAAAAAATCCAACAAAACGTCATAGTATAGTATGTCGTCAAAAAACGTGAAAAAACGTCATAGTATAGTATGTTGTCAAAAAACATGAAAAAAAACTATATTATAGTATGTTTTCAAAAAACATGAAAAAACACCATAGTATAGTATGTCGTCAAAAAATCCAAAAAAATGCCATAGTATAGTATGTCGTGAAAAAACATGAAAAAACGTCATAGTATAGTATGTCGTCGAAAAACATGAAAAAACACCATAATATAGTATGTCATCAAAAACGTGAAAAAACGTCATAGTATAGTATGTTGTCAAAAATCATGAAAAAACACCATATTATAGTATGTCGTCAAAAAACGCCAAAAAACGCCATAGTATAGTATGTCGTCAAAAGTAGCAAAACGCCAAAAAACGCCATAGTATAGTATGTCGTCAAAAATGTGTATAAAAAAATGCCATATAGTATAATATCCAAAAAATGCCATAGTATAGTATGTCAAAAATGTGAAAAAACACCATAGTATAATATGTGTCAAAAATCAAAAAAATGCCATAGTATAGTATAGTATATGTTGTCAAATACATGAAAAAACGTCATAGTATAGTATGTCGTCAAAAATCATGAAAAAACACCATAGTATAGTATGTTGTCAAAAAATGCCATAGTATAGTATGTTGTCAAAAAACGCCATAGTATAGTATGTCGTCAAAAACATAAAAAACGTCATAGTATAGTATGTTGTCAAAAAATCCAAAAAAATGCCATAGTATAGTATGTCGTCAAAAACATGAAAAAACGTCATAGTATAGTATGTCGTCAAAAAACATGAAAAACACCATAGTATAGTATGTCGTCAAAAAATCCAAAAAAATGCCATAGTATAGTATATTGTCAAATACATGAAAAAACGTCATAGTATAGTATGTCGTCAAAAAATGTGAAAAAACGCCATAGTATAGTATGTCGTCAAAAAAACGTGAAAAAAACGCCATAGTATAGTATGTCGTCAAAAAATCCAAAAAAAACGTCATAGTATAGTATGTCGTCAAAAAACATGAAAAAACGTCATAGTATAGTATGTTGTCAAAAAACATGAAAAAAAACTATATTATAGTATGTTGTCAAAAAACATGAAAAAACACCATAGTATAGTATGTTGTCAAAAAATCCAAAAAAATGCCATAGTATAGTATGTTGTCAAAAAACATGAAAAAACGCCATAGTATAGTATGTCGTCAAAAAACATGAAAAAACACCATAATATAGTATGTCATCAAAAACGTGAAAAAACGTCATAGTATAGTATGTCGTCAAAAAACATGAAAAAAACACCATAGTATAGTATGTCGTCAAAAAACGTGAAAAAACACCATAGTATAGTATGTTGTCAAAAACGCCAAAAAAATGCCATAGTATAGTATGTTGTCAAAAAGCGCCATAGTATAGTAGCCATATAGTATAGTATGTTGTCAAAAACATAAAAAAACGCCATAGTATAGTATGTTGTCAAAAATCATAAAAAAACGCCATAGTATAGTATGTCGTCAAAAATCCAAAAAAAACGCTCATAGTATAGTATGTTGTCAAAAACGTGAAAAAAACGCCATAGTATAGTATGTTGTCAAAAATCATGAAAAAACACCATAGTACAGTATGTTGTCAAAAAATGCCATAGTATAGTATGTTGTCAAAAAACGCCATAGTATAGTATATCGTCAAATACATGAAAAAACGTCATAGTATAGTATGTCGTCAAAAAATGTGAAAAAACGCCATAGTATAGTATGTCGTCAAAAAACATGAAAAAACACCATAGTATAGTATGTAGTCAAAAACATGAAAAAATGCCATAGTATAGTATGTCGTCAAAAATATGAAAAAACGCCATAATATAGTATGTCATCAAAAACGTGAAAAAACGTCATAGTATAGTATGTTGTCAAAAATCATGAAAAAACACCATAGTATAGTATGTTGTCAAAAAACGCCAAAAAATGCCATAGTATAGTATGTTGTCAAAAAACGCCAAAAAACGCCATAGTATAGTATGTCGTCAAAAAACGCCAAAAAACGCCATAGTATAGTATGTTGTCAAAAAATCCAAAAAAATGCCATAGTATAGTATGTCGTCAAAAAACGTGAAAAAACGTCATAGTATAGTATGTCGTCAAAAAACATGAAAAAACGTTATAGTATAGTATGCCGTCAAAAAACATGAAAAACACCATAGTATAGTATGTCGTCAAAAATCATGAAAAAATGCCACAGTATAGTATGTTGTCAAAAAATAAAAAAAAATGCCATAGTATAGTATGTCATCAAAAAATGTGAAAAAACGCCATATTATAGTATGTCGTCAAAAAAACTTGAAAAAACCATAGTATAGTATAGTATGTTTGTCATAAAAAATTGTCAAAAAATGAAAAAATAGTATAGTATGTATGTTGTCATCAAAAACAAAAAAATGCCATAGTATAGTATGTCGTCAAAAATGTGAAAAAATGCCATAGTATAATATGTCGTCAAAAAAACATGAAAAATGCCATCATAGTATAGTATGTAGTCAAAAAAATGTGAAAAAACGCCATAGTATAGTATGTCGTCAAAAAATCCAACAAAATGTCATAGTATAGTATGTCGTCAAAAAATGTGAAAAAACGTCATAGTATAGTATGTTGTCAAAAACATGAAAAAAAATGCTATAGTATAAAAACATGAAAAAACACCACACCATAGTATAGTATGTTGTCAAAAAACATGAAAAACACCATAGTATAGTATGTCGTCAAAAAATCAAAAAAATGCCATAGTATAGTATGTCGTCAAAAATGTGAAAAAAACGCCATAGTATAGTATGTCGTCAAAAAAATGAAAAAACGCATATAGTATAGTATGTCGTCAAAAATCTAAAAAACGCCATAGTATAGTATGTTGTCAAAAATCCAAAAAATGCCATAGTATAGTATGTCGTCAAAAAACATGAAAAAACGTCATAGTATAGTATGTCGTCAAAAAAAAAATGTAAAAAAAAAAAACTCCATAGTATAGTATGTCGTCAAAAACATGAAAAACACCATATTATAGTATGTTGTCAAAAAACATGAAAAAACACCATAGTATAGTATGTCATCAAAAAATCCAAAAAAATGCCATAGTATAGTATGTCACTAAAAATGTGAAAAAAACACCATAGTATAGTATGTTGTCAAAAATCATGAAAAAACACCATAGTATAGTATGTTGTCATAAAATCAAAAAAAATGCCATAGTATAGTATGTCGTCAAAAAATGTGAAAAAAATGCCATATTATAGTATGTTGTCAAAAAACGTGAAAAAACACCATAGTATAGTATGTCGTCAAAAATCATGAAAAAATGCCATAGTATAGTATGTCGTCAAAAAATCCAAAAAAACGCCATAGTATAGTATGTCGTCAAAAAACATGAAAAAACGTCACAGTATAGTATGTTGTCAAAAATCATGAAAAAACGTCATAGTATAGTATGTAGTCAAAAAGTGTGAAAAAAACGCCCATAGTATAGTATGTCGTCAAAAAATCCAACAAAACGTCATAGTATAGTATGTCGTCAAAAAATGTGAAAAAACGTCATATTATAGTATGTTGTCAAAAAACATGAAAAAACACCATAGTATAGTATGTTTTCAAAAAACATGAAAAAACACCATAGTATAGTGTCGTCAAAAAATCCAAAAAAATGCCATAGTATAGTATGTCACTAAAAATGTGAAAAAACACCATAGTATAGTATGTCGTCAAAAAACGTGAAAAAACGCCATAGTATAGTATGTCGTCAAAAAATCTAAAAAAACGTCATAGTATAGTATGTTGTCAAAAAATCAAAAAAAATGCCATAGTATAGTATGTCGTCAAAAAATGTGAAAAAACGCCATAGTATAGTATGTCGTCAAAAAACATGAAAAAACACCATAGTATAGTATGTCGTCAAAAAATCCAAAAAAAACGTCATAGTATAGTATGTCGTAAAAAAACGTGAAAAAACGTCATAGTATAGTATGTCGTCAAAAAATCCAAAAAAATGCCATAGTATAGTATGTCGTCAAAAAAAACGTGAAAAAAACGCCATAGTATAATACATTGTCAAAAAACATGAAAAAATGCCATAGTATAGTATGTCGTCAAAAAAACGTGAAAAAAACGCCATAGTATAATACATTGTCAAAAAACATGAAAAAAATGCCATAGTATAGTATGTCGTCAAAAAATGTGAAAAAAACGCCATAGTATAGTATGTTGTCAAAAAACATGAAAAAAAACTATATTATAGTGTTTTCAAAAAACATGAAAAAACACCATAGTATAGTATGTCGTCAAAAAATCCAAAAAAATGCCATAGTATAGTATGTCGTCAAAAAACATGAAAAAACGCCATAGTATAGTATGTCGTCAAAAAACATGAAAAAACGCCATAGTATAGTATGTCATCAAAAAACGTGAAAAAACGTCATAGTATAGTATGTTGTCAAAAATCATGAAAAAACACCATAGTATAGTATGTTGTCAAAAAATCGCAAAAAAATGCCATAGTATAGTATGTTGTCAAAAAACGCTAAAAAACGCCATAGTATAGTATGTCGTCAAAAAACGCCAAAAAACGCCATAGTATAGTATAGTATGTTGTCAAAAAATCCAAAAAAATGCCATAGTATAGTATGTATGAGTCAAAAACGTGAAAAAAACGCTATAGTATAGTATGTAGTCAAAAAACATCAAAAAAAACGTAGTATAGTATGTATAGTATGCAAAAAAACATGAAAAACACCATAGTATAGTATGTCGTCAAAAAATCCAAAAAAAATGCCATAGTATAGTATATCATCAAATACATGAAAAAACGTCATAGTATAGTATGTCGTCAAAAAATCTAAAAAAAAGCCATAGTATAGTATGTCGTCAAAAAATGTGAAAAAAACGCCATAGTATAGTATGTTGTCAAAAAATCCAAAAAAATGCCATATTATAGTATGTCGTCAAAAAATGTAAAAAAAATGCCATAGTATAGTATGTTGTCAAAAAACATGAAAAAAAACTATATTATAGTATGTTTTCAAAAAACATGAAAAAACACCATAGTATAGTATGTCGTCAAAAAATCCAAAAAAATGCCATAGTATAGTATGTCAAAAAATCCCAAAAAATGCCATAGTATAGTATGTTGTCAAAAAACGCCAAAAAACGCCATAGTATAGTATGTCGTCAAAAAACATGAAAAAACGTCATAGTATAGTATGTTGTCAAAAAACATGAAAAAAAACCATAGTATAGTATGTCATCAAAAAATGTGAAAAAACGCCATAGTATAGTATGTCGTCAAAAAACATGAAAAAATGCCATAGTATAGTATGTCGTCAAAAAATCCCAAAAAATGCCATAGTATAGTATGTTGTCAAAAAACGCCATAGTATAGTATGTTGTCAAAAAACATCAAAAAACGCCATAGTATAGTATGTTGTCAAAAAATCCAAAAAAATGCCATAGTATAGTATGTTGTCAAAAAACGTGAAAAAACACCATAGTATAGTATGTCGTCAAAAACATGAAAAAACGCCATAGTATAGTATGTCGTCAAAAATGAAAAAAAAATGCCATAGTATAGTATGTCGTCAAAAAACATGAAAAAACGCCATAATATAGTATGTCATCAAAAACGTGAAAAAATGCCATAGTATAGTATGTCGTCAAAAAACATCAAAAAATGCCATAGTATAGTATGTTGTCAAAAAACATGAAAAAACACCATAGTATAGTATGTTGTCAAAAATCCAAAAAATGCCATAGTATAGTATGTCGTCAAAAAATGTGAAAAAAATGCCATAGTATAGTATGTTGTCAAAAACGTGAAAAAAACCATAGTATAGTATGTCGTCAAAAACTTTAAAAAAAAAGCGTGAAAAAAATACCATAGTATAGTATGTCGTCAAAACACATAAAAAAACACCATAGTATAGTATGTCGTCAAAAAACATGAAAAAACACCATAGTATAGTATGTTGTCAAAAAATCCAAAAAAATGCCATAATATAGTATGTCGTCAAAAAATGTAAAAAAAATGCCATAGTATAGTATGTCAAAAAATCCCAAAAAATGCCATAGTATAGTATGTTGTCAAAAAACGCCATTTTAAAAAACGCCATAGTATAGTATGTTGTCAAAAAACATGAAAAAATGTCATAGTATAGTATGTTGTCAAAAAACATGAAAAAACACCATAGTATAGTATGTCGTCAAAAAATCCAAAAAATGCCATAGTATAGTATGTCATCAAAAAATGTGAAAAAAACGCCATAGTATAGTATGTCGTCAAAAAACGTGAAAAAATGCCATAGTATAGTATGTTGTCAAAAAATCCAAAAAATGCCATAGTATAGTATGTCGTCAAAAATTTAAAAAAATGCCATAGTATAGTATGATGTCAAAAAACATGAAAAAAACGTCATAGTATAGTATGTTGTCAAAAAACATGAAAAAAACGCCATAGTATAGTATGTTGTCAAAAAACATGAAAAAACACCATAGTATAGTATGTCGTCAAAAATCTAAAAAAAACGTCATATTATATGTGGTCCGAAAATCACTAAAATTACGACTATATTGTAGTATGTATTTCTTTTCACCTTTTGGACGACATTAGAGGTGATGTGTTTATCTTATCATCAACTGCGAAGGTAAATCATTGGTTTACGAAGTGAATCCAGATTGTGATGGTTCAAACTGCATTAGAGGTTCCCCAATAAACATATATAACAATTCTTTTTTTTTTTTTACACTTTTACCTTGTTGTGGGGGAAAAATAGACATCCTATAGTGTAGTATAGAGCAGTAAAAAATCATTATACTATTGTATGAAAATACGTTTCAAAAATAAACATGACATACTGTACTATGACCATTTATTAATTTTTCGGACAACATACTGTTTAGTGTCTTTGTTTTTTTACTCTTTTAGTACAAAATAAAGATATACTGCAGTTTAACAGAGAACAGTGAAAAATCATTGCACTATTGAATGACACTGTTTTCAAAAATTAACAAGGTTTTCTGGATTCGAACCACCAACCTCTGGTTCTTTAAACACACACCTCACCTGTTGAGCTACTGAAAGGTCAAAATAGGGTCACATCTATGTGGATCATCAATCTGTGGGTGAGATATCGGCTTAGAAAACTGGAGGGTGATGGTTCAATTCCAACAGATGTTCCAAACTACAACACTATGATGTTTAATTACTATATGTATGTGTGGAAAATGGAATTGAACCATCAAAATCTGGTTCTTTAAGCAAACACCTTCACTACAGAGGTGATGATCCGGATATATATATGTGTCATTTCTGTTGCTAAAAAGTGGACAAGAGAAGTTCTTGTGTGTCTCTGACCTACACACAAACCCTACACAAGGTTCAGCCTGTGTTCTACATGTGGTTCGACGGTGGATGATGAAACCTGCTTTGACTCGTTGTTCTGCAGGAGACGCCGGCCGCGTCTCAGTTTCACTGTCTTGACCCGGCGCAGGTTATTTGCATAGAGAGCGTTTATTCTAAGCAGCGTATTCACAGTGCTTCCTGTGCCACTTCAAGCTCACACCAAAAAACCACAAAACAACAACATTTACACCAGCTCGTGATCGACCGCACTCACTTTATTGACCATCGCATCAGTGAAGGACTCCTGGTTCCCGGTGGAAGCTTTGCTGTCGTCCATCTCCACGGGCACGACCCCGATCCACGGCTCCTCCTGCTCTTTGGTGTCGTCGACTCCTTTTGCTCCTCCGCTCGCCTTCGCCTCCTCATCCTGGACCTGAGGACAGCAACACAAGGACAAAGGTGGACAAAGGTTTCTAAAGATCCTCAATATTGTCAACTTCTCTCCAACAGATGCTCTGACAACTTGACAGTCTCCACATTAAGATACTAAAATATTTAACTTTTAAGTTTGTCATCTGGGATATTTCTAATAAAACCCACCTCAGATCACTTTGTATCATCAAAACAATAAACAAAAACAAATTTTACTCTTGTGCAGACTTAAATCTATTGTCACATTTATTAAAAACAGCATCTGTTGTCATATTGAAGCTATTAATTCCTAATTAAAGTTAATACCAATACAATATCGGCCATGTTAATGATAATAATCACTGTGCTCACCAGGACCAGCTCTCCCTCCAGCTCCTCCCGGTCCTCGGAGCTCCCATCGCCGCTGCTCTCCACCACCTCTCCCTGCAGCAGAGCGCTGACACCGGGCCGCTGCTCCAGAAAAACCTCCACCAGAGCGACCTGCTGCTGCTGCTGCTGCCGCTCCGCCGCCAGCAGCCCGGGCCACCGCAGCAGGAGGACGACGAGGAACAGAACCGGTAACGTTACCGAGAGACAACACCGGCAGCGAGTTGAAGCCATGGTCCGAGGAGGAAAAAAACAAAAACAAAACAAAAACACAGCTACAAACTGTGGTGGAGACACGGATGTGATCTGCTGTCAGCCATCGTCGCTGTCTACAAGGAGGAAAAAAAAAAAGCTGCTGCTGCTGCTGTTTTTGTTCGCAGCTGAGACAGACGCGTCTGACAATGTAAACAAGCGATGCCAACTTCCGGGTTGGACCGGAAGTTGCGGGGAGATTACTATCTTGTTTACTTTTACTCTTTTCCCTTCAGGCCTTTAAATGTCGGTGTTAGCTTCATTTATTTTATTGACGAAAAATGACTGTTATTTGTCCAAATCACAGACTGTAATGTAAAGATAGAAGAACCACCATGTTGTTACCCTGAAAATGGTTTTAAAAAATCGTTTATTTATTATATATAACGACTGGTTGGACAGGTAATAAACCCCGCCCCCTTTAAAGTTAATAGATGGTAAATGTATAAATAAAAATAATAAATAATTCTGATCAGTTTGTTTGGTTTGGTGAAGATATATCAACCATCTTTATATACAATCAGACATAGGAATATATTAGTATTATAATGTATTACATATATTATAATAGTATTATAATATATATATAATATATTACTAACTTTCTTTAATGGTTTAAAATAGTGACGTCTTCAAGCTGCCTTGATGCTCCATTCACTAGCATGGTGAGTCTTTTTTTTTACAAAAACAATAAAAATAACAATGTTTGTAATGTAACAGTTACACCAAATTTCTCCTTTAAGTATCAGTTATTTTCAAGAGAGGAAATATCTAATAATTAGAAGAGATTCACTTCAAAAATGTTTTTATTTTTGATTGACGTCAACTGGTTTTAATACAATTTGTGTGTAAAATCAAGTTACAGTTACATAAAATATGTCTGATATTTCTCTCTACGGAAAATTAAATATTCTTGTAGTAAATGTGTTTGAAGAAGCGTCCGCAAGGCTCGTTATCAACACACCATCTCCTAGTGAAACCCTCCGCCACCTCCTCCGTTATGTGTCCTCCAACCAATTGAAATCGAGGCTGCGTTCGACTTGACGGCGACGCGGAGACTGAAAAGCTTTGCGGCTCACCTCGAGCCTGGAGAGGCTCCAGCCGCTCGTGTCTCCGCAGAGCGGGACGCCCGTTGTCCTCTCGGCGGCCGAGGACGCGAAACGCTTGACGCAGCTCGTCTCTTGAGACGCCGAACGCCAGTCGACGGTTGACGTACAGCTCGATGAACTCCTCCAGGTCGATGTGGGTCACGTAGTTTCCCGTTTCGCCGTACTTGCTGAACTTGACCTCGTTTAGCGGAACACGGAAGTGTGTTGTTACGTATCTGAGAGTGTAAAACTGTATAAATAGACAGTAATTTCACCTCTTGCTCAGTGGGGAAGCAGGTCAACGCTTTCATCAGAGAGGGAACCTCAGACAGGGGGATTGTGGTCGACACGTGACGTCTCTTCACCGAGTCGATGCCTTGGTGACGGATTTGGCAGGAAAAGAAAAAGTCTCCTATCCCCTAAAACAAAAAAAACATAAGTATCTTTAGGATTGACGACGTCCAAACCAATCTGAAACGTTCAACGCAATGGACCGTTAATAGTTTGAAGTTTGGATGTTAGTTTTTGGCCGTTTTGTGATGTTTTAAGAAATAAGAAATGACTGCCACTGATGTTACTTTTATTTTGAAATTTTATCTCAGTAAACTCCTATAGACACGTCCTGTGTAACCGTCTGAGGGTGATAAAACTTCCCGTTTTTATGTGAAGAGAAAATAAAAATCTTCTGATCCGCAGCTTTAGGAGACTTGTTCTAGATTCAACATATTAAAAATAAAGTTCATGTTTACATAAGAAGAAATAATATATCATATTTTTTTTTTCACATCAGTAATTATTGAATATGTTTGTCCCTCGGCTTGGATACAGTCTAATTTATCTTTTATTATTTTAATTATTTTAATAAAATCCAACATTCATCCAACCAACCAACATCCATCCAACCAACATCCATCCATCCAACCAACCAACATCCAACCAACCAACATCCAACATCCATCCATCCAACCAACATCCATCCAACCAACATCCAACATCCATCTAACCAACATCCATCCAACCAACATCCATCCAACCAACATCCAACATCCATCTAACCAACATCCATCCATCCAACCAACATCCAACCAACCAACATCCAACATCCATCCAACCAACATTCATCCATCCAACCAACATCCAACATCCATCCAACCAACATCCATCCATCCAACCAACCAACATCCAACCAACCAACATCCAACATCCATCCAACCAACATTCATCCATCCAACCAACATCCAACATCCATCCAACCAACATCCATCCATCCAACCAACATCCAACCAACCAACATTCATCCATCCAACCAACATCCAACATCCATCCAACCAACCAACATCCAACATCCAACCAACATCCATCCATCCAACCAACATTCATCCATCCAACCAACATCCAACATCCATCCAACCAACATCCAACATCCATCCAACCAACATCCATCCATCCAACCAACATCCATCCAACCAACATCCATCCATCCAACCAACATCCAACCAACCAACATCCAACATCCATCCAACCAACATTCATCCATCCAACCAACATCCAACATCCATCCAACCAACATCCAACATCCATCCAACCAACATTCATCCATCCATCCAACCAACATCCATCCATCCAACCAACATCCATCCATCCAACCAACATCCAACATCCATCCAACCAACATCCAACATCCATCCAACCAACATCCATCCATCCAACCAACATTCATCCATCCATCCAACCAACATCCATCCATCCAACCAACATTCATCCATCCAACCAACATCCAACATCCATCCAACCAACATCCAACCAACCAACATCCAACATCCATCCAACCAACCAACATCCATCCATCCAACCAACATCCATCCATCCAACATCCATCCATCCAACATCCATCCAACCAACATTCATCCATCCAACCAACATCCATCCATCCAACATCCATCCATCCATTCAGTCTATAGTTGAGGCTATAGATTGATCATCTAACATCCATCCATCCAACCAACATCCATCCATCCATCCAACATCCATTCATCCATCCATCCATTCATCCAACCAACATCCATCCAGGTACAACCTGTTTGAATCGGCTCAATCTTACTTTAAGCTGATTTCCCACGACATGATGCGGTCTGATCCTCCGGCGGTAAAAAGGAATCGTCCGTCATAGGAGCAGGTGAAGGTGGACACTCCCGTCGGGTGGCAGATCAGAGCTGTGGACTTGTAGGGGTTCCTGTCCAGAGGCAAAATCTGGAGACCCACCTGGAGCAAACACAACGCCAAGTCTTTAGGGGTGAAATTTGGTCTTTTAGTCACAGATCTTCACGTTCCAGCACTGACCTTGTCTTCTGTGACGTACACCAAGTAATAAGAGTTCATCTCACGCTCTTTAGACGGCAGCAGAACTGATATTTTCTGGACAGGAGAGCCGAATGTTGGCCCAAGAAGAGTCTTTCTGTTTTTAAAAAGCACACGACATCATGTTTTCCACCATCAGAAACAAACAAACAAACAAAATAAAGCTGATGGTTTTTTTTTTACAAACCTGCACATCTCAGATCGTACTCCACCTGTTATTCAGTTCCACACAGACACAAGATGTGACTTAAAAAAAAAAAACTAATCCAGCAGCTCGCGAAACTTTGACGACGCAGACCGACCAGACGTTGGTCCATCCCCAGAGAGAGCAGTCTGGGCTGGGTGCAGTTCGGGTGAACCCTGAAAAGAAGGTCTGTGATTGGTTTGTGGTGGGAGCAGTCTGCCTAAAAACGTCCAGCGAGGGGAGGAGTCTTCATCGGTCTGCAGGCGGAAGATGGTCACTGTTTTTCCTTTGTCCTGACAGTGACGAAGGAAATAAGAAATTTACATTTAATACTTGAATATATTGTTATAGTCACAGACACAAACAACAATATGACTCAACATATGTTGTTGTTTACATAGAGTGTGGCACCGTTTACATACTGATCTGAATGATTTTGTTACAAAATCCAGGTCATAAACAATATCTCATCCAACCAACATCCATCCAACATCCATCCAACATCCGTCCATCCAAACAACATCCAACCAACCAACATCCATCCATCCAACATCCATCCATCCAACAACACCATCCATCCAACCAACATCCATCCATTCAACATCCATCCATCCAACATCCGTCCATCCAACCAACATCCATCCAACATCCGTCCATTCAACATCCATCCATCCAACCAACATCCATCCAACATCCGTCCATCCAACCAACATCCATCCATTCAACATCCAACCAACATCCATCCATCCAACATCCAACCAACCTCCATCCAACCAACATCCATCCATCCATCATCCAACCAACATCCATCCATCCATCCAACATCCATCCATCCATCAGTCCAACCAACATCCATCCATCCAACCAACATCCATCCATCCAACCAACATCCATCCATCCAACCAACATCCAACCAACATCCATCCATCCATCCAACATCCATCCATCCAACATCCAACAAACATCCATCCATCCAACATCCATCCATCCAACATCCAACCAACATCCATCCATCTATCAGTCCAACCAACATCCATCCATCCATCAGTCCAACCAACATCCATCCATCCAACCAACATCCAACCGACATCCATCCATCCAACATCCATCCATCCAACATCCAACCAACATCCATCCATCTATCAGTCCAACCAACATCCATCCATCCAACATCCAACCAACATCCATCCATCCAACATCCACCCAACCAACATCAGTCCAACCAACATCCATCTACAGTCTATAGTTGAGACTAGAGATTGATCATGTAAAGACTTGCTCACCGCAGTAGCGAGATACTTTGAGTCAGAGGAGAAGATGATGAGCCGGATGCTGCTGTAGATGTAACACTCCTCTGTGTCACTTTGTAAAGTGTCGTGGTTCAGTATGTGGACAGCGCCGCTGCCAAACCCGACGGCCATATACGATCCTGATCAGAAACAAAACGTGGCACACAAAGTCAAAACTAACGCTGCTTAAAGCAGCAGAGAGACACCGGTTATATGTGACGGTGTTCGTTTAAATCACCTTGAGGATCAATTTCTGCGCATTGACGTGGACGACCGTGGAGCCGACTGTTGTCACGACAAAGTTTATCTGAAACCTGATAATCGACGGCTTGGCCTCCAGAGTGCAGTCCCCCAGATATACCACTGTGCACTCTTTGGAGAAAGAGATGGAGATGATGGCGTCCAGGTTGAGTTCTTTGAGCCACCTGAGAAGCAGGAGGTTTTCATCGTAAAACTTGATGTGACCTTGAGTGTCGGCAGTTACGAAGCAGCTGTGATGTCAAACAACACACCAACAAGGAGGTTAGTGACAAAAGACAATTAAAATGGCAGAAAAAAACTGATATATAGAATATTTCTGGCTGTTCTTACTTGTCGGGGAGGCGCTGCTATTTGGTGAAACGCTCCATCGGACTCCATATGGCGATGACGCCGGCTGCCGGGGCCGTCAGGACCTCAGGCTTTTTCCAGTGAAACACAGAGCGGCTGAGAGACCCGGCGCTCATGTTGATGGATGGAAGAGCAGACGTGAAAGCATCGGCGTCACATAAGGCTGCGTCTGAGCTGCAGAGATCGACACGTCAAACTGTAAAATGCTAAAAACAATTACAACTACGACAAAATCTTCTAAATCTTCCACCTTCATAAGATTTAGCGACGTCTGCTTCAAACTGTCTTGAACCTGAGAAAAGACCAGCTGATTAATAAAAGAACGGTAGAGTGTCTGAATAAATAAAAAAAAACAGCTGTTTCATCCTGCTGTAGAACAACAGGTGGTTTTCATTGCTACTGAGAATCTGAGTGTTGTCGTTCGGATTAAAAGTGACGTTCTCCTAGAAAATAAAACAACAACAAAACAATCCGACGTTTGAATTTTCCATTGATCTCACTTTAAGTTTTAAATCAGACAGAACTTATGTGAAATCAATATTTAGGATTGATTTTGGTCAAACAAAGTGGCCGTTGTGTTTGATTTATCCAATCCCAGATACACACGCACTGTTAAAAAACAAAAAATATGTACATTTTAAAGAAAAACCTGTGCTGTTTTTAAATTTTAAAGACTTGAAATCATTAATTGACTCTACCAACAACACCATAATACCCAGATATCAAAGACTGTGGTTGTAGTCTAACAACGTTTGTCATTTTCTGATTCATTCAGTCTCAGAAGAAGCAGGTGAAGGTCTTTGGTTTGACTATGTCACAGTTTAAAAGTAAAGGTGAACAAGGTCAAGACGTTTGTCTTGACTGTGGTGGATTTTAGACTTTAGATGTTTATGTTTTAGAGTGAATATGGTCCATATAGAGGCTGTACATCCTTCTGAAACTTTCACAAAATTGGGCCAAATTTGACATTTAATGATTTTACTATCTGGCTACACAATCACCACAGTTTCATGATAAAGATTTGAGATGAAATACTTCCTTTTCTTCAATTTAATGTGAAAAACCTTCAACCTCACAAACAACAAACAAACAATAAGATCATGAAAAAATGTACAGATATTCGATATTACACTAACCTGAACGTCTTCAGCCCTGAGGGTCACCAGATATTTCGCGTTTTGTGAAAACGCCATCGCAGTGACGCCCGCATCAGGATGGCAGTCAAAAAATGTACGTACGGGAATGCTGGAATAATAATAAAAATTATCACCATGTATGCGATTATCAATGAATTATTAAAGAAAGCTACCCAGAGTAGGAGTCCATATCATCACCATGCTATTCAGCCCCCGATCACCAGTCGCAACCCAACGTCTGTCCTCACTCACACACATACGTGACAACGGGTGGCGATGACCCTGACAACATTCACAGAAATCATCTTTATTGTGACATTTTCCTCAAAAAGTCAAAAACGAAACAGGTCATTTTCAAATACCTGAAGTCTGTGCTGGGAGTTGGAGGTGTGGTTGTGTATGATCCCGTTGTGAGCTCCAGCGTAGAGCACCACCAGCTGGTCGTGGTCCTGCAGACAGAAGACAGGAAGAGTACAGTTCATCTCAGACACCCAGTCTAGAGACTGGATGCGGACAGAGACCAGGTTCAGCATCTGTACTTTCACTTCAGTAGCATCAAGGTTCAAAGTGGTATCTGTACTTTAAATTTAATAAGTAATAAAGTTGGGGACTTTGTACTCACCAGTGCGTGTGATCTACTATGAGTGTTATTTTTGAGGTCGGTCTTCGGTCTTGTTTCCGTTTTACGTCTTGTTAAAAGCTCCTGGTGTTTCTGAGCCTCAGTATCTGACATGATGCTAGCTTAGCTAAGCTAATGTTAATGCTAACGCTAACGTTAACGTAGCGAAATGTTACTGAAGTTTAACAAAACTAAATTTACTTAAAAGGAAACACGTCGGTTCGTCAGCAGCTATCGCGTAAATTATCCAATTCAAAGAGCTAAAGTTGTATATAAAGTTGTAAAAATAAAAACAAAAACTTTTTTACTGTCTTTCTAAGCGCCAGTTGAGCTTCCGGTTGCCTAGTTACCGCGTAACGCCGGAGGACAAACGAAGTTCCGGTTTTATCTTTCACAATAAAAGAACTAATGAGTAAAGTCCGCATAAAATATGACGAATTATTTAATGTTTTAAACCAATATATCACCTGATAGTATGTGGAATAGTTAACAAATCCCCAGCAGAGCTATAGGGAGGATTTAAAGTGTGTAAATATAAGTGTCGGTAGAGTAAAAGTGCGATAAGTGTATGTTATTTACTATAAAGTTTTATTATAAAACATGAATCATTTTTAAAAAATTATTTTTATGCTGCTACTACACACATAATACTCTCGACTGATCCGTTTTATTTAACGTTTCCTGGACGTTGTATGCGAGTTAATACAATCAAAGACGAAGCAGCAACTTAAGAGAGTAACGACCGCCTACTTCCTGTTTCGCCTTAAAGCCGTAACTCAAACCGTTGAGGGAAAAAAATACAAATACAGTTTGGAAACTTTGCATAAAATCTTCGGGCTATTTTTTTAACGTGTCTTAGGACAAGTAAAAATTAATTTTCGCCATTATGGTGCGATTAGCGCGGTGTAAACGTGTTTCAAAGGGACGTATCGCGCATGCGCATTGCGATAATATCATAACCGCCGGATAATAAACTATAATATTTAAATTATTACCATTACATAGTAGTAATAGTGAACGACAACACAGCTAAATCGCCTAATAAAAGTAGTTATTAGTTTCAAATTGTCTGTGCGCATGTGCGAGATTTCCGGATTAATAAGGAAAAAAGATCGTCTATTTTATACAAGATGAGTCACGTGGCGGAAAAGGGGGAAAAACAGAAACATGTTAAAATTTAAGAGCCGATTTTAAACTAATATCTCAAATGTGCCTAATATAGATAAGATTATTTAGTTTTTAATTATTTAATATATATTATCATTATTAAAAGGTAAAGGTGGAGGAAGCTTCTCTTCTATTTCCCCCTCGTAGTGACTCCTCTTGTTATTTCTCTCATCTTTGGCCGAGTCAGCCGGTTGGACTGGATCCGGTCAGACGGGAGGAGCGAGCCGAGACTCGTGTTTACATTTTTTTTTCTCTCTGTCTCTTTGCTTCCACCTGCGGCCGCAAACTGACACAACCGAAGGAGACGAGGATCCCGTGACCGTTGATGAGCATCACGGAGCGGCGGCGGCGGCGGAAGCAGGACGGTTTAACGATAACGGAAGCGGAGCTGCTTGTATAATAATAATAATAATAATAATAATAATAATAAACAGAGTGTGTGATCCTGTCATCAGCTGGACATGAGCGGACGAGTTGGAGACCTCAGTCCTAAACAGGCTGAAGCATTACAACAGGTAAGTTAATAATAATAATAACAATAATAATAATTAATATTATTATAATTATTATTATAGGAGTACTTCTGCTTTAACAGTTGCTCTATCTGACTATACAGTTCCCTTTTTTTTCAAAGTAAAGCTCCAAGTGTTATCTATGGGGGTTTTATTGTGCCAACGCCTCCAGCTTAATTTACTTACATAGTAAAAAAAAAAAAACTACAGCTGTTTCTAATTTTTTTAGTAAATCATTGCTATGTTGACGTTTTTATAGAGCAGTAAATTATCCACTATCAGCAGCACTTTCGGTTTGTCCGGTTATATCAACCTTTATATGACCTATATGTGTCACGAGGCTGCAGTTTAAATTAAAGTTTTTATCTGTAAATGTCTGGAAACACTAGTATAATGGAAAAAACTGAATAAACTATATATTTATAGGGGATATTTACACGTTAAGACAAATAGATTGTTCAAATAGATTAACAATTCAACTTTTATTTATACAAAAATTTAAAAAATTCTTAAAATTATTATTAGTATGTATAATTATTTTATATGTATGTGTAAATATTTTCTAAATTTTAATATTATATTAATGTTATTATTAATATGATTTAAAATATGTAAAATCATATTTTAAAAATTAAATTAAAATAAGATGAAATAATAAGTTAGGCGGGAAAACATTTTTTAAAAAAATTAAAAAAAAAAAAAAAAACAACAAACACATATTAAAAAAAAATTGATCAAATCATTAAAAAATTCTCGTGTATGTGTATGTCCCTATCCTTTTATAAATCAATTCTTTTACAAAAATGTGTTTACATAAAATAAAATTTAAAAAAATAGACTGAAAATAAATAATAATTTAGTTGGGAAAATATTTTCAAAAAAGCCAAATAAAAAATATATTAAAAAAACTTTATATATATATATATATATATATATATATATATATATACAATATAATATATATATATATATATATATATATATGTTTATATCCTTTTATAAATCAATTTTTACTGTTTTTTTTTAATAAAATAAAATAAAATTATACAAAATATAAATAATAATTGAGGTGAGGAAAATATTTGAAAAATCCAACAAAAAAAATTAAGTGAACAAATAAATTTTTACAAAAAAAACAACTTTTTTTTTATGTTCAAAGAAACGATTTTCTGCCTTTTCTGTGGTTAAGTAAATCCCTGCAGCTAAAATCTTTGAGAAAGTCTGACTTTTTCTTTTTCTCTAACATCAAAAGGATCATTGCTGTTCTTCAGAGTTTTAATCAATGACACGTTAAGGACACGGCTGTCGACCGATTTCTTTCTTTGTCAGTGTAAAATCGTGTTAACGTGTGTGAAAGTGAACTGTCACGTCCGTCATGTGACTCTTCATCTTTCTGTTTTTCTCGTTGTAGTTTCGAGAACGGATACAAGATATTCTTCCACAACTTCCTGCGCAGCATGACCACTTCCTGTTACGTTGGCTCAGAGGTGGGTTGAATCAATAAAAAGATAAATAAATAAATAAGAGACGACTTGTTGCCTTTTCAGATCCGACTCCTTCTCTCCTGCTCCGTCCTCTGTGGTAAATTTGTGATCGTCCGTTTGTTCCTCCCAGTAAAAATCTGTTGGTGTCGTTGCGTCCGTCCATTATCTAGAAGCTGCAGAGGTTTATTTCATGAGAGACGTGAAGCAACACGTGCAACCATCTTGTTTGCAGCTGTTGAGACAGACACTTCCCTGATTGAGATGCTGAAACCACAACTGACAAAAACCCAAAAACCTGGAAGTTAATATTTCAACATTAAAATTAAAATACGACCAATTTCCAAAGTCTGGTTCAACTAAACATTCAACTGAACCAAACCAGTGTTTCGATGTCGATTACGGCCTCAAACGATCACAAAAACAAAGTAATCGAATCAAAACGATTTTAGTATTTTGTGTTTTATTCCCAATGATGCGCCAACTTCGACCATTTCAACCAGTCGGACTCAGGTTTTAAGTGTTTAGTGCAAACTCTGGACAAGTGTTATGCTAAACGTTAGAGATGTTAATGCTAAGTTTTACCGCTACTAAGAGTTACTGACGCTAAAGAGTTAGCGATACTAAGTGTTACCGATGCTAAGAGTTACTGACGCTGAAGAATTAGCGATACTAAGTGTTACTGATGCTAAGAGTTAGCGATGCTAAGTGTTACAGATGCTAAGTGTTAGCGATACCAAGAGTGACTGATGCTAAACGTTAGCGTTGCTAAACATTATCTATAAGCATCATTTTATTTTGTAATTTAATGTTCACGTTTATATTTTATTTTCTTTTTACTAGTTTACTAGTTTTCTAGAGACTAGAAGTGACGACATCAGTGATTTAATTTGTATTTATTAGTTTATATAATACACAATTTCACATTTAGATGATTTATTTAGTTTATTTCTTGTATAATCGAGCAGCGTCCTGCGCTCAGACTCCGGTAGGAAATAAGAAGCAGCGATTAAAATGGAAACCTTGTTCTGATTAGTCCTGGAGCAGAGGTCCAGCACTCGTTGTATCGGTCTAATCCAGAGATAATCGCATTAAAATTGCACCACGACGGAGACTCAGCTGCTGCCACTCTGTTCGACACTGCGGTGCGAGTTTCCTGGATTTTGACGACAGCGAGAAACGAGGCAGCGAGGGCGTGTTGTTCCCTTTAATCAGATCGATCACAGCGGTTATGAAAGGCCTGAAAAAAGGTCAGCGTCACAGCTCCAGACAGTGAGGGTCTGTCTGTTTGTTTGTTTGTTTGTACGCTCTGAATGATTCCAGTTATTTCTCATTCAACGTTGGAGAGGAACAGTCCGCTCATTGACACATGTTGTATAAAACATTACATAACTCCTGAACTGTTTGTGACAGAGACAAGCTTTCGACTGTATCTGAATCGTCAGATTCTCGGCTTCATGGGGCTTTTGTGATGGTGACGTTACTGCACCAGAAAGAAAAGGACGGGCTCGATACTCACTGAGAGAATAAAGCTCAGAATTAGCGAAAAACATGAAACTATATCCAGCAGTTTAGGAGTGGTTATAATAACCTGTTGGATCGCCATAGTGACATAACAATGACTCACTTTTAATTTGAACGTGATTAAATCAGCATGAGATGAACAGTGAAGTAAAGGACATGATTGGACATGTTATGTGTAGGGTTCCTACACGTAAACTGAAGTACTGATAACTAAAACACTGTTTTACAAGACTTACCCAACGTCTTGTTTTCATAACTGGTGGTGAAGGGTGTTCCAGATCAGCAGATTCATCATTTTCCTCGCTCTTCACGGACACATCGGCCTGTTGTTCAGGAAAATGATGAATGAAAATATATGAAAACAAGTCACAGGGCTCCTATTTATGCTACTGCTGAAGTGAAGTGATATTTTGAGCTTTATCAGTGGTTAAAAAATGACAATTTAGATACGTTTGGCTGGCTGCCCCATTTACTTTCATTGTTAACTATTTGGTTGTGAAAACAAAAGACGGTCAAACTCGATATTACTTCAATCAACGTAAAATATCTCTTGAGAGGGAGTTTGACTTGTATTCATGGTGAAATAGACCCTGAGTTCATGTTACTCTGGACCATCACTCAGTCAAACCATTTTACAAGACTTACCCAACATCTTCATACGCTGAAGGGTGTTCCACATCAGCAGATTCATCATTTTTCTGAACAACAGACCAATGTGTCCGTGAAGAGCGAGGAAAATGATGAATCTGCTGATGTGGATCACCCAGTTGTTATGAAAACAAGACGAGCTTTATTAGTGGTTAAAAAAAAATGACAATTTAGATACGTTTGGCTGGCGGCCCCATTTACTTTCATTGTTAACTATTTGGGTATTTCTCTCGCAGAAAAGGAAAAAGGTCTCAGTTTCTAGTCAGGCTGCTGGAGTTTTTTTTATTGAGAAAAACTGAAAAACTCCACACTATGATTTACTATAGGACATAAAAACCCAGAGACTGACAAGAAACACGTTGAGTCTAAACCGAGCTGAGTTCACTTATTTGTCTCTTTCTTTAAGACAAACACAAAACGAGCATCACGTTTTGTTTACCAGACTAAAACAGATCCAGTCAGACTTGGTTTTTTTTCCCATACAACATCTCGTATCAGACGTCAACGAACTTCCTCCTCCTACACTTCATCTAAACAACATTTTTCCAAGAGACTGCAACTAGAGAATACATTTATTTTTGAAGAGCTGCGCCTCAGGAGATAAACCTCAGGGTAAATGACACCAGCTCTTTATCTAAGTGTCTTTAAAACTGATCCAGTATCAGATGACCTGGAGCAGATTTCAGCCAAACAAAACTTTAGCCTGGAAACACAACTGAAGCTGGTTTTAGTTTATATTCTCATTTAAACCAAACAACAGATAATAAGAGTTGTCTTTAGATGTTTTAAATCGCAATAAAATGAACTAAATCTATGGTTATTTATTAATTTTGTGTTTTATTTAACTTAATCCCTTTATTGCCAAGTGTATAAAATTAAAATAATAAATCATATAATAATAGAAATCATAAAAAATGTTAAGTAATAAATACAAAAAATAATGAAAAAATAAAAATAATAACATATAAAATGGAAATGAAATAATAATAAAATCATATAAAATAATTATAATAAAATTAAAAGTTATATTAAATAATACAATAGGAAATCATAAAATAATAAAAAATAAAATAAGAAATAGTAAAAATGAAATATAAAATCACATCAAATAATAAAATCAAATAATAGAAAAACAAACAAAAAAAATAAATAAAAAAATCATATAAAATAATAAAACAAAATTAAGAAATATATATAAAATGATATAGCAGTAATTTATTTTTGTAATTTGTTAGAAGGTTTAATAAACATCTCAGATTTAAACAAACTATAATAATTATTTGATGTGTTAGGCATTAAAGGGTTCATTTTCAGTGACATAATGGTTTTGCTGGATGAAATAACATCTAAAATCAATTCTCTTTGAGATCACGAAAGGTTTTGAGACTCGGAGAACAGAAAGGTTGATGGTGATAAAGTGAATTGTCCCTTCATGTCTCATTAAACGTGGACCTGTGACGTGTCGGTCAGAGTTTAAAGGTGCAGGGTCATTAACTGTTATCAGATATTGACCCTTGTGGGACGTCCCTATACCAGTCATAGTCAGAGCTATTGTTATAAACCTTTATCACGGCTTCAGATAACATATGTCTGTGTGAGGAAATGTCAGGAAGTTCATCCAAAACCCATTATCCTCCTCCAGCCACAGTCAAAATCAACCTCATTATCCAGAAACACGAGGCGATCGGAGCGTTTCACCCCAAAGTTTAACAACTGGACTCGTCTCCGGTCGTCTCCGGGTAATCTGAGGCCTCGAGGCTGCGGTTTATAAGGTGCCAGGCTGGAGCTTTAGCTGCAGTTGTAACAGTGTAATCCGCTGCTGGAGTTGAGTTGACTCATTTCATTTCATGACAATTTCTCTGAACTGTGAAGCTGCAGAGCTAATCACCTTAGAGGATATTAGACAGCGGACTGAGAGTCTTACGCTGAAGAAAGTAAATGGGGCAGTCAGCCAAACGTATCTAAATTGTCATTTTTTTAACCACTAATAAAGATCAAAATATCACTTCACTTCAGCAGTAGCATGAATAGGGTCCCTACACATAAACTGAAGTACTGATAACTTAGTAAGTGAACTGAGAGTTTATTAAAAACACAGTTTTACAAGACTTACCCAACGTCTTGTTTTAAAACAACTGGTGATGAAGGATGTTCCACATCAGCAGATTCATTATTTTCCTGAACAACAGGCCGATGTGTTTGCGAACAAAAAAGAAAATATGACGAATCTGCTGATCTGAAACACCCCTCATAGAAAACAAGATGTTGGGTAAGTCTTATAAAAGAATTTAGATATGTTTGGCTGACCGCCCCACATACTTTAATTGTTAGCTAACACCTTAAACTGTTGTTAAACTAATTAATTAAAGTGTTACTGACGCAATAAAATCTTATAGTCAAAGCCGTTGGGTTATTTCTGTCGTTCTTTAAGGACAAAGGTTGTTGTTCAGAAAAATGATGAATGAAAATTTGTAGGGACCCTATTCATGCTACTGCTGAAGTGAAGTGATATTTTGAGCTTTATTAGTGGTTAAAAAATGACAATTTAGATACATTTGGCTGACTGCCCCATTTACTTTCATTGTTAACTATTTGGTTGTGAAAACAAAAGACGGTTAAACTTGATATTACTTCAACCAACGTAAAATATCTCTTGAGGGGGAGTTTGGTGAAATAGACCCTTTCTCTTTTAAAAGCTCTAGTGATAACTATCAACACCAAACTGCTCTTACTTTTGTTATTTCAAGAGTGAAATGGATTTCCTCTTTTAAAGCAGATTTCCACAGTCTGGTTGCATAAAGTCAAAGCTTCAACACCTCCTCTCCTACTTCACTTTATGTAGAAACTATTGTCACATAATGCCGAAGTCTTACAATGTTTCCTATTGATCATTTTCACCCGCTTCTGTTTCTACAATTACAGTTACAAAACATTATTTTATTATATTATTAATCGAGATACAGTTTCTTCCTGTAAAATGTAAAATCTCTGACAAAGACAAATCAGTGCACTTATTTCCCTTCCTCTCTCTCTATCTCATAAAACACTTTCTAACTGTTTTGAAAAGTGCTTCGGTAAATTTTAATGCGATTTTGTAGAATCTGATACAGGAGTCGTCGCTGCAATTACGGATCATAGATCTTTGAATCAGTAACATCGGCCTCTTTTTCTCTCTTTTACAGCCAGAAACTTCAACGTGCAGAAGTCTGAGGCCATGCTGAGGAAGGTAAAAATCAGATTCTGTCATTTTTATAGTGAATATACTGAATTTTAAGGGAGACGGCCATGTGGTTCCTCTTGTTCGGTGGCTAATCTGCGACTGTGTGTCAAAGCGCGGTGACCTCCAGCTCAGACTGGATGACTGTCCATCAGCTGAGGAGCAGCTGTGGGGAAACTGAGTCATCGCGGCAGCCAGAAGGGGATAAGATATAGACAAAAAGGATTAAATGAGTACTTAAAGACAGCACAGTGAGATTTACAGCCAGTCGACTTAAAGCTGCAGCAACTGTTTTTTGTCCACTAGGGGGCGTAAGACACACAAACTTGGCTTTAACCATATTTTATATGATTTTATGGTTTTTTTTCTCTCTCTTGAAGGCTTTTATTTTTGGTTTGTTGTCATATTAGCATGTTAGCACGTTGGCATGTGCCTTAAAATACAAACATGTTTCATGTTTCATGTTTCATTCATGGGTAAACTTTAGCTGTATCCACCTTTAATGTGTTAGCGTGTGTTTGCCGTCATGTGTGAGCTGCAGCGTGCTGCACACAACTGATCCCCCTCCTGCTGACGGAGCAGGTTTTACACCACCTACCTGCTGTCTAAAACCTCCTAAGCCACTTCAATCACTACGTTGTGCTTGGGGGGTGGATCTTCTGCCGTATAAGCAGTTCATCTACAAGGATTAGGAAATACTTTTTATTTAGTTATACGTCTGCGTCCACCACAACGTCACAAAACCTTTAATTAACACACACCCATCTTTTTTCTTCTTCTTCTTCTCCTCACAGCATTTGGAGTTCAGGAAACAGATGAGAGTAGATACAATTCTGACTGAATGGCGTCCACCAGAGGTAAAATAAAATAAAAACACTTAAAGTGACGGTTCAGAGTAACATGAACCCAGAGTCTATTTCATCATTATCGATATTTTACGTTGGTTGAATTAATATCGAGTTTGACCGTCTTTTGTTTTCACAACCAAATATTTAACAATGAAAGTAAATGGGGCAGCCAGCCAAACGTATCTAAACGTATCTAACATTTTTCACTTAGCACTTCACTTCAACAGTAGCATAAACTGAAGTACTGATAACTTAGTAAGTGAACTAAGAGTTTGATAAAAAGACTGTTTTACAAGACTTACCTAACGTCTTGTTTTCATAACAACTGGTGGTGAAGGGTGTTCCACATCAGCAGATTCATCATTTTCCTCGCTCTTCATGGACGCATCAACCTGTTGTTCAGGAAAAATGATGAATGAAAATATATGAAAACAAGTTATAAGGACCGTATTCGTGCTACTGCTGAAGTGAAGTGATATTTTGAGCTTTATTAGTGGTTAAAAAATGACAATTTAGATATGTTTGGCTGGCTGCCCCATTTACTTTCATTGTTAACTATTTGGTTGTGAAAACAAAAGATGGTCAAACTTGATATCCCTGCAACCAACATAAAATATCTCTTGAGGGGCAGTTTGACTCGGTTTGAATTACTATGGACCATCACATCACAATAAAAAGTCCAGTATGTGGCTGATTAATTACAACCTCTGGTACTTGCAGGTGATAGAGAAGTATCTGTCAGGAGGGATGTGTGGATACGACCGTGAGGGGAGTCCCATCTGGTATGATGTGATCGGACCAGTGGATCCCAAAGGTCTCTTCCTGTCTGCCTCCAAACAAGACTTCATCAAGTCCAAAGTCAAAGACTGTGAGATGCTGCAGAAGGAATGTAACCTCCAGACAGAGAGAGTAAGAGCAGAGACACAGATTAAGGATTTTGACTATTATATATCCATTGTTGGACATAAGGAAGCCATGATGTCACTAAAACAAACACACCCTCTTATGGATCAAAACTTCAGATAAAACACAAGAAACATGTCAAATATAGGATCTTTAAACGAACTGAATTCTAACATTTCAGGACCCAATAAAAGCTCAGGACTCAGTGCTGTGTCACGACAAAATATCTGTTAAGTTAATAAGTGAAATAATTAAATAAGAGACAAGTAAACAATAAGTTAATAAGTAAACAGATTAATTCTAGTCCATTAGCATTAGCATAATAAACTAAAATGGTAAATGTGCTAAACATTACACCTGCTTAGCATCGACATGTTAGCATTGTGATAGTGAGTATGTTAGCATTTAGCTAAAATCAGACCACATACAGTTTCAGTTTAGCTGCTCTACTAACTGAACTACAGCCAGTTTTATTTTACAGTTTTACCATCTCTTTCCTTCACCAGCTGGGGAGGAACGTGGAGGCAATCACTATGGTCTATGATGTTGAAGGTCTGGGTCTGAAACACTTATGGAAACCAGCTATAGAAACATATGGGGAGGTATAGACACACACACACACACATACACAGTTTAATGTGTTGATCTGAATCTTAAATGATTGTCTTCTGCGTCATCAGATCCTACAGATGTTTGAAGACAACTATCCAGAAGGTTTAAAGAGATTGTTTGTTATTAAAGGTAAAAAAAAAAAAAAAAAAATCTGATTTCCAGTTTTTATCTTACATCTGTTTGGTTGCTAGATGGTAGTAATCCTCCTCTGAAGCAAAAGGAGAGCAGGTTAGCTAATGCTACATGGGCAAACTGAGCTAAACCCAGGGTCTATTTAATCACAAATACGAGTCAAACTCTCCCTCAAGAGATATTTTACGTTGGTTTAAGTAATATCGAGTTTGACCGTCTTTTGTTTTCACAACCAAATAGTTAACAATAAAAGTAAATAGGGCAGCCAGCCAAATGTATTTAATTTGTCATTTTTTAACCACTAATAAAGCTCAAAATATCACTTCACTTCAGCAGTAGCATAAATACGGTCTCTACACATAAACTGAAGTATCAAAGTTTTTGAAGGGTGTTCCAGATCAGCAGATTCATCATTTTCCTGAACAGCAGGCCGTGAATAGCAAGGAAAAGGATGAATCTGCTGATGTGGAACACCCTTCATCACCAATTGTTATTAAAACAAGATGCTAGGTAAGTCTTGTAAAACAACCAAATAGCTAATAAAAGTAGGTGGGGCAGTCAGACAAATGCATGTACATCACCATTTTTAACCAAAACGAAAGTGATGAAGAGTGTTCCACATCAGCAGATTCATCATTTTTCTGGCTCTTTACTGACACATTAGCCTGTTGTTCAGGAAAAGGATGAATCTGCTGATGTGGAACAACCTTCATCACCAGTTGTTATAAAACCAGACGTTGGGTAAGTCTTGTAAAACAGTGTTTTTAATAAACTCTCAGTTCACTTACTAAGTTATCAGTACTTCAGTTTATGTGTAGGGACCCTATTCATGCTACTGCTGAAGTGAAGTGATATTTTGAGCTTTATTAGTGGTAATTTCTTGGTTAAAACTTAGATCTTTTTTTTTTGTCTTTGTGTAGCTCCCAAACTCTTTCCTGTGGCCTATAACCTCGTTAAGCACTTTCTGAGTGAGAACACAAGACAAAAGATCTTTGTTCTTGGAGGTAAGACTTCGTTATATTTTAATTCATCTTATTATGGAGAATTATTTCATTAGATTTAATATATTTAAATGTTTGTTGTTCTCAACAGCGAACTGGCAGGAGGTTTTACTGAAGTACATCGATGCAGAGGAGCTGCCGGCGATATACGGCGGTAAAATGACAGATCCTGATGGAGATCCTCGCTGTCGGACCAAGGTGAGACGGCGATCTGGACGTCCTGTCAGAGGGTTGACGGGTCAGGAGGAGACGAGTATCCACTGCAGACACCAGAGATACTTGATGGATTAGAAATTTATTGAACAAACTGTCCTGCAGTGGATACAAGTCTAGCCTAAACCAAAACCTGATGGGTAGAAGTTGTTGTTTTAATGCTGACTATTTTGCATATTATGTTCAGTTTTGCCGCTTGCAGCTTTGCTTCCTGCAGCATCCAAAAAGCAAACATAGTAAAATGAGAAGAAAAAAATGTCCCAACCGGCTACAAACACATCAGATCTAACACTGGGGCAGAAGGAGTCAATACAGCTGCATGTTTACATATAAACAAGGAACTCATGCAAAGAGGATGCAAGTTGTGGTTTTGCCTGGTTGCATTAAACACAAAGAGCGTTGTTGTGAATTACGACAGGTGACGACATTTTCCTGTTTTTTTTTTTTTTTACTCGCTTCGCTGAGTAGAAACAACACAGTAGGCGACGTAGGCGTCCAGCATCTAGCAGCTTCAGTAGCCGCCATTTTTTTTACCAGACGGGAAAACTGACCTGTGTTTGTCACTTCGCTGTTTCCGTAGATTAATAATTGGCCCCAGGAAACATGAGGAACAGATGGAGAGATATTTGAGTTTCGGACGCATTCGGGATTCAAGAAAAATTGAGACGCACAGACTCAAAGTGTTTTATTTTTAACTTTTGTTGTTTGTTTGTTTTTTTTAAATAACTTATTAGCTAGCTAGCTGTGTGTCCTTGACATTTCACACCTGATAATATACTGTATTGTTTTTGGGTTAGGTTGTAGAAACTCATCTAAATGACAAAATAACATCAAATAATGACAATTAAATCTCTCACTGAGAGCTGAGGTGACTTGCGCTAACGTCACTTTAGCATAAAGACTGGAAACAAACGGATGCTAACAAGTCACTGCACCTGGTCAAGAAACAAACCGGTGGCTAATGCTAACTGAAAAACCACAACAAACCTTTTTTATACTCTGTATCTGTGCAGAATAAAGCAATTTTATAGTTTAGCACAGTTTAGCATTAATGCTAATGGTATATTAATGCTAAACTGTGAGTGGGTACTCTGGTTCTAACGCTCAAACTTACCTTTTTACACCCTTTTGTGCACCCTTCACATAATGTTGAGCTAGCTAAAATCATTAGCTAGCTAGCATTAATACAGCATTAGCATTAACACTATTGCTAATGGTATTTTAATGCTAAACTGTGACTGAGTACTCTGTCTTTGACTCTCAAACATACATTTTTTTTATTCTTGTCCACCCTAACATTATGTTGAGCTAGCTAAAATCATTAGCAAGCTAGCATTAATATAGTTTTACCATTGTTCCTAATGGTATTTTAATGCTAAACTGTGACTGGGTACTCTGTGTCTGACTAAAAATTTCCTTGCATTATGTTGAGATAGCTAAAATTGTTAGCTAGCTGGCATTAATACAGAATTAGCGCTATTGCTAATGCTATTTTAATGCTAAACTGTGTCTCTGACTCTTACATGTACATTTAACACTCTTTTGTGCATCCTTGCATTATGTTGAGCTAGCTAAAATTATTAGCATTCACAGCCCCGAAAGCTAACATTTCTAGCATCAATGCTAATCCCACGGTTTCTTTTCTTTCTGCAACATAGCCAAAATGGCCACCACTGAATGTTTTACACTTAACTTTCTTACTGTTATGAGTCAAACATGCTAGCTAGCTAGCTAGCTATGCCTGTGTTTCCAGTCTGGATGCTAAGCTAAGCTAGCCTGCCCATCTAACTCTCAAGCACACAAAGCGAGTATTAACCCTGTTTCCCAAAATGCTGAATTATTTATTTCACAACTGGACCATTAGTTTGCAAAATAAGAGGAAACACTTTTGTTTAAGGTTTTCGGTTTTTGGGCCTTACGTATCTTGAACATGAGGTTTTTGGGTTTTTTTGCACATGAGAGTTTTGTTTAGCTTGATGATGTGTTTTTTTTTCTGTTAGCATTGCCTTTCATTTCTGTTTTCTGTATCTTTCCTTTATGACTGTGGTTGTTTCCAACTGTTGAGTTCAGTTTGTACATTTGTTTTTGTTTTGTTTTTTAGAGAAGTGGTTTGAGATGAGTTTCACTTTCCTCGTTTATGACGCTCAGAAACTAAAACACCTGAAATTAGCCTGGACTAGGAAACATCATTTCTAGGAAACGAGATGAGAGATTTTCTGCAGTTGTGTTAGTATAAACTCTAACTTGTGATAGGTTTGATTCAATATGAATAAAACAGGAACATTGAAAAGAAAGATACTCTTTGCAGTTTTTGTCTTAATTACGACGTTGAATCACAGTAAGTGAAGCTTTTGTCTTTTTCCTCCTTCATCTCTTTTCCTTTCTGCTACTCAGACATTTGTCATTTCTGACGTCTGCTGTGTTTGACTGTTTCACTCTCTGCTGCAGATAAATCATGTTGGACCAGTTCCTCCTTCCTACTACGTCCGGGACCACGTTAAAGTGGACTACGACCGGTGTATGACCGTCAGTCGGGGATCCTCCCAGCAGCTGGACTATGAGATTTTATTTCCAGGCTGTGTCCTCAGGTCAGTAACACATTAATTAGTTAGTAAAACGACAGTTTAAGGTGTTAGCTAACAATATAAGTAAGTGGGGCAGCCAGCCAAAGGTATCTAAATTGTTTTACAAGACTTACCCAACGTCTTGTTTTCAATGAAGGGTGTTTCAGATCAGCAGATTCATCATTTTCTCACTCACACCTGTTGTTTAGGAAAATGATGAATCTGCTGATCTGGAACACCCTTCATCACCAGTGGTTAATGAAAAAATAGACATTTATTAAAAAGACTATTTTATAAGACTTACCCAACATTTTGTTTTCATAACAACTGGTGATCAAGGGTGTTCCTGATCAGCAGAATCATCATTTTCTTCACTCTTCATGGACACATTGGTCTGTTGTTCAGTAAACAATGAATCTGCTGATGTGGAACACCCTTCACATACGTTATCAGTACTTCAGTTTATGTGTAGGGATCCTATTCATGCTGCTGCTGAAGTGAAGTGATATTTTGAGCTTTATTAGTGGTTAAAAAATGGGGCCAGGAGAGAGATACATTTGGCTGGCTGCCCCATTTACTTTCAGTGTTAACTATTTGGTTGTGGAAAAAAAAGACGGTCAAACTTGATATTACTTCAACCAACGTAAAATATCTCTTGAGGGGAAGTTTGACTTGTATTGGTGGTGAAATAGACTCTGGGTTCATGTTACTTACATTGGAGAAAACTGGATAATTTAGTACAAAATAGTGTAAAATCTGATTTTTCTATAAATAAAAAGTAACAGTAAAGCAACAATGCAAGTCTCCCCACCTATTTGCCTAAAACTAAATGATTTTATAAACAAAAACTACCAACTATGCATTTATGTTATAATACTTTCATGTTTTAAATTCAAATTAGGTAGTTTGAGTCGTTTATATTATGTTTTCTAACTTCAATTGCTTTAAAATGTTGTTTTTGTTGCGTCCCGTCAGGTGGCAGTTTTCCACTGAGAGCGCAGACATCGGCTTCGGCGTGTTTCTAAAAGCGAAAAAAGGTGAATGGAAGAAGGCGGCTCAGATGCAGGAAGTGGTTCCCAGCCAGCGTTACAACTCTCACTTAGTCCCCGAAGACGGATCTCTAACCTGCGAACGCCCCGGAGTCTGTGAGTAACTGTTTCATCTACACTCTTGAAGATTAAATGTTTTTTGTTTTAATGTCTTTGACTTCTTCTGTTTGTGTATTTCACAGATGTGTTGAGGTTTGACAACACTTACAGCATCTTCCAAGCCAAAAGAGTCAGTTTCACAGTCGAGGTCCTGCTCCCAGACAAAGTACAAACCCCGCAGACCAACGGGGCCAGGAGAGACAGCGAGCAAGCCGAAGGCGGCGGTCGCGAAGAGCAGAAGACGCAAAGCGCTGCTTCCGTGTTGTCAGATCAGTAACGTTCATAGTCGCCAGTAAGCACAGCCTGAGACACTTGATATGAACAGGAACCGCAACAAGCTGCCAATTATATGTAAACCTACAGTGTTATTTCAGACTGTGTGAACTGTGTTTATGCAGGATCCATTTTGAAACATCAGCTTCAAACATGACTTCATGTTTTACTTACTTTTACTTTTGCTCTGAGACGGGAGACAGTACAACCACTGGACACATCTGGTTGGCTGCTTGACAAGACGGCAGTAATCCTCCTTCAAAGTAAAAGGACGCAGGTTAGCTAACGCTACATTAGCAACCTGAACTTAACGTCTTTAAAGTGATGGTCTGGAGTAATTTGAACCCAGGGTCTGAGTCAAACTCCCCTCGAGATATTTTATGTCGATTGAAGTAACATCGAGTTTGACCGTCTTTTGTTTTCACAACCAAATAGCTAACAATGAAAGTAAATGGGGCAGCCAGCCAAATGTATCTAAATTGTCATTTTTTAACCACTAATAAAGCTCAAAATATCACTTCACTTCAGCAGTAGCATGAATAGGGTCCCTACACATAAACTGAAGTACTGATAACTTAGTAAGTGAACCGAGAGTTTATTAAAAACACTGTTTTACAAGACTTACCCAACGTCTTGTTTTCATAACAACTGGTGATGAAGGGTGTTCCACATCAGCAGATTCATCCTTTTCCCGAACAACATGTCGGTGAAGAGCGAGAAAAATATTGAATCTGCTGATCTGAAACATGTTGTGTTATTGTTATTGTGTAAAATCTTATGTAAGTTATCTGACATTTGGCTGACTGGCGAAAACAAACTCGATATTACTTCAACCAATGTGAAATATCTCTTGAGGGGGAGTTTGACTCGTTTTTATGGTGAAATAGACCCGGGGATCATGTTACTCTGGACCGTCACTTTAAATGTTGGTTCTTAGAAAATGAATTTTGTTTGGATGTTTGGTAACAAACTCGCTCATCAGCTTCTCTAAATTCACTAAATTCAGGTTTGATTACTCTCCAGATAAAACTCAAAATGTACAAAATGTTTCAATTGGCCACCAACACATTTCCAACACATTTCATTAAATTCTAAAATATAAATTATAAACAGTTAAGATCGTGTCCGAAAGATGCAAGATGAAGTGACTTTAAATAAGCCATACCATGCTCTTATTTTTCTCTTATGGGTCGTTTGCAAAAAAAAAAAAGAAAAAAAAAAGAAAGAAACTGGTGTTTTACCACCACCTAGTGGTGTAGAGTGTGAACTGTGAAAACGGTGCCATCATGGTTTGTTTAAATAAGGAAATATGCAGCACAAGAATTAAATGAATTTTAGATTATTATTATTATTATTCTTTTTTTTTTTGTATTTGTCTAACAAAGTCTTAAGAGGTAGAAGATGACACGTAGTATTTACAACTAAAAAGCTACGAGTTGATGCTTCGTTTTTATTTCCAGAGAATAACGGGTTGAGGTTTGTAACAGTTTACAACATGAATGTGAATGAAACTTGGTGTAGAAAGAGCAGCGTGTTTCTGTCTCCAGACGATTACTGAATCTACTGTTTCCTCATATTTAGATTGAGAGCTTTTACCCACTTAAACCCATGTAATCAAATGAACATAAATATATATAAATGAATATAAATAAAGTGGATGCATCTGTAAGATCGTCAGGATATAAACTTAGGCCACTACACTGGACTATTTTCTCAAACAATGAAGGTTTCATCAACTGTAAGGAAATAAAAAGTGAGTTTTGGACAAAATTTGAAAATGTCAACACTTCTTTTTTTTCTCTTTTCTTCCCTTCAATTAAGTCAAAAGTTTCCTTTTGAAAAATGTGGTGTTTTCACAGATAAACAAACAAATATGACAGTTAGTTAGTTAGTGTCACTCACCACAACAAACTTCCATGTTTGCTGACTTCCACACTTCTTCTTCTTCTTCTTCTTCTTCTTCTTCTCTGCATGATTTTTTTGCACTAAGTGTGACACCTCTGACAGAAAAGTGAACTGCATCAACTCACACTCACAGAAGCTCCACATGGATGGCAGCTTTAAAGGAGAACACCGGTGTAAAATGAACTTTGGGTTTGTTAAAACATGATAACAAGTTGTTATTTTTCTGAGGAGCAAAACTATGCTAGCTTGTTGCATTATGAATATTTTTACTTTTATCGTTATTGTAGAAAAGACTCACCGTGCTAGTGATTGGGGCATCAAGGCAGCTTGAAGACGTCGCTATTTTAAACCATTAAAAAAAGATCAAAGTAGCTCCACACTTCCTTGCTGCTATAACAAGCGTCCTGACGTTTAAAACAAAAGTTTTTTTTACAGGTAGGACCTAGCGGTAGTTACCAGTCGCCGCCATGTTGAAAGTACAAGTCCTACAAGTCGACTGACGAACACAAACCAATGGTCAGAATCCGACCTGTAAAAAAAGTCTTTTTAATAAACGATGTGTTCACTCATAAAGTTGTTTTAAATGTCAGGACACTTGTTATACCAGTAAGGAAGTGTGGAGCTACTTTGATCTTTTTTTAATGGTTTAAAATAGCGACGTCTTCAAGCTGCCTCGCTGCCCCATTCACTAGCATGATGAGTCTTTTCTACAAAAACGATAAAAATAACGATGTTCGTAATGTAACAGGCTGGAGTAGTTTTGCTCCTCGGCAAACATAACAACTCGTTATCATGTTTTAACAAACCCAAAAATCATTTTACGCCACAGTTCTTCACCACAAAATAATTTGTACACCTGCAAGATTGTAAAGAGGTTCGTCAAAGAAAAAGCAACATTGTTTCCTTCAATTTCTGAGAAACACGTGAGCATGTTTCAGACCATCATCATCATCCGGCAGTAACTCGACCTGATGAATTATCTTCAACACAGTTATGTTTTGACAGCAGTTGACAGTGATTTGAACACAAGAGGAGGAAAACAGTACAAGACTGACAGTTTTCAGCTCTGTATGTTTCCTCCAGTGATGGAAAAAACAATTTTAGTAACAGTAAGTAACAAGGTGTCATGTTTTTTTTTTTTTGCCTAAAACTGCTCAGCTCCTCAGACTTCTCCTCATTTGTTTTATAGATTTTTGACATTTCCTCAAGTGCAAACTCTGGGAATAAAGTTGTGTAAAGGTCATGGATGAATCAGTGACCTGACACCGTCCTGGAAGACTTCAACATGAATATACATCATTAAATCACATTAATAACATCCAGGACAAGGACTTGACACTTGTCTCTGTGTTAAAGTGATGACCCAGGTTCTATTTCACCATGAATATGAGTCAAACTCCTCCTCAAGAGATATTTTACGTTGGTTGAAGTAATATCGAGTTTGACCGTATAACCAAATAGTTAACAATGGAAGTAAATGGGGCAGCCAGCCAAACGTATCTAAATTGTCATTTTTTAACCACTAATAAAGCTCAAAATATCACTTCACTTCAGCAGTAGCATGAATAGGGTCCCTACACATAAACTGAAGTACTGATAACTTAGTAAGTGAACTGAGAGTTTATTAAAAACACTGTTTTACAAGACTTACCCAACATCTTGTTTTATAACAACTGGTGATGAAGGATGTTCCAGATCAGTAGATTCATCATTTTCCTGAACAACAGGCTGATGTGTCTGTGAAGAACGAGGAAAATGATGAATCTGCTGATCTGGAACAACCTTCATGTTTTCACAACCAAATAGTATGGCAGTCAAATGTAACTTGTTTTACAAGACTTACCCAACGTCTTGTTTTCATAACAACCAGTGATGAAGGGTGTTCCACATCAGCTGATTCATCACTTTTCTCGGTCAGGAATATGATGAATCTGCTGATCTGCAACACCCTTCATTAGTACACTTACAATTTAGATACGTTTGGCTGGCTGCCCCATTTACTTTCATTGTTAACTATTTGGTTGTGAAAACAAAAGACGGTTAAACTCGATATTACTTCAACCAACGTAAAATATCTCTTGAGGAGGAGTTTGACTTGAAATTAGTCCGGACCATCACTTTAACATCTGTTACATCTGGATCCAGGTTCTTTTAATTTCCCTTCAGGATTAATAAAGAATCTAATTTTCTGTTATAAACGATTCTTACCTGACGTTGGTGCGACAGATTCTCCTCCATAGTTTTAGATTCTGCAAACGACAGTTAAACACGAATAAAAGAAACAACCCACAGAGTTGATTCATAAATATTTTATATACAAAATAATGTTACAAGTATATTCAACATATGTCACATTAGAATAATGATAAGTACTTTACATACATTTGATCCAGCTTCATATTTCACAGTACATACATTGAAAAAAGGTCACAATTCCTATTGAGTTAGACTTTTTTTATACAATAAATACATGCTCTGCTCGTAGGCTTTTACTTTATTTCATTTTTTAATTTTTTTTATCTATTTTTTAATTTTTTTTTTGTTTTACAAAGTGCAAGAGCTCAGTTTGTCGCAGCGACGTGGACGATCTCACTTTACGCTTTTATACGCGACCGCAGACCACATTTTTCAGACATTTTTATATATTTTTTCCTTTTAAATGCAGCTGATTTTGGCAAACAAACAAACAAACAAACAAACAAACAAACAAACAAACAGAAAACGTGCAGCGTAAAGTGAGACGTCCACTCGGGTCTGACTGCGAACAGAGCGAAGTTGAACGCTGCTCGCGGCTGAACGCTTGCGTTCCTTGGCACATGGTAAACAGACGAAGAGCGTTGGTCGAACCTGTCGGTGCGTTTTGTTTATTTTTATTGATCTATTTATTTATTTATTTTTACACCGATCAGATACTGAGGAGAGATGTACGATTGGTTCGGGACGCGGCCGCATCTGCGTCTGAAAAAATAAAAATGAAGAAAAATTAAAGAAAGAATTAAATTCTTAAGACGTCGACGGGGAGAATATGTTTTTTCACAGTTTTCAACACTTGGCAAACAAACAAACAAACAAACAAACAAACAGAAAAAGCTAAAAACTAAAACATTTCTTTAAAATGCTAATCCCCATCCCACTTAAAATGTTAATATTCATGCTAGCTGAGTTAGCTAGGTAGCTTTTTTTTATTTTTATTTGTTTATTTATTTATTTTTTTTTAAGGCTTAATTATTTATCTGTCAGTCCTGGAAGGAAAAAAAACAAAAAAACAATAAAAAGCAGGATCATCTTTGCGTTTGCTCTTTGGATTAAACTGATGATGCTAACGGTTAGCATGTTAGCACGGATCTGAGGTGGCGTCATCATCACGATCGTTGTTTCTTTTTGTTGATCGGACATTTTATCGTATTTTTTTTTTTTTTTTTTTGGAGCTGTGATAACTCATGCTGAGTTCTTTAGTGACATTAATTAGCTGATTAATATTAATATTAATATTAAAGTCGTTTTAGGCAAAAAGAAAAAAGCATGATAAGATTATAAAGTCGTATATTTCTAAGACAAATCTTAGAAATTCTCTGGTTTTCCGTCGCCACACGTCAGATGTTTTAATAGAAATACGTCGTCGTAGTTTGTAGGTACGTTGGAGTCGACTTCCGTGTTTTGTCGCTACAGAAAAGGCCTCAAAGGATGAAACAGGAAACAAGAATCTGAAGTCACTTCCTCCAGATCGTTTCCATCTCTGGTCTCAGTCGCTTCACTTCAGGTTCAAGTCCGTTCAGAGACTTGAATGGATAAGCGTCGCCTCCATGTCGAACGGCGTCGCTCGGAGGTTCTTCGCTAAAAGACGTCAAACAAAACGTAGCCCTGGTTCTAAACCGTCCCACCGCTCATCTTCCCTCCTCCACGGGACGAGTCTCGGATTTCAGTTTGACGAACTCCTTCGCCACCTCGTCGGCGGGTCGCTGGGACAGGATGCGCATCACCGTCATCCCCGTCTCGTCGGTGTGAACCCGCGGCCCGATCGGACACCAGCACACGCACGTCTTACGGTCGGCGACGTCGCGAAGCTGGATCACGGCAACGCCCACGACGCGGTCGGCTCGGCCGAAGCAGTAATCCTTCACCGTCACCTGGAGCTCGTAGCAGTCGGGGGATTCTTTACCTAAGACGCTGCAGAAAAAGAAGAGAAGATTGTTTTACAGTAGCTGTTAAAGTGACAAACACAAGTCAAACTCCCCCTCAAGAGATTATTTAATATCGAGTGTAACCGTCTTTTGTTTTCACAACCAAATAGTTAACAATGAAAGTAAATGGGGCAGCCAGCCAAACGTATCTAAATTGTAATTTTTTAACCACTAATAAAGCTCAAAATATTATATTATCAAAATATACCAGCAGATTCATCATTTCTTCATAAACACATCAACCTGTTGTTCAGGAAAATGATGAATCTGCGGATCTGGAACACCCTTCATCACTTACTAAGTTATCAGTACTTCAGTTTATGTGTAGGGACCCTATTCATGCTACTGCTGAAGTGAAGTGATATTTTGAGCTTTATCAGTGGTTAAAAAATGATAATTTAGATACGTTTGGCTGGCTGCCCCATTTACTTTCATTGTTAACTATTTGGTTGTGAAAACAAAAGACGGTTAAACTCGATATTACTTCAACCAACATAAAATATCTCTTGAGGGGAGTTTGACTCGTATTGGTGGTGAAACAGACTCTGGGTTCAATCGCTTTAAAGTTTTTATTTGGTGAAAGAGTTTGGATTTCAAGCTCACAACTGGAAAGCCTCGTTGAACTTTGCCGTCCAGCTGTTGTTCTTGGATTTTGTGGTGAACTTGCGCTTCTTGTCGGCCAGGAAGGGACCGACCATGGAGACCTCGACGAAAGGTCTGAACATTCCTGATGTTTGCCACTTCATGTCGTTGACGGCGATGACTGAAAAGAACCGAAAACGAAGGTAAAAAAATTCACATTTTATCTCACGTGAACAACACTAGGATTTTTAAGAGACCGGGTTTAAATCTTGGTACAGGATCTACTTTATCTCGATTATTTCTCACCTCTGACGTTGACCTTTCGTTCTTTCCCGAGCATCATGTCGATCTGAACGACGGCCTCTCCGATCGGCTTCTCTACCCCTGAACCTGAATAACACAAATGACACGTTATCACACATTATTATTATTATTATTGGTCTAATTCGGACCAACTTGTTACAACTTACCTCTATCAGGTCGAATCTTTTCATTGCCAGTGATTCTGATGCCCATCCCATCATGCACTGCGAGGGACGGGGACGAGACTTAGTGAGTGAGCACAGCTTATGTGTTGTAAATAAAGCGTGTGAGAGTGTGTGTGTGTGTGTGTGTGTGTGTGTGTTCACCTTGCGAGTGCTGCGTGGTGACGAAGGTCTTGATGAGAGCGTCGGTGCTCTGGGAGTAGAGAGAGAGGGCGTAACGCAGCGACGCTAACTCGGGACTTTTCTCCACGAACGCCTTCTTCAGCCCGTTTCCTCCGGCGTGGAAGTATTGCTGAGCGACGAGAGAGGAAACTTAGAATTACATCAAACACGTACGGTGACAGCGCTTGATCATTCACGTGCTAATGTGTGGAGACTCTGAGCAGCAAGTTGTGATGATTTTATTAAATTTAATCAAAACAGTTTTCTCTCTAGTTCTTATATAAACTAGTAGCGCTCTGTCACAGCCTCTTGTGGCCAAAATGAGTATTATATATATATATATATTTTTTAATCCGTCTTCCATCAACAAGTCGGAAATGTGCACTTTAAAAAGGGGGCGGGGCTAAAGAATACTACTCAGTCGGTCGCTGGTACGCGACGTCGCTGATAGATGGATGAGTAAAAGTCATCAACACTGGAACAAAACATCTGTTTCTGATTCTCTTGTCACTTCTAGAACTTCTAATAATATTCAAACAGTTGATACTTTATCTTCTGTAAATTCCAAGGTTCGTATTTTTTTTTTTTTTCCAGGCCTGGAGAAGTTTTGGAAACATAAGTTAACCCTGAAAGTCCTGATTTTTTTTACCTTCGCTTTGTAATAATGGAACGAATCAGCCACCGTCGCTCGTAGTTTTTACGTTTCACATTGTCGGCAACGATGTCGACTTCTGGCAGGATCCGGCTCAGATTAAACCCTGGTTTTATTTCTATATTTCATTCATGCGCTGACGTTTCAGGGGTGTATATATAGTGATGGAAACTTGCCATAAAGTCAATATAAAATGTGTATGAACCCTGAAATTCAGAGACTTGAGTCTCCACAAACCTTGATGGTTTCCAGCCCCGCGTCGATGATCACACACTGTTTGGGCGTCAGAGTTTTGGCTTCACCTCCTCCCTGCGGAGATCACACGTTCATTACAGACGCAGCGTCCTCTCACGGAGAAGCACACTCAAAATAAATCGAATAACAAACACACAAAGGCACAGAGAGCAGAGCAGCAGGCTTTCATATACAACGTCGCTTGTTTTGACTTTGATTTCATGTTTGTAGATTAACGGGTAATTTTCTTCGTTCTGTTGCGGCGTCTTCACACAGACGGTTAAAGTCTGCTCAGAACAGAGACAGAGACAGTGTTGAGTTTAACTTCCTCCATCCTGGTTTTTACTTTTCGGGTTCTGTCTCGTCTTTTAACGCGACGCAGCCTCCTGCCTGCGAGCTGTGATAAGAAGCACGACGCAGAAGCCACAAAATGATGAAACGTTTCAGTCAGAACTCGTGGTTTCGGGAATTAAGTTAGAATTTGTCTTATATTTTTTTTAGTACAAGTCTTAAAAACAGATATATATGCTGTGTGTGTGTGTGTGTGTGTGTGTGTTACCTTGAGGTTGGAGAGTCCTTTAGCTGCTGTGAGGAGCTGGGCTCCCTGAAGAGAGAGAGAAGATGAGGAGTCATGATGATGATGATGATGTGCCCTAATTAATTAAAATAAACCGCTTGAGATGTTGAGATGAGTCAGAGATTGTTGACGTTGTTGACTGATTGAGCTGACGTCCACCAGTAGATGGCAGCAGAGCGCTTCATTAACCAAACACCACATCAACCTCTCTTCTATTACTATTATCATGATGATGAACTTGCTGCCAACTACAACAAAGACAGTTTGAGATGTAGAGTTTATTAAAGGGGGAGTTTCACTGATTCAACACATCTAAGTTTGTTTACAGCTCGAGTATAAAACCTCCTGTTAAGGGCTTAAGGCGAACGGCTCCAGGAGACGTTCTGAGACTCGGCGCCGTCTTTTATAGGGTTAAAGATGTAGGTTTCGTTTATGTTAAGGTCTGGTATACGCGCTCGTGCTCACCAGGCTGTCGTTGCTCTGAGGCAGGACGATGGTTTTCTCCAGGCTGCTCAGGACGATCTTCCACAGATCCTTCAGGATCCTCTTCAACACCGTCTTCTCACAGATGTCGGCAAAGATGCTGAGACTGGATTAAACACAAACACACAGAAAGAACGTGAGCTAAGAGACACCGGTCACTTATAGTTACTGGTCCACATATGTGTCAGTCAAATTATCTGAAAGAGGTGGCGTCATAAGGAAGTTTGAAGTCTAGTTGACACCAGTCGACTTCACCATTGATCTCCAGTGGTGGTGTCTGGTGGACTTGGTCCTCTGATGGTTGGTGAATCATCAGTTAATGATCATAATGTGTGAACGGCCCTAACGACTCCATCAGAGGCCGTCGGGACCTGGTCTGAGACCGGAACTGGATCTACCAGTCCCGGTGGAGCCACCTCGGTTTGGAGCCGGCTCATTAGTATATTTCTCAAAACAGTGAGTACAACCTGCACCACATAATGTATTAGCTGCAGAAACGTGTGTCTTCTGTGCCTCAAAAGCAAGTATTTATGTCAATGAAACTGTCAATACGTCGAATGTCTTCTAATGCGAAGATTAGGATGTCTTCTTGTGGACACGGTAGTTGTCTCCTCCCTTCAGAGCTGACATGTAGGGGTTAGTAAATGTGTCCAAGAACAAGAAGTTTTGATAATTTGATGAAGATTTGTTTTTTTTTTTTTTCAACCCACAATGACTGAGTCCAGGCGGTGTAATCGTTGCTATTAAGATGTTGTAGCTTTAAGGAAGGACATTAACCTTGAAAATTTTATTGTCTTTGTTAGAAATGTTCTGTTCTCTTCATACGTGTTTGCGAGTTGAAGGTTGATGTGATTCACCTCTGAGCTGTTGTAGAGAACTGGTTGATCTAAAGCTTCACGCATTCTCCCTCGTTAGTGCGAGTTAACGTTCAGCATCAGTTCGGGAGACAAAAGTAAGTTGTGTGACACATCTGCCGGTTGCGCATAAGCGGTTGCAAAGTGACAAAACGAACAAGAAACTGCTGTGATGATGTGAACAAGTGACGGGAGGATGTGGGAAACCAAAGCGACCGAGAAAAACTGTAATATAACAGTTTTATCTAGTTCTCATGTGTCATTTTGACCCTGTGTTCCTCTCGTTCAGTCGTCGTCCGCCTGCAGCTCACGACAGCCACCGACCGACTTACTTCCCATCCAGGAACTCCATGAGGGGCCGCAGCATGTTGTCAGCATCTGCCTCCGCAGTGTTGTGGTTGGGGGGCCCTTTGATCTGGTAGAGGATCTCAGCCATCTGACGCATGCAGCCGTTGATGCGAGTCTGGAAACTGGAGGTAGTGAGGGGGAGGCAGAGGTAAAACTTCTGGGAAAGTGAGAGAAAGTTTGCTGTGTGTGTGTGTGTGTGTGTGTTACCTCTTGGCGAACATGGTGCTGAAGTTGTCCAGAACAGTGCTGAGCTTCACCTGCAGCTCATTGAGGATGTCTGCCGCCTCCGTGTCCAACTACATCGCACGTGAAAAGAAGAGGAAATGTCAACTGGTCTGAAGTTACAGTATCTGCTGCTTCCTGTTCATCAAAAGCCACAATTAGTTATTTTACCCACACATCACCAACTGACACGTGGTTTAAATTAGTTTCAGGCATCTCTGTCTTTAAAAGATGAGTTTAAAATATGTCTCTTTCACGCTATCGCATAAAAGTGGCTAAAAGCTAAAAGTGATGGTTCAGACTACCATGAACCCAGAGTCTATTTCACCACAAATATGAGTCAAACTCCCCCTCAAGAGATATTTTACGTTGGTTGAAGTAATATCGAGTTTGACCGTCTTTTGTTTTCACAACCAAATAGTTAACAATGAAAGTAAATGGGGCAGCCAGCCAAATGTGTCTAATAAAGCTCAAAATATCACTTCAGATGCACAGATTCATCATTTTTCTCGCTTTTCACAGACACATTGGCAGATTGTTCAGGAAAATGATGAATCCAGTACTGTAGGGACCTTATTCATGCTACTGCTGAAGTGAAGTGATATTCTGAGCTTTATTAGTGGTTAAAAAATGACAATTTAGATACGTTTGGCTGACTGCCCCATTTACTTTCATTGTTAACCATTTGGTTGTGAAAACAAAAGATGGTCAAACTCGATATTACTTCAACCAACATAAAATATCTCTTGAGGAGGAGTTTGACTCGTAATCATGGTGAAATAGACTCTGGTTCATGTTACTCTGAACTGTCACTTTAACAGCTAAAGCTGAACATTACAAAATTAAAAGTCAATGTTAGCAGTTTATTAGCTAAATGCTAATATACATATTGATGCTATATTTGCATGTTTACCATCTTAGTCTACTGTGTTAACATACAAGTTAACACGATAAAATTGGTAAGTAAACATCTGGTAATGCTAACATCAGATATGTAGCAATAGCAAACGACATAGCACTGTGAAACAAAGTAACGACAGTTTTACTACGGGAATGAAATGAAATCAAAAAGATCTTTTGGCAACAAACACTGTCATGTGTGAATCATAAAGACGAACTGACGTCACAGTTCAAGTTGGAAACTTTGCTCCCTTTTAAGAGCAACTTTCAATCAATCTGCAATATATAAGTAAATATGTATGAAGCAGGTGCTGAGAGTTGTCAACAACAAAAAGGAAAATACTGCACATATCGAGTGTGTAGCCAAGCTGTTTAAGAGTGTGACAGTGGATTTGTTTCATTAGTGTCAGTGGGTGAGACAGTGTGAGTCAGGGCGTATTTTGCCTACGACGACGACGAGGACGAGGACGATGCTCGATGACGAACGTATGTGGATGAGTAAACAGGAAAAGAGACGCCGACTCAAATGCAAATGGCCAAACACGTCGTTGACTAAGCGCCGCTTCCCGGCTGAGAGGAGTCCGCGTGACGAGCGCATTTATGCCTCTTCAAACCTGTTCAACAGAGTCTGAAAAGGAGGCGCTCCCAGCAACAAAGACAGAACCGTTTCCTGAAACTCAAGCAGGTTTTCAGAGGCTCATGGAAGTTAGTGCAGCGGGAGGTTGTCACTCTTTTACTCTGGAAAATGTTGACTTCACTTGCTGAAAGCAGAGAGCTGAAATTAACGTCTGATCTTCAAATGAGAAAGAAGTCGCTAAAGATCTAAAGATGTAAAATTAGCCTCTTTTTTTTTTACACTAATTGTGTCAAAGATTAGATTCCATAACATTAGATTAGATGTTAGATGGAGGCGACAGACAAGAGGTTAGAAGTTAGAATAATCCTTCTAGATGTGATAGAGAAAGAAAGGCAATTAAAACAATATCAGCTACTTGGTCCTCTGATGGTTGGTGAATCATCAGTTAATGATCATAATGTGTGAACGGCCCTAACGACTCCATCAGAGGCCGTCGGGACCTGGTCTGAGACCGGGACTGGATCTGTCATGTTAGAAAACTGGAGGAGTCTGAAGAGACTGACAAAGAGCGACGGCCAATCAGAGGAGGGATGTGAGATAAATGCTGCTGCCGTCTCACTGATTCACTCACAACCACGTTTAAAAGTCGGACGTTTTAAGTGCTAGCGATGCTAAATGTTAGCAATGCCAAGAATTAGCATTATTAAGTGTTAATCGATAGCAATGCAAAAAGTTACCAACGTTAAATGTTAACGATGCTCAACGCTAGCGATGCTAAACTTTAGTGATGTTAAGCATTAGCGTCTGATGTTTTAACTCTTTTTGTTTTAGTTTCAGTTTCTACAAACTCTTTAAAAGTCTGATGTTTTAAGCGCTAGCGATGCTAAACGATAGCAATGCTAAGAATTACCAACGTTAAATGTCAGTGAGAGTTAGCATGACATTTTAACAGGTTTTTGTTTCAGTTTCAGTTTCTACAAACTCCCCACGTCTGATCCAGATGTTACCTGGTACCAGGGAGGTCTGCTGCTGGTTTCAGCTCCACCATGAAAACCACTGTGTTACTGTGATGTTTACATGCTGGTTTACTGGTTTAGTCCAGTTTCCTGGACTGTAGCTGCTATAGGTAGTCACCAGTCAAAGACCTCAGGAATATCCACAATGATTGGTTGAATTTGTGTTAATAGTTGTGATTGTAACGTCATTAAATCCTGGAGGATCTGATCAACCAGGAAGAAGATTGTTTTCATGTGTTTTCACATCTAAACGTCTCTACTTCCTGTTTTCGTTACTCAGCGGTTTAGTCTGAATTCTCTGTAAGTTTCAGAGTCTGCCTTGTGCTCTTTTGTGCTTTTAGTACGTTTGAAGTGGCTTTGGAAAAAACAAACCAATGATGTTTCAGCCTGTGCTGCTGTGATAAAGTTTTTTTGTCTCACAAAAACAGGTACAGAGAACAGATGTCAAACACTTTGAGGCTTTGAGGACAGGGTAAACACATGCTAAGCTACACACATTTTCCATGATTAGACTTCTCTGCTGGAGTGTGAGCGTGTGTCGGTTCAAACAGACCAGGTTTGAACCAACACGTTTGTCCTCTGTTGACATTTTCACGGCGGGACGACTTAAACATTTATCCTTCTTGTGGGAGCTCACGTAACTGTCGACATGCGGCAGCTCTGCCAGCCGCGGATCAAGCAAATGTCCAATCAGTCAGAGTAAGTGAGTAACTTTGGTGGAAGCGCACAGGTTTTCAGCAACATTAAAACTATCTACTTTTTCATTTGCCAGAGAAGCAAAAGCCACATAGATGAGCTGGGAACACACCCTTGGATAAAGCTGTAAAACACCATCTGACGGATGAGTCTCATTAGTATTCTGGGTGTCAAGAGCGCGCCACACATGTTACGCCAGACGATGAGACGTCCCAAAGAGTCATTGTAGAAAGTGTGCCATCGATAACTGCGGTGCCACGTTATTAGATAGAAGACGGTGGGCAAACGGCCATAATGTTTAATTGGACTAAAGGAGACCTGTGACTTTCAAGTGGCAGCGTTTTAGTAGGCTGCATTTTAATTGAGAAATGTTGCAGTGAGTGAAGCGAAAGGTTGGACCGTCCACTCCGCCACCGCCCTTCCCCTTTCGGAGCGAGTGCGTTCTTGGTCCGAATCCAAAGAGCGAAATGCACGGACGTGTGTTTATGTGAGCTGAGAGAGTCGACCACAGTCCGACGTCTTTATAGGTGGTTGAAGGTGACTGACGCGTACATGAGTCTAAGATGTAGAAGATGTTTCACTGATGAGATGAATTAAAGAACAGAACAGATCCTAATATATACATGGATGGATGAATAGATGGATGGATGGATGGATAAATAGAGATGGATGGATGAATAGATGGATGGATGATAGATGGATGATGGATGGATGGATAAATAGATGGATGGATGGATGATGGATGGATGGATGGATGAATAGATGGATGATGGATGAACAGATAGATGTATATACATCAAAGATATTAAAAACTCTATTCATGTGTTGTTATTCCTTCAGATTTAGTTAAGAGAAATAAATTGAAAGATAAACAAAATGCTTTTAAGATCAAAAGGACACGCACACGCACACACACACACACACACACACACACCATCTTTGTTTCAGCCTGATTTCCTTCACAGGAAATAAGTTTCTCTGACTCTGGTCTTGTCTCATTTCTCTCTCCGACCCGACTGTAAACTGTACCTTCTTTGTAGCAGCTGCGGCCTCAGTCTTCATGGAAAGACAGGAAAAGAAAAAGAAAAAAAAACAAACAAAACAAAAAATAAGAGAGAAAAAAAACCAAAAAAATCACACAATATGGTGTGAACATAAACCTATTAACTACACAAAAACAGGGAGTGTAACATTATATAACAGGTGATAAGGAAAAAGTCGCTTTTTTTTTTTGTTTGGTTGTTTTTTTTGTCAACTCGTACGATGAATGATGTTTTTCTCTAAGACAGATGGTCTCTATGTTATATTTACTACAAGTCCAAACAGAACAGAAACTTATTTATGGTCCAACGAGGCTTGTGATGTATTAGCAGCTACGATATCATCATTCAGTTACTTTTTTTTGGGGGGGGGGAAAAAAACAACACAGACAATCACCACTAATCTAAATGTTGAAGTACAAACAGAAAAGTAGCTCTACATGAGAAAAACAAGGCAAACAAACCTTGTTTACTTCCTCCTTCGTCTGGTGAGAAAAAAAAAAGGAAAACAAAACAAACAAAATGAATCATTAGATATTTTTTCAATCTGACCTCCTGTCTGAATATAAACTAGAGAGAGAAATGATGAAGAGGAGCAGCGGTTTAGATCAAAAGTGACAAAAACACAAGTAACGAAATGAAACGACTGAGCTCGAAGAAATCGAATCAGGCTGTTGCTGCCGCCGCCACCGACCGAGTGGTTTTTGGCAAATGGGAAACGATTCTTTGAATTGCATTCTGGGAAAAGTCTGAGTCACCGACGACCGGAGCAGCAGAGGAGGAGATTGTGTGGAGATGATGACGTGACATAAAAACACACATTAGCGACAGTTTCTATTATAACGTTATTTTTTAATGTGTAAGTCCAGTTTCCTGGACTGTAGCTGCTATAGGTAGTCACCAGTCAAAGACCTCAGGAATATCCACAATGATTGGTTGAATTTGTGTTAATAGTTGTGATTGTAACGTCATTAAATCCTGGAGGATCTGATCAACCAGGAAGAAGATTGTTTTCATGTGTTTTCACATCTAAACGTCTCTACTTCCTGTTTTCTCTGCAGCGTCCTCGGTACCGTCAGTGTGTCGGAGCAGCTACATCCTGTCTAGTTCACGTGACCAGACGTATAGTTTGGTGACGTCACGGTGTGATCGGGAGTCAATCGCTGACAAGTCTTGTAGTGTGAACGCTACAGGTCTCAGACCAGTTGTTGAGACTCCAGATCATGGGAACACAAGTCGATCCTCAGTCGTAAGAAGAACCAGGTAACAACAACAACAACGATCGTTGGTTAATTGTTGCAGCGTTGATAAGTTTATTAGCACCACTGCAACAAAACCTTGTGATCCCGACCAGCAGAGACATGTCAACAATTAATAAATAAAAATAAACTTCTTCTTCTTCTTGCTCACAGCGCCACCTGTAGCTGTGGAGTACGTATTACACCGTTTTAACAGTTTCTCGTTTCCTGATTATTTACACTCTACTTTTTTTTAAAAGTTCAGTCAGATTCAGATCAGGACCTAAAACATCACTAGAAAATATTCGGAAGAAGTTTCGCTTCGTTTCAACCACTCACCTCTTTGTTCTTAGCGTCCTCCTTGAGGCGAAAACAAGAAAAGGTCGTTAATTTCTCTTTCACTCGCAACACAAACCAAACGAACCGAGCTAACGTCTTTTTCCCAGAGTGAATAAAGTGAATCTACTGGCGACTAAAAAGATCAGAGGTTCAGGGAAAAAACTACGAGGGGATTAGAGCAAATTTAGAGGAGACGAGGAGCAGGAGGTGAAGGGTAAGATGACTTTCAACAAACAAACAAAACCAACCTGCTTCTCTTTGTCTTTCTTTTCCGCCTGCAAGAACAGACACATATGTATTCATTCTTTTATTTTTGTGAGATTCGCTTAAGATGCCAGACAAATCGGTTCATCCACACACACACACACACACACACACTAACGCTGCCACTTTTATTAGCTTCACCCTCAGTGTCAGCGCCTCCTGCTCCTCCAGACACCGACTCACATATTAATAACGTTTCAGGTGAGACCCCCGGTTGGTCCGAGTGGTTTTTTGTTTTCTGCTGATTCTCAGGTTTGTGTTTTTTCCCACATGCTCCGTCTGAGGTGTGATCAAAAACTTTACTGAGAAAACAAGTTCGGCGTCTCAACATCAGACAGAAGCAAACGAAGGAGATAAAACACCAGACAGAAATCATTAGGATCATTAACGCCAGACAAGATGGCCGCCGACCACCTGGGATTCACACAAACGTCATTTAAACGTCGCAATAGTGGCAGCAGCACTCGTTCGGAACAAAAACAACTTATTGACGAGCGACAGCCTGCACAGATTTTGGTCTCGTGTTGAGATGAAAGCAAACGTCTTCTCTCACCTCAGCTCTTCTTTCTCTTTTTCTCCGTCAGACTCGTGGTCACCGGCTAAAAGGCTTTTTTCCTTTGATCGTCCAATTTTGATCATTCAGCGCACCAGAACACTTCACAACGGAGCCCTCGTCATTTCTAAGTCTGACCGCTACGAGATTTCACCTCCTCCGATTCACAAACAACAGTATAAAGGTTTGTAAGAGCCAACGACTCCAGACCATGTACAGTCATGGGAAAAATGATTAGACCACTCTAGTTTTCCTTCAGTTTCTGGTTCCACAAAAGGTATATTAGCTGAAAAATACAGTGAACACAACAAAAAAGAAAAAAAAAAAACACGGAGTGCATAAAATTACTGATGTAAAAACTTAAGTGATTTTGATTATTTTGGTTATATCAAGAAAACCATAGAAAATGGCCACATAACAGCTCTTAAATTAAACTCTTATGAGCTATTTTTGTTGTTATTGTTATATTTGTCCAAACAAATGTACCTTTAGTGATACCAGATATAACAAGAAACTGAAGAAAACAAATAGTCTGATATTTTATGTGTGTGTGTGTGTGTGTGTGTGTGTGTGTTCTATAAAAGCTTCAGTCTGTCCTGCTCCAACTGCCACAGAAATTATTTCTACTAGTAGTTACAATTCATCATCCAACATCCATCATCCAACATCCAACATCCATCATCCAACATCCATCATCCAACATCCATCATCCAACATCCAACATCTATCATCCATCATCCAACATCTATCATCCAACATCCATCATCCAACATCCATCATCCAACATCCAACATCTATCATCCAACATCCATCATCCAACATCCAACATCCATCATCCAACATCCATCATCCAACATCCAACATCTATCATCCAACATCCATCATCCAACATCCAACATCCATCATCCAACATCCAACATCCATCATCCAACATCCAACATCCATCATCCAACATCCAACATCCATCATCCAACATCCATCATCCAACATCCAACATCTATCATCCAACATCCAACATCTATCATCCAACATCCAACATCCAACATCCAACATCCAACATCCAACATCCAACATCCAACATCCATCATCCATCATCCAACATCCATCATCCAACATCTATCATCCAACATCCATCATCCAACATCCAACATCTATCATCCAACATCCAACATCCATCATCCAAAATCCAACATCCAACATCCATCATCCAACATCCATCATCCAACATCCAACATCCATCATCCAAAATCCAACATCCAACATCCATCATCCAACATCCAACATCCATCATCCAACATCTATCGTCCATCCAACATCCATCCAACCAACATCCATCATCCAACATCCATCATCCAACATCTATCATCCAACATCCAACATCTATCATCCAACATCCAACATCCAAAATCCAACATCCAACATCCATCATCCAACATCCAACATCCAACATCTATCATCCATCATCCAACATCCATCATCCAACATCTATCATCCAACATCCATCATCCAACATCCAACATCTATCATCCAACATCCATCATCCAAAATCCAACATCCAACATCCATCATCCAACATCCAACATCCAACATCCATCATCCAAAATCCAACATCCAACATCCATCATCCAACATCCATCATCCAACATCTATCGTCCATCCAACATCCATCCAACCAACATCCATCATCCAACATCCATCATCCAACATCCAACATCTATCATCCATCCAACACCCAACATCTATCCATTATCCAACCAACATCCATCATCCAACATCTATCATCCATTATCCAACATCTATCATCCAACCAACATCCATCATCAATCATTCATCATCCATCCAACCAACATCCATCATCCAACATCCATCCAACATCTATCATCCATCCAACATCCATCTAGCCATCATCCAACCAACATCCAACATCTATCATCCAACATCCAACCAACATCCATCATCCAACATCTATCATCCATCATCCAACATCCATCCAACCCATCATCCAACATCCATCCAACATCTATCATCCATCCAACATCCATCTAGCCATCATCCAACCAACATCCAACATCTATTATCCAACATCCATCCAACATCCATTCATCCATCATCCATCCACATTTAGTAAACGCACCTTTTCCTTCGTGGACTGCGACTATGAAGATGTGAAAACAGAAAAAGAAACAAACAAATCAAATAAAAGGTAAAAGAAGAAGAAACATTTATCACTGAGTATTAAAGGCTGCGTCAGTCTCACCTTCTCCTTGTCAATCTTTTAAAGAAAAGAACAAAACAAAGATGCATTAAACAAAAACAAAACAAGAGAAAAGAACAGAAAGACTTGAACACAAAAACACAGACACTCAGACACATGGATGGAGGATTGAGTCGGGTTCATTTCGACGTATTTCGTATTTCGGCAGTGAGATGTCAGCCAGCGGGAGAGGAGAGGTTAGTTATGAAAAATGACGGATGGGGGCCGACGCTTCGTAAAGAAAACCAAACCTTCTCCTGCTCCTCGTCGCTGTCGTCATAGGCCGAGGACTCGTCCTACGGGAGGACAGACGGCACAGGGATGACTTGAAACTGAGCTCTACTTTACCACAATGCGTGTTAAGTTTTAGGTGAAAACATCTAAGATCTATCCAGGATTAAAGCTTTTTAAACTTAATTACAGATAAATACTTTTCCGTCTTGGTAGACTCCGTTTTTTTTACTCTAAAGTTAAAAATATCTCAAGTTTTGATACTTCAACCAGATATTGATCATGTCAGAGTAATAACAGGGGCCAGGTTGCTGTGCCCGACTCTTCTCTCAAACAGCTTTTTTTTTTTTGTGCCGCCGGCTGAAAATGAGTTTTCTGGCGGAGACGGGACATTTAATGTGACAGCCAGATGCTAATCAGACACCGCTTCATCCGGTGAACTCATTCCTGCTGTGACAGCAGGAAGAACCGAGCTCTGAATAACACGTTGACGTACGTTAATCATCAATAATTTGACCTTTTAATCTAAGACTACATTTACTAGTCTACTACAAAGGTTTTTAATCTACACACGACACCACAACAACACAAACAACAATAAAGGTAAAGGCCAGGACGACCGACCTTATTCTCCTTCTCCTTGTTGTCAAGCTGAGGTTGGACGAGACAAGACAAGAGAAGAGTCCATGTTTTGTTTATTCAGTGGATTTAAAGAGTCTGACACCTCATTTGTGTCTGTATCACTTCAACAAACTGTATAATTCAACACTGGAAGGATGTGGACATGGTTTATTGCTCAGATTGCATACTAATATATATATAAAAATAACAAATAAACTACAAACTATGAAAGCTAATTGATAACACAACAGATAAATCTGATTATATGAGTTTAGAAGCTCCTAGCAAACACTATAAAAAACCTCTACAGGTTCAAAACAGCTTTTAAAGGTACTAAATGTTTTGCTATAGGTAAAAAGCCAAAGCAGGATGGATCAAGGTTAGCTGGTTAGCATGCTAATGTCTAAAAACAAGGTTTTGTGTAAATCCTAGTTGACACTGGTCGACTTCACCATCGATCTCCAGTGGTGGTGTCTGGTGGACTTGGTCCTCTGATGGTTGGTGAATCATCAGTTAATGATCATAATGTGTGAACGGCCCTAACAACTCCATCAGAGGCCGTCGGGACCTGGTCTGAGACCGGGACTGGATCTGTCATGTTAGAAAACTGGAGGAGTCGGAAGAGACTGACAAAGAGCGACGGCCAATCAGAGGAGGGATGTGAGATAAATGCTGCTGCCGTCTCACTGATTCACTCACAACCACATTTAAAAGTCGGACGTTGTAAGTGCTAGCGATGCTAAATGTCAACAACGCTAAGAGTTAGCATGACATTTTGACTCTTTTTGTTTCAGTTTCAGTTTCTACAAACTCCCTGCGTCTGATCCAGATGTTACCTGGTACCAGGGAGGTCTGCTGCTGGTTTCAGCTCCACCATGAAAACCACCGTGTTGCTGTGATGTTTACACGCTGGTTTAGCGGTTTAGTCTGTGTCGGAGGCAGCGTCTTCACCGGTGCTCGTCAACAATAAACGGCTGTAAATCACAGTGAGAAGCAGCAGCTACATCCTGTCTAGTTCACGTGACCAGACGTATAGTTTGGTGACGTATGAGTCTGAGACTCATAAATCGTTGGTGACGTCAACTAGTGTCAACTAGACTTTAGTGGGATCTGTGTATATACCCTCTCCTTCAAAATCCTTAACATAAACAAAGTAGCAGTGGGTTCATCTGCCTCATAACAGTGAGCAGATCTTAACCCCAACATCCATTAAACATCTGTAAAGACGGCAGTAAGTTCCAACCATTAACCAGCGCCGCCGCCACATTTTTATCTTTTTCTCCACCCTCTCTGCTCAGGATCCTCTACAACGTGCCACAGACAGCTGACAAAGAAAGTCATTTCACAAATGCAATTCGACAGCGACTAAATACACCGTTTTTATACACCATCAAATTCAATTATCTGGCAGCCAACTGTCTGGTCTATTAAGCGCTCACTAGAGGAGGGAGGCTGCCTTAGCGCCCAGCTGTAAGTGTGTTAAGAGCTTTGCTAGCATGTGGTACTAACGGCTTTATGGATGCAGCATCAGGTCTGCAGAGGGATTTACAGAAGGATGTGTAGGGAGTTCATAGTCGTAACAGTCACAACCAAAGGAGGTTTATCATCCAGGTTATCAAGGGTTTTAAAGATCCTGGAAACATGTTTTCACTTTTTCTTCTACTTTTCCTATTTTACTTTATATTGTTTGTTAGAGTTAGTTAGATTTAACCTTAATTTTGCCTTAGTTAGATACAAATATTTAAAATGATGGTTCAGAGTAACATGAACCCAGAGTCTATTTCACCATGAATACGAGTCAAACTCCCCCTCAAGAGATATTTTACATTGGTTGAAGTAATATCGAGTTTGACCGTCTTTTGTTTTCACAACCAAATAGTTAACAATGAAAGTAAATGGGGCAGCCAGCCAAACGTATCTAAATTGTCATTTTTTAACCACTAATAAAGCTCAAAATATCACTTCACTTCAGCAGTAGCATGAATAGGGTCCCTACACATAAACTGAAGTATTGAATTACAGTGATGAAGGGTTCATCACATTCATCATTTTCCTGAACAACAGGCCAATGTGTGCATGAAGAATGATGAAAATGATGAATCTGCTGATCTGGAACACCCACCCAAAACAGTCAAATAGCTAACAATGAAAGTAAGTGGGACGGTCAGTCAAATATGTAAATAACCATTGTTTAACCAAAAAGAATGTCATGAAGGTTGTTGATCAGCAGATTCATCATTTTTCTCGCTCTTCACGGACACATCGACCTGTTGTTCAGGAAAATGATGAATCTGCTGATGTGGAACACCCTTCATCACCAGTTGTTATAAAACAAGATGTTTGGTAAGTCTTGTAAAACATTGTTTTTAATAAACTCTCAGTTCACTTACTAAGTTATCAGTACTTCAGTTTATGTGTAGGGACCCTATTCATGCTACTGCTGAAGTGAAGTGATATTTTGAGCTTTACTAGTGGTTAAAAAATGACAATTTAGATAAGTTTGGCTGGCTGCCCCATTTACTTTCATTGTTAACTATTTGGTTGTGAAAACAAAAGACATCACCAGTTGTTATTAAAACAAGATGATGGATACTGATAACTTTTAGAGTTTATTAAAAATACTGTTTTACAAGACTTACCCAACATCTTGTTTTCATAACAACTGGTGATGAAGAGTGTTCCACATCAGCAGATTCATCATTTTCCAGAACAATAGGCTGATGTGTCCATGAACAACGAGGAAAAGGATGAATCTGCTGATCTGGAACACCCTTCATCACCAGTTGTTACGAAAACCAGAGGTTGTGTTGTAAAACAATTTAGATACGTTTGGCTGGCTGCCCCATTTACTTTCATTGTTAAATATTTGGTTGTGAAAACAAAAGAAGGTCAAACTTGATATTACCTTAAATAACATAAAATATCTTTTGAGGGGGAGTTTGACTTGTATTCATGGTGAAATAGACGCTGGTTCATGTTACTCTGAACTGTCACTTTAATGTTTTAGCTTTGAACATACCAGATTTCTGCTCAAACTTGTCCCGAGACACATTCAACCACATATATTTTGTATCAAAAACACTAAACATTTAACAAGGATTGAACATCCATCATCAACTCAGGAGGTGGTGGTTTTGGCCACCGCACGTTAACGACAGTTGGAGCAGCCTGTACATGTATATTAGCTTTTAACGTTTTTGTTTTCTTAGCCGGTCTGTTCAAAAATAAATCAGGCTGTTGTCTGGCAACGGGCTGATGTAATAATTGTAGCCGGGACCTTTGTCCTTCTGGGCAGTAATGAATTCAGAAACACCAAGTGCTACCACTGACAGACACTGGTATAAAAAGAGATGTGCCTCAGCTGTCGACTTGGATTTGGATCATATAAATTTAGTTTTGTGCTTTTTTTTTTTTTTAATCTTTAGTTGTGACATACGACATAAATAGACTAATAAAATGTTTTATATTTGAATATTCAGCTCGTTACACGATCAAATCTCTTACCTCAGATCCCTCAGAGTCTGAGCAGCCAGACTGTGGTTGAAATGGGCAAAACAATAAGAAATGAGTCAAATAAATAATAATTAAAAAAATGAAATAATAAAAGAATGAAACTGCTGTTTTTTTCTCTTCCTCTCACCTTTGAATCCTGCGACTAGAAGCCGTAAACACGATCAAACAAAACACAACAAAAGACGGTTATTTTGAAATATTAACACGACACAAAAGAAACAGAAATTAAAGTGATTGTTTTTTTTTTTTGTTTGATTTTCCATCTTTTGAAGATGCAGTCTACCCACCATTTCATCCCCTCCTTCATTGTCAGAGATGGGCTGATGGAGACGCAAGCGGAGGAACAGAAATGAAATGAAATATAAGCAAATTATATAAAATGTAAAGCAAAAGTAAAGGTGATTACATATAAAACAAACGTATAAAAGTCAACTTTAAAGAAAGAGGCCAACCTTGAAATCTAATATGAAATATCATACTGTCACACGCCAACTTTCCTCCTAACATGTCTAAGGTTTGTCACTTCCATGTGCCACCGTGGACAAACTCAGCTCCACACGTCAAAGTAATTCAGTAACTTTGAGATGAACCGGAGAACCAAAATGTTACCAGACCAGAGGAGGTCTTAACTCAGCCTTAATCCTAATCCTAATCCCTGATGAACACGGTAATAACTCACAACCCACATCAGTTTTTGCTCTGATTCTGACTCTTCACACGAAGGTGGAAAATTAGATGTTTAACAAAACAAACATGGCTGTCAAGCAGTAGCGGATGCTAAGTGTTAGCGATTCTAAATGTGAGCGATACTAAGCCTTAATGATGCTAATCGTTAGCGGTGCTAAATGATAAAGATGCTAAACGTTAGAGATGCTAAATGTTAGCAGTGCTAAGTGTTAGAGATAGTAAATGTCAGCAATGCTACGTGTTAGAGATACTACGCGATAAACATGCTAAGCGTAAGAGATGTTAAATGATAGAGATGCTTAGTGTCAGTTATGCTAAATGTTAGTGATGCTAAGCATTAGATATGCTAAATGTTAGATATGCTAAGTGATAGAGATGCTTAACATCAGAGATGCTAAATTTTACTGATGCTAAGTGTTAGCACTGCTAAGTTTTAGAGATCCGAGTGCTAGTGATGGCGATGCTAAGCGATAAAGATGCTAGGAGTCAAATATGCTAAACTTAGAGATGCTAAATGTTAGCGGTGCTAAATATTAGAGATGTAAAACGTTGGAGACGCTAAGCGATAAAGATGCTAAGCCTTAGCTCTGCTAAGTGTCAGAGATGCTAAACAATAGAGATGCTAATTGATAGAGATACTTAACATCGGTAATGCCAAATGTCAGCAATGCTAAGCGTTAGCGATGTTAAACATTAGCGACACTAAACGTTATAGATTCTAAACGTTAGCGACTCTAAGTGTTAGAGATGCTAAAAACTTAGCAATGCTAAACGTTAGCGATTAGTGTTTTGTAAAACTGATATTTAAATCAGATTAGCATGTGGATATCAAAGGTTGGACTCACTAACTGTTTGAAACCAGTTTGAAATGACATAAAAAAAGTAATTTTATTCTGAATTTGTCGCTGAAGTTTACGGTTTGACCCACCTCCTCATCACCCTCCTCAGGTTCCTCCTCATTCTCAAGCTTTCGGAGAGAAGCAGCGTAATAATAAAAAACATCACAGTGTTTATTCTTAAATTTATATCAGGTAGAAAGAAAAAAGTTTATTTCTTTGAGGGAAAACTAGGAGTCTAGGAGGGAGGAGGAGGACGACAGGATCTTAAAATAGATACGAACACTACAGGTATGATTGGTTGGAATAGGTATGGTTTTTATAATGAAGTGGTTGTTTATTTTGTGTTGGGGAAGGAAAACAAAAAAAAGAAACCTTAACATACCCTTTCCTCCTCAGCAGTTAACTGTAGAGAGAAACACACACACTCATCTCACATCCTTTCTTAAAATAATTCAGGCGTCCGTCGTGTTCACACACAGAAACGATGTTTCACCTTTTGACATTTTCAGAGGATCTATTTTTAAAAAGATGTCTCTGGTTTTAACGTAACTGTAAACAATTAGCAAAGGTTATTTTGGATTGAACAGAGGGTGACTGATGGAAAAACAAGAAGGGGAATCTCTCGTGATGATATAATACACAGTAGAGCTGTGACATTAATTCAAACTTGTGGTTTGGTTTCTATTACTGCTCAAAACGATCACAGAAACAAAGTAACTGAAACAAGTGTTAGAGAACGTTAGAGTTGCTATTAATGATGCTGAAAATTACAGACACTAATCGTTAAAATGCTAAACATTAGTGATGCTAAGCGTCAGAGATGCTAAGTGCTAGAGATGCTAAACATCCGAAGTGCTAAATGTTAGAGATGCAAAGCATTAGAGATGCTAAACATTAGTGATGCTAAATGTTAGAGATGCTAAACGTTAGAGTGCTGAACCGTTGATGATGCTAAACATTAGCGATGCTAAACATTAGAGATGCTAAATGTTAGAGATACTAAGTGATAGAGATGCTAAACATTAGAGATGCTAAACGTTAGAGATGCTAAACATTGGTGATGCTAAGCATCAGAGATGCTAAGTGCTGGAGATGCTAAAAATTAGAAGTGCTAAGTGATAGAGATGCTAAATATTTGTGATGCTAAACATTAGAGATGCTAACCGTTGATGATGATAAACATTAGAGATGCTAAACATTAGAGATGCTAAACATTGGTGATGCTAAACATGAGAGATGCTAAATGTTAGAGATGCTAAGTGATAGAGATGCTAAATATTTGTGATGCTAAACATTAGAGATGCTAATCATTAGAAATGCTAAACATTAGAGATGCTAAACATTGGTGATGCTAAGTGATAAAGATGCTAAACATTAGTGATGCTAAACGTTGGTGATGCTAAGCGTCAGAGATGCTAAGTGCTGGAAATGCTAAATATTGGAAGTGCTAAATGTTAGAGATGCAAAGCATTAGATATGGAGATGCTAACCTTTGATGATGCTAAACATTAGAGATGCTAAATGTTAACAATGCTAAATGTCAAATACTTGTTTTTTAAGAGACAGGAAGTTGTAAATAATAAATCGCGATTTCAATTTTGAACCAAATAATGGTGATGATTATTTATTTCCACAGTGGAGCAGCTCTAATATAAACACATTCAGATCCGTGTCTACACAAATCGCTTGTGTTTCAACTTTTAGCACAAGGTCAAACTGGCTCTTAACTCTCCTCCATCTCATCTCCAGCGGTGTCAAGGCCTCGTTTAACGCTCCCCACGGGCTTCTCAGATTGACCTCTATTTAAAGGTCTCTGTCTCTATATATCTGTCTAATAGTCGGGGTTAAAGCAAAGTCATTATTAAATATATATATAATTTGTGCTTTGAACCAACAGAAAGAAGAGGATTCCTACAATCATATAAATCAGACACAGTATAAAAACGCTGCTGTTTCCGTTGGTACGAGTCGATGAACCCAAATACATATAAAATAGTTCCATTACAGTAATTAGGTCACATGTGGAGGACAGTGAGGTGGCCCAAATACATACATCCATACAGACATGTACCGGGTCATTTCTTTGTTTCCTGGGGGAAATTTACCAATGACAGTAGCCGTAGCTTTTCCAGCAAAATGTATATGAACGTATTGCAAACGTATAAATTAATAAACACGTCTAATCGATAAATGTGGGACAGGTCGACAGAGGAAACAGTCGGTTAATGGGAATTTTCAAAACTGTTAAACTCTGGAGTGTCCCAAACACTTGGACTCATTAACATAACATACACGTGTTTATGTCTTTTGTATAACATGAGATTCAATGTTGTTGTTTCCATTTGAAATTGTTTAGTGGTTTTTTTCTGAGTGCGACACTGCAGCTTTGTGTAAATCCTAGTTGACAAGAGTCGACTTTACCAACGATTTCCAGCGGTGGTGTCTGGTGGATTTATGTTATTTTTTAATGTGTAAGTCCAGTTTCCTGGACTGTAGCTGCTATAGGTAGTCACCAGTCAAAGACCTCAGGAACATCCACAATGATTGGTTGAATTTGTGTTAATAGTTGTGATTGTAACGTCATTAAATCCTGGAGGATCTGATCAACCAGGAAGAAGATTGTTTTCATGTGTTTTCACATCTAAACGTCTCTACTTCCTGTTTTCTCTGCAGCATCCTCGGTACCGTCAGTGTGTCGGAGCAGCTACATCCTGTCTAGTTCACGTGACCAGACGTATAGTTTGGTGACGTCACGGTGTGATCGGGAGTCAATCGCTGACAAGTCTTGTAGTGTGAACACTACAGGTCTCAGACCAGTTGTTGAGACTCCAGATCATGGGAACACAAGTCGCCGACGATCACGACAGAGTCTGAGACTCACAGATCGTTGATAAAGTCGACTGATTGCTTTTTCTTTTCCTCGCTGCCTTTATAATTCCACATGAACATAATATGACATGATACATGTCATTGGTGTCCATCTATAGCTGGTGTGATAATGATAATAGCTAACTTTCTGTCACTGACATCGACATATCAGGGCGATGTTAGCGAGCGCTAATGGTCGTGACTCCTCTGGGTGCGCTACAACACTGAGTAAAACGTAATAGCGTTAATAACTTATTGACTTTTTTTTTTCACCGACTCGGCCTCGATAAATACGCACCTTTAGACATTAATCTGGATTAAAATGGATAAAAATGGTCGCTCTGATCTTAATGGGGCCTTTCACTAACCTGTTTGGCGCCCATCGACTCGAACATCTTCTCCAGGAGGACCCTCATCTGCTGGATGTTGTTCATCAGCACGCAGGGCTTGATGAAGACGACAGGACCGAACAAGAGAGAAATAAAAACAAGACAAGAGAGAAAGAAGAAGTTAAAGAGCAGCAGCTAAAACATTTATCTGAGGGCAACTCAGATTGGCGACGCAGCAGTTTACTCACTATCTTCTCCTTCTCACAGTAGGAGGGGAAGCTCTTGGCCAGCAGGGCACAGTACTGCAGCAGCACTTTGGTGATCGTCTGTGGAAACAAGATAACACGTGTTTGCTTGGAGGTGAAACGGGGTTAAAAGTGGCAAATCTGAACGCAGTGGAAAATGAGCGCACGTGCCTTTAAATATTCACAGCGTTGACAAACTGAAAAGTCTCATAAATATATACATGTAAGTATATCAATCAAATTTAAGATTCGAGGGAAAATTTGAAGAAACTTCCCTCAATTGTTTTCTAACAAATCACAGAAACAAACTCTCTGCAGCGAGGATGAATAACTTCACAATACGTCTTTGTTAGAAAATCATCAGAACAAAACAAAACAAAATCAATCTTTATCAAAGAGCTGAGTCTTTTGTTTAACCAGAGTTAGAAGGAATGAAACTGGATTCGTCTGAGGCGCGAGGTTCATTTACATTGTTATATTTTATATTTGAGTCACATGGTCGATGCTTTATTTAAATGAAACTCCAACGTCTATTTCACCATGAATATGAGTCAAACTCCCCCTAAAGAGATATGTTACGTTGGTTGAAGTAATATCGAGTTTAACCGTTTTCACAATCAAATAGTTAACAATGAAAGTAAATGGGGCAGCCAGCCAAACGTATCTAAATTGTCATTTTTTAACCACTAATAAAGCTCAAAATATCACTTCACTTCAGCAGTAGCATTAATAGGGTCCCTACACATAAACTGAAGTACTGATAACTTAGGTGAAGGGTGTTCCACATCAGCAGATTCATCATCATAGTTTTACTGGTGATGAAGGGTGGTCCAGATCAGCAGATTCATCATTTTTCCTACCAACAGGCTGATGTGTCCGTGAAAAGGAACAAAAATAATGAATCTGCTGATCTGGAACACCCTTCATCACCAGTAAAAACTATGAAAACAAGACGTTGGGTAAAACAGTGTTTTTAATAAACTCTCAGTTCACTTACTAAGTTATCAGTACTTCAGTTTATGTGTAGGGACCCTATTCATGCTACTGCTGAAGTGAAGTGATATTTTGAGCTTTATTAGTGGTTAAAAAATGACAATTTAGATACGTTTGGCTGACTGCCCCATTTACTTTCATTGTTAACTATTTGGTTGTGAAAACAAAAGACGGTCAAACTCGATATTACTTCAACCAACGTAAAATATCTGTTGAGGGAGAGTTTGACTTGTATTTATGGTGAAATAGACTCTGGGTTCATGTTGCTCCAGACCGTCACTTTAAGTCTTGTTTTTGCGACGGCTCTGCTGCCAATCAAAGAGTGTAGACGGTACTCTAGAGGAGAGAAGATCATCCTCCTCCACGTCTGTTGTTATTTCTTATAAACAATTTCTCTCCTACTTACACTGCACTCACACATATAATACACAGCAAGTCAATTTTGCTTGTGTTTTCTCTAAACTGTGCCGTTTCTAAGCGCTGTTCTTGTTGCCAGGAGATTCAAATTCACAATATTTTCCTTTATCTGTTGAAAAGGCATGTGTGAGCTGTATTTATCAAATGAAAGGGGACAGGAAGTGTATGATGTCTTTCAGGGGGGGTTTATAAAATTCCGACATATCGACAGCTGCAGAAAAACGTCAGTGAATAATCATTTTTAAAAAGGGGAGCGAGAGCGAAACAATGCGGATTCTGAAACAAAAACAAAGTGTTTGCAAATGTTTAATGAGACAGGAAAATGATTCAGCTGGATGTTTGTTTTTAGGCCTCAAACACACACACACACACAGACAAAAAAGAGAAATGTTGTGCTTGTTTACAATATAAACTCCACAAGAAGGATTTTAAATAAATCGACGATTGAACTCATCTGTTGTGATGCTAACTCAGGGGCAAGTTTGGTTTTGTTACGACATATTTTTATTTTATTTTTTGCTCAGTCAGCCAGTTGGTGCTCTTACGCTTATACATTAAACATGCAGGGTTGTTATCTGTCTGCATTACTGAGCGCAGTTTTCTCCACTGGCTGGCTCCTTTTTTCTTTTTTTTTTTTGTTGTTTATGCATCTCACGCTTTTCCCAAAAAAAACCAAACAAACAAAAAAAAAAAAAAAGAACGAAGTGTAACAGCGCTGGCCTGGAGACAAGGGATAAGAATTAGCGGGTGACAACGGGGGAGATATTTAGATAGAAAAAAAGAAACAAAACCAGAGCTAAGACGGCGAGGAGATGAAAAGGCAAGAAAGAAAGAGAGATTAACACGAGTGGAGCGGAGGAAAAAAAATGATAAGAGAGTCAAGGGTTGGGGACGGAGGGAGACGGACAGCTGAGAGCGATGGCTTACATTAGCCATTCTTTATTTAATGAGTCCTTTATCGATCCAGCCGACACACACACGCAAATGAAGATGTGTGCACACAACTAACTCGACCGCAGAGGAAGGTTTGTTAGATTTAAAGGCTGTGACTAAAAGCAACTGCCTTAAATTGCATTTGAAGAATTAACATGATATCAAAAGGTTCAGTTTATACATAAAAAAAAACTAAGCTAAGCTAAACTAAAACACCTGAGGAGTCATCGGTCAGTGTCTCAGAGGCGAGAATCAAAACTCACAGTAGAGAGGAACAAAAACGGCTCAAAAACAGCGACTGTTTGGTCAATCAGTAAAGCTTCTGTGTTTTATAAACAACTTTGAATGGAAGTAGATAAATGTCACTAGACGATAACGAGCACAGATATTACGTCTTTCTGTTTAACGTTTGTCTTTCTTTATGTGTTTACTTTCTATTTACAGTGTTTTAATGCAAACAAACTCCCAGTATAGATGTTCTTAGTGACTCGTTCTTCTATGCAAAGAAACTACAGCTGCTTAAAGATGTTGTTGCTTGAGAAAAGACACTGAACAGGTCTGTAAATATAGAGACAGACGTGCAAAACTGGCAACAACCTTCTACGATTAAAGGTGAACTCAGTCACGTTTGAACCTATATTCTACTGTTAGAGTCTTTGAGTTAATGTCAGTTGATAAAAAATGAAACAAACCAGTGCTACGTTAGCAGAGATGCTAACAGCTAATAATCTAAGTGAATGGGGCAGATTTCTAACAGTTGTTGTTGTGTCACTAAAGAGGCTGAACATCTCTTTCTAAGCCCCGTGTGACACACCTCTGTTGATTTCTGACGCGTTCCTGAAAGTCCAAAACATTTCCTGTCTGCACTTCACAATAAAAGCCTCTTGCTAGTTTGCCAGGAAGGTGTTTGTTGCCGTTTCAGAGCTGTTGAATCTACAGCTGATACAAACTCAAACACCTTCTGAAGCTGCTTCATATTAAAAGCTTCACACCAGGAAACTACCAGGAGGCTTTTATTGTGAAGTTTCCTTACCACTACTGAGTGAAACAGATATAGTGTCATGTTGGTAAGACTTAGAAAGAGATGTTCAGCCTCTTTAGTGACACAACAACACTGTTAGAAATCTGCCCCTTTTACTTAGCTTATTAGTTATTAGCATCTCCGCTAACGTGGCACTGATTTGTTTCATTTTTTGTCAACTGACATTAACTCAAAGTCTCTAACAGTAGAATATAGGTTCAAATGTGACAGAGTTCACCTTTAAAACCTTGAATGTTTGCATCACATTGGTACAAAGACAGGGAAGGAGCTCAAACTTACAAAAAATGTCTGAATTTGGAAAAACCCCACACCAACAGAGAGTGATCTGACCTTAGCGAAACGTCTGTTATAGTTGGTGACCACAGCGGGATCAGGACAATCCAGTTTCTTGATGATCTCGAAACTCTGGTTGAGCTGAGTGAAGACGTCCACCACCGAGCTGGAGAACAAAGCGTGCTCGGACGTCTGCTGGAACTGTGGGAAAAGGGAAAAGAAAAAAACTTTTATAAAAGCGGAACTGTTATTTTCTTCAGTCAACAACAACAAACCCACTATGACTCATTCATACATTCTCTTCTTCAATCAAATAATAACAAGTAACCATTCTTCTTTCGTTTTTTTTTCCTCCTGTGAAATCACTCTGCAGATTTCAGGGCACTCTGACCATTACAGTCATTATCATTCACTTGAAATGTTGCTGATCTGAGAACTGTAGCCTTATTGCGCTGCAGCACTAATCATATGTTCCCGCAGATAAATTCATCAGCTTAAAATGGCTCAAATGGAAATGTGAATGTTGCCCCAGAGGGAACGGGGTGGTAGTTTGTGGTAGTTGAGAGAATCACGTCGCCACATATTTCTCAGAGAGGCTCGAGTCCTGCTGTCGGACTCTGTTGGTCTGTCTGGGGTTTTTTAGAAACCTGCAGCACGTGGATCCATACTCTGGTGCTAAAGGAGCTGAAGGAGACCGATAAGCACTTAACAGGTCCTCGATAAAAATCTAACTCTAATGGACTCGCCATAAAACTCCCATCATTTAAAATCCCCTCGCTGTTGTGCTACTTGAGAGAGTTAAGAGGTGGAGAATAGGTAGAGACTGCTGAAAGTAAAATAATATCTCTGGGAGCCAATAAACAGAGACGTTCTTAATGGATTACGTCCTTTCTGTATCTGAACGAACTGTGAGATACTTTAGGGGCGTTTCCATATTTAAAAATTTAATTTGGACGGTGCATTGAAGTGTCAAGTCTCAGTTTCAATGTGTGAGTTTACATCAGCATAGGAAGGATTTAAATGCACATGGATCAAATTTTAGAGTCTCAAAAGCATCTGGACAGTTAAACTTAAAGTGACAGTTCAGAGTAACATGAACCCAGAGTTTATTTCACCATGAATAAAAGTCAAACTCCCCCTCAAGAGATATTTTACGTTGGTTGAAGTAATATCGAGTTTGACCGTCTTTTGTTTTCACAACCAAATAGTTAACAATGAAAGTAAATGGGGCAGCCAGCCAAACGTATCTAAATTGTCATTTTTTAACCACTAATAAAGCTCAAAATATCACTTCACTAGTGACCTTTGACTGGTGATCAGCTATAGCCACAGCTATATCCATCCACAGATGGATGGCTCAGCAGATTCATCATTTTCCTGAACAACAGGCTGATGTTTCCCTGAAAAGTGAAGACAAAAATGATGAATCTGCTGATCTGGAACACCCTTCATCACCAGTTGTTATTTAAAACAAGATAATGGGTACTGATAACTTTTAGAGTTCATTAAAAAGACTGTTTTACAAGACCTACCCGACTACTTGTTTTCATAACAACTGATGATGAAGGGTGTTCCACATCAGCAGATTCATCATTTTCCAGAACAACAGTCTGATGTGTCCATGAAAAGCAAAGACAAAAATGATGAATCTGCTGATCTGGATCACCCGTAATCACTAATTGTTATGAAAACAAGATGTTGTGTTGTAAAACAGTTTAGATACGTTTGGCTGGCTGCCCCATTTACTTTCATTGTTAACTATTTGGTTGTGAAAACAAAAGATGGTTAAACTCAAAATTACTTCAACCAACGTAACATATCTCTTGAGAGAGAGTTTGACTTTTAGTCATGATAAAATAGACTCTGGGTTCAATAAGAGACTTCCTGAAGAGCAGAAAATAGAAAATAAATACATAAATTCTACTAGTACTTTTTATTATTAACTAGAACTGCAATCACATATTCTTGAGTTCAGATTTCTGGTAGATTATCTTGTAACCTGAAGGTCATATTTCTACTGTTTATATCTCAAGACTGTCCGGACTGAAGATAAGACGACTGCCACTGTGACAAATTTAGTATTATAAAGTCTAGTGTCTCCATATCTGATAAACCATTGCAGAGAAAATCTTGTTACCTCTGTCGGGGGGAAAATGTGTCATAAAGTTTGTGTATCAGTCCATCTGGAAGTGGCTTTAGTGACGGTGAAGTGCAGCTCTGGGACCAACATGAGGTCAAGAAACAGCACTTGTCCATCACTCTGTTAATCCTGAACTGTCAGGCTGAGAGGCAGCGCAGCTCGGCTACACCTGAATGAATCGAAACATCCGTGGGCGAACAGGAGGTCACGGGACTGAAGTTATCTGTCATCCCTCTGCGGATGTCAGTACTGTGGAAAAACCTTCCTTCCTGCTGCTTAACTTAAAAATATATAGTTTGACTGTGAAGCTCCAGCTGCTGGAAACAACGAGGAAGAAACAGACAGGTTTATTTTTTTAACACTAAACAAGGTTAATGAAGAGAGAAACCGCTCTCGTAGGATTGTTTATCAGAATTTCTTCAAACGTAGTCTTTTATATTTGTCCTTGCTACGTTTTGGATGTGAGTCACTTTCTCTTTTATTCTCATATCCTCTCTCTAATTTCTTCCTTGCGGTGAGCACCCTGAGTTACTGTTCTCACTGTGTTTTCAAACAAAAACACAGAAAAAAAACACATCTCGTCTACAATAACTGAGGAAATAGAAAAAAAAAGACAGCTCCATCATGAAAACCACCGTGTTGCTGTGATGTTTACACACTGGTTTAGTAATAGTTTCCATCATAACGTTATTTTTTAATGTGTAAGTCCAGTTTCCTGGACTGTAGCTGCTATAGGTAGTCACCAGTCAAAGACCTCAGGAATATCCACAATGATTGGTTGAATTTGCTGATCACTGTGGCCGGTTTAGTCTGTTGGAGGCAGCGTCTTCACTGGTTAAATGTTACTGTTATTTGAGCTCATTCTTATCACACTAGTGTATGTTTAAAAGTTGACAGAGAACGGTTGTTGTTGTTGTGTGATGTGACATATACACAGTAAAACGTTGGTTCCCTTCACTGCCACTCAAATGAATGTAACTTCGCCAGTTTCAGATTGTCTTTTTACAGCTAATCGCTTTTGAAGGGAGGGAATTGAATCAGTGTGTGGGGGCACGGGATTTTACATCACAAACAACCGTTTTGGAAATTGACCCATTTTCTAGCGGACGTTTCGGACGGAAAATCATTACGGGGCTAAATTTTGGCCTAATTTTGTCAAAGTTTCAGAAGGATGTACGACTTCTATACGGTCCAAATTAAAGGTGAAAAAGAAAAAAAAAAGTAAAACTCACCCTAAACCAATTATTAAACTCCAAAACATCGACATAACTGATCCAAAAAGAGTCTAAAATCCACCACAGTCAAGACTAAAGTCTTTAAATTGTTCACATTTACTTTTTAAGTCATGTGGTTAAACCATAAATATGACATAGTCAAACCAAAAACCTTCACCTGCTTCCTCTGGGACTGAATCCAACAATAACAAACGTCTGACAGACTATCGCCGGCTAACTTGCTGTACTTTTAACACTAGTCTAACACAAGTCTAAACAAATATAGGCTACAAAAATTGCAGCCTATATCCACACGTCTCAAAACTTAAGATTTGTTTGATTTCATTATAATGTTTCTGATCGTCTGATAAGAGCCACCGTTGATTGTGTTGTTTGTTTTCTACCTAGGACTCACACAGGGAACCACAGTGAGTGACAGATGTGACATGTTGCCTAGAAACAGCAGAATGTATTGAGTTTAATCCAAAATAAAATCAAGATTAAATAGTTCATTTCATGGTCTAGACTTATGCCGAACTGCAAATAACATATTTTTCAAAACCTCATTTCGGCTTGGATTTTTTCCCCCATTTTTATTGCACTGTTTAGTTATCCTATTTAAGAAAACAAATAAAAAAAAAAAAAGAAGAGATTAACGGCGAGCTGTAAAAACTCACCCCTTCTCTCTTGTCTCTCTCCAACGCTGCGTGCATGAACTCCATCGACACGTCCTCGTTCTCGGCCAACCAGGCCAGGACGAACTGGAGGAACCACCTGACGCAGAAGACGACACGTTTTTTAATGAACAAAGTGTTTTAAATGACGTCTGCTGCTGGATATGAAGCTGAACAATCTGGAGCTGATCGATTTTTGGAACATTGACTTGAAACAAATAAAATTTATGGTATTTATTTATCGCTGATGTGGTTTATTTATCACTTCCAGTCTCTTGAAAAAACAAGTAAACTACTACATTGAAATTAAGCTTAGTGTGGCTAACGTTTAGCATCGCTAACACTTTACATCGCTAATGTTTAGCACTGCTAACACTTTACATCGCTAATGTTTAGCATCACTAACACTTAATATCGCTAATCTTTAACATCACAAACGTTTAGCATTGCTAACACTTAACATTGCTAAAGCTTAGCACTGTTAGCACTTAAACCCGCTAATGCTTAGTATTGCTAATACTTAGCATCACTAACACTTAGCTTTGCTAACACTTAACATCTCTAATGTTTAGCATCACTAACACTTAACATTGCTAATTTTTAGTATCGCCAACACTTAGCATCACTAACACTTAACATTGCTAATGTTTAGCATCACTAACACTTAACATTGCTAATCTTTAACATCACAAACATTTAGCATCGCTAACACTTAACATTGCTAACGCTTAGCACTGTTAGCACTTAAACCCGCTAAAGCTTAGCATTGCTAACACTTAACATCACTAACACTTAGCTTTGCTAATACTTAACATTTCTGATGTTTAGCATTGCTAACATTTAACATCGTTAACACTTAGCGTAGCTAACACTTAACATCGCTAACACTTAACATCGCTAACATTTAACATTGCTAATGTTTACCATCGCTAACACTCAACATCGCTAATGTTTAGCAATGCTAACACTTAATATTGCTAATGTTTATTATCACTCACACTTATAATCGCTATAGCTTAGCGTTGTACATATAACATCGCTAACGCTTAGCATCACTCATGTTAAGCGTCGTGAACATTTAGTATTGCTTAGAAATGCTAACTCTTAGCATAACGCTTGTCTAACGTTTGTACAAAACACTTTAAACGCAAATTAATCTGCCAAAATGGCCGAAGTGTGCGTGTCTTTAGGAACAAAACACAAAATAAGAGTCACACTCATAAAAAAGAAAATGTAGAAAATACTAATAATTGTCTTGTTTTGATTACTTTATTTTAGTCCTTTAGCCCTACCAGAAGGTGTTTTAAATTCCTATCTATTTAAAAACACGTCTACTCGGTGTTATCAGGGTGTAGGTGTGTATGGATCTTACGCCGGGTACTCAGGCACAGTGTCTGTGAAGGCGGGCAGCTCCTTCACATACTCGTTGTAAAGCCACTTGACCTTGAAGTGCAGGTTCATGTAGTCGGCAGTCTTACACAGCTTGTGTTTCTCATGTTCTGTGAAAATCACCACCACACGCACAGAGAGAGAAAGAAAAAAAAACAACACTATTAGGATTTCTGTATATTCAGTTAAAATGTGCAAAAGTAAGTAACAACGCAGATTTGTAACTTCCACTTTTTTTTGGAAAGAAAAGGCATCTTCTCCGTTCACTTCCATTCAAAAAACTCACCCCACTTGTTTGTGTTTCTAAGTGCAGAACATTTAGTATTTAGTGATTAATTATTACTGATTAAAGTGATGGTCTGGAGTAATTTGAACCCAGAGTCAAACTCCCCCTCAAGAGATATTTTACATTGGTTGAAGTAATATTGAGTTTGACCATCTTTTGTTTTCGCAACATAATAGTTAACAATGAAAGTAAATGGGGCAGTCAGCCAAATGTATCTAAATTGTCATATTTTAACCACTAATAAAGCTCAAAATATCACTTCACTTCAGCAGTAGCATGAATAGGGTCCCTACACATAAACTGAAGTACTGATAACTTAGTAAGTGAACTGAGAGTTTATTAAAAACACTGTTTTATAAGACTTACCCAACGTCTTGTTTTCATAACAACTGGTGATGAAGGGTGTTCCACATCAGCAGATTCATAATTTTCCAAAACAACAGGCTGATGTGTCCATGAGGAAAATGATGAATCTGCTGATCTGGAACACCCTTCATCACCAGTTGTTAAAACTATTTAGATACGTTTGGCTGGCTGCCCCATTTACTTTTATTGTTAACTATTTGGTTGTGAAAACAAAAGACGGTCAAACTCGATATTACTTCAACCAACGTAAAATATCTCTTGAGGGGGAGTTTTGACTATTCATGGTGAAATAGACCCTTGTTCAAATTACTCCAGACCATCACTTTAAGTATTTAGTATTTCTGTACGCAACCAGGATAAAATACAAAAGAAATAAGATCACATCTCTACTTTTGTCTCACACTGACTTGCCCATGTTGTGCAGTTCTCTCTGTTATTGTCTCACTCTCATTCTGGGAGTTAATGTGAGACTAATGGGAGATCTTGAATCCATGTTTGGGAAACACTGCTATAGAAACTAATTGAAAATCCTCACACACACACACACACACACACACACACTCGCAATCTTACCAGCGTAGAAATCAACTCTGCGGATGCGAAATGTAGCGGGAGCTGAGGTGATGACAGAGTTAGCAGGGAGGAAACAAGTTAGATAAAGAAAAAAAAAGGCTGAAAGGAGAATGAACTTTAGAGACGATAATAAAAAAGAAGAAGAAGAAAACAACACAAAGAGGAGATGGAAGGAAGACTAGATAAAGACCAGAAGAAGAGAGAAAGAGGATCTCCTGAAGGACGTGTCAGCCACTGAACTGCTGACTCACCGACGCGCAACTAGAAAAATAACCAGAACTAAAATAACTAAAATCTATTGGGTTAAAGCTGAAGGAGCTGTAATATCTACAGTCAAAAGACACGGTACTAGATAGTAGACCAGCTCTACTTTGTCCTGGTTCTGGTCTCAGAGGAGCCCAGAATGTCTAATTGTTCTGTTCAGCTCTAATCTATCGTATCTGATCTCACCCTTGTTCCAGCGGTAGTGATCGATTTTATCCAAAACTAAAGGAGACGTGAGGGGAAAAAAACAAATAAAATGTCAAAGTGATGGAGTGAAGACATGAACGTCGACCTGTGTGTGTTTTTAAGTCTTTACCCTCCAGAGCGTATTTCATGTCCTGAGCGAACAGCATCCACATGACCTCGGCGCTGACTTTACCGACGTTGAGTTCCTGAGGAAACCTGAAGACGGAGAGAGTCAGATCAGACACTTTCTCCAAAATAACCATCTGTCACCACCAATCAGCAAGTTTAATGGTTTTAACCGACGACCACACAAATAAAACAGAAAACAAATGTTTGTTCTTTAGTTTTTTTCTGATAGCTCAGAAAGAAACACTCAAGACAGACAGGCGCCATGATTGGACTGGGTCAGAAACTCAGCCCTGGACTGATCCACCGGGACTGACTATCTTTTTTTTATTTCTCACTGAAGCAAACGACCCACTGGGATTTGTCCCGAAACTCTCCCTGTCGGCCAGTCTGACTGTAAGAGATGTGGGACTCGATGAGAGTTCACAACCCTGAATTCAACTCAGGTAAGTCTGAGGAAAAAGATATAAAGACCATCACTGTTTCAAACTAATATTAAATGTTCTCATTGTAACATTTACACATTTTTCATATTTACATCAAAAGGTAAATAACTTGACTTGACTCCTGGTACCAGCTACTAACCAGTCGATCTGAGTCGATACTAAAATGTGACAAAATAATCAACCTCCATTTTTAAAAAACACCATCACGAGTTATAGCCATCGTCGTAGCCTACCTCGTCGTAAGCTAACCCAGCGACAAGTACAGCATCTCCTACACTCGCTCCCTGGTAACCTAGCAACCGTGCCGACAACTACACAGTCATGTTTGGTTGAGCCGCTTGTCTATCAAAAACAGAAAGCGTGTGCAAATTAAAGCTAAGTTGATCCTTGGCCATCAACATCTACTGCTACGGTTAGTTATCAATAATTATCGATATCGACCATTATGAATTAGTCATATCGTGATACACTTTTTTCAAGAGACAATAGTCAACCCTCCAGACGAAGCTAATCCTAGGACCGGCACGAGAGAGAGAATTTCCCAGCATGCACCAGGACAAAGATGCAGTCGTCAAAAAAAGTTAGCGATTTAATTAATAAACTAATCAATGCGTTTAACTTATTAAGCTAATTTATCGCCAACTAACGGCTAATCAGTAACGTTTGTCAACGTTAGCGTTAGCTTAGCGACCGCTAGTCGTCGCTTCGCTAACGTTTCCATTCATCTGGTAACAGGACTCTTCTTGACGGACGTAAACGAGTCTGTAGACGCCATCTTTGTTTGTTTGTTGTCGTTTGGTCGCCATGGAGACTCGTCGCGTCTGCTTTTACGTAGCGACTAGCGACGACTTCTGACGACGTGTAACGGTGAAGTAGAGGAACGTTTTCACCTCAACAGTTTGGGTAGAGGTTAATTTCTTTTTGTTTTATTTTGTGCTTCCTATGATTTAAACCTTTATCTCTGAGTATTTGTCCATTCAGTATAATGAAGCAAATAAAGATTAAAGACTAAATACAAACGCCAACACTGACTGGTTGATGATGGACGTGTACGAGTTCTTGTCTTCCTCGATGATGGAGACGATGAGCGTGATGAGTTTGGGCCAGAAATCCAAATTCTGAATACTGGGTCCCTGCTCCTCCGGCTGGTTCTCCTCTTTCTTCTCTTCTTCTTCCTCCTCCTCATCCTCCTCCTCCTCGTCTTCTTCTTCTTCTTCTTCACCCTCCTGCTCCTCCTCATCTTCGCCGTCCACTTTTTCCTTCTTCTTCTTCTTCTTCGTCTTTTTCTTCTCTGACTCGGGCTGAGGAGAAGCAGCGAGAGAGTTTAGTAGGACAAAGTGTGCAGCGTGGAAAGAGGTGAAGCAAAAACAAAAAAGATCTGGCTTTTGTCTGATTTATACGTCAAAATGAACGAGGGGGCTTTTGCCAAGAACTGCTACTACTGCGACTTCGACTACCACCAGGACTTCAGAGATATAACTTTCTGTTAAACCGTTTCATCTCACAGGTCGTTAGTTATATTAATGACTCACTGGTGGGACGGCGGGCTGGAACTGACGGTTGAAGAGCTCCAGACAGTTGTTGAAGATGTACTCGTAGGTGGAGTTGAGACACGCCTTGACGCAGTCCCGAACCACGTTGGCAGCCCTGGGTGGACTCTGCAGCTCCAAGACCTGGGCAGTGGGAACACGTGTCAGGTTGATTTGGCGAAAAAAGAATGACTCTTATCTAAATAGATTAAGAAAACCTAATAAAAAAAATCAAATAAAAACAGATGGAAATGATAGTATCATATCTAATTTATGATATTTTTTGATCTTATTTATTTACGTTTTTTATTTTACTTTATCATTTATTATTCTTGTTATTATTTTACAATACGGTGTGGTACGATACGGTACCGTACGTTACCGTATCATATGGTACCGTACCATGTCTTATCGTATGGTTCCCTACCGTACCGTACGGTAGCGTACCGCACCGTATCGTATCGTGCCGCACTGTGATGAATACGACTGATTATGATTTGCCGTTTTAATGTTTCTTACCTTCATCCTGAAGAAGGTGATGCTGGTGAGAAGATCCACTGTTGACTTGAGGTCGTGAAGGCGAGGTTTGCTGCTGGCTGGGAAGTTATTCTGTAGACACACACACACACACACACACACACACTTACTACCAACTGTTTTGGTTGGCAACGTTCATTAAGGTCATTTTTTTCCACACACTGTTGTTTTTTTTTTCCTTTTAACAAGCTCCCAATCTACTCAGCCTTGTGTTCAATTCATCACTGCTCTGTGCATTTCAAGTAAACAATCATAATGAATGTCAGACCCCAGATAAACTCAAATAAGAGACAGAGTAATGAACAAAATCTGAGCATCTGAGCGGAGAGTTTTCATTAACATCAAGGCCACGTTGGAAGAACTGAAGACGAAACTTTTCAGTGGGTTGACAGTTCACGCCGACCTCGATTTATACCCGTCTGGACACATCCCTGTTTGTTTGGTTTTTTTTTTGTTTTTTTTTTTTAAATGAACGGGGATGAGCTCACATGTCACCGTGCGAGACCGAAGCTATAAATCTGCGAGTGAGGAAGAAAACAACAGCGAGACTCACCCGGTACATGGACAGGTCAATACGCAGGGAGTTGTGCAGCTGATCCAGGAGCTTCACGAAACGATCTCTCTGTTGGAAAGAGACAGTTCTAGTCAGACATGAAGCCACTGTTTGGACATGTGTGGAGAAGAAAAAGGGAACAAAGACATGTTTTTTCGTAGAATATAAAAGCTACACGGCGACAGTTATGTTCGGAAAAGGACGAACAATCCCTTAGCTTCTCTAGCTGGGGATTGGACCACCAAGGTCCCGCCTTTGACTGCCGTCTAATCCACATTGGTTCTCTCAGTGGGAGGTGAGCCACTGAGGTATGGACACAAGTCCCTGCTTCTGGACTTGCCAGTCACCAAGCCTGGCTCCAGGGTGGGGGCCCTGGTCTGACCCTTCACTAAAACCACTTTCTCTTAGGCGACACTACCAAGAGGTAAAAGCCACCGACAACATGGCTCCTGGGGTCACCAGGGGAAGCAAACCCTCCACCATGACAAGGAGTTAGATCGGGGGATGGACAGACAGACTGGGGTGGCATCTGAAGTGATGCGGATGCTGATCCAGTCTGTCGTGGTCCATCTAATTTATTGCTACGTCTACTTTCCGACCTTCACGTATGGCCATGACATGTGGGTAGTGGCCGAGGCCGAGCCTTAGAGATGGGGTGAGGAGCTCGGTGCAGAGCTGCTGCTCCACATCTAGAGGGGCCATCTGAGGTGGCTAGGGTATCTAGTTAGGATGCCCCTTGGATGCCTCCTAAGGAAGGTGTTTTGGGCATGTCCAACATGAAGGAGGCCCCAGAAAAGACCAGGGATACGCTGGAGAGACTGTGTTTAGAGTCTGGCCTGGGATGGTCTGGGTCTCCCTGGAGGAGTTGGTGGAAGTGGCCAGGGAGAGTAGAGTCTGGGTCTAGGTCTTGAGGTTGTTGACCCACACGACCCGAACCCATTGGATGAAGCGGAGGAAGATGAGATGATGAGTTTCAATCCTCAAGATTACATCAAAACGTCAACACGAACCCAAAGCAGCCCGGTGAAGTTTTTCAGTAACTGATGACTGACACGTAAACAGATGCACCAGTTGTTTGGATGTTTTGTGATAATTTAAATCAAACACTGGAGGTCCTACATGGACCAGAACTGATCTAAAATTGTAGAACTAAACCTTTAAAGTTCCATTTCCAACTTCGAAGCCCATTGGGAACAATTTGGGCTCAGTGTCCAGCTTAAAAACATGCAGACACATGGGGAGGCGGAGCCAGTGATCAACCCACACTAACCAGCTCTACCAACACGGCTCCAGCCGGCGGTGGTATCCCCCAATCACTGATTTTTATTTTAATTCATCCACCATTTTCCTTCATATTTTTTTGGCAGCACAAACGTATTTTCATTTCGTGCCAATAAATAAATGGGGAATAGGGAGAGTGAGGGAGAGTCCTCTGATGTGGCGGTAGTCACGACGTAGAGATACGACGAGGAGGAAGAAGAAAGAGAAGCAATGGTAACTCTCAATAGTTAATGACTCTTAAAAAACTTTCTTTGTATGTCCGTCACGCCTTAGTCTTTTCATTTTCTTAGAAGCAGCCTGTCTGTCATACACCGAGCAGGAGTTCCCTTTGTTTTCTATCATAGGATTAAAAAAAAAAAAGGGGAACAATAGCCAACATTAACTGGCAATAAAGACCAATAACTCAATAAATAAATAAATAAATAAAATCCTGCCAAATTCTAATCAAACCTGAAAGGGTCTTTTAACTCTGGTGTGTCCCCACGGCAGCGGGAACAGTGTAAACAGGTCGTGGTTATATAAAAACGGAGAAAACAGCTTTCTGAGTCACGGTAGAAGAGGAGGAAGAAATAACAAACTTATACAACTGCTGTAAATCATTACTTTAAGGTTTAAACTACTAATGTTCTATGTTTGTTTATTGTCAACACCCTCTGTGAAAGCAAAAGCAACCGTATCATTATTATATTGTCCTTCAATGTTCAACTTGATACAATGATATTTAATTTAAAAAAAAACACAATCAAATCAAAGGTATTTAATGAGGATTGGTAACTTCTGACCGATACCTGGTGATTGTTTAAATGTCAGTGATGTTGATTCCCCGAGATGCTTTTGTTACCATGGTAACAGCACGACTCTGTGGATGTTGGTGTTCATGAGTCAAACAGTTTGGTTCAAAATTAAATATCTGAACTATTGATAGATGGATGGATGATGGATGATAGATAGATGGATGGATGATGGATGGATGATGGATGGATGATGGATGGATGATGGATGATAAATAGATAGATGGATGATGGATGGATGGATGATAGATGGATGATGGATGGATGATAGATGGATGGATGGATGATGGATGGATGATGGATGATAAATAGATAGATGGATGATGGATGGATGGATGATGGATGGATGATGGATGGATGATAGATGGATGGATGATAGATAGATAGATAGATGGATGATGGATGGATGATAGATAGATGGATGGATGATGGATGGATGATAGATAGATGGATGATAGATAGATAGATAGATGGATGATGGATGGATGATAGATAGATGGATGATGGATGGATGATAGATGGATGATGGATGATAAATAGATAGATGGATGATGGATGGATGGATGATGGATGGATGATAGAGATGGATGGATGATGGATGGATGATAGATGGATGGATGATAGATAGATAGATAGATGGATGATGGATGGATGATAGATAGATGGATGATGGATGGATGGATGATAGATGGATGATGGATGGATGATAGATGGATGGATGGATGATGGATGGATGATGGATGATAAATAGATAGATGGATGATGGATGGATGGATGATGGATGATAGAGATGGATGGATGATGGATGGATGATAGAGATGGATGGATGATGGATGATAAATAGATAGATGGATGATGGATGGATGATAGATGGATGGATGGATGATGGATGATAGATGGATGGATGGATGATGGATGGATGATGGGTGATAAATAGATAGATGGATGATGGATGGATGGATGATGGATGGATGACAGAGATGGATGGATGATGGATGGATGATGGATGGATGATAGATGGATGGATGATAGATAGATAGATAGATGGATGATGGATGGATGATAGATAGATGGATGGATGATGGATGGATGATAGATAGATGGATGATAGATAGATAGATAGATAGATGGATGATGGATGGATGATAGATAGATGGATGATGGATGGATGATAGATGGATGGATGGATGGATGATGGATGGATGATGGATGATAAATAGATAGATGGATGATGGATGGATGGATGATGGATGGATGATAGAGATGGATGGATGATGGATGGATGATAGATGGATGGATGATAGATAGATAGATAGATGGATGATGGATGGATGATAGATAGATGGATGATGGATGGATGGATGATAGATGGATGATGGATGGATGATAGATGGATGGATGGATGATGGATGGATGATGGATGATAAATAGATAGATGGATGATGGATGGATGGATGATGGATGGATGATAGAGATGGATGGATGATGGATGGATGATAGGGATGGATGGATGATGGATGGATGATGGAGATGGATGGATGATGGATGATAAATAGATAGATGGATGATGGATGGATGATAGATGGATGGATGGATGATGGATGGATGGATGATGGATGGATGATAGATGGATGGATGGATGATGGATGGATGGATGATGGATGGATGATAGATGGATGGATGGATGATGGATGGATGGATGATGGATGGATGATAGAGATGGATGGAGAACAGACGTTTCTTACATACAAATAAGCGACAGTAAAGAGGTAAACTGAGACTAAGTGCTACTCAGAGATGTTAAGGTGCTAGATAAATTCGTAGAAAAGATGTTCTCAGAAGAGATAAAAGACTCTTGAAGAGAGAGAGAGACTTCCCTGCTCTGAAATCAGTTGGAAGCTCGTTCCACCATCTGGGAATCACAAATGAGAACAGTCTGGACTGTGATTACCTCGTGTGGAGGGATGAAGATGCCAGATGACGTTCCTCGGAGGAACGCAGCGATTGAGACGCAGAATCAGCATGAATGTAGATGAATTTATTCATTTGCCATTGAGACGTTGAGTCAGCCGAGACCTTTTAGGTTGATCAAACACCAAACATGGTCACACATAAATGGGACAGCAATCAACAACTGCCCAAGGACACATCAACATGTGAACCAGAGGAGCCAGGGAGTCGAACCACCAACCTTCTGTAGGCAGCAAAGGTCTTGAAGGTCTTTGGTTTGACTATGTCATAGTTATGGTTTAACCACACGACTTAAAAAGTAAATGTGAACAAGGTGAAGACTTTAGTCTCGACTGTGGTGGATTTTAGACTCTTTTTGGTCCAGTTATGTCGATGTTTTGGAGTTTAATAATTGGTTTAGGGTGAGTTTTGGTTTAAGCCCTTTTGCTTTTTTCTTTTCCACCTTTAATTTGGGCCATACAGAGGTTGTACATCCTTCTGAAACTTTACCAAAATTGGGCCAAATTTGTCCTGTAATGATTCTGCCATCTGTACACAAGCTCATTATTACATCTCTGAGTTCTCAGCGCTAATGGATGAAACCACAACCATCTTTGAACTTGTTCTTTTTTTCAGATAAAAGTCTGCCTCTTTGCACAGATCTCAAAGAGCAAAATCATTACAGGACATATTTGGCCCAATTTTGTCAAAGTTTCAGGAGAATGTACGGCCTCTATATGGTCTAAATTAGAGGCGGAAAATAAAACTAACTATTAAACTCCAAAACATCGACACGACTGCCCCAAAAAGAGTCTAAAATCCACCACAGCCAAGACTAAAGTCTTCACCTTGTTCAACTTTACTTTTTAAGTCGTGTGGTTAAACCATAACTGAGACTGAATGAATCAGAAAATGACGGCTCTATTCGGATACTTTATGTCGTCCAATAACAGATATAATACGACTCTAATCGCCACATTATGACCTTTGATCCAATCGATACAAACGAATGGACGGACGACCGGGAAACAACCGCTCGATCAAAAAAGGTCTCGTTAAAAAACAGCTGAGTGAATTTACTAGTGTACAAGTCAGCTCCTGAATAATCCCGAATAAATAAAAACAAAAAACTTTCAACTCCAAATGAAATCACCGCCGGTTTCGCCTCCATTCTCTCTGGCCTCAGGGCTACTTTAGTTAATTGTTAGGGGAAACCTTCAGGCTTCAATGTTATTAATTATTCCTATCAAAAAAAAAAAAAAAAAAAAAGAAAGAAATTCATCATCTGTCTGATGAATTGGAACATAAGCCAAATGGTTTATGATGGCATAAATTGTGTCATGGCAGCAGAGGACGGAGCAAATGGGTGGGGGTTGAGGGGGTTTAACTCACTGTTTCAGCGTTTGAGGGGAAACGGTACCAGAGAGAACGAGGAGGCAATTACAGTTTTTTTTTTTTTTTTTTTACTTAAAACCATGATGAGACAGAAAGAGGTCGTGTGCGTGTGGACGAGGACGGATTCGCTTTAGGGAGGACGAAATGACAAAGTGTTATTATGGGTCAAAAGTCTGTGCGTGTGTATGGAAGCGTATTGCATTCACTTGAAAATTGTCTGTTTTTTTTCCAGAGTAATTTATTTGTACGGTTGGTTTTTCTGATGAGGAACAAACATGACCGGCTTGTTTAGTTGAATCAGGTTTTACTTTGATCTGGGATTAAGACACTGGGAGATCGTTCTTTCTTTAAGTCACATAGATGGTTTTATTATTATTAATTTGTCGACTCTACGCAGACCTGAGGACTTTCTTGTTCATTACTTAGATGGTTAAAGATTGGGGCATGTATGTGTATCACTATAAGACCATAGGAGTCTCTTGCAGGTGAGTATCGAAGTATCGCGATAATTCAGAAAACTAATTACTCCTAAAAACAGGAAAGAAAAGAACTACTTGGAAAAATATATCCAAAAGAGGTTGTTTGAAGGGTTAGGTTTAATATTGAGGTGTTAAGATTTATTCAAAGGGTAAAAAAGTCAACAAAATCAACTGTAAAATGATTGATTTAGGCCCCAGAGCTGCTGCTGCTGCTGCTGCTGCTGCTGCTTCTTTAACAAGCAATTAACTTATCTCGGGAGGAAAAAGTGTGTGTATTACTACTATGTCGCCAAAAGCAGGAAACATTTTAATAACTAGAGTCCAAAAGCTAAACAGTAAAAGTTTAAAAGACAAATTATTCGTGTCCTTCAGTGTCTTCAAAAAGCCCAGGAGGAAACTAAAGGTACTTTGGTTTAATTAAAGCAAATATTTCATTCATCAAGTGTGTCCCTGTATCAAATAGTTTAGGGACTGATTCCTTCCCTAAAGACGCTACAGGAACTGTAAAATGCAACATTTAATACAACAAAATAAATAAATAAATAAAAATTCAATCGATTGAATCTTTAAAAATGCGAAGCAGCTTTTCCTGCAACAAAACATCACGACGTCTTATGGCAGCGGAGTCCGACCGCTGGCAGCCAGCGCCGGCGTAAATCTCACCTCTCTAAATTCTTTATAGCAAAATGGCCCCAAGCTACTTAGTCATTATTGAAAGCCACTGCTGCTGCTGCTGCTGCTGCTGCTGCTGCTGCTATTCTGACCCTCAGATATAATCACATTCAAGAGGAAAGTCACCAAAGTGCAAATAGGTACAGAAAGATGGAGAAGAAAAAGCAGCTCTAATGAGTGAAGTGCTACTTTAAAACGAGCCAATCTGTGCATCAAACATGTCGTCTTGTCTATGTCATTAATTAAGGAGCAGATTGTAACACGTTAAAGATATTTTACCCATCTAGCCGTGAGGTCGTATGCTGCCACCAAGCTAACATCATCCAAGTACTGGTTAGCAGTGAAGGCTAACAGATAATGCTAATGGTAAAAAAAAGAGATGTCTTCTGAATTAGCATCACGTCGGCTAGCTTAGCCAAGCTAACACCACTCAGGTAGTGGCTAGCAGCTAAGGCTAACAGAAAACGCTAACGCTAACATTTGAGCTAGTCAGCTAACTGGTTACGTCCGTAACCAGATAACATAATTACTAGTGTCTTAAAAACATACTGTGTAAGATTTACCCCCATCTAGTGGTGAGGTCGTTTACCACAACCGACTAAATAGCATTATTTAGCCACGCCCACTTTTTATATGCCTATTTCCTTCTACGGTAGCCGAGAAATATCGGCAAGATGTGATTGATCACATCTGATGAGGTTGTTTTTGTAAAATGGTTATTGGTTGGTAGCGATTATTTCGAGGCTAACATCAGCTAACGAATACGAGCTAACCTAGCCACCTTCTAGCACCACGTAGCATTGATGAAGAAAAGGCGGAGCTGAATTTACCTGGCGTTGTCCCTTGTCGGGACCTGTAGTTTCAAGATGGCGGCCACCATTGAGCTCACTAACTCTTTGTATATAGATGATAAATTCAAAGGCTACCAGAACATTTCTATTTGTTGATGGAGGTAATTACTAATGACGTCATAGTTGTGAATTAAATAAATATAAATGACCTGAAAAATGACACAACGTGGTTTTAAGTAACAGCTGAGGACCTCTCAGGTGTGAACTGTATTCGCTCGGTGAAGCTAATTTCTGTTAAAAACAAAAACCTGAGAGAACCCAGTGAATAATGTGTTCGTTCCCACGGGGAAGGTTCAATGTTTCGACACCTTCGCCTGCGACAAACGCGCACGCAGGAGGTGCGAGACGGGTACAAACACGCTCACGCACCTGTGCAACAACGACGCCAACAAATGCGAACGCGGCCGCTAAAACCGTCAAGACGGCGACACGAGCTCGGAGATGAATGACGGCGGAGACGGACAGATACTGGGTGGATGAGAGGAAAGGGCTCGACCTTGACATTTTTAGGAAACGTCCTCGTTGCCATAGCAACAGAAACAAAAGGAGGAAAATAAGAAGTGCAGCAAAAGAAAACAAAAAAAAAACAACCTTGATTTTGACATGAAAATGAAAAGAAAAACAGGAACGATCTGAGGGTTGTGATGAATAACAAGGGCATGAATTATTATGATGAATTAATGTGATAAAACCATAAACTGTAAATAAAGACGGACGACATGACGGCTCGCTGAAGGTGAAACCCGCGTTAGATCAGCAAGGTCACGGGCGACATCATGTTATATAGTTATTGAGCGTCTGAATCAAAAGGATTCATCAGTATTTCCTCAATTTCTTATGGAAATTAAAGCAAAACTCAAATGAAAAGGAAATGTTTGTCGAAACGCTTCAGACCGGTTGGTGTTTATCTTAAATTGGCAGAATTTGAAGTGATTAAAGTCAACACATTATCCGACAGTCAGTCAGTCGGTCGGTCATTAGCGTTAATTCTCTGGATTGGAGTGAATGATATTTCACTCCAATAATTATGCCGCCTCATGCATTAATTACTGTCATGTTACTGATGTTCTCTTTCATCCAACAAAACAAAAGAAAAAGAAAAATCATCCCCTCGTAAAGAAATAAATGAATAATAAAAACAAGTCATTTCAGTGAGATTTGTTATTCGTGGCGTATTCGCGAATAATTTGCGAAAATTTTCCCATTCATTTCAATGGGAGAAGGTGAAAGAAATCGCACATTTTCAACATTTTTCAAACATCTGCTGCTCTGGCATACTTTCACCTAGAGACATCATTAAAACTTTAAAATGGAGACAAAATTCTCCTGTGTTGATGTGGCATTCAACTTTTTTGCTAGGTTGTATACTTTTTGATCAGTCACAGATCAATCACCATGATCAATTCTGGAGAAATTCAGACTTTTCAATGAGTGTGAATGTTCGTGCTAGAGTGAGGACAGCTTTAAAAAAAAAAAACGCTCCAAATATATTCTTTAAAATGTGTTCTCAGCCACAAATTTCACTCTACACATATAATCTTCTCCAAAGTTGGAGTCACACTTGTCCTGATTCCAACAATGTGTCTGTCTAAACAATACGATTTACAGTTTTTGAATTAGAAGCCTCTAAGTAACAAGTGGACAGACCAACTGCCCAATAGGATCCCATGTTAATCCAGTGAATGTTTCAACCGGAAAAGCAGGAATGCTCGCTCTGGTGTCCACATTTTTGACGCTAGGTAGAAAAAAAATGACATCTATGTGTTGACAGACTTGTAGTGAAAATGTGAAAGAATTTTGTGGACATCTGGAAAGAAAAAATGGAAGGATGTCGAGGGTGAATCGGCTTCTTCAGAACAACCTGAGACACCTTCAGTGGGAAAACTACGACAGCCCACATCAGGTCAAACAGCAGCTCAAAGGTTAATTCAATCAGTGTTGTTGGACACTTACCCCGAAGTTTGAGGCTGCAAATCTGGCCGGAGCGGAGACGTTGGTGGAGGCGGTGGGGTGGGCGTAGAAGGCGTTGATGTTGGCCAGCAGGGTGCTCATCACCGCCGGGACCCCAGACAGCATGTATTTAGAGGACAGGCAGGAGAAGTGGCTGAGGATGATGGGCAAAAAAGACGGAGTGGTGGTTAATTAATGAAGAAAGAGAAGGAGGTGTCCAGAGGAAGTCATAAAGACCAGAGGACGGCAGCAGGGAGGCAGGAGGAAATAAATTAGAGAGAAGGAAGAGGTTGCAGGAGGGGAGGAAATGGCCAGGGCATAATCAGAGACAAGCAAAAGCAACAGAATGATTAAAACCTGAGGCGAAGTAAAATCAGAAGAAAACTGTTTATAATTGTAGCAAAATAAATAACTTTAAAGGTGCAACGGTACGCAAAAACTGTAGTTTTTCTCTGCAGTTTGAAAAGTACGATTGGTCTATATGAGTTTGTGTTATGCTACTGAAAAGAAACAAGAGGAAAAAAATCTCATTAATATTCATGATCTCGTCCGTTTGACTCCGCCCACAGGATTTGTCTCGCTACGACAACAGAGCCGCACATTAGTTGTTTGTTCGTCACATTTTAAAGAGACTGACTTTAGCAGCTTTGTCGAGTTCAGCGGCAGCTCTCTCACTTGTTTTAGCCCGCCTATGGTGGTGTATTGATGCGTTAGCATCAAGCTAACAGGCGACACAAAACAATTAGCGATCGTGGTGATTTTAATTTAAAATAAACTGCTAAACTTTTCATCTAAACAACAGTAAACAAAAGTTCCTCCACTTGCTCACAGCCAGATTCTCACAGGCAGCTCTTAGCCAATCAGAGTTAAGATCATTAACGTGTCACTTCTGCCAAAAAATGTTACGAGTCGATGGAGGAACGTCAGAAATTACCACAAAATTAATGAAATCCATGTGACACAGCACCTTTAACATCATTTAGGTACAACTCAAGATCAGTCAGTGACATCCATATCTCCTGGAAATCACATCTCTACACAACTCGTTTTTTTTTTTTTTTTTTCCAAAAACACTTCCTGTGGACATAATCAACCCCAGTGATTACACTGCCACCACAGTGTAATTGGGAAACAGTTTTATTAGCAGATGAAAGTAATTTCATCCTGAGGGAGGCTGAGTTACCAAACAGAGGCTGTAAAGTTGGTATAAGATGTGGGTGTTTATCAGGCAACGAAGGCTTGTCAAGTTGCATTGTGGGAAGTTCAGGACGGAGCATGTTTGATACATGAAAGCAACTTTTCTTTTAATGTAGTTGTGAAGTCACATAAGACATTATATGGCTTATGCTTTAATATGGGACAGTTTAAGCAGTTTAACTTTAAAATTATATTTATTCTGGGATATGAATTATTTATTATTATTATTATTATATATAATTTCAGGAGTTTTATATTACAAGCTTTTTGCATCAACTCTGTGCTTATTAAAAGCACAACTAACAAACTAAAGCTCATCTTATCATCACAGGGTTTTTATTGTAAAACAAAGCTGCCATGTTCTATGAAGCTGTCACACTGAATTATTACTGCCTCATGTTCCCTGGTGAGGTCAAAAAATGAAGGACTCTACTCAGTTTGGTTCCAGACACGTTGTTTTCCATCACAGTTTGGTTCCTCCTCGATGTGAATGTGTTGAGTGGAGTCAAAGTGACACGAAAACATCAGTAAACATTAATGGAGGAGATGCTGTAGTTGATGCTGGGTTAGCTTACGACGAGGTAGCTACGACCATGGATACCGCTCTATGACCATGGATACAACCATGGTCTTGTGAAGACGTTCCTCTGACCAATCAGTGGCCGGCAGTCTGTTCACATCATGTTTTAGTATCGACTCAGCTCAACTGGAGCGAGTAGGAACTAAAAAAGTAGCTGGAACTAAAACCAAGTAGAAAACACTAGAAACTGAGTAGAGTCGATTAGATGCTGGTGGAAAAGAGGCATAAAAAGACTAAATAACTGCAACATTTATAGCCTATAACTTCACTAGCTATTGGTAGAATTTCTTTCTTTTTGGAGCGTCCATCATCTTGAAAAGCTTATAAACACACCCGGCTCTACAGAGGTTTAGGATCACGATTATTAATGGGTTAATCTGAGAGTATAAGCAACTATTACTACCCACAGTTTTTGCAACAGAAGCCTAAATGTAAGTGAAGTTGAGGGAGCGTTCAGCGAGGAGTGAGACCTCGGTAATGGCCCCGACGTGTGCATTTTCATTTGGCTGCGTTATTGATCGACTCATATCCCCGTTTCCCACCGCGGGGGGGGGCGGAGTACGGGACCATTTCTGTTTCTGCTCACAACTTTAATTTACTCGATGCTTCCCGGTGTGATTACGTTACGTGTTACGTGCGCCCTCCGTCTTTTAACGCGCAAGAACAACAAACACGGAGACCTTCGCTGTTCCTTTAAGGTCAAATCACAACAATATTAATGCACCTGAACCTCTGTGTGTGTGTGTGTTAATGTGTGTGTGTGTGTTAATGTGTGTGTGTGTGCGTCTACGATGATCCAATCAGACAGTTGGGAAATCTCTGAAGTGACGGGTCATCTCTCCTCATTAGAACAGATAAACTAATCTGCATGCTGTTTATAGTTCATGACAAGCTGCCTACCATCACACACACACACACACACACACACACACACACACACACACACACACACACACACACACACACACACACACACACACACACACACACACACACACACACACACACACACACACACACACACACACACACACACACACACAGGCCTACAAATGCGGCACACAATCATGCTAATTTGAAACGTTTCCTGATTGGATTTAGTCACAATCACACTCACACACACACACACACACACAGACACACACACACACACACACACACACACACACACACACGGGTGTGTAGTACAGTTGGTCCACAGATGAGGGCGTAAACGTACGTCATGGCCTGGTAAATGGACTCGACGCCGTAGCGCATGGCGAACTCGTCCACCACATCCTGCTGCACTTCGTCGAAGTAAACCTTCCACGCGTCGTCTCCCTGAGCCCCCGGGATCTTCACCATGCCGCCTCCTTCCACATCGGTGGAGAAGTGAAACATGTTCTGTTCGGAAAGAGGTGGAACGAACGAGAGCAGTCCGTTTGTTTAATTTGATTGTTAATTAATTAATAAAATAACAATAAATAAAGCGGCTTTTCTTCTTCTTGGCTTTGACGTAGCGTCGTTGAGAAACATGGAGCCAAAAAGTGTCTCCAATTACTTTTAAACACCTAAAGTTTTTTTTTCTTTTTTGTGTGTGTGTGTGTTAAAGGGCTGTATCTTCCACAAAGTCCTTCAAAATTAAAGCCACTAAAGCGAAGAGACTTGGCACTTATTTCAAATTAAATCTACTGAAGCTCAAACACGTGGAACTGTCCAAATATCTGAGGTGTGATAAACAAACACCAAGAGAAGACCTGTTATGAGTGTGTGCGCGTGCGTTTAGGCGTTTAGGTGTTATATTCAATGTGTGTCCTCACAAAAATAGAAGTACAAGAATGTGTGTGTGTGTGTGTTACCTCATGAAGACACGTGTACTGTACGTGGTAGGGCGCCACCTTTTCCTCGCCCTCGATCTCAACGCTGATCTGGAGACGGATGGCACCAGACACCGCCGACTTGTCTGTTCTCTTCTCTGTGAGACACACACACACACACACACACACACACACACACACACACACACACACACACACACACACACACACACACACACACACACACACACACACACACACACACACACACACACACACACACACACACACACACACACACACACACACACACACACACACACACACACACACACACACACACACACACACACACACACACACACACTGTTCAGCTCTGACATTTTAAACTTAAGCTGAACTTTGAATCTGGCTCGACAACTGACACAGTGACCGCTCCAAGTGCCAAGATAATGAGCAGATCAACACAAACACACAACATTTCCCATCCTCCCTCGTTTCCACGTACCCAGGTTGTACCAGACGTCCATCTCTCCGCTCAGCGTCCGGACCTCGATGATGCTCTGACCCAGGAAGTCGTCGGACTCTCTCTTCAGACGCTGCTTCACTCTGGACTTGATGTCGTCGTCCTCATCCCAGACGCGCAGCTTGATGCGGTCGGAGGAGTTGTGGCACTCGCTGCAGCGATGGAGGACAGTTAGTTAGTTAGATAGTTAGTTGGTAGGTGGGTGGTTTTAAACACTGTGTGAGACTGGAGCTAATTTAGACACTTTATCATTTTCATGGTAAAATACAGAATCTATACCAGAAGCAACAACATTAATAATACAATAATTAACAAACAAAGGTACAAATAGGTCTATTCTTTATTCCCCACTTCTATATTTGTTCACTATAACAACAGCTATTGTGGGAACTAAGCACTAATGTGTGGTTCTGGATATTATACTGTATGTATATATATTATGTACACATGGACCAAAACCCCTAAAAACCCAATATGGGTCGGGCTCTAATATAAAGTAGTTTAACTGGTAATTTGCTGACTTATTAATCAGTTTATAATAAGGAAGGAGGAGATGTTAGTCTCTATGTATCAATAATAATAGTATATGTAGGGTCTCAGGTGAACTGTCACATTTAAACCTATGTTCTACTGTTAGAGTCTTTGAGTTAATGACAAAAAAAAATAAACAAATCGGTGCTACGTTAGCGGAGATGCTACCAGCTAATAATCTAAGTGAATGGGGCAGATTTCTAACAGTTGTTGTGTCACTAAAGAGGTTGAACATCTCTTTCTAAGCCCCGTGTAACAACAGACAGGAGTCTTACCAACATGATGTCTATTTAACTCAGTAGTGGGAAAGAAACGACCATTTCCTGTCTGCACTTCACAATAAAAGCCTCCTGCTAGTTTGATAGGCAGATGTTTTTTTGCTGTGTCAGAGCTGTTGAATGTACAGTTGATACAAACCCAACACCTTCCTTCTGAAGCTGCTTCATATTAAAAGCTTCAAACCAGGAAACTAGCAGGAGGCTTTTATTGTGAAGTTTCTTCACCACTACTGAGTTAAACAGACATAGTGTCGTGTTGGTAAGACTCCTGTCTGTGTTTCACGGGGCTTGAAACTGTTAGAAATCTGCCCCATTCACTTAGCTTATTAGCTGTTAGCATCTCCGCTAACGTAGCACCGATTTGTTTCATTTTTTATCAACTGACATTAACTCAGAGACTCTAACAGTAGAATATATGTTCAAATGTGACTGAGTTCACCTTTAATATTCAATAACACACAGTGATTGTCAGTCAAACTTTACAACCAGGTAGAAACTTACAAACTGAATTTTTCCTCCCAGACTGGGTTCAAGTTTCCATAGATGGTCTTCGTCCTTTTCTTGGTTTTGCCGACTTGGATGGTGACGTATGGATCACTGGAACCGGTTCTGTCTTTGGCCTGGAGTCCCTGTGCACTGACGACTGATAACACACACACACACACACACACGACACAAACATGACTCCTGAAAAATTGCATAAGAACAACAAACACCTACTCTGCGCCATCATTTTTCTGCTTCTCATTCAGGCGCCCACCGAAACATGAGGTGTCTCCCACGCCGTTATGCAAAGCCTCGTAACACACAATACTGTGACTCACAGGCAGATGCCGGGTAACAATATTTCTCAAAGCAAATTACTTCAAAACTCCTGTCAGCCGCCGGTGTGTTGCCATTGTTCTGTTCTTTAGCCGAGCTTTGAGTTGTGACACGTTCTGGTTTTTAATCGTCATAATAGAAAGAGAGCGTAATCAAAAAGCCAATTTGCAGCACTTGTTTGTATTCCGACTTCATACAAGGAGATTAAAAGCTTCTGAACTAAGCCTGGAGATTTATTTATATATATATAAATATATATATTTATATTTCTTTATGAGAGGGAAAGGTCAACAGCTCCAACAGAGGTTGTTTAATACAAGAACGACTTCAGTCGCTGCCACTTTAACGCAGGTGAGAAAGAAAGAAAAAAGTGAGGGATTTGGAGCAGATGCTGATGAGTGCGACTATTTATAGCTGCTGATCTTAACTACAGCTGCTGGCTGAGGAGAAAGAGACCGAGCAACACGTTTTATAAAAGCTGAAGCAAAGTGATGCAGCCTGATCAGGTGACATCTGTCTGACGACGCTCAACCTCAGCTCAGACTGCTCTCATCTGTGTTTCCTCGATGGTGGAACGAGCTCCCTGGTAATTAAAGCAGGAAACTCCCTCTAACGTGGTGATTAGATTATCAACTGTTTTCTGTTTGCAGCTTGTGATCAATCGCAAACATGGTCAAGTCTTGGACAGACACGACACCAGTCGACTTCACCATCGATCTCCAGTGGTGGTGTCTGGTGGACTTGGTCCTCTGATGGTTGGTGAATCATCAGTTAATGATCATAATGTGTGAACGGCCCTAACGACTCCATCAGAGGCCGTCGGGACCTGGTCTGAGACCGGGACTGGATCTGTCATGTTAGAAAACTGGGTCAGAAGAGACTGACAAAGAGCGACAGCCAATCAGAGGAGGGATGTGAGATAAATGCTGCTGCCGTCTCACTGATTCACTCACAACCACGTTTAAAAGTCTGATGTTTTAACTCTTTTTGTTTCAGTTTCTACAAACTCCCCGCGTCTGATCCAGATGTTACTGCTGCTGATTTCAGCTCCACCATTTAGTCCAGTCTCTTCAACTGTAGCTGCTATAGGTAGTCACCAGTCAAAGACCTCAGGAATATCCACAATGATTGGTTGAATTTGTGTTAATAGTTGTGATTGTAACGTCATTAAATCCTGGAGGATCTGATCAACCAGGAAGAAGATTGTTTTCATGTGTTTTCACATCTAAACGTCTCTACTTCCTGTTTTCTCTGCAGCGTCCTCGGTACCGTCAGTGTGTCGGAGCAGCTACATCCTGTCTAGTTCACGTGACCAGACGTATAGTTTGGTGACATCACGGTGTGACACCGGACTACACCTCTTCTGAAACTCTGTATTAATGGAGGTCGCTGTTGAAGTGATATATTGTATTTACCATTTATCTGCTTGAAGTCTACATAACTGTCTGGGGGGGTCGTAAACCTGACAGTCGCACATAAAAATATCCTCAGGGAAAAGACAAAGGGGTTTGTCGGTCTCTGAACAATCTTACCCTCCTTGTGATCGACGCATCTCCAGAGGATCCTCTATGAATGTTGGAACCATTTTCCAACAGCTTTACGAGGTCAAAGAAAAGTTCAGTAACAACATGACCTAATTACAAATTACTGTTTGAGTTGAGAGTGCGTCTAATGTCAGTTACATAAAGATCAGAGTCTGTGCTCTGACTTCAAGGACGCTGATGAAAACACAACCTCATCCTTGCGTCACCGCTTTATTAAAGCTCATCACCGGTGAAGAGTGAGACAAGGTGTAATGGCTGCCATGGCAACACGGCTGCCACTATATGTATGGTGTGATGTGTCTGGTTGCTGTGGTAGCAGCGTCGGTTTCCACTGGTGATAATGAACAGTTAGAAAGTTTCTCCTTGATTCAGAACAGGCTGCGAGATGAACGATGAAACCTGCGGCGTCTCACCGCCGCGCTGAGTTCTGAAACCTAAAAGGTTCTGACGGAAAACTGTGTCTAAATATCCACCAAACCTCTACCACAGTTCACTCTGCTGACTGACACAATTATGACTTTACCACACTATGTCAACCAGGTGCAATAGTGATGTTTTTATTTAAAGTGATGGTCTGGAGTAACATGGACCCAGAGTCTGTTTCAAACTGAGTCAAACTCCTCCTCAAGAGATAATTTACTTTGGTTGAAGTAATATCGAGTTTGACCGTCTTTTGTTTTCACAACCAAATAGTTAACAATGAAAGTAAATGGGGCAGCCAGCCAAACGTATCTAAATTGTCATTTTTTAGCCACTAATAGCTAAAAAATGATTGTCAGCTAACTGAGGGGTGTTTCAGATCAGCAGATTCATCATTTTCCTCTTCACAGACACATCGGCCTGTTGTCCAGGAAAATGATGAATCTGCTGATGTGGAACAACCTTCATCACCAGTTGTTATGAAAACAAGACGTTGGGTAAGTCTTGCAAAACGGTGTTTTTAATAAACTCTCAGTTCACTTACTAAGTTATCAGTACTTCAGTTTATGTGTAGGGACCCTATTCATGCTACTGCTGAAGTGAAGTGATATTTTGAGCTTTATTAGTGGTTAAAAAATGACAATTTAGATACGTTTGGCTGGCTGCCCCATTTACTTTCATTGTTAACTGTTTGGTTGCGAAAACAAAAAGACGGTCAAACTCGATATTACTTCAACCAACGTAAAGTATCTCTTGAGGGGGAGTTTGACTTTGTGGGACCACCACTGTACGGTAATGTATTCATTTTTTTTGTTTGTTTGTTTGTTTAACCCTTAACACTTGAGGGGACATGAATCTGTGCCACTGACGTAACACTGGGCATTAACTTGGCAACTTGGCAAGTAACTCCTTATATGGAAATCCTTCCAGGGTGTGTATTGAACGGGAAGGGTTCAGACGTCAAATTGTGCGCTTGGATGTAGAAACGTCGCAAAAATATACAGTAGTCATTTGCTTTTCTATGTCTGGTGTGGTTGGCACCGTGTTTATGCAGTGGGTTAATGTAAAATAAGATTTATTCCATCATATTGTCTAGCTTGTACTAAAAAAAAAAAAGATATAAGACACTTAACACTGCAGTCAGAGGAATAAAGAGAGATAAAGGTAAGTACTTATTAAGTATGTGTAATGTAGACCTTGGAACAGACTTCATGTTTAAATCATGATGACGTACTGTTGATGGTGATCTTGGCCGACCACTTGGAGGTGCCGTCCAGGACGCTCTGCTTGACGCTCTTCATGTGCTGAGCGTGGATCATCTTGGAGATGTTGAAGACTTTCCGGATCTCCTCGAAGATTTCCGGTTTGTTCCTCTCGCGGATCTTCATCCTGTCCTTCATGGCCATGATGATGTGCTGCGTCCGGTCCTCGGCTCCCGTCTTGGAGCTCTTCTCCGCCGCTCCTGAAGATAAAAGAGGAAATTAGCTGCGTTTTTCTTTCGTTTGATGTATTTCCTGCGCTACGGTTAAACTCCGCTCACTCTGCAGGCAGTCGGCGTTCAGCAGCTCTTGACACTTCTCGTGCACTTTGACCCCGCACTCGGCGCAGCGCATGCCCTGCCGGGCGATGCCCCACAGCAGACCCTCGCACTCGTAGCAGTAGGTGGGCGTGGTGGCCGTCCACACCTCGAAGTTGTGTGGCGTGGTGCAGGAGATGGGGTAGATGAGAGCCTGCAGGGTCTTTTTGTACACGTGGGTTTTCTGTCGGAGGAATAAGAAGGGAGGGTTGTTAGATAAAAGAGAGAAAAACACAAGGACGACGTAGCAGAGAAATCTGACGGTTGAACGTCTCGATTCCAACGGTGATGAATGAAAAGTGTGATTAAGCGTGACGTTAAATAAATAATTCTTTGCTTTCTCGTCCGGTGCTGCTGTCCCGGCGCAGGAGGAGGTGAACGCGTCCCCTCAGGATGAGGACACACCGACGACGAGCCCGGTTTTGATTTGGTAAAAAGACAGAATATGAATCCAGGGCGAGCGAGTCATTATCGTCAAGTCTTATCAATATATCACAGAGACGGTCGCACTAATAGTAGAAGAAAAAAAACAAAAAAAAAAAACAGTTTAATTCTCTCTCTCGCTGTCGTCTCCAGCTCTGGGCTCATTCAGTCTTGCTCTAACCGCTTTAAGTTTTATTGATCCGACCAGTTGTTGTTTCAAATCGCTTCGGCCGTTTGACTTGATTTTTTTTTTTTTTTTTTCTTCTGTCTGGCGCTTTTATGCTTTTTACCTGATTTCATTACCACTGATTTATTTCCTTTGCCCACTGTACTCTACCTGTGTTGTATCCAGCGTCTGGAGCGGAGAGAGAAGAACTAAACGTCGGCTCAGCTTCACATTCAAAACAGTTTCTGAGTCTGTGTTTACGATCCACACAAGACGTTGTATGTTTCCCTACATATGCTGCTTCCATCTGTCAGTACAGTCTCATAATGAAGCAGCTGACACCGAACGCACATATGCACACGTTTGTGTTTAATATCACATCCTGAACAAAAGAGAATGAGATTGTGCTAAAGTTACAGAAAATCAGCAACAGGTAAATTCTGCTCATCTGGATCAGTTAGAGGATTCAAGCTGCCATCGTCTGATCGTTAAAGTGACAGTCTGGAGTAAATTGAACCTATTTCACCATGAATACGAGTCAAACTTCCCCTCAAGAGATATGTTACGTTGGTTGAAGTAATATTGAGTTTGACCGTCTTTTGTTTTCACAACCAAATAGTAAACAATAAAAGTAAATGGGGCAGCCAGCCAAACGTGTCTAAATTGTCATTTTTTAACCACTAATAAAGCTCAAACTATCACCTCACTTCAGCAGTAACATGAACAAGGTCCCTACACATAAACCTAGCAGCTGGACGGTGTAGCACAAATACTGTGTGTGATCAGATGGAATAAATATTTATAATATATTTATATCTTCTTGGTTAAATCCAATAAAACAAAAATGTTTCTTGGCGTTTTGTGTGCTGGACTGATTCCAGGATGTTACTTGTACTCCAGATAATAGTCCAGTAAGGTAAAGTGGTACTTACTTCAGTTTATGTGTAGCTCTGTGTTTGCTTAGTAAGGAATCTGCTGATGTGGAACACCCTTCATCACCAGTTATTATATAACCAAGATGTTGGGTAAGTCTTCTAAAACAGTCTTTTTTAATAAACTCTCAGTTCACTTACTAAGTTATCAGTACTTCAGTTTATGTGTAGGGACCCTATTCATGCTACTGCTGAAGTGAAGTGATATTTTGAGCTTTATTAGTGATTAAAAAATGACAATTTAGATACGTTTGGCTGGCTGCCCCATTTACTTTCATTGTTAACTATTTGGTTGCGAAAACAAAAGACAATCAAACTGGATATTACTTCAACCAACGTAAAATATCTTTTGAGGAGGAGTTTGACTCGTATTCATGGTGAAATAGGTTTAATTTACTCCAGACTGTCAGTTTAAGCGCAAACATTAGCACAACCTTTCATATGTACATATTGTAATATATTGTAATAACAGTCCAGATGTTGTTGTTGAATGATTAATACAATAACTCCCAATCCTCCTCTTGTTCATCCGAGTCTGACGCCACGTTTACACGTCGCCGGGTGTTTACAGAAACAGATATTCACAGCAGATCGTTTCGCTAAAAGTCATTGATTTACACCAATTTGCATAAATGCGCCGTCAAGAACTATTACGAGCCAAACCTATAGCTGGAAGGTAAAAGAAATAATGGTTTTCAGTGATTAAAACAACAAACTAGAGCTTCTAACGGTGTCCGACAAGTTTAAAACAACTCTGATGACACGTCTGTTTTTCTGGTTTGTGTATCTGATAACACTGAAAATTAATTTCTCGTACAAATCATCTACAAAGACCTGCCTGTTTGACCTGCGCTTCATCTCTAAACTACAAAGACAAACACTGTGGGGAGTTTTCTTTTATGTGTTAATTTCACCCAGGGTTCCATTTTATTTTGATTAAACTGTATTAATTTTTAAACTACATCTGTCTCTTGTTTTTTTTTTTTTTTAAATATTTGATCCACTTGAATAATCAACGTTTCTGTATGTTCTCGCCGTCGTCGTGCCTCGACACAGTAGAAAGAGTAAAAAAACAAAACAAACAATAATAAACCGACATAAAATCTCATACAGTGGCTCCATTAAAAAAAAAAAAAAAAAAAAAAAAAAACCTAAGGCTGCCTGAAGCTGACTCAGCACATCTCAGAGCCCACGCTATATTGGATCTCAAAAAAAAAAAAAAAAAAACATATTAACAGTACAGCCTGCAGAACAACGACACAACGAGGAGAATAGAAAAGTGTGAGAAAGTGCGTGTGTCAATGTGTGGATTCCCATTAAGTAGCATCGAGGTGACAGCCTTAGCTTCAGCATGTGTGTGTGTGTGTGTGTGTGTGTGTGTGTGTGTGTGTGTGTGTGTGTGTGTGGTCTCTCACAAGCTCCTCGTCTTTCAGGGAGGTCCGCGTGGCCAACGTGTGGGCGAGTCCAGCTTTCCTGGATTGTATCATAGACTGGAAAGCAGAGAAAGAAAGAAAGAAAAAAACAAACAAACAAAAAAAAGAAACGTCAGACACAAACATTGGAGGTGAAAACAACCGAAGTAAAACAAGAAAAATTCCAGGATATCGATCTTCTCTGTGGTGTGATGACACACATGACTCTCATGTCACACGTGAACGTTCACGTTATTCGTCATTAATCAGGACGCTTCACTTCCCTGGACTCTGTATGATCATATATATATATATATATATATATATATATATATATATATATATATATATATATATATATATATATAGTCATTCTTGTATTTTCAGGGTCGTATGTTCCCCTGCTTTCTATCATGGAAACCAGGAAAAAAAACAGTTCCCCTCAATCCATTATATCACATGGAGTTACCACTTTACCTTACTGGACTATTATCTGGAGGACAAGTAACGTCCTGGAAGCATTTTGGAAGCATTTTTTGGACCCTATTCATGCTACTGCTGAAGTGAAGTGATATTTTGAGCTTTATTAGTGGTTAAAAAATGACAATTTAAATACATTTGGCTGGCTGCCCCATTTACTTTCATTGTTAACTATTTGGTTGTGAAAACAATAGACGGTCAAACTGGATATTACTTGCCTATGACTTATCCAGCATTTTGTTTTCATAACAACTGGTGATGAAGGGTGTTTCAGATCAGCAGATTCATCATTTTCCTTGCTCCTCACTGACACATTGGTTTGTGCAGGAAAATGATGAATCTGCTGATCTGGAACACCCTTCATCACCGTTTTTCTATCATTAATTCCCTTTTAAAGACCTAGACTTTGCTACTGCTTAAGTGAAGTGATATTTTGAGCTTTATTAGTGGTTAAAAAATGACAATTTAGATACGTTTGGCTGGCTGCCCCATTTACTTTCATTGTTAACTATTTAGTGGTGAAAACAAAAGACGGTCAAACTCGATATTACTTCAACTAACGTAAAATATCTCGAGGGGGAGTTTGACTCGTATTTATGGTGAAATAGATAGGAGGATGTCCAACCACACAATACTACAATAATATATTTCTAATATAAGTCTGTTTGTTGCTATGTTGTCACAAGCAAAACGTCCAGACTGATCGTCATTGTTGGTTCAGGCAGATTCATGAACATCAGTTGTTTTAAATGTTCCTTATTCCATCCTGGCTACTGAGGGAATAAACTGTAGGGTTAAGTGGATTTTTTTTCTACAGGAGGGTGAAAAATGTTCAATTATTCTCAAAGCTTTTGTCTGCGACCTTCGCTCTGGAGGATCACGTTTTATTTATCACGGGTTTCTTTATCTCAGCAGCTGAATATTCATCACTCAGAGAGTTGAGCCCATGGGAGATCAAGTTCTTCGAAGCAAATTTGAGAACCACAATTTACCAGAGTGTTTATCAGCATAGGTTTGTTTAGAGAAGCAGGTGTGTAATTTTAAAAAGACATGAAAGTATTGATTCGCTGAATCGCAGCGAGACAAGACGGTTAATTAAAGGACTTGTAGCTAAAAACACCAATCACGCCTGAGAGAAAAGATGAAAATGTTCCAAGAGGAGAAATAGATTTTTCTTGTGAACATTTTGAAACTTGTCACACAAACATTTTGACTGTTTTTCTATGTGAGAGCTAATCCCATTTTTTTGCAATTTTGCAAACAAGGGTTCACAACCCTCCAGACGAAGCTAATCCCAGGACCAGAACTTCAAATAAAGGTGGATGAGAAATTTCCCAGCATGCACCAGGACCAGGATGGCGACAAGATGGAAAACGACTATAAATTCATAGAGCAGTTGTCAAAAAAGTTAAATTCATTAATAACTTTGACTTATTAAGCTAACTTATCGCTAGCCGCTAATCAATAACTTTTGTTAACGTTAGCTAGTTCGCTAATGCTAATTGCTAAATTTCCCAGCATGCACCAGGACAAGGTAACTAATCAATACATTTAAGTTTAAGCTACCTTATTGCTAGCAGCTAATCAATAATAACGCTTGTTAGCGTTAGCTAGTCGTCGCTTTGCTAACGTTTTCCATTCATCTGATAACAGGACGATGATGGTGTCAGTCTTTTAGACGCCATCTTTGTTTGTTTGCTGTCGCTCGGTCGTCATGGAGACTTAACGTAGCAGCTAGCGACGACTTCTGATGACGTGTGACGGTGAAGTGGAGGAACGTTTTCACCTCAACACTTTGTTTTAAGGGACGAGGGGTTAGAAGAAGAGAAATGGGACCGGCTCTTTAAGGTGCGTTGCAACAATCAGGACCAATAGAGTTTAAAACAAACAGTAATTTATTTATTTATGTTACTCACCATAGCCTGAGGAGTCAGCGAGCGGAGGGAGATGATGATGATGTGTGGGGAGAAGAAACAGAAACAAAAAGAAGAAGAAGAAAAAACATTTAGAGACAAAACAAACGAAGCCCTCCCTTTGTTTTCACCTTGAATCCAGCTATTCAGTACTTGCATACAAACTACGACCCAGCAGGGGGCTGCTGCTGCTGTCGTAGCAGGATCCTTTCATGTATTTATCTTTTATGTCGACAACAGCGAACATAAATCACTTACACAACCACAGGAAAGCAACACCATGAATATTTCTGTTATTAGTCCGTGAGGCCAGTAGAGAACTGGAAGCTGCAGTCGGTGTTTTTCTTTTTCTCTACATCACCGAGCACAGATAAGATTATATATGTCATCTAGACTGGGAACGCCTTGGGACTGGAAAGCACCACCACCAGTGGGAACACCGGGACTACTCTTCTACTCTTCAAACTCTTCCACAAAGAGCCGAGTGGCTGCAGGTGTTTGTTCCAACCAAGCAGCAGCAGCAACACACCAGACTTGACTCATTTAATTAACTGATCTCAGTCTTCAGACTGTTGATTGGTCAAACTGTGTGATCTCGACTGGTCGGAGCAAAAACCTGCAGCCATAAGGTTCTTTGTGGAGGAGCTTGAGAAGGTACATACATCAACAATAGAGGTGATTTTCTGTGTTTAATTGATACGATCGGACAAAAAAATTAGAGAAAAACATCATATATAGATGAGGAACTGAGATGTTTGTGTTTTTATTATATATAAGACATGAAACGTGTAACAAATAAAAACTAAAATCAAATATTAAACAAATAAAAATAGCATAAAACATAGAATAATATAAAATATAATAATAATAATAATGTACAAAAATGTTAAAAAATAAATTAAAATTATACTATGTTAAAATAACGATTTAATACTGATGTATCGGCCACTTAAACACATTAAAATGTCTTAGTCGGTTAGTTTAAATAGATATAAGAGTCTATTTATTTAAACGTTATTTAACATACTGTACATTTTAATTTTTTTATATTTATTAATCCTAACAAATTACAAAAAAGCTATAGCATTTTATTTATTTTCATTCATTTGTTTATTTTATTCTATTTTATTGTCTATTATTTCATATGTTTTTAATTATTATAGTTTTTATATTTTATATAATATTATATATATATATAAAAATCCAAATCGAGGCAGTTTGTTTTTTCTTTTTTTTTTTCTTTGAGCGATGTGCGGACTCACCAGCTCACTGACGAGGGGGATGGGTCTCCTCTTGCGCAGGTCTGGCATGCTGTCGATGCCAAACGGTGCGCTGCCCCTGCACAAACAAACAAACAAACAAACAAGCGCTAAGGCGGACTGATCAATATTTAACTAGAGAGAATCATATTTTCTCTTTCTGTCTGTAAAGTGTTTACTGACCCCGGCTTGGCCCACGGGTGTTTGCTGGGGTCGCCGTCTTGATCTCGGCTCTGAAAATAAAAAGGGTCAAAGGTCGGACGTTTAGTTTGGCCGATTTACAGACGACGGCTGTTTCATGACACAAGAGCATGCACACACACACACACACACACGTACACAAGCACGGGAAAGAGTGAGGCGGGTTGGTTGAGTTTCGACGTCTCATGACAAACACAGGAAATGTATTCAATCAATGATACTGTCCTCATAGGTGTGTGAGCGTCGTAAATCTGGTTTCACCTTGCAGGGTAAACACCCAGCAAACACACAAATATTGACTTGTGCATCCAAATAACAACAAATTTTCCTTTTTATCCTTTTTTATAAGTATATATATATATATATGTATGTATATACATATATTTATGACTGAAACCACAACTGTTCTTAACAAATGCAACCGCAACAATTATAATATAGAATATAAAAAGATAAACAACAAGTTCATGATGTAACCTGATCTCCATCTTGGCTTCCACCTGTAAAATGAGACAGACAGAAAAATAAATAAATAAACAGACACCAGCCTGGATTATTTGTTTGGTTATAAATGTGTAATGTTTAAAAAGCAGCGCCGCCTCTTGTTTTTTTTTTTTTTTTTTTTATTTAAAATAGACGGGGGTCTGAGGTCATAAATGTTTCAATAACATGTATAATTTATCATGAAAATGACTCGTAATAATTCCCCTTCTCCTTCCTCTTTAATGTCAATGGCTTTGCTTTTTTTTTTTTTTCCCCGAGCAGATAATTAATGTTTTCTAATTCGGCAAATGGCTGGAGCCTCAGAGTGGAGTAGAGGAGGGGACACGTGAGTGGCAGGTGATACATTACTCTCAAGGGGAGCGAAAATGATATGATCGGTACAACGAGGACCAATCACATTTCTACCTCTTAGCTCCGCCCCCTCTCCATTACGCCTTTACGTCAGTAAAGTCTATATGTCTCTGTTCTCTTCTAGATGAAGGGTGACGGGTCACAACCTCCAAATGAAGCTAATCCCAGGACCAGCACTTCAAACAAAGAGGGGTGAGAGATTTCCCAGCATGCACCAGGACAAGGATGGCAGCTATAAATTCATAGGGCAGTTGTCAAAAAAGTTAAATTCATTAATAACTTTGACTTATTAGCTAACTTGTCGCTGACTGCTAATCATTAACAACCGTTAACGTTAACGTTAGCTAGTTTGCTAATGTCGCTCATGTTATGAAGGGGGATGAGAAATTTCCCAGCATGCACCGGGACAAGGATGCAGTTGTTAAAAAAAAAAAAAATTACCGATTTAATTAATATGCTACTTAATACATTTAACTTATTAAGCTAACTTATGGCTAACAGCTAATCAATAATAACATTTGTTAGCATTAGCTTAGCAACCGCTAATCGTCACTATGTTAACGTTTTCCATTCATCTGATAACAGGATCTTTTAAAATAACATCTCGTCAGTTTTTAATCCGTCGCCGACTCAACGAACGTAAACGAGTCTGTAGACGCCATCTTTGTTTGTTTGTTGTTGTTCGGTCGTCATGGAGACTTAACGTAGCAGCCAGCGACGACTTCTGATGACGACGTGACGGTAAAGTAGAGGAACATTTTCACCTCAACACTTTGTTTTAAGGGACGAGGGGTAAGAAGAAGAGAAATGGGATTGGGCCTTAATACTCGAGGGACCTTTTGGGGGTTTTGGGGAATATATCAGATAAAAATATAAGATAAAATGTAAATATCTCTCTGCACATCATGGGATACAACATGAACACCAGCTGAAGTTGGGCGCTGACTACCTGGTTCGAACTCCTCCTGAGAGAAGGAGGACATGGTCACGCTGGCCAGGTTGCGCCTGGTTTCTCTCTTCTCACGCAGAATCTGCTGGAAGCTCCTTATGCACTTTAGCCTGCGTTCGTCCATTTGGCTCAGATCTGTTGCACCTCCGTCAACTCCGCCCTCTGGTGCGGCCACAGCGGCGTCAGTGATTGGCCGCTGTAGCATCTCAGTGTCTCCCAGTTCCTCCAGCAGTGGAGGTTGATCGGCAGAGATGGAGGCTGAGAGGGACTCTGTAGTGTTACATTGCGAAAGCTCTGCAGAAGCGTCGGCAAGAGCTTCTTCGGAGCTTTCTGCAGGTTGCTCTGTAAGGCCGTCAGGTGGAGGCAGTGTTGCAGTGCTACTAGAAACTGGTTCAGGGCAGACCGACAGCTCTTCCAGGGATGGATAAGTCTTATTTGAACAGGGAGCATGTTCGGAGTTGTCCGTAGACTCCAATTTAAGGCTGTTGGCTTCTTCAAGCATCGGCTCCACACAGAGCAGGTCTGATTCATCTAGAGTATTGTTTTTGCTCAATTTCCTGAGGCTGCTATCGACTGCGCGAGCCATTGCGGTTTCGTCAGACGTTTGATCCGATTGCGCTTCATAGACAGACGCAGACGGGTCAGAAGGCATCGATATGTCAAAGTCTGTTTCCTCTCCGGCGTTCTGGGCCGCGGGTACTTCAAGTTTGCGGCGCGCCCCGCAAGGCACAGCTAAAATCGAACACGGCTCGGCCTATCCGCTTGACGGTGAAACCACCGGCCTCCATGTCTGCACTGCCTAAAGGAGGGAGTTGGTGCTCTAAGCTTTGGTCGTTGGTTTCATGCCCTTCGATAAACGACCGATCCACACCAGCTACGGTGCTACATGAAGAAGCCTCGGTCCACGTCGCTGCTGCAGACTCTTCATACGCCAGATAACTCTCCTGATAACTATCAACTTGACAATCTGTTGTGTAGCTCAGGGTGTTTGATTGCTGATAGTCCTGAAATCCATCAGCTTCCCTATCATGCCCGTCGACTGAATTGTAACCAGAACTTTGAGGGTAGGAAAAATCCGCAGCACACTCGTATCCTAAGTTGGGGTTTTCGAGGCCGGCGTCTGTTGGAACATGAATAGCAGGCTGTGTTTTAGATCTCCTCCTCCGTGACTGCCACTCCTCCCTGCTAGAAGTACTCGCAGGCGAGTTGTAATGTTTCCCAGAGCGAACGGAGAGATGTTCTGAACTTCCTGCGGAGCATTGCCCCAGCGCGCCGTATCCTGCCGCGCCGCCGTAGTGATCCCAGCTACCAGCTCCTTCACAGCACGGAGGGTTCACACCTCCGCGCTCTTCCAGACGTCGGTCCCTGACGTAAGCTGGTTCCCTGTGCCATACGGGTTCTCCAGTGGCGCTGCGTGATGGTCCGGCGTTAGTCCAGCGTTCCTCTCTGTCCTCTCGTTGGTGTTTTCTTCCATGACTAGATGATGGTCTTTCTAGATCTGATTCAGACTTGGAGCTATGTCCAGAAGACAAGGAGCTGGTGCTGAGACAGTCTTGATTATCCGGCCTGTCCAGGTAACTAAAGCTGAGCTTCCTTGATGTAGCGCCTCCTGGGATATCTGAGCTATGGTCTGAATTATCATCCGCTTCCTCCAGGTCTTGGGTATCTACTGATTCAGCAATTGGAGACACGGTAGAGTCTTCTGATCTTGGTATCAGCAACTCTCCATGGACACTATGACGCTCATTGCAGATTTGTGGGTAAAGATTTAAATCAGACTTTGGCATTGCACTTCCTAAACTCCCGTAAGCACTCGCTGGCCTTCTGCGAGGTGTTGATCCATCTTTGCACCCGACCCCCGACCAGGTACCCGCGTGCACCCCTGAGCCGGCCTTGTTGCTAGAACGGATTCCCTCGATCTCCAACAACACGGCATCAACGCAGGATGATACTTCTTCAACTGACCCTCGAACGGAGGTCAGGTAGTCCCTGAGGTCGGATATTTCCTCCTGGATCTTGTTGATCCCCCTCAGCTCTTTGAGGATGTGCTCGATGATGGCACTTGACTCCTCTTCTTTGTCTTCATCTTCTTCTAACAACGTACCCGGGAGAGCTCTGTTAAAGTTGTAATCCACACAGTCTCCAGTGGAATATGGTCTCTTTTGCCGAACGCGAGGTGAAGCGAAATCACTTCCGGTCGCTCCCGTAAATTTAGTCCCATTCATGTCCGGGCCAATTGGACTGAAGTGTAGAGGCGGTCGCATCTCTTCCGGAGATGACGGGATCCCACCGAAGGAGATTCGTTTAATATTTCTTGGGGATCTGCAGCTTTTATGCTGTAAAGTGCAAGGTATTCTTATACAGCCCTCTCTGTTAAGCTCCACCTCTCCGACACAAGGTGGCCCCGGTGCGCCTCCGTGTTCTTTCCCGTTTGACTTGTGAGAATAGGCTTCGACTCTAGGGCTAACCTTTGGATATATCCGCCTGTGTTCCTTTCTGCCTTCCTCTGTTTCTGCCTCCGCATCCTCCTCGATACCTGCGTAATAGAGATGGGACTCTGGGACGTGGTGGTCTGCAGACCCTTGCAACAGACGATGTATTTTACCCCGAATGACTAAAGCTACCCTGGGGTTTGGAGCCCTCTTTTTTGGCGGATGTGTTTTCGCCTTCGTGCCTCCTTTAGGGGCAACACCTGCTCCATGTTGTCCATTGAAGCGATTCCGGGAGAACATAATTCTCAATAGAGAGAGGAAGAAAAAAAAAAAAAAGCAAACTCCTTATTTAGGTCCCAACATTGTCGGCGGGAGTTACGATCAAAATGCTCCTGGTATCATAGTTGGTTTCAAGAAAAGAAAAAAAAGTTTATTCAGTCCGACTACTTACGATCGGTGGTCCACGACTAAAAAAGAAAGACAAAGATAAAATACTCGTAAAACACCAAAAACCACTGGTACATCCAAGTCAATCGAACACTAGAGGAAAAGAAGAAGACATTTGAGAACTCTCAGCCCTGCTTTAATGAAGACGAACGTTTGCAGTAATTAAAAGAGCAGCTCGGATCGCTTGTATTACTCGGACTGGGACACAGCAGCTCGTGTTCTTCCTAAACACATTTCCTTTCCTTGCTCAGAAAGCAGCAGCGTCACACTTGATGTACTATAACTGCTACTAATTATTAAATACTAATCGCTCAGGTTACGTTGACCTTTCGGGATCAGGATAACCATATGACTTAAACTGTGAGGTAGGATCTCAAAACAATGAACTGAACCCGGATGGTTTCACTTACAGATGCAACGAAATGAAAATTATTGGCCTAAACTGAAACACTGAAAGAAATTATTACGCTTTTTATTAGTACCATTGCATTTATGGCTATGACATTATTTCTGGTCACACATCTTCTTACTCCAATTAATACGCAGCTTTAATTTATATATATATATATTCTGTGTTTTCCGACAGCTACTAAACACACCTCGCTAGTGACCGACCGACCTAATAATTTTAACTAAATGAGACAACGCCGGCAGGCTTTTATTTATGAAGTGATCGAATTGAGTAACTGTTGTATGCGCCCTCTCTTTAAATCGCTATCCGTGGCTGTTTCTCAGATATATTGAAACACGTCCACACCTCAGACCAGCGGACCAGACGCTTCTCTCCCTCAGCGCCGCCATCTTGGCTACGTAGCATCGGCGGCGTAATCTCCACCTCGCGTGAAACACGGAGCCACACAAGCAAACATCAGCGCCAGTGAGACTTTGATTACTGATTAGGAGTGAAAACAAGACGGCAGACATCTTGACGACAATCACGATGGAAGTATCTGAATCGAGACACTATCGGTCTTAATCAGTGTTAGAGAGGAATGAGCGGCCCTATCAGGCTTCATCAATATTATTGATTAACTTATTAGTTTTACACTCTCCTGAATTAAGCGTGAGGTGTAAAGTCGATGCCACTGAGGGATTAAGGAAATGTCAAAGCAGACTTCATTACGGTTCGACTACACGTGGTTTTGTAAGAAAATCAGCTGCGGTTTATCAACACATCCCTTTGTTCGTTCATTCAGTAGAATCGATTGTCGCACCAGCTAAGAATGGACGTGAAGATAAACGCTGATTTATACTTGGTGGCCGTTACCTCTCCTCTTCATACATCGGCGTGACATTTCAAACAGCCTCGATAAGCGACCTGTTCAAAAACTCTAGTGTTTTGTGATGTGGCGGCTGAATTAAACAGGACTTTAATGGGGCATTAAAGCTTAAACAGGGACAATTATGGGGCAACGTGTGAAGAAAGACACGAGGGGAATTTCAGTCTCAATAAAAGCTGCCACTCAACCGTATCAAGCTATATGCAAGCTAGAAATCGTGTTTGTGATAACTGGATCACAAGCAGACGAGCTCTAACTAAGACTCAGACTAGGAGGTGGTTCGGGCCAAATATAAAAGACGGTTTTAAACTGTAAAAAGTTCAGATGAAAGGAAATAAAAAAGTATCTTTATACTTCTCGGTATTTCTCATTTATTGCTTTACTTTATTGTGACAGATTACCATGATAGTAGCGAGCGGGTAATTTCACTGAACAGCGACACACGTAACTTCACCCTTTCTTTCTGTGATTATTGAAACAAACTCTCAGAAACCTACAAACTCTCAGGAGACAGTTATGCCCCGTCTGCTCTAGTAAAACACGCACACGCTTTAGCAATTTTAGCAACCGCAGACGTCTATATTTTATGTCCCGTGCGTCATTGTTAGACTAAAAATGAGAAAAATGAGAAGTCATCCTTCATGTCTGTTTAATACGTTCTGGAGAAGGACGTAATGACCTCCTAATTTCATTTAAGGGGATTAAAAAACACTGTGGAAGTTGTGCTGTGGCTAGTTAGTATGACAGAGGACGGACACAGTCGAGTCAACGCCGCCCTCGGCTCATGGAAGTAACTTCATTATAGAAAGTTGAAACTAAAGTCCAGGAAGTGGAAACTTTTATTATTATTATTATTATTATCATTATTATTGGGGTCTTGAAGTTACATCATCGTCACATGTCCAGATGTGTGTGTGTGTGTGTGTGTGTGGAGACTGTACCTGCACACACTCCCTAACAAGCAGTTAGAGTGTTTTATACACCGCTGGAGTGTGTAATCGTCAGGTAGAGGTTGTTATTGTGAGGTTTATCACAGAAGTGATAAGTCTGTTGAATCAATTCGTTCTGTTTTGACGTGAACGGGTGCAGCTAAATCTGGAGTAACTAAGTGTCTGCGATGTCAAAACGACTACACTGGGTTTGTGACGTGAGGCGTAAAGCTCCCGTACATTTTCTACTTGGACAATGAAACTCGAAGAACCTCTGAGACTCTGATTGTTGTGATGTCAGTATAGAAAAAAATCAAAATTTCTGCAAGATTTCAGCTCGTTGACTGGGTTTAAAACGGTATATTGCGCCACTAATTGCAGAAGATTAAGGGCCAATCACATTTCTACCTCTTAGCTCCGGGTCGATCTGTCTCGATTCTCTTCTAGATGAAGGGTGAGGGGTCACGACCCTCCGGACGAAGCTAATCCAGAAGGGGGGTGAGAAATTTCCCAGCGTGCACCAGGACAAGGAGGCAGTCGTCAAAAAAGTTAGCGCTTTAATTAATAAACGAATCAATTATATTTAACTTATTAAACCAACTTATCGCTAATCAATAATAACATTTGTTAGCGTTAGCGTTAGCTTAGCGATCGCTAGTCGTCACTATGCTAACGTTTTCCATTCATGTGATAACAGGAGTCTTTTCTGACGGTGACGATGTGAATGTTTCTGCGCGTTCACGTCAGAGGAAACACTTCGAACGAAGGGGCTGTGAGAAATTTCCCAGCATGCACCAGGACAAGGATGGCGACAACACAGGAAACAGGACTCCTATAAATACAGGGCAGCTGTCAAAAAAAATTAGTTATTAAATTTAATAAAGCTTAACTTATCGCTAAGCGCTAATCAATAACGTTCTTTAACGTTCGCTAGTTTGCTAATGTCGCTAACATCAACATTAATCAACATAGCCCCCCAGAAGTGTGTGTGTGTGTGTGTGTGGAGGAAGATAGCGTTAGCTTAGCAAATTGCTAGTTGTCACTTTGCTAACGTTTTATGTAAACGTAAACGAACATCTCGTCAGTTTTTAATCCGTCGCCAACTCGACGGACGTAAACGAGTCTGTAGACACCATCTTTGTTTGTTTGTTGTTGTTCGGTCATCATGGAGACTATAGTAACGTAGCAACTAGCGGCGACTTCTGATGAAGTGTAACGGTAAAATAAAGAAAGAAAGAAAGTAAGAAAAACTAAGAAAGAGGAACTGGTTTCATTACTTTATAACCTTTTAGAGCTGCTCTGAGGCCGACATTTTTTGCTAATGGTTTTGTTTTTTTTTTTGTTTTGTTTTTGAGCCTGGTGGCGACCAGCTGGCTGATGGCAGGTTAGAAAGCCCCATCATCCACCAGGCATCCAACCCTACTGATTATGGAGCTGCAGGACGGATGGGAGGAAACTCTGGGCAGGTGCAAGCGTATCTTATCCATGTCAAGACTCCAAAGTCTTTCCATAAATATGATGCTGGTCGCGTAGCCCATTGATGCTAAAAGCCCTTATTAACAAACCCAATAATTTACATAACATTAACAAAAGAAAGCCTCTGTGTAGTATTTAGTTTATTCATCTCCTGACCGGTCTTCTCCTTTACTTTACTCTTATTATTTATGTCTTCTCATTGGCAACACCTCCATTTTCTTTCTGGTGTCATTTCGAATTGGACGCGACCCAAAAGGAGATTTTTACTAAGTGCCTCGTTCAGTGCCAGCAAATGACGAGGATTAACTTTGAAGATTTACTTCTTCCTCTCCCTCTCTCTGGTGAGTAATGCTGCAGCATGTATTCATTGTCTTCATGCCGCTGGAGGAATGAGACGTCAATTTGTTTTGACGATTTGGACACGAGCGCATTGACAAAACGACGCCGGTAAAGGTTCATTTCACGCCGTTTTGATGAGGTATTTCAAAATAAAAGAACATTATCGTGCTCAAAAGACAATTTAACTGGTCGGTTTTGTTCTTACATTTAATCTAAAATCAAACGTGACGTGAAATAGCGCCTAAATATTCATATCGACTCTCTACTCAAGGGTGAAAGAGTGATTTCGAAGGCCGGGGCTATTAATTTCAGGGGGTGGTAATATAAAAATTAAATGAGGAGCAAAGTTTGGAACACGCCGCGGAGTCTGCATCCAAGACCACTACAGACCTTCTTCCTCCTCAGTGTCTGTAGCACTGTAGCTTCACTATGTGACCTGTCAAGCTAATAGAAACTCAACTGGCCGCGGGCCAGGCAGCCATCTGAGGACAAAGCAGAGGCTTGAGCACAACTTCAATACAAACTGTTCTGGGTTTTTTTTGTATTTGGTGTATTTTTACATCTATAACACTCAATTGGAGGCAAAAGGAATATGTGTAAATATTTAGTTTACACAACAAAACCTTAGCATCCGGTTATTTTGAAATTGTTCTCGCATATGTGGTGATATAGATCCTTTTCAATAACTTATGTCCGTGACTCTACTGGACTCTGCTCGGTTTGGTTCCAGATAGGTTGTTTTCCGTCACAGTTTGGTTCCTCCTCCATGTAAACGTGGTGAAACATCAGGAGACATTAATGGAGGACGTGGAGGAGACGCTGTACTTGTTGCTGGGTTAGCTTACGACGAGGTAGGGTAATTTACGCTCATCTGTAGCCGTCTGTATCAGACGGAGGTGTACGTCAGCTGTCAGCCCTCCGATGCTTAGTAAGGAATTTTTGTTTGGCGATAAGAGACGGGACTACTTGCGGAGTGATATGAACAACATGAATCAGAAGAGAAAAGTTTTTTTTCTCAACAGTGGTCTGATATATTTAGCAACGGTCCAAAATACTTAGCAACGGGTTGATATACTTAGCAACGATCCGATATACTTAGCAACAATCCGATATACTTAGCGACGGTCCGATATACTTAGCGACGGTCCGATATACTTAGCGACGGTCCGATATACTTAGGTCCGATATACCGATATACTTATACTTAGCAACGATCCGATATACTTAGCAATGGTCCAAAATACTTAGCAACAGGTTGATATACTTAGCAACGGTCCGACATACTTAGCGACAGTCCAAAATACATAGTGACGCTCCAAAATACTTAACGATGGTCCGATATCAAGAAATCAGAATCAGACCGTAGAACTTTGAAAAGTTCTGTTGAAGTGAATGGAGCGTTCAACAGCATTATCAAGAGCCATGTAATAATAGAAAATGATAAAAATGTAAAATGGAGGAACAAGGCCTTCGATGTATCGCCCTCTCCTGTTCTGGAGGTGAACTGCTTTGCGACACCCACCAGCTGATAGAGAACAGACATGGTCGGAGAAAAATAACGACGATGGATATCACTCTTGACTGTGTTTTAAAAAATGAAGACTCTCCCTCTGACCAGTCAGCGGCCGTCAGTGTGTTCACGTCACGTTTTAGTATCGACTCAGATCGATTGATTCCTCGACAGAGCAGGAACTAAATGAAGTAGAGCAGAGGTGAGTAGTGTTAGTGGAAAAAAAGGCTTATTATAGGACATGGCTACATTCCTACCTATAATTCAACAAGTCTGGGCTTTGAGACACCAGGAAATATGTGCTGAATATGTGTCTCTGCAGTTTTCTGTTACTTTTTCATTTTGCAACTACACCGAAAAACCTTGAGGACAAAAAAAAAAGTGTCCATTTTTCAGTGGGTGATATTAACAGCTGGTTAAGGCTCTTGTTGTTGCTACTACTGAATGTCACAGAGCATGAATCACCTGTCTTTTCTTTGTCTTAAATAAGTGATCAATGTTGTTTTTGTATCATTTTGTAACGTCAGAGATTTCTAAATGCTTCATCCCTATACCCGCACAACCACAAAGAACAACAGTCAAACAATATAATATATTCATAAATCAGATTTTCTGTGGCTCAGGCAGACTGTGATTAGGAAATTAGAAGATTTTTCCTCCTCAAACTTTCAGATTTTGAATAAATTCAAACCTAGTGTAGTAATCGTCGTTGTTCTTCCACGTTTTTTTTTTTTTTATTGATTCTACTTTTACCTTGACAAAGTCAAGTGTACTGCCGATTTCGTTTATCTCATCTGCATTGACATATTAGAGGCATCTTGGCGTTTGAGCCAGACAAGTGTTGAATGGCACCGTCAATGTTCTGCCAGGAATCTGACTGAGCTCATCGGTTTAGTCAAATCCGTCTTGGTAAATGACTTTTTTTTTTTTTTTTCCTTCCCTTGTCTTGTAAAAAGCTTTTTTTATTTTCTTCCAAAGGCTGTGAATTCATTGATCAGCTCCTCTAACCAGCAAAACAATTCCTGCCCTTCTGCCAATGTCACAAGCAGCTTCTTTAAAGTAAAGAGCAGCTTCAGCAGCAAAACATGCGTCTCCAATGATAATGAATTGAAAGAAACTACAAATATCAACGGCATTACTGAGGAAATGTTAGGTTATGATGTCAATAGACGCAAGAATGAATGTGCTTCCTTCACAAGCAAATAGTTAACAATGAAAGTAAATGGGGCAGCCAGCCAAACGTATCTAAATTGTCATTTTTTAACCACTAATAAAGCTCAAAATATCACTTCACTTCAGCAGTAGCATGAATAGGGTCCCTACACATAAACTGAAGTACTGATAACTTAGTAAGTGAACTGAGAGTTTATTAAAAACACTGTTTTACAAGACTTACCCAACGTCTTGTTTTCATAACAACTGGTGATGAAGGTTGTTCCACATCAACAGATTCATCATTTTCCTGAACAACAGGTCGATTTGTTCATGAAGAGCGAATAACATGATGAATCTGCTGATCTGGAACACACTTCATCACCAGTTGTTATGAAAACAATTCTAAGGATCCAAGGGTTTATGTGTAGGGACCCTATTCATGCTACTGCTGAAGTGAAGTGATATTTTGAGCTTTATTAGTGGTTTAAAAATGACAATTTAGATACGTTTGGCTGACTGCCCCATTTACTTTCATTGTTAACTATTTGGTTGTGAAAACAAAAGACGGTCAAACTTGATATTACTTACTTATGACGGACCCAATGTCTTGTTTTCATAACAACTGCTGATGAAGGGTCTTCCTGATTAGCAGATTCATCATTTCTCCCCACGGACACATCAGCCTATTGTTCAGGAAAATGATGAATCTGCTGAGCTGAAACACCCTTCATCGCCATTTTTCCTACATGAATTTCTACTTAAAGACCTAGACTTTGCTACTGCTGAAGTGAAGTGATATTTTGAGCTTTATTAGTGGTTAAAAGAATGATAATTTAGATACGTTTGGCTGGCTGCCCCATTTACTTTCATTGTTAACTATTTGGTTGTGAAAACAAAAGACGGTCAAACTCGATATTACTTCAACCAACGTAAAACATCTCTTGAGGGGGAGTTTGACTCGTATTCATGGTAAAATATACTCTGGATCATGTTACTTTAATTTGTTTACTTGTGATTCACTCAATAAAATAAATGGTAACAAACTTATATGGTGATTTTAAGAAGAAGATCTTTGGCTCTGATGGATCGTTATGTCGATGGTGAAGAGAACAGGAAAAACTCCTCTTGTGTGGAGTTGTGAATGCCTAAATAAAAACACGCCTGAACTCCTGCCACTTATCCAAAAGGACAGAGCGAGGAAAACACTTAACTACAGCTGATTGTTAACAATTTTGCGAGGGGAGGGTCCGTGTGCATCTCGATGCGAGAAGCACACGCGGGCAAACATCTCCAATGTGTGAACGAGTGTGTAATGAGCGCGCTATTCTGTTTGGGACAAAGAGAGCCTGACAGAAAATAAATACCACTATTAGGAGAGGGGCTTGAATCGTGAAGAAGAGAATGACAGCTGGAAGAATGGTGAGCAGCTGGCAGAGAGAGAGAGACAGAGGACAAACCTACAATATAGAACAGAGAGCAAAGACGGGGTTAAATAAATGGAGGGAGCGCTGGAGGAAAATGCAAGCAAGGTTATGTGTTTTTTTGCAAGTGGATTTGTTCATGATTTGATGTAGAGCGGCTCAAGATGAAAGCAAATTCAGCTTCTTTTCATATCTATGTTTAACATTTGGCGTCTTTATTTATTAAATGGGGATATTTAATCTTAGTCCAGACAATAAAATAAACTGTAGGAGTGAGTGAGAGAATTTAGGCTCCTAAAGCAGTGATTTCTTTATATGTAACACATGGCAAGTTAATATGCCAAATAATAATAATAATAATAATAGGAGATAGAAGAAATGGAGTAGCCAGCAGCAGATTCTTCATGGTTTTTTCGTCGTCAATGTGAGTGAGATGTATGTTTCCTCGTGTCTCAACAACTGGTCTGAGACCTGTAGCGTTCACACTACAAGACCGATCACACCGTGACGTCACCAAACTCTACGTCTGGTCACGTGAACTAGACAGGATGTAGCTGCTGCTTCTCACCGTGATTTACAGCCGTTTATTGTCGACGAGCACCGGTGAAGACGCTGCCTCCGACGCAGACTAAAGCTACGTCCATACGACTACGTTTTCAGGTCAATCCCTGAAAGTTTTTATTATTAATTCAGCCTTTTGTCCGCACGAGAACAGCATTGTCGGCGCCTTGATCTTTTTCGATAACGCCATCATAGACGACCGGCGGAGATGCGTAAACGATTAATAAAAATAAAAATCCTACGGCTCCGTCTGTGTGACGGAGCCGTGGACGTGGAAATTTCCTGCAACGATACATGTGTGGATGTAGAAACTTTTTGACAACGTTGTCGTGGGCGTAGCCTAAACCGCTAAACCAGCGTGTAAACATCACGGCAACACGGTGGTTTTCATGGTGGAGCTGAAACATCTGGAGTTTGTAAAAAGTGAAACTGAAACAAAAACCTGTTGAAACGTCAGACTTTTAAACAGAGATCTGAGTTAGCTAAGAGTTAGCTGACTTAGCATTGTTAACTCTCGGCATGGCTAGCATTTAGCATCGCTAACGTTTAACATTGGTAACGCTTAACAACGCTAACATTTAGCATCGCTAGCGCTTAAAACGTCCGACTTTTAAACGTGGTTGTGAGTGAATCAGTGAGACGGCAGCAGCATTTATCTCACATCCCTCCTCTGATTGGCCGTCGCTGTTTGTCACTTGTATAAAATAAAATCTCACAGTGAAATCAGAGAACAGACAAAAACCCACATATTCCAGCGCCCGTACGCGCCCACCACCATCACTGAGTCATGGCTGAGTGGGACACTGGCTCTGCTGTCACCTTCATTAGTCTAATTCTCCTGCACACTCTAATTGATTTATCATCGCCACTCCACCTCTGTCCAATTGCATCAATCACACACACACACATACGTTCAATACATCACGCCAAGAAAGACATAGGCTTCCATTAACCTCGCACACACACACACAAGTACAGGCCACCGCCCCGGCTTTAGTGGCAGTCCGAGGAAATTCAGTTTGCAGCATAAACAGATTGCTGTACAAGGTAAAGTGTTTGCACTTGAAGGCTCTGACGGGCTCTCAAGCGAAGCCGTAAAAAGCAGCTGGGAGGAACGCCCAGGCTGAACGAGGTGTGTCACGCTGACAGGCAGCGAGGGAGCGTCGCTTGTTAGGAAGCGGAAGGAGTAATCACTTTCCTGAGCAAATCGAATAAGCCGCCGATGGCGGCGGCGGCGGTGGGCAGCTCCCTCTCCTTCCCCCTCAAATCCTTTTCCTTCCTTGTTTCCTTGAGTGAGCGCCTCGTTCCGTGGCCGCGGTCCACCGGTAACCCGATGCGAATGACAATGCGTGGCCTCCTGAGGCTAATTGATTTAGCTTTCTCTCAGCCATTTGAGAGATGCCAAACAATAGAGCCTGTTGTTGTCCCTGCCAATTTAAGAAAAAAAAAAAAAAAAAAAACTCTGTTCTCTGAGCAGGACGCTTGTTCCTTTCTTTCAGGCCGGTTGTGATAAATTGATAGTTTTTGGAGGATGTGGCTTCGGTCGGTCTTCTTTCTTTTGCTCTTTTTGTCAAAAGACACAAGCTGTGTCCGCGATTCAAGGGCCCCAACGTATCCCAAGATTCATTGCACGTATTTGCGACGTGGACGTACAGTTCACGCTTAATTACCCTTATTCATATATAGTTACTATAACAATTTGTGGAATATTTTATTCTACAAGGATTCACTAATCCAGGATTAACTAACAGGATTAGCATGTAGCATAAATGAGCTAGAGGTGTAAACAGGAAGTGTTCAGTAGGATAGAGCGTCTAAAAATACCTCAAAACAATTCATGATTGTTTTAATCTTATAAGCCAACATCCTCATCATCCTGATGGTCAATGGTCGACGTCACGTTCAGCGAACACTGAAGACCACCTTTTTTTAAAGTGTACCTCAATCAGTTTTATAGAGTTTTTCCACTACCTTGTTCCAGCTCGACTCAACTTGCTTTTATTTTTTTGTTTTTTGTTTGTTTTCCATTAGCGATTGTAGCTGGTAGCAACTCTGTCCAGGTGCCAGTGGAGCTGAGTCGATACTGACTTCACCACATTCACGTGGAGGAGGAACCAAACAGTGATGGAAAACAACCAAACCCAATAGAGTCAAACACTAGACCAGTCGCCCTGTTTACTGGGGAATGTTCCTAAAAGAAGGAAATGACTCAGAACCACTTAAACGTGTCCTACAGAAGACGGAAACCACCTCAACTGGCTCCTTTTAATAAGACGTGAGCGTCTAGTGGTTGAGTCTTCGCTCCTGAGGTCTTGTTTGACACAACTAGAAAATCTGACATGGAGCTGGCATCCTGCGGGTAAATAGGTACTGTACTCTGTACATAAAAACACTTTAAACTGGTTAAAATAACTACTTTTGAAAATGTTTTATGTCTATAAGGAAACTCCACAGTGCACCTTTAAGTCTGAGGACTGAGGTTTATTAAACCTCTGTCAAAAGTCCTTTCTTGCATTGGATTCTGTTGGTTTATATTTGTCCATCAATAAATAAATCCACGTTTCATGTTGAGTCCAATGTTGTTCATCAGGTGATTCATGTAACCAACTAATAGGCTGAGAGTGTTTCTTATAACAGAGCGTGTGGAGTTGTACCGACTGTTGCCTGGAAACTACAGACGGTCGGTGTAATGTTTTGATCTTTCCTTTTTCATAACCACACCTCAGATATAAAGGTGGTCACATACGTTCGTCCCTGCAGGAAAGCCACGCGTCCCCCCCCCAGTCCCTCGACTCATTTCATGTTTAAGGTAGCTCGGTACACACCGACCCCCTTTGTTGTTTTTTATTTCCTGGCCGTACCCGCTCGAGGCGTCCGACGCATTCATCACCCGTCACATCTGGACCAAACCAGACGTAAAAGAACAAACACGCATCTTTGTGTTTCTTATTAATACGAGCTGTGCTGATACATGAGTGTAATTATTCTCAGAACCTGGTTTTCTCTCCCCAACGTGTCCCACTTCTACACCCACCTGTGCATCTATTCCCAGTCCCAGTCCACTCAGCTCGGCGTCAAACCTGTTTCTGTCTGAGCTTGTTGTGACTTTCTGTGTGTTTTCTTGGACTTTCTCTTTTTTTTTTTGTGGCTGTGAAGGTTTTTGGTTTGACTATGTCAGTTATAGTTTAACCTCACTACTTTAAAAGTAAAGGTGAACAAGGTGAAGACTTTTGTCTTGACTGTGGTGGATTTTAGACTCTTTTTTGGATCAGTTATGTCGATGTTTTGGAGTTTAATAATTAGTTTTTGGGTGAGTTTTGGCATCTTTAATTTGGGCCATATAGAGACTGTACATCCTTCTGAAACTCTGACAAAACTGGGCCAAATTTGGCCTCTACTGGTTTTGTTATTTTGAGCTTTATTAGTGGTTAAAAAATGACAATTTAGATACATTTGGCTGGCTGCCCCATTTACTTTCATTGTTAACTATTTGGTCGTGAAAACGAAAGACGGTCAAACTTGATATTACTTCAACCAACATAAAATATCTTGAGGGGGAGTTTGACTGACCTGATTATAAAATGGTATTTTTTCCCTAGAAAAAAGTAACATGTAAAATTAACAGTTTAAATGGATATTGTCTCCATTCTTTGCCCAGATGTAAGACATTTTATTTGTCCTGTGATGATTTTGTTCTTTTTTTTTTTTTTTTGCTTTGTCTGTCCTGACACATTATTTTTTTGCCACCGTCATTCACCTGCCTCATGTCTCCTCCACTAAACCGATCTATCTCTACTCAATCTACTCGATCGCTCTATCTCTCACAGAGGTTTGTGCGGCTGTTACATACGTCTTTATTCCTCTCATCCCCTCGTCCTTCTTGAGCTTTACTATACAACAGTGCCCCGACAATTTCACGGACTAAATTACGCACGTATTGATGGAAGAGAGGCTCCGTCTCCGTATCCTGTGTAGAGTATAAATGGGCTTTAACAGGTAGAATTGAGCAGAGAGGGTTAATTTTCAACGATCTTTGGTGCAGTTCCAGAATGGGGCGTGGCCAAAAGCAGCTCATTTGCATGTAGGAGTTCTAATGAGAAACAGTCTGTTCTGAACCAGAGGGATAAAGAGGCAGGAGAAAACGCCTCATCTGAGCAGTATTAATTATGTTATTATGTTAACTTGTAAGAAGGGTCTAATATAAGACCTTTGATGGAGGACGTGGAGGCGCTGTACTTGTTGCTCAGTTAGCTCACGACGAGGTGGGCTACGACCATAGATACCGCTCTACGACCATGATACCGCTCTACGACCATGATACCGCTCTACGACCATGATACCGCTCTACGACCATGATACCGCTCTACGACCATAGATACCGCTCTACGACCATGATACCGCTCTACGACCATGATACCGCTCTACGACCATAGATACCGCTCTACGACCATGATACCGCTCTACGACCATAGATACCGCTCTACGACCATGATACCGCTCTACGACCATGATACCGCTCTACGACCATAGATACCGCTCTACGACCATAGATACCGCTCTACGAGGATGGATACCGCTCTACGACCATAGATACCGCTCTAAGAGGATGGATACCGTTCTACGACCATGATACCGCTCTACGACCATAGATACCGCTCTACGACCACAGATACTGCTCTACGACCATAGATACCGCTCTACGACCACAGATACTGCTCTACGACCATAGATACCGCTCTACGACCATGATACCGCTCTACGACCACGGATACCGCTCTACGACCATGATACCGCTCTACGACCATAGATACCGCTCTACGACCATAGATACCGCTCTACGACCATGATACCGCTCTACGACCTCGGATACCACTCTACGACCATGGATACCGCTCTACGACCATAGATACCGCTCTACGACCATGATACCGCTCTACGACCTCGGATACCACTCTACGACCATAGATACCGCTCTACGACCATAGATACCGCTCTACGACCATGATACCGCTCTATGACCACGGATACCGCTCTACGACCATGGATACCGCTCTACGACCATGATACCGCTCTACGACCACGGATACCGCTCTATGACCATGATACCGCTCTACGACCATAGATACCGCTCTACGACCACAGATACCGCTCTACGACCATAGATACCGCTCTACGACCACGGATACCGCTCTATGACCATGATACCGCTCTACGACCACGGATACCGCTTTATGACCACGGATACCGCTCTACGACCATGATACTGCTCTATGACCACGGATACCGCTCCACGACCACGGATACCGCTCTACGACCTCGGATACCGCTCTACGACCATAGATACCGCTCTACGACCATAGATACCGCTCTACGACCATGATACCGCTCTACGACCACGGATACCGCTCTACGACCATGGATACCGCTCTACAACCATGGATACCGCTCTACGACCATGGATACCGCTCTACGACCATGATACCGCTCTACGACCATGGATACCGCTCTACAACCATGGATACCGCTCTACGACGATGGATACCGCTCTACGACCACGGATACCGCTCTACAACCACGGATACCGCTCTACGACCATGATACCGCTCTACGACCATGATACCGCTCTACAACCATGATACCGTTCTACGACCATGATACCGCTCTACGACCATGATACCGCTCTACGACCATGATACCGCTCTACGACCATGGATACCGCTCTACAACCACGGATACCGCTCTACGACCATAGATACCGCTCTACGACCATGATACCGCTCTACAACCATGATACCGTTCTACGACCATGGATACCGCTCTACGACCATAGATACCGCTCTACGACCACGGATCATTTTTAAAAAATGGTGGTTAATTATTTTGTTGACGCTCTTGTGAAGACTCTCCCTCTGACCAAACAGTGGCCGGTCTGTTCCCGTCACGTTTCAGTATCGACTCAGCTCGGCTGGTTCCAAAAAGAGCAGCAGGGACCAGGTACCAAAAATAGTGGGAAAGAGGCACCACCGAGCATCCTCAGACACAATGTCATAGAGGGAAGTCAAACTGAGGGCTGTCAAATGCAACACAGAGTAAAAACTGGATTTACACAAAAACTTAGCACAAACTCCAACAAAGTAAACCAAAGTTTGGGGAGCTCGTCTCGCCCACCGTCACACGCTCACACTGCAAAACCAAACACAGACTGTGACGCTTGTTTTTGTTGGAGAGTTTATCCGTTTGCCAGTGCAAACACAACTAGATTGGATTGCATTTGGAGTTACGTTGCCAGCTTAAACTTTTTTCTTGGAAGCGCAGGGACAAGCAGAAATAATCACATCCAAATGCCTCAATGTTAAACTGTTACTCACATTTATAACACAAGCAGGCCACGATAAATAAATAAAAACCGTAACGTTGAATATTCATTTGCACACATTAACGCCGACCTCCCTGACCCTCGGCTCGCCCTGCGGTTCGCACGTGTCGTTTGACTGATGAATCTGAATCGCCGTGGCCTTTATGCCGCATGGCAAACTCCCATCATGCACGGCTGCAGGACGATTAGCAGCGAGGCTAGTGTCGTGTGGGCGGGAGATAATATTCATCATCTGTCAGTCAAAAATGACTAAATGTAAAAAGGTCGAGACCCGGCAGGGTTTTTTTTTTTTTCAGGAGGTAGATGAAAGAAAATGTTTATTTCTCCGCAGCTCGCTGTGGATAATTTATCAATCTGATGCAGCTTTGTCTCTAAAAAGACAATGTCATTGTGTAAACAGGTGAGGAAAAGAGCAACTCAAGCTGTTTGACTGTTTGAGTCTGGTATATGGTTCAAATTAGAGGAGCAAAACTCAATTATTAAACTCCAAAACATCGACACAACTGCCCCAAAAAGAGTCAAAATCCACCACAGTCAAGACAAAAGTCTTCACCTTGTTTACTGCGCTTTTCAAGTAGTTAAACCAAATCTTGTAGGAATCATATTAGTCCACATTAACAGCTGCTTAGGGACCGTCTACAAAGTTCAACACTAAACATATTTAATAACTGTATCTGATAAACTGTAGTGTCACTAAAAACAATTCAAACTACAAGATCTGGATTTACAAAAGCTGCTTAGTCATAATTTTAGAAAGAAAATAGAAAAATAGGCAAAAAATACATATTATTATTATTATTAGTTTGTCAAATATGACAGTGTTCTTTCTGTTCTATTGTGGCTGTGGTCTAACAGACGTTTGTCATTTTCTGATTCATTCAGCCTCAAGAAGAAGCAGGTGAAGGTCTTTGGTTTGACTATGTCATAGTTATGGTTTAACCACACGACTTAAAAAGTAAATGTGAACAAGGTGAAGACTTTTGTCTTGACTGTGGAGGATTTTTAACTCTTTTTGGATCAATTATGTCGACGTTTTGAAGTTTAATAATTAGTTTTTGGGTGAGTTTTGGCGTCTCTAATTTGGGCCATATAGAGGCTGTACATCCTTCTGAAACTGACAAAATTGGGCCAAATTTGGCCTCTACTGGTTTTGTTATTTTGAGCTTTATTAAGTGGCTGGCTGCCCCATTTACTTTCATTGTTAACGATTTGGTCAAACTCAATATTACTTCAACCAACGTAAAATATCTCTTGAGGGGGAGTTTGACTCGTATTCATGGTGAAATAGACCCTGAGTTCATGTTACTTCAGACCATCACTTTAAGTAGATTTAAATTACCGTATTGACCCGAATATAAGACGGTATCTTTTCCCGACAGGTGTCGTCAAACGTCTTCTCCCCAAATGAGTCAGAGCTTCTTCTTCTTCTTCTCTCACACACCAGAGACCTGGAGAGATGCGACCACGACATGAAGACTCACTAGAAGACAGAGACTCAAACTTCTTTCTTCTTCTTCTTCTTCTTCTCAGACGTTGACGAGACCGTGACTCAGGCCGGTGACAATCACGACTACCGAACGGTTGGTAGCCGAAATGCTAATGCTAACGCTCGCACGCACGTAAGTCACCGCCCCTAGTGGTCGCCTGCAGTAGCATATATGCCGTGAAGCTGTTCGTGAGTTTGAATCCCCATCTAGACCAGCTTGATGATGAATTGTAATGAAGGGGTTAAATAGTGGATTAATCGGGTTGATATGAACTTTACTAGAAATCTATATTATCGTCGTACTATTATTGAGTATTAGTGTAAATATTTAACAGAATTTGACAATAAATGTGAACTAAAGTCAGAGTCAAATTTAAACCGTGAGCAAACGACTAAACTAGACTGATATCAGCTGTTAAAACGAACAGTTTAGAGCCGCTAGTTTTAATATAAAACGTGCGGAGGCTGAGTTTCAGACACAGCACAAACGGCTACAAACAGATCCAGACTACAGCTGCGGTCTGTAATTAATCCAGAACACTAGACTCAGACCCCGCTGGGTCTTACAGTCCAGACTAATTCATACGAAAAACTGAAGAAACGGCAAAACCTACAGCAGCTTCTACACATCTGCCGGTTTTAGATTCATACTCAACCATTTCATTCACAATCTCACTCAGTTTAATCAATTACTGGAAGAGTGACGCACCCTCCCACCATCCACTCCCCTGGCGGATTAACTTTACAGCCAAGTCATTAGCTCATTGTTCAATCACTGTCTTACAGCTTATTTCTTTTACTTACTTATGATTAGTGAACGACGCCCCTGAAGGCTGCTCTGAGTCTACAACCATTAAGATTCATCAGGATAATACGATTATTTATGCAGCGTCATGTCACAGACCAGTGACGGCGAAGACCTTATATATTTATATATGTGTTAACGTCACATAATGTTACGTTAATGTTCTTAGTGGAACGAGGAGCAGGAGAGAAATGTGCACAATTACTGACTGGTTTTGTTTCTTAATCTAAAGTTAAAAATAGACCTGATGTGACAGGTGCGATGTGGGAGCGGAGAGGAAATGTGTTTCTTTCTTCTCAACACTTACTCCAACACTTCGGATCACATGCGTCGCGTTAAGGTTTTCAATAAAATAAATATATATATATAAATATAAAACAGCTTCATCGCTGGAATTAAATGAGAAAAAAAAAACCAAATGTCTCTCAAATGTCTTCATCTTTTTTTGTTTTTGTTTTAAAGTTTGAACTTCGCCTACCTGACACAGACGCAGAAGAAGAAGAAGAGAGATAAAGTTTGGCAGCACAATCCAAGAGTCCGTCGTCAACAACAACAACAACAACGATTGATTGAAAAAAAAAACAAAAAACAACTAATTAACGACCTTTCTCCTCTTGTGGTTAAGTCCCACAATGAATAGATAAATTAAAAAGAAGAAGAAGAAAGTCTCCGCTTGTTTCCCTTGACGACGGGCGTGTCGCTGTCACTTCCCGTGTTTCCTGTACTCCTCTCTGATCACAGCGCTCGCCGAGTCGCTCCCCGGCGACTATTTCACCTCCTGCCTCAGCTCGTACACACATCTCCAGCTCTGTCTCCGCCTCCCTCTCTCTCTCTCTCTGTATCTCATCCTCACATCCTCCTGATTGATCTTTATTCCTTCCAGGCTTTTCCTTCTACCCTCCTCCTCCTCCTCCTCATCATCATCATCCTCTTGTTGCACAGTTGCGCCACGTGTTCTCTCTCTCTCTCTTTACCTCCCTCTTCCTTCCTCACCCACATCTCCCAGCGCTTCTCTCTCTCTCTCTCTCACATAATTTCACTTTTTTTTTTGTTTTTTTTCCTCGCACCCTCCGACTCTCAGACGCTCACATACGCTCCTCAGCTCAATAACCTTACCCACATCTTTCTATTATATTTTTTTTTTTTTTTTTTTTTTTCTGCCAGTCTGGAGGAAAATGTTGCAGGTTCAGCAACAAAACGTTTGCCAAGATTTTCCGTCAGTGGAAAAACAACAACGATATCAACTCTTATAAACTCTGCTACTCTAATACATAAAACGTATCACTTTAAAGGTGCTATGTGTAACTATTTGCTATTTCAACAACCCCCCCCCCCCCCAGACTCTTTTTCCCATAATTAGTTTTGGAGGAGTTTTCTGTTGCACCTATTTTGAGCTTAATTAGTGGTTAAAAAGGTAAAGAAAAAAAGAAAAATGACAATTTAGATACGTTTGGCTGGCTGCCCCATTTACTTTCATTGTTAACTATTCGGTTGTGAAAACAAAAGACGGTCAAACTCGATATTATTTCAACCAATGTAAAATATCTCTTGAGGGGGTGGTGAAGGGTGTTCCACATCAGCAGATTCATCGTTTTACTGAACAACAGGCCCACGTGTCCATAGAGAGCGAGAAAAATGATGAATCTGCTGATGTGAAATACCCTTCACTTCAAATTTATGTGTAGGGAGACCTATTCATGCTACTGCTGAAGTGAAGTTATAATTTGAGCTTTATTAGTGGTTAAAAAATGATGATTTAAAAACATTTGGCTGGCTGCCCCATTTACTTTCATTGTTATTCGTGGTGAAATAGACCCTGGGTTCAAATTACTCTGGACTATCACTTTAAATAGTAATTACCTTTGGTTTATGTTTATTTATATCGTTGTTATTTTAGTAGTTTATCTTTCAAATTAGACATTTTTTCTGTTTAGTTGATCAACATTTGTATTGGAGAAGCTGAGAAACTATGGAATAGGAGAAGGAAGTTCACCCTCTTGTGGCCAAAATGGGTATTAGATCAACCTACAATTAAGACACTCGCTTCTCATTGGTGACTTTGTTTCCCCATTAAAACCTATTTACTGTTTGTGCTTCAGCTTCTAGCTTTAGTCCGTATGTTTGAAGCTGCAGGCTTCCCCCTTCACGACGGCTGAACGACAACAAAAACAAAAGGGCTGTAATCTTATCGCCTCCTCTCTCTCTCTCTATCCATCTTTTTTTTTCCTACTCTGTTGAAGCCGGATCTGATTTGCGAAGGAAGTTGTCGTTGTCAAAGGAGGAAGAGGTGCTAATTGCATGAGATTATTTAGCCTTTTTATTTATTTTTTTTTTCGTTCTGCGGTGTAATTTGCAATCATTCGATAACGTGACAGCCTGTCATTTAACTGTCGTAGATCAGAGAAATAGTGCGTATTGTGGAATAATTAATGTTAACATGAAACAGTTACGCTCCGGTGGCGGTTAAATCAGCCCAGCGTCGGATATTGTCTTTAATCTGGCTGCTTCGCCTGCTCTCGGAGCGGCGGCAGCATCTTATAGCTTATTAGAGCAGCGAGTTTTCGTCTTCCAGGGGCTGATTGCCTCGTCGTGGGCCAAAGGCTGCCTCGCCACCGGGCCCTTCAGCTTTGATGCTCTGCTGAGCTAATAGCTTTTTAATGAGTCATAAGTCACATCATCGTCCAATTGCTCTAGAGCATTTTGTGCCTGTAACGCAGCCAAAACAAAAGCCTCCGTGCATCAAAGAGCACGTTTCCATAACAGTCAAGGGAGCAGAATATGTTGGTGGATTAATACAGTAATTGGTTAGTTAGTTTTGGTCATGAGGTGGAAAGTGTCTAGTGTTTAACGCTCAGTTTTATTTAACTGTTGAGCATCATCCCAAATCACTTCATCACATGTAAAAAAAAAGTCAGTTTCTCCAGAATTGAAATGTGGAAATGTTGATCTACTAAAAGCAGGTTTCACATTTACAGAAAATTTATGAAGTGATGATCTGGAGTAATTTGGACTCAGAGTCTATTTCACCACCAATACAAGTCAAACTCCCCCTCAAGAGATATTTCACGTTGGTTGAAGTAATATGGAGTTTGACCATCTTTTGTTTTCACAACCAAATAGTTAACAATGAAAGTAAATGGGGCAGCCAGCCAAACGTATCTAAATTGTCATTTTTTAACCACTAATAAAGCTCAAAATATCACTTCACTTCAGCAGTAGCATGAATAGGGTCCCTGCACATAAACACTTGGATCCTTACACTTGTTTTCATAATATCTGGTGATGAAGGTTGTTCCACATCAGCAGATTCATCATGTTCCTCACTCTTCACGGACACATCGACCTGTTGTTCAGGAAAATGATGAATCTGCTGATGTGGAACAACCTTCATCACCAGTTGTTATAAAACAAGACGTTGGGTAAGTCTTGTAAAATAGTCTTTTTTAATAAACTCTCAGTTCACTAAGTTATCAGTACTTCAGTTTATGTGTAGGGACCCTATTCATGCTACTGCTGAAGTGAAGTGATATTTTGAGCTTTATTAGTGGCTAAAAAATGACAATTTAGATATGTTTGGCTGGCTGCCCCATTTACTTTCATTGGGTTCACTTTACACTGGGTTCATGTTACTCTGGCCCGTCACTTTAATGTAGTTATTTATGGACGTCTTATCATGTTCACAAGAACGGACAGACAACACAAAAACAAACAGCTTCCAGCCACAGTTGTCTCACCGAAGATGAAAATGCTTTTCACCTCTCTACAGGTTGGATAAATTGGACATCTGGAGCTGCACGATCGACAGGAAACAGCAAAGCAACTGTTGTGATTGTTTTGCAGTTGATTAGATTTACTTCGGTCGACTTCCTGATTCATCAACGAGCCATCTGTTGCACGGATACAGGTGGTGGAGAGACCGAAGCGATCAGCACAACAATCGGCATCAGAGCTGCGACGAGGTCGGACGCGAGCGACGCGCGCGCTCCGCTTCACCAACGTGAACAGAAATCACAACCAACAGCGCGAGATGAGCCCTTTCATCCAGCAGCTGCCGCCGCTCTGTGATCTGCAGCAATTAACAGCCACTTTAATATAGTGAACAGAAAATTGGCTTTTTTTTTTTTTTTGTGAAAAAGACAGTGATGTTTATCTGCTACAGTGACAGACCAAGACAGAGAGAGAGAGACAAATCAACCTGACACGCTGCCCTCACATCATTTAGGATGTGATATATGTGATTTCATCAGACGTAAAAAGGATTAAATTGTGTGAGAGATCCCTCTTTTTTATTTTTTAAGTATGACTGATCCAGCTGAGATAGGTCCAGTAATATATGACAAGGTGTGTGTGTGTGTCCCATTTTTAAAGCCGGCCTCTTTCACACACACAACTCGCCCACAGGCCCTATTTCCACGGCGACTTTGAGCCAATGTCACGCAGCAAGTGTTACGGCTCGGGTCCCTGGGTCGACATCACTAAAAGACACGAACCGATCCTCCTCCTCTTCTCTCTGCGTCCGTCCGGTTTTCCTTAACCGTCGCTCTTTTCTTCTCCTCTTAATTTTCCCTCGTTTGTCTGGTTTTCTGACAAGAGACGAGCTCGGACGAGAGAAAATGAGTCTTAGATGCATCCGCGTGTCCGTGCGGTAAAAAGATGAAAGTTACAGGTGTTTTTCCTCTAATAAGCAGCAAACTTGCGTGTGTGTGAAGTCAAGTTTTACTTTTAAGCTTCTTCTAATGACAGAGAGAGAGAAGGAAAAACTTCAGTTTTGAAATTCAACAGTCTCAGTGACCGAGAAGCAGCTTCACTAAATCAGGAAGCAGTGAATCTAATTGCGTCTGAATATCCATCGTCTGCTTATTAAACCAGCTGTGTAATAAGAACAAGAACCTCTAAAGAAATAGAGCCGATAAGTAGCTGGAGTTCTGGGATAATTGGAACGTTTTATTCTATTCTATTCTCCTTCACACTTGTGTTTCTACTCCAGACCTGGTTGTCCACTGCATCTAATCATCTACTCTAATTATCTACACTTCCTCTCCGATAACGACTTATTTCTGCAGCTCCGCCCCGTTTCATCATCTTTCCCGTTTTATTTTTTTTTTTTGTTTTTTTCCTCAGCGTCTCCCGCTTGATCCTCGTGGATTCCACGTCTCTCTTTGTTCGTCTCTCTCCAGCTCATGTGACGTGTAAACAGCGCCTCGTCTCTTACGCAACGTAAAAGCCAAACGACGCCGACGCTCGCGGCTGCTGCCGTTTCACTGAGGTGATTTAATTGCGCAAAACGAGCCTGCGAGACTGTCACCGGGCGGGAAAAGCCTTTCATGGTAAGTTTGAAGTTTGTCTTGGTTGTATACGCTGGTAGGTGATGAAATCTCAAGGTAGGAGGAAAACAAGAGATTTTGAAAACATCAAATGATTGTTTTTGTCTCCTAATTTTGTCAAATATTTAACCGATGAGTAGTTAATGTTCGTTTCATCCCAGAAAACAAGATTTAAAGTGATGATCTACGTTGGTTGAAGTAATATCCAGTTTGTCTTTTGTTTTCACAACCAAATAGTTAACAATGAAAGTAAATGGGGCAGCCAGCCAAATGTATCTAAATTGTCATTTTTTAACCACCAATAAAGCTCAAAATATCATTTTTTTTAACAAGACTTACCAAACAGCTTGTTTTCACAACAACTGGTGATGAAGGGTGTTCCAGATCAGCAGATTCATCATTTTCCAGAGCAACAGGCCGATGTGACCGCGAGGAGCGAAACAAACGATGAATCTGCTGATCTGAACCCTTTATCACTTTATTTTTGTTTAAAAGATGACAATTTAGATACGTTTGGCTGACTGCCCCATTTACTTTCATGGTTAACTATTTGGTTGTGAAAACAAAAGATGGTCAAACTCGAACTTTATTACAAAAACACAGCAACAAGAGTATTTGTGTTTGATGTTGTCGGCTCTACAGGTTCTGACACACACACACACACACACACACACACACACACACACAGCTACTTTTCATGTCCTCCCTCCGCTCTCCTCGTATTCTCGTTTCTCCTCCCACAATCCTCTCTGGCTGTCCCTCCTGTCCTCTAACGCATGTTTTGATGTCTGCCTGGCGATCTCATCTCAGTTGCCGTGTGAATATGAATGTGTGTGTGTGTGTGTGTGTGTGTGTGTGTGTGTCTGGCACTGTGAAAATATTTCCAAGGACACCGAGGCTGAGTTGTACGTGTGTGTAACAATACCCTCAAACTAAAAAAAAACAAAAAAACAAGAGAAGTTGTTTGTCTTTGCCGTCTAAAAGCTTTTCTGATTTAGTGCCTCTTCCAGCAGGACAGGCTCACACATGGATGGATGGACAGGAATGAAAAAAATGACCTGAATTACCAAGAACCTCCACAGACACTTGACATAAACGTGGTAGCGTGGACTGTAGCCGCTGTTCCCATAGCGATTGTGTCAAATTACCATTTCAGAGACGGTTATGTCACCTCTGCTTGGTGACACCACCTAGAGTGAGGGTTCATGGGTAATGCTGGTGTATTGCTGCAGAGACAGTGTGATGCTGCTTTTGTTTCTCTGACTTCTCTTGTCATATATCACAGAAAACATGGCTCGTTGGTCTAGGGGTATGATTCTCGCTTTGGGTGCGAGAGGTCCCGGGTTCAAATCCCGGACGAGCCCGTTAGTTTAGTGAAATACAGCAAGTTCATTCATAATTTGCAATAGTATGTCTGTGGTTTAGTGAAATACAGCAAGTTCATTCATAATTTGCAATAGTATGTCTGTGGTTAAGTAAAGGGATTTTAAAAAATCAAAAACTGTTGATTTTAAAAATCAAATGCTGTGTTTCCACTGCAAGAACTTTCTGGTAGTTTCACAGGAACTTGGCTGTTTACGCATCTCCATTAGAGTATCAGTGCCCGAGGGCTACCTTCAGGTAGGTACTTGGTTTAGTTCCTAGTACTGCTTGGACCGGGCCTCAGGTTGACTCGGTAGCAACAGGAAACATGGCTCGTTGGTCTAGGGGTATGATTCTCGCTTTGGGTGCGAGAGGTCCCGGGTTCAAATCCCGGACGAGCCCGTTGGTTTAGAAAAATAACACCACAACTAAGAGGCATAAAGCAAGAAAACACTGATGTACAGAGAGAGAAGTTACAACTTCTATCGAAGAAGCGTACAAAGTGACACAGTCGTAACCGTCGCAAAAAGAATGCAGGGTTTCACACTGGATCAGCTTCTTACCCTCGGTGGAGGCACAGAGGCTACAAGGGCCTAGTGAGAGGTCATTTATTAAAAGTTCCCTAGATTTTCCCAGGAACTTACTTGGTGGAAACGTGGCTAAAGCAGGAAAATGTTGATGTACTGAAAGATAAATTGCAACTGAGATGTCTCATTATTTACATTGAAACAAATCAAACTTGTATAACGCTGGCCGACAATTTATTTAGAAAAGATTTTAAAGAAAACACGGCTCGTTGGTCTAGGGGTATGATTCTCGCTTTGGGTGCGAGAGGTCCCGGGTTCAAATCCCGGACGAGCCCAATAGTTTAGAGAAACACAGCAAGTTCATTCATGATTTGCAATAGTATGTCTGTGGATCAGTACAGAGACTTTAAAAAAATCAAAAGCTGTGTTCCCACTGCAGAAACTTCCCGATAGTTTCACAGGATCTTGGCTCTTGGCGCGTCTCCATTAGTGTATCAGTGCCCAAGGGCTACCTACCCCTACCTAGAGGTAGGTACGCCGTTCGGCCCCAAGAACTTTGGTGGGGCTTTAGGTTGACTCGTGGTGACTAGTTGTAACTTAAGGTGGTACATGATACAGTCAACAAAGAAGCAACATTTTTAAAACCCAGCAGCAGAATCGTATCAATAAACAGTATCGAAGAAGCTTATATAACGCTGGCCCCCAATTTTTTTTTAGACAAGATTTCAAAGAAAACACGGCTCGTTGGTCTAGGGGTATGATTCTCGCTTTGGGTGCGAGAGGTCCCGGGTTCAAATCCCGGACGAGCCCTTTAGTTTAGAGAAATACAGCAAGTTCATTCACACAGAAGTATGTCTGTGGATCAGTACAGGGATTTAAAAAAAAAAAATCAAAAGCTGTGTTTCCACCGCAGGAACAACCTGGTAGTTTCACAGGAACCTGGCTGTTGGCGCGTGTCTTCGTTACAGTATTGGTGCCTGAGGGCTGCCTACCTCTACCTGAGGGTAGGTACTCTGTTTTGCTCCCAGTACTGCTTGGACGGGGCCTCAGGTTGACTCGGTAGCATTAGGAAACATGGCTTGTTGGTCTAGGGGTATGATTCTCGCTTAGGGTGCGAGAGGTCCCGGGTTCAAATCCCGGACGAGCCCAACAGTTTAGAAAAACTACAGTAAGTTCATTCATGAATGCATCAGTAAGGTGATTTTAGAAAATAAAAAGCTGTGTTTCCACTGCAGGAACAAACTGGTAATTAAAGTGAACTCGACCATTGACACATCTCCATTAGAGTACTAAGCCATGTTTCCACCAAGAAGTTCCTATGTAACAAGGGGCAGGAACCTTTTCAGGAAGTTCCTCCTTTGCGGCGTTGCGTCTCCACCGAGGGTAAGACCCTGATCAGTGATGCGACAGGGAGCAGGATGGACTTTGCCAATCATCTCCTTTATTGCATTACTATAGATAAACTACACACTGGGTCAACAGGCTCGTTGGTCTAGGGCACAGGTGTCAAACTCATTCCACAAAGGGCCGTGTGGCTGCAGGTTTTTGTTCCAACCTAGCAGCAGTACACCAGACTTGATTCATTTAATTAACTGATCTCAGTCTCCACACAGTTGACTGGTCAAACTGTGTGAACTTGACTGGTTGGAACAAAAACCTGCAGCCACACGGCCCTTTGTGGAAGGAGTTTGACACCTGTGGTCTAGGGGTATGATTCTCGCTTTGGGTGCGAGAGGTCCCGGGTTCAAATCCCGGATGAGCCCGTTGGTTTAGAGAAACACAGCAAGTTCATTCACCATTTGCAATAGTACGTCTGTGGATCACTACGGGGATCCAGGTACTCTGTTTGGCTCCGAGTACTTCTTGGACGGGGCCTCGGGTTGACTAGGTGGTGACAGAAAACATGGCTCGTTGGTCTAGGGGTATGATTCTCGCTTTGGGTGCGAGAGGTCCCGGGTTCAAATCCCGGACGAGCCCGTTGGTTTAGAAAAATAACACCACAACTAAGAGGCATAAAGCAAGAAAACACTGATGTACAGAGAGAGAAGTTACAACTAACAAGTCTGATTATTTAGATTTACACTGATTTGTTAGAAAATTGCCTTCACGTGATTCTCATGTTTATATGTGACTACAAAAACATGGCTCGTTGGTCTAGGGGTATGATTCTCGCTTAGGGTGCGAGAGGTCCCGGGTTCAAATCCCGGACAAGCCCGTTAATTAACTGACAACTTTATATTTAAATGTCAGTTCTGACATGTAAACATATATAGATTATATGTAAATTAATCTATAAAAGCTGAAAGGGTTATGTCTGTCTTAACTGAAGATAAGGCTGCTTTAATCCATTTTTCTTCCTTTTTTCAGCATCGCAGTTTGGAGAAGAACACACTCGACTTGGAGTCTTTAAAGATCAGTCGATGCGCAGCGTGTGGTGAGGAGAAGCCGCGATGTAACGCAACAACTTCAAAGATGAAAAATCTCGACCATGTTGAGAGGCAATTTTCTTCTAACAAAATAATCTCACGGCTGTTAATTATGCCTGTTGTTTCACGTGCCAAGCAGTTGTTTCACCGCAAAAAGTCTTTACTTTAGACAAACCTCTCTAGTTACCAAAACAAAGAAGCTGAAACTTTATTTTATCATCTGTCTTTCTCTTGGTTGTTATGTCATTAACTGTTGTTGCCGCTCTGTGTTTTCTCTGATCGTTTTCTCTATCAACTACAGTCCAGTTCAGCTGGGATGGATTTTGGTTTTAGTTTTAAGTCGTGTCCCTGTAGAGAAGTTTGACACGTTGGGAAATTGTTGGATGTTAGATGATGTCTCATGTCTGTGTAGTAATTATAAAGCTGAAGGGGGATGATTAGCTTCATCTACTTTAGTTTAAGACTCAGTTAACACAACATGAGGTTTGTAAAGGGCCTATTTTTCAGCAATCCAGAATGTTGAATTAACTCTCTCACGTGGCTCGTTGGTCTAGGGGTATGATTCTCGCTTTGGGTGCGAGAGGTCCCGGGTTCAAATCCCGGACGAGCCCTTTAATATAGAAAAACACAATTTTGTTCAGACGTACGCTACGGTCCCTTTCACGCAAGAATCAATCGCAATAGAGATTGTGATTATACCTGCCTATCGCAATAGATCATTACGTCATCAAAATGACAAACTCTTGCGTCACGGTTTGGAGAAAATGGCTGCGAGCAGTGAGCACATGGAGGAGCAGCAGCTCGTCAAAAAGGTTTTCAACCTCGTCTTCCCTAATGCCCCCGGTACCGGGGACAGAGTGGGTCACATCTGATTTCACAGTGTTTAACGTCAGCTGTGCTGCATTAACATCGGTATGTTTAGCATCCTCAGAAACGTCAGAATCTCAGCTAAAAGCTCATAAAAACCTCTTCTACGACAACCAAACACAGCCAGAGCTACAAACAATTAAAAGAGAAAGTAAACAAACACGGCTAATGTAGCATAATGTCACACAACAGAATCGCTAAACCTTTTACACAGACGTCAGTTCAGCTCTGTAACATTCTCCACTTCCGATTTAGAGCAGAATATTTTTACAGACATGATGTCAAAGAAACGCATGGCTCGTTGGTCTAGGGGTATGATTCTCGCTTAGGGTGCGAGAGATCCCGGACGAGCCCATTAGTTTAGAGAAACACAGCGAGTTCATTCATGATTTGCATGAATGGATCAATACAGGGATTAAAAAAAAAAAAAAATCAAAAGCTGTGTTTCCAACGCAGGAACAACCTGGTAGTTTCACAGGAACTTGGCTGTTGGTGCGTGTGTAAAGAATATCAGTGCCCGAGGGCTGCCTACCCCTACCTAATGGTAGGTACTCTGTTTAGCGCCCAGTACCGCTTGGACGGGGCCTCAGGTTGACTCGGTGGTGCCAGAAAACATGGCTCGTTGGTCTAGGGGTATGATTCTCGCTTAGGGTGCGAGAGGTCCCGGGTTCAAATCCCGGACGAGCCCGTTAGTTTAGTGAAATACAGCAAGTTCATTCATGATTTGCATGAATGGATCAATACGGGGATTTTAGAAAATTAGGATTGGTTTTACAGGAACTTGGACATTGGTGTGTCTTCATTAGAGTATCAGTCACCGAGGGGCAACACTTAGGAACCTTTTCGGTTGAGAAGGGAGTCCCTACCCAGGGGCAGGTACTCCATTTGGCCCTGAGAATTTCATGGGCGGGGCTTTAGGTTGACTCTGTGGTGATTGGTTGCAACTCAAGACAGTTTCCCGCCCCTAAATTTTCCCAGGAACTTAGTTGGTGGTAACACGGCTAAAGCAGGAAAACATTGACGTGCAGAAAGATAAACTGGGAGTGAGCTGCTATCATGGCTCGTTGGTCTAGGGGTATGATTCTCGCTTTGGGTGCGAGAGGTCCCGGGTCCAAATCCCGGACGAGCCCATTAATTTAGAAAAACACAAGTTTGTTCAAACACTGACGTACGCTACGGTCCCTTTCACGCAAGAATCAATCGCAATAGAGATTGTGATTATACCTGCCTATCGCAATAGATCATTACGTCATCAAAATGACAAACTCTTGCGTCACGGTTTGGAGAAAATGGCTGCGAGCAGTGAGCACATGGAGGAGCAGCAGCTCGTCAAAAAGGTTTTCAACCTCGTCTTCCCTGATGCCCCCAGTACCGGGGACAGAGTGGGTCACATCTGATTTCACAGTGTTTAACGTCAGCTGTGCTGCATTAACATCGGTATGTTTAGTATCCTCAGAAACATCAGAATCTCAGCTAAAAGCTCATAAAAACCTCTTCTACGACGACCAAACACAGCCAGAGCTACAAACAATTAAAAGAGAAAGTAAACAAACACGGCTAATGTAGCATAATGTCACACAACAGAATCGCTAAACCTTTTACACAGACGTCAGTTCAGCTCTGTAACATTCTCCACTTCCGATTTAGAGCAGAATATTTTTACAGACATGATGTCAAAGAAACACGTGGCTCGTTGGTCTAGGGGTATGATTCTCGCTTTGGGTGCGAGAGGTCCCGGGTTCAAATCCCGGACGAGCCCATTCGTTTAGTGAAATACAGCAAGTTCTTCTGTGATTTGCATGAATGGATCAATACAGGGATTTTTTTTTTTTTTTAAATCAAAAGCTGTGTTTCCACCACAGGAACAACCTGGTAGTTTCACAGGAACTTGGCTGTTGGCTCATGTGTAAAGAGTATCAGTGCCTGAGGGCTGCCTACCCCTACCTAATGGTAGGTACTCTGTTTAGCGCCCAGTACTGCTTGGACGGGGCCTCAGGTTGATTCGGGGTTGACAGAAAACATGGCTCGTTGGTCTAGGGGTATGATTCTCGCTTAGGGTGCGAGAGGTCCCGGGTTCAAATCCCGGACGAGCCCGTTAGTTTAGTCAAATACAGCAAGTTCATTCATGATTTGCATGAATGGATCAATACAGGGATTTTAGAAAATTAGGATTGGTTTTACAGGAACTTGGACATTGGTGTGTCTCCATTAGAGTATCAGTCACCGAGGGGCAACACTTAGGAACCTTTTCGGGTAAGAAGGGAGTCCCTACCCAGGGGCAGGTACTCCATTTGGCCCTGAGAATTTCATGGGCGGGGCTTTAGGTTGACTCTGTGGTGATTGGTTGCAACTCAAGACAGTTTCCCGCCCCTAAATTTTCCCAGGAACTTAGTTGGTGGTAACACGGCTAAAGCAGGAAAACATTGATGTGCAGAAAGATAAACTGGGAGTGAGCTGCTATCATGGCTCGTTGGTCTAGGGGTATGATTCTCGCTTTGGGTGCGAGAGGTCCCGGGTCCAAATCCCGGACGAGCCCATTAATTTAGAAAAACACAAGTTTGTTCAAACGCTGACGTACGCTACGGTCCCTTTCACGCAAGAATCAATCGCAATAGAGATTGTGATTATACCTGCCTATCGCAATAGATCATTACGTCATCAAAATGACAAACTCTTGCGTCACGGTTTGGAGAAAATGGCTGCGAGCAGTGAGCACATGGAGGAGCAGCAGCTCGTCAAAAAGGTTTTCAACCTCGTCTTCCCTGATGCCCCCAGTACCGGGGACAGAGTGGGTCACATCTGATTTCACAGTGTTTAACGTCACCTGTGCTGCATTAACATCGGTATGTTTAGTATCCTCAGAAACATCAGAATCTCAGCTAAAAGCTCATAAAAACCTCTTCTATGACGACCAAACACAGCCAGAGCTACAAACAATTAAAAGAGAAAGTAAACAAACACGGCTAATGTAGCATAATGTCACACAACAGAATCGCTAAACCTTTTACACAGACGTCAGTTCAGCTCTGTAACATTCTCCAGTCCACCGATTTAGAGCAGAATATTTTTACAGACATGATTCCAAAGAAACGCATGGCTCGTTGGTCTAGGGGTATGATTCTCGCTTTGGGTGCGAGAGGTCCCGGGTTCAAATCCCGGACGAGCCCATTCGTTTAGTGAAATACAGCAAGTTCATTCATGATTTGCATGAATGGACCAGCACAGGGATTTTTTTTTTAAAAAATCAAAAGCTGTGTTTCCACCACAGGAACTCCTCGGTAGTTTCACAGGAACTTGGCTGTTGGCGTGTGTCTCTATTAGAGTATCAGTGCCCGAGGGCTGCCTACCCCTACCTAATGGTAGGTACTCTGTTTAGCGCCCAGTACTGCTTGGACGGGGCCTCAGGTTGACTCGGTAAAGACAGAAAACATGGCTCGTTGGTCTAGGGGTATGATTCTCGCTTTGGGTGCGAGAGAGGTCCCGGGTTCAAATCCCGGACGAGCCCGTTAGTTTAGTGAAATACAGCAAGTTCATTCATGATTTGCATGAATGGATCAGTACAGGGATTTAAAAAAAAAATCAAAAGCTGTGTTTCCACTGGAGGAACATCCAAGTAGTTTCACAGGAACTTGGCTGTTGGCGCATGTGTAGAGAGTATCAGTACCTGAGGGCTGCCTACCCCTACCTAATGGTAGGTACTCTGTTTAGCGCCCAGTACCGCTTGGACGGGGCCTCAGGTTGACTCAGTGGTGCCATAAAACATGGCTCGTTGGTCTAGGTCGTTGGTCGTTGGTCTAGTCTTCCCTGATGCCCCCAGTACCGGGGACAGAGTGGGTCACATCTGATTTCACAGTGTTTAACGTCACCTGTGCTGCATAAACATTGGTATGTTTAGTATCCTCAGAAACGTCAGAATCTCAGCTAAAAGCTCATAAAAACCTCTTCTACGACGACCAAACACAGCCAGAGCTACAAACAATTAAAAGAGAAAGTAAACAAACACGGCTAATGTAGCATAATGTCACACAACAGAATCGCTAAACCTTTTACACAGACGTCAGTTCAGCTCTGTAACATTCTCCACTTCCGATTTAGAGCAGAATATTTTTACAGAAATGGTGTCAAAGAAACGCATGGCTTGTTGGTTTAGGGGTATGATTCTCGCTTTGGGTGCGAGAGGTCCCGGGTTCAAATCCCGGACGAGCCCATTAGTTTAGAGAAACACAGCGAGTTCATTCATGATTTGCATGAATGGATCAATAAAGGGATTAAAAAAAAAAAAAAAATCAAAAGCTGTGTTTCCACCGCAGGAACAACATGGTAGTTTCACAGGAACTTGGCTGTTGGTGCATGTGTAAAGAATGTCAGTGCCCGAGGGCTCCCTACCTAATGGTAGGTACTCTGTTTAGCGCCCAGTACCGCTTGGACGGGGCCTCAGGTTGATTCGGGGTTGACAGAAAACATGGCTCGTTGGTCTAGGGGTATGATTCTCGCTTAGGGTGCGAGAGGTCCCGGGTTCAAATCCCGGACGAGCCCGTTAGTTTAGTCAAATACAGCAAGTTCATTCATGATTTGCATGAATGGATCAATACAGGGATTTTAGAAAATTAGGATTGGTTTTACAGGAACTTGGACATTGGTGTGTCTTCATTAGAGTATCAGTCACCGAGGGGCAACACTTAGGAACCTTTTCGGGTAAGAAGGGAGTCCCTACCCAGGGGCAGGTACTCCATTTAGCCCTGAGAATTTCAGTTCCCCGTCCCTAAATTTTCCCAAAAACTTACTTGGCGGAAACATGGCTAAAGCAGGAAAACATTGATGTGTGGAAAGATAAACTGGGAGTGAGCTGCTATCATGGCTCGTTGGTCTAGGGGTATGATTCTCGCTTAGGGTGCGAGAGGCCCCGGGTTCAAATCCCGGATGAGCCCTTCAATTTAGAAAAACAGAAGTTTGTTCAAACACTGACGTACGCTACGGTCCCTTTCACGCAAGAATCAATCGCAATAGAGATTGTGATTATACCTGCCTATCGCAATAGATCATTACGTCATCAAAATGACAAACACTTGCGTCGCGGTTTGGAGAAAATGGCTGCGAGCAGTGAGCACATGGAGGAGCAGCAGCTCGTCAAAAAGGTTTTCAACCTCGTCTTCCCTGATGCCCCCAGTACCGGGGACAGAGTGGGTCACATCTGATTTCACAGTGTTTAACGTCAGCTGTGCTGCATTAACATCGGTATGTTTAGTATCCTCAGAAACGTCAGAATCTCAGCTAAAAGCTCATAAAAACCTCTTCTATGACGACCAAACACAGCCAGAGCTACAAACAATTAAAAGAGAAAGTAAACAAACACGGCTAATGTAGCATAATGTCACACAACAGAATCGCTAAACCTTTTACACAGACGTCAGTTCAGCTCTGTAACATTCTCCAGTCCACCGATTTAGAGCAGAATATTTTTACAGACATGATTCCAAAGAAACGCATGGCTCGTTGGTCTAGGGGTATGATTCTCGCTTTGGGTGCGAGAGGTCCCGGGTTCAAATCCCGGACGAGCCCATTCGTTTAGTGAAATACAGCAAGTTCATTCATGATTTGCATGAATGGACCAGCACAGGGATTTTTTTTTTAAAAAATCAAAAGCTGTGTTTCCACCACAGGAACTCCTCGGTAGTTTCACAGGAACTTGGCTGTTGGCGTGTGTCTCTATTAGAGTATCAGTGCCCGAGGGCTGCCTACCCCTACCTAATGGTAGGTACTCTGTTTAGCGCCCAGTACTGCTTGGACGGGGCCTCAGGTTGACTCGGTAAAGACAGAAAACATGGCTCGTTGGTCTAGGGGTATGATTCTCGCTTTGGGTGCGAGAGGTCCCGGGTTCAAATCCCGGACGAGCCCGTTAGTTTAGTGAAATACAGCAAGTTCATTCATGATTTGCATGAATGGATCAGTACAGGGATTTAAAAAAAAAATCAAAAGCTGTGTTTCCACTGGAGGAACATCCAAGTAGTTTCACAGGAACTTGGCTGTTGGCGCATGTGTAGAGAGTATCAGTACCTGAGGGCTGCCTACCCCTACCTAATGGTAGGTACTCTGTTTAGCGCCCAGTACCGCTTGGACGGGGCCTCAGGTTGACTCAGTGGTGCCATAAAACATGGCTCGTTGGTCTAGGGGTATGATTCTCGCTTAGGGTGCGAGAGGTCCCGGGTTCAAATCCCGGACGAGCCCATTAGTTTAGTCAAATACAGCAAGTTCATTCATGATTTGCATGAATGGATCAATACAGGGATTTTAGAAAATTAGGATTGGTTTTACAGGAACTTGGACATTGGTGTGTCTCCATTAGAGTATCAGTCACCGAGGGGCAACACTTAGGAACCTTTTCGGGTAAGAAGGAGTCCCTACCTAGGGCAGGTACTCCATTGGCCCTGAGAATTTCAGTTCCCGCCCTAAATTTTCCCAAAAACTTATTTGGTGGTAACACAGCTAATCAGGAAAACATTGATGTGCAGAAAGATAAACTGGGAGTGAGCTGCTATCATGGCTCGTGGTCTAGGGGTTATGATTCTCGCTGTTTCCCGGGTCCAAATCCCAGACGAGCCCTTTCAATTTAGAAAAACACAAGTTTGTTCAAACACTGACGGCGCTCACGGTCCCTTTCACGCAAGAATCAATCGCAATAGAGATTGTGATTATACCTGCCTATCGCAATAGATCATTACGTCATCAAAATGACAAACACTTGCGTCGCGCGGTTTGGAGAAAATGGCTGCGAGCAGTGAGCACATGGAGGAGCAGCAGTCGTCAAAAGGTTTTCTAGTCTTCCCTGATGCCCCCAGTACCGGGGACAGAGTGGGTCACATCTGATTTCACAGTGTTTAACGTCACCTGTGCTGCATAAACATTGGTATGTTTAGTATCCTCAGAAACGTCAGAATCTCAGCTAAAAGCTCATAAAAACCTCTTCTACGACGACCAAACACAGCCAGAGCTACAAACAATTAAAAGAGAAAGTAAACAAACACGGCTAATGTAGCATAATGTCACACAACAGAATCGCTAAACCTTTTACACAGACGTCAGTTCAGCTCTGTAACATTCTCCACTTCCGATTTAGAGCAGAATATTTTTACAGAAATGGTGTCAAAGAAACGCATGGCTTGTTGGTTTAGGGGTATGATTCTCGCTTTGGGTGCGAGAGGTCCCGGGTTCAAATCCCGGACGAGCCCATTAGTTTAGAGAAACACAGCGAGTTCATTCATGATTTGCATGAATGGATCAATAAAGGGATTAAAAAAAAAAAAAAAATCAAAAGCTGTGTTTCCACCGCAGGAACAACATGGTAGTTTCACAGGAACTTGGCTGTTGGTGCATGTGTAAAGAATGTCAGTGCCCGAGGGCTCCCTACCTAATGGTAGGTACTCTGTTTAGCGCCCAGTACCGCTTGGACGGGGCCTCAGGTTGATTCGGGGTTGACAGAAAACATGGCTCGTTGGTCTAGGGGTATGATTCTCGCTTTGGGTGCGAGAGGTCCCGGGTTCAAATCCCGGACGAGCCCGTTAGTTTAGTGAAATACAGCAAGTTCATTCATGATTTGCATGAATGGATCAGTACAGGGATTTAAAAAAAAAATCAAAAGCTGTGTTTCCACTGGAGGAACATCCAAGTAGTTTCACAGGAACTTGGCTGTTGGCGCATGTGTAGAGAGTATCAGTGCCTGAGGGCTGCCTACCCCTACCTAATGGTAGGTACTCTGTTTAGCGCCCAGTACCGCTTGGACGGGGCCTCAGGTTGACTCAGTGGTGCCATAAAACATGGCTCGTTGGTCTAGGGTATTCTCGCTGTGCGAGAGGGTGCGAGAGGTCCGGGTTCAAATCCCGGACCCAGCCCATTAGTTTAGTCAAATACAGCAAAGTTCATTCATGATTTGCATGAATGGATCAATACAGGCAAGTTCATTTTTTGAAAATTAGGATTGGTTTTACAGGAACTTGGACATTGGTGTGTCTCCATTAGAGTATCAGTCACCGAGGGGCAACACTTAGGAACCTTTTCGGGTAAGAAGGGAGTCCCTACCTAGGGGCAGGTACTCCATTAGGCCCTGAGAATTTCAGTTCCCCGCCCCTAAATTTTCCCAAAAACTTATTTGGTGGTAACACAGCTAAAGCAGGAAAACATTGATGTGCAGAAAGATAAACTGGGAGTGAGCTGCTATCATGGCTCGTTGGTCTAGGGTTATGATTCTCGCTTAGGGTGCGAGAGGTCCCGGGTCCAAATCCCAGACGAGCCCTTTAATTTAGAAAAACACAAGTTTGTTCAAACACTGACGTACGCTACGGTCCCTTTCACGCAAGAATCAATCGCAATAGAGATTGTGATTATACCTGCCTATCGCAATAGATCATTACGTCATCAAAATGACAAACTCTTGCGTCACGGTTTGGAGAAAATGGCTGCGAGCAGTGAGCACATGGAGGAGCAGCAGCTCGTCAAAAAGGTTTTCAACCTCGTCTTCCCTAATGCCCCCGGTACCGGGGACAGAGTGGGTCACATCTGATTTCACAGTGTTTAACGTCAGCTGTGCTGCATTAACATCGGTATGTTTAGCATCCTCAGAAACGTCAGAATCTCAGCTAAAAGCTCATAAAAACCTCTTCTATGACGACCAAACACAGCCAGAGCTACAAACAATTAAAAGAGAAAGTAAACAAACACGGCTAATGTAGCATAATGTCACACAACAGAATCGCTAAACCTTTTACACAGACGTCAGTTCAGCTCTGTAACATTCTCCAGTCCACCGATTTAGAGCAGAATATTTTTACAGACATGATTCCAAAGAAACGCATGGCTCGTTGGTCTAGGGGTATGATTCTCGCTTTGGGTGCGAGAGGTCCCGGGTTCAAATCCCGGACGAGCCCATTCGTTTAGTGAAATACAGCAAGTTCATTCATGATTTGCATGAATGGACCAGCACAGGGATTTTTTTTTTTTAAAATCAAAAGCTGTGTTTCCACCACAGGAACTCCTCGGTAGTTTCACAGGAACTTGGCTGTTGGCGTGTGTCTCTATTAGAGTATCAGTGCCCGAGGGCTGCCTACCCCTACCTAATGGTAGGTACTCTGTTTAGCTCCCAGTACCGCTTGGACGGGGCCTCAGGTTGACTCGGTAATGACAGAAAACATGGCTCGTTGGTCTAGGGGTATGATTCTCGCTTTGGGTGCGAGAGGTCCCGGGTTCAAATCCCGGACGAGCCCGTTAGTTTAGTGAAATACAGCAAGTTCATTCATGATTTGCATGAATGGATCAATACAGGGATTAAAAAAAAAATCAAAAGCTGTGTTTCCACTGGAGGAACATCCAAGTAGTTTCACAGGAACTTGGCTGTTGGCTCATGTGTAGAGAGTATCAGTGCCCGAGGGCTGCCTACCCCTACCTAATGGTAGGTACTCTGTTTAGCGCCCAGTACCGCTTGGACGGGGCCTCAGGTTGATTCGGGGTTGTCAGAAAACATGGCTCGTTGGTCTAGGGGTATGATTCTCGCTTAGGGTGCGAGAGGTCCCGGGTTCAAATCCCGGACGAGCCCATTAGTTTAGTGAAATACAGCAAATTCATTCATGATTTGCATGAATGGATCAGTACAGGGATTTTAGAAAATTAGGATTGGTTTTACAGGAACTTGGACATTGGTGTGTCTCCATTAGAGTATCAGTCACCGAAGGGCAACACTTAGGAACCTTTTCGGGCGAGAAGGGAGTCCCTACCCAGGGGCAGGTACTCCATTTGGCCCTGAGAATTTCAGTTCCCCGTCCCTAAATTTTCCCAAAAACTTACTTGGTGGTAACACGGCTATAGCAGGAAAACATTGATGTGCGGAAAGATAAACTGGGAGTGAGCTGCTATCATGGCTCGTTGGTCTAGTTCGTTGGTCATTGGTCTCGTCTTCCCTGATGCCCCCAGTACCGGGGACAGAGTGGGTCACATCTGATTTCACAGTGTTTAACATCAGCTGTGCTGCATGAACATCGGTATGTTTAGTATCCTCAGAAACGTCAGAATCTCAGCTAAAAGCTCATAAAAACCTCTTCTACGATGACCAAACACAGCCAGAGCTACAAACAATTAAAAGAGAAAGTAAACAAACACGGCTAATGTAGCATAATGTCACACAACAGAATCGCTAAACCTTTTACACAGACATCAGTTCAGCTCTGTAACATTCTCCACTTCCGATTTAGAGCAGAATATTTTTACAGACATGATGTCAAAGAAACGCATGGCTCGTTGGTCTAGGGGTATGATTCTCGCTTTGGGTGCGAGAGGTCCCGGGTTCAAATCCCGGACGAGCCCATTAGTTTAGAGAAACACAGCGAGTTCATTCATGATTTGCATGAATGGATCAATACAGGGATTGAAAAAAAAAAATCAAAAGCTGTGTTTCCACCACAGGAACTCCTCGGTAGTTTCACAGGAACTTGGCTGTTGGCGTGTGTCTCTATTAGAGTATCAGTGCCCGAGGGCTGCCTACCCCTACCTAATGGTAGGTACTCTGTTTAGCTCCCAGTACCGCTTGGACGGGGCCTCAGGTTGACTCGGTAATGACAGAAAACATGGCTCGTTGGTCTAGGGGTATGATTCTCGCTTAGGGTGCGAGAGGTCCCGGATTCAAATCCCGGACGAGCCCGTTAGTTTAGTGAAATACAGCAAGTTCATTCATGATTTGCATGAATGGATCAATACAGGGATTTTAGAAAATTAGGATTGGTTTTACAGGAACTTGGACATTGGTGTGTCTCCATTAGAGTATCAGTCACCGAGGGGCAACACTTAGGAACCTTTTCGGGTGAGAAGGGAGTCCCTACCCAGGGGCAGGTACTCCATTTGGCCCTGAGAATTTCAGTTCCCCGCCCCTAAATTTTCCCAAAAACTTACTTGGTGGTAACACGGCTAAAGCAGGAAAACATTGATGTGCAGAAAGATAAACTGGGAGTGAGCTGCTATCATGGCTCGTTGGTCTAGGGGTATGATTCTCGCTTAGGGTGCGAGAGGTCCCGGGTCCAAATCCCGGACGAGCCCTTTAATTTAGAAAAACACAAGTTTGTTCAAACACTGACGTACGCTACGGTCCCTTTCACGCAAGAATCAATCGCAATAGAGATTGTGATTATACCTGCCTATCGCAATAGATCATTATGTCATCAAAATGACAAACTCTTGCGTCACGGTTTGGAGAAAATGGCTGTGAGCAGTGAGCACATGGAGGAGCAGCAGCTCGTCAAAAAGGTTTTCAACCTCGTCTTCCCTGATGCCCCCGGTACCGGGGACAGAGTGGGTCACATCTGATTTCACAGTGTTTAACGTCACCTGTGCTGCATTAACATCGGTATGTTTAGCATCCTCAGAAACGTCAGAATCTCAGCTAAAAGCTCATAAAAACCTCTTCTATGACGACCAAACACAGCCAGAGCTACAAACAATTAAAAGAGAAAGTAAACAAACACGGCTAATGTAGCATAATGTCACACAACAGAATCGCTAAACCTTTTACACAGACGTCAGTTCAGCTCTGTAACATTCTCCAGTCCACCGATTTAGAGCAGAATATTTTTACAGACATGATTCCAAAAAGCGCATGGCTCGTTGGTCTAGGGGTATGATTCTCGCTTAGGGTGCGAGAGGTCCGGGTTCAAATCCCGGACGAGCCCATTCGTTTAGTGAAATACAGCAAGTTCATTCATGATTTGCATGAATGGACCAGCACAGGATTTTTTTTTAAAATCAAAAGCTGTGTTTCCACCACAGGAACTCCTCGGTAGTTTCACAGGAACTTGGCTGTTGGCGTGTGTCTCTATTAGAGTATCAGTGCCCGAGGGCTGCCTACCCCTACCTAATGGTAGGTACTCTGTTTAGCTCCCAGTACCGCTTGGACGGGGCCTCAGGTTGACTCGGTAATGACAGAAAACATGGCTCGTTGGTCTAGGGGTATGATTCTCGCTTAGGGTGCGAGAGGTCCAGGGTTCAAATCCTGGACGAGCCCGTTAGTTTAGTGAAATACAGCAAGTTCATTCATGATTTGCATGAATGGATCAATACAGGGATTTTAGAAAATTAGGATTGGTTTTACAGGAACTTGGACATTGGTGTGTCTTCATTAGAGTATCAGTCACCGAGGGGCAACACTTAGGAACCTTTTCGGGTGAGAAGGGAGTCCCTACCCAGGGGCAGGTACTCCATTTGGCCCTGAGAATATCAGTTCCCCGCCCCTAAATTTTCCCAAAAACTTACTTGGTGGTAACACGGCTAAAGCAGGAAAACATTGATGTGCGGAAAGATAAACTGGGAGTGAGCTGCTATCATGGCTCGTTGGTCTAGTTCATTGGTCGTTGGTCTCGTCTTCCCTGATGCCCCCAGTACCGGGGACAGAGTGGGTCACATCTGATTTCACAGTGTTTAACATCAGCTGTGCTGCATGAACATTGGTATGTTTAGTATCCTCAGAAAACGTCAGAATCTCAGCTAAAAGCTCATAAAAACCTCTTCTACGATGACCAAACCCAGCCAGAGCTACAAACAATTAAAAGAGAAAGTAAACAAACACGGCTAATGTAGCATAATGTTACACAACAGAATCGCTAAACCTTTTACACAGACGTCAGTTCAGCTCTGTAACATTCTCCACTTCCGATTTAGAGCAGAATACTTACTGGATGAATTTCTACAGACATGATGTCAAAGAAAACATGGCTCGTTGGTCTAGGGGTATGATTCTCGCTTTGGGTGCGAGAGGTCCCGGGTTCAAATCCCGGACGAGCCCATTCGTTTAGTGAAATACAGCAAGTTCATTCATGATTTGCATGAATGGACCAGCACAGGGATTTTTTTTTTTTAAATCAAAAGCTGTGTTTCCACCACAGGAACTCCTCGGTAGTTTCACAGGAACTTGGCTGTTGGTGTGTGTCTCTATTAGAGTATCAGTGCCCGAGGGCTGCCTACCCCTACCTAATGGTAGGTACTCTGTTTAGCTCCCAGTACCGCTTGGACGGGGCCTCAGGTTGACTCAGTGGTGCCATAAAACATGACTCGTTGGTCTAGGGGTATGATTCTCGCTTAGGGTGCGAGAGGTCTCGGGTTCAAATCCTGGACGAGCCCATTAGTTTAGTGAAATGCAGCAAGTTCATTCATGATTTGCATGAATGGATCAGTACAGGGATTTTAGAAAATTAGGATTGGTTTTACAGGAACTTGGACATTGGTGTGTCTCCATTAGAGTATCAGTCACCGAAGGGCAACACTTAGGAACCTTTTCGGGCGAGAAGGGAGTCCCTACCCAGGGGCAGGTACTCCATTTGGCCCTGAGAATTTCAGTTCCCCGCCCCTAAATTTTCCCAAAAACTTACTTGGTGGTAACACGGCTAAAGCAGGAAAACATTGATGTGCGGAAAGATAAACTGGGAGTGAGCTGCTATCATGGCTCGTTGGTCTAGGTCGTTGGTCGTTGGTCTCGTCTTCCCTGATGCCCCCAGTACCGGGGACAGAGTGGGTCACATCTGATTTCACAGTGTTTAACATCAGCTGTGCTGCATGAACATCGGTATGTTTAGTATCCTCAGAAACGTCAGAATCTCAGCTAAAAGCTCATAAAAACCTCTTCTACGACAACCAAACCCAGCCAGAGCTACAAACAATTAAAAGAGAAAGTAAACAAACACGGCTAATGTAGCATAATGTTACACAACAGAATCGCTAAACCTTTTACACAGACGTCAGTTCAGCTCTGTAACATTCTCCACTTCCGATTTAGAGCAGAATATTTTTACAGACATGATGTCAAAGAAAACATGGCTCGTTGGTCTAGGGGTATGATTCTCGCTTAGGGTGCGAGAGGTCCTGGGTTCAAATCCCGGACGAGCCCGTTAGTTAAGTCAAATACAGCAAGTTCATTCATGATTTGCATGAATGGATCAATACAGGGATTTTAGAAAATTAGGATTGGTTTTACAGGAACTTGGACATTGGTGTGTCTCCATTAGAGTATCAGTCACTGAGGGGCAACACTTAGAAACCTTTTCGGGTAAGAAGGGAGTCCCTACCTAGGGGCAGGTACTCCATTTGGCCCTGAGAATTTCATTTCCCCACCCCTAAATTTTCCCAAAAACTTACTTGGTGGTAACTCGGCTAAAACAGGAAAACATTGATGTGCAGAAAGATAAACTGGGAGTGAGCTGCTATCATGGCTCGTTGGTCTAGGGGTATGATTCTCGCTTTGGGTGCGAGAGGTCCCGGGTCCAAATCCCGGACGAGCCCATTAATTTAGAAAAACACAAGTTTGTTCAAACACTGACGTACGCTACGGTCCCTTTCACGCAAGAATCAATCGCAATAGAGATTGTGATTATACCTGCCTATCGCAATAGATCATTACGTCATCAAAATGACAAACTCTTGCGTCACGGTTTGGAGAAAATGGCTGCGAGCAGTGAGCACATGGAGGAGCAGCAGCTCGTCAAAAAAGTTTTCAACCTCGTCTTCCCTGATGCCCCCGGTACCGGGGACAGAGTGGGTCACATCTGATTTCACAGTGTTTAACGTCAGCTGTGCTGCATTAACATCGGTATGTTTAGTATCCTCAGAAACGTCAGAATCTCAGCTAAAAGCTCATAAAAACCTCTTCTATGACGACCAAACACAGCCAGAGCTACAAACAATTAAAAGAGAAAGTAAACAAACACGGCTAATGTAGCATAATGTAACACAACAGAATCGCTAAACCTTTTACACAGACGTCAGTTCAGCTCTGTAACATTCTCCACTTCAGATTTAGAGCAGAATATTTTTACAGACATGATTCCAAAGAAACACATGGCTCGTTGGTCTAGGGGTATGATTCTCGCTTTGGGTGCGAGAGGTCCCGGGTTCAAATCCCGGACGAGCCCGTTAGTTTAGTGAAATACAGCAAGTTCATTCATGATTTGCATGAATGGACCAGCACAGGGATTTTTTTTAAAAAAAATCAAAAGCTGTTTTTCCACCATAGGAACTCCTCGGTAGTTTCACAGGAACTTGGCTGTTGGCGTGTGTCTCTATTAGAGTATCAGTGCCCGAGGGCTGCCTACCCCTACCTAATGGTAGGTACTCTGTTTAGCGCCCAGTACCACTTGGACGGGCCTCAGGTTGACTCGGTAACGACAGAAAACATGGCTCGTTGGTCTAGGGGTATGATTCTCGCTTAGGGTGCGAGAGGTCCCGGGTTCAAATCCCGGACGAGCCCGTTAGTTTAGTGAAATACAGCAAGTTCATTCATGATTTGCATGAATGGATCAGTACAGGGATTTTAGAAAATTAGGATTGGTTTTACAGGAACTTGGACATTGGTGTGTCTTCATTAGAGTATCAGTCACCGAGGGGCAACACTTAGGAACCTTTTCGGGCGAGAATGGAGTCCCTACCCAGGGGCAGGTACTCCATTTGGCCCTGAGAATTTCAGTTCCCCGCCCCTAAATTTTCCCAAAAACTTACTTGGTGGTAACACAGCTAAAGCAGGAAAACATTGATGTGCGGAAAGATAAACTGGGAGTGAGCTGCTATCATGGCTCGTTGGTCTAGGTCGTTGGTCGTTGGTCTCGTCTTCCCTGATGCCCCCAGTACCGGGGACAGAGTGGGTCACATCTGATTTCACAGTGTTTAACGTCACCTGTGCTGCATAAACATTGGTATGTTTAGTATCCTCAGAAACGTCAGAATCTCAGCTAAAAGCTCATAAAAACCTCTTCTACGACGACCAAACACAGCCAGAGCTACAAACAATTAAAAGAGAAAGTAAACAAACACGGCTAATGTAGCATAATGTCACACAACAGAATCGCTAAACCTTTTACACAGACGTCAGTTCAGCTCTGTAACATTCTCCACTTCCGATTTAGAGCAGAATATTTTTACAGACATGATGTCAAATAAACGCATGGCTCGTTGGTCTAGGGGTATGATTCTCGCTTTGGGTGCGAGAGGTCCCGGGTTCAAATCCCGGACGAGCCCGTTAGTTTAGAAAAATAACACCACAACTAAGAGGCATAAAGTATCCAACAGTGTTGTTATCATGTGTCTCAATTAACATACTTTAAAACTTACTACTTTACGTGCGTCCACACTGAGCAGTAAAGTGTTAAAACCCGGATTGTTTTGCTCATTAATGTCAGACAGTTGAGTGTGGAAAGACACTTCTCACCCTCAGTGACGCCATCTTGGCTACGTAGCATCAGCGGCGTAATCTCCACCTCACGTGAAACATGGAGCCACACAATCAAACATCAGCACTAGTAAGACTTTGATTATTGATTAGGATTGAAAACAAGACGGTAGACATCTTGGTGGATGACGATCATGATGATTAATGCTCTGCCTGGTGACAATTCATATACAAATGTCAGATGAAGAGCTTTTAAACCATAAGACTTAAATATGCAGCTGCAGCAAAGTAGAAGAAAAGATGACTCAGACAGAGGAGTCCTCGCTTATTATAGAAAACTCTTTAAAAGCACAGAGACGTGTATTGTGTTCACACTTATTGGTTCAGAAGCAGTGAACCCACTTATCAAGACGTGATAATGTTCTGTTCTGAGACAGAATGATGCCTTTCTTTCCTGCTCTTCTGTCTCTCGCTGCAGCATTTATGTTCAGGTTAACGACTCTGTCTTGAGACATTTTGTTTTTTCGCCGTTAAGTGGTGGACCAGAGTAATTTGAGCCCAATTTTTCACAACCAAACAGTTAACAATGAAAGTAAATGGGGCAGCCAGCCAAACGTATCTAAATTGTCATTTTTTAACTACTAATAAAGCTCAAAATATCACTTTACTTCAGCAGTAGCAAGAGCTAGGTCTTTAGATCAGAATTCATAAGGAAAAATGGTGATTATGGGTGTTACAGATCAGCAGATTCATCATTTTTCTCACTCTTCACAGACACACCGGCCTGTTGTTCAGGAAGATGATGAATCTGCTGATCTGAAACACCCTTTATCACCAGTTGTTATGAAAACAAGACGTTGGGTAAGTCTTGTAAAACAGTATTTTTAATAAACTCTCAGTTCACTTACTAAGTTATCAGTACTTCAGTTTATGTGTAGGGACCCTATTCATGCTACTGCTGAAGTGAAGTGATATTTTGAGCTTTATTAGTGGTTAAAAAATGACAATTTAGATACGTTTGGCTGGCTGCCCCATTTACTTTCATTGTTAACTATTTGGTTGTGAACAAAAGACGGTCAAACTCAATATTACTTCAACCAAACGTAAAATATTTCTTGAGGGGAGTTTGACTCATATTTGTGGTGAAATAGATTCTGGGTTCATGTTGCTCCAGACTGTCACTTTAAGATGTTAAGTAGAAGCTTTTATTTTCAGACAAATGAACTTTCATCTTTTTCAAAGGGAAGTGAAACTGCAGAGCAACTCAAACCGGTCAAACTCCTCAATCTGCGATAATCCAGTCGTTTTAATGAGCGCTACTTTTAGACAGCGGCTCGGTGTGTGACCTGGACCGATCTACAACAATAATCCATAGTTACTGCTGCTGATCCACTATTGTCCTGCTACCTAGGGAGAGCAGAGAAAAACAGATAAAAAGAAGCAACACCCTGTTTCTTTGTGCCATAAATTCACACAAACTGCACACTGAGAGGTTTATAACCAACACCACCAATCTGATCTGAGAGCAGTTATTGTTGAGTACATCCTCATCTTGCTTGTGTTTCCCAATCCGTGTCGTTCTTTAAAGGTCTGATGATAACACCGAGCATGTTTGCAGTTGCAGTAAAAACAGCTTTTTATTTATCAATCTGTTACACTCCATTATAATTACTTTGCACCCTCATTAAATAAAACTCAAACGCCGCATTAGAAGTCTGAAATTGCTAATTAGAGCCTCTGAGTCAGTGTTGTTGCCACACCAACCAAAGTTTCTCATCTTTATTTATTTATTTATTCGTTTATTATTTTTGAGCAACTGTCGTCTGGAAAAATTAAAGAATCTTTATTGAATCTTTCCTTTTAATTGATTGAACCTGAACCAGAGGCGACGAACATTATTTGTTGGGGGAAAGCGTCATTAACTCAAGCGAGGAATTTTACCGTACGTGTCTAATTATTAAAACGCGCGTGTGACGATGAAGACGAGCGACACTGACGGTTTTCTTCATGCCATGTGTCTTCCTCTGGGTTGTTATATGTAGTAAACAGTGGACTATTTTGGTGCACGCACACACACACACCTGCCACCAGCGTACAGTGGTGGTACCGTAATCATTTCTTCAAATGCGAGGTTGTGTTTCCATAGAAATGTGACATTGTTGCCATGGTACGACGCCGGCTACGGAGACAAAATGACTATTTTGGTCTGCACGCTGATAAACTGCTGACCAGTGGAAAACATGGATTCATCCTCCTTCTTCTTCTTCTAAACATCGAGAACAAACTGGCAGTTGTGTTGATTTGTCTTTTATATATGATGTTGCACCAGCACACTGAGGTTTTTTAGACTGAACGGATCCATTATATGATGATTTATATCGACACTGACCAGGTAACAGACAGAAACGTGCAGAATTAAAGGGGCCGCGAACTGGTTTAATAACAGACAAGTAAAGTCTGGAAACTCAGCGATCACAACTGACTGTTCATTTGTTTATTAGACTGATTTTATCGTCATATTATCGTGTGCGTCTTGGATTAAAAACTGAACTGACGACCACGTTATGGTCTAAATTAATGGTGCAAAAGAACAAAACAGAATGACGCTAAAACTCACAAAAAACTTAATTATTGAACTGCAAAATGTCAATATAACTGCCCCAAAAAGAGTCTAAAATCCACCACAGTCAAGACTTAAGACTTCACCTTGTTCACATTTACTTTTTAGGTCCTTCATTGTTTCCATCCTGTTCTCTCTGTTATTATCTAATTTCAGATGTATATATATATATATATGCACATAACATCCTTCATTGTTTCTCTCTCTGTGTGTTGACGGATCATTTGTGTCTCAAGTCTTTCATATCAAACTCAGCCTTGAAAACATAAATTAATAAAAAAGACACTTTATCACCAAATTGGAAAAAGCTACAGCAGCGATCCTGGGCGTGCACCGAGCCTGATGAGCATCAAACAGCAGAGCGCTTGTGTAACCGCACACCATAGGTGAGTGATCTGCTGTGCCTCCTCTCTCCCCGAGGCCTGGGCCAGATCAGAGGTGGCGTTTTAAGATATTATCTACCTCGTGAGCGTTGGAGCTAATTATTCTCTCAGATCTGCGCTGAAGTGGTCGGCAGCGTCCTCACCTATGTAGAGGTGGTGACGTACATGACACAAGAGAAGCTACAGAGATCACTTCCTTTCTTTAAGACATCTACCTAATGATTTAATTACCCCCCAAGCTATTAGGTTTTAAACATCAAAGTTAGATCTCATTAGAAATAAATAAATGTAAAACTTCACATCAAACAGAATAAAGATTCCTGCTCTGAATTTAATTGACAGTTGATATTTAAATGAGCACGACTGCAGGTCAAGTCATTTGAGTGAATCGCTGCTGAATAAGACGTGATCAGGAGCTGATTTAATACAAGGACGTCAGCGAATGCAAATTGAAGGAACATGAGACAGATTTTAAAACTAAAAACTAAATTGACAGCAGCTCTTACACTTCACCCGTAATCCAACCCAGTAATGTCAACTACATCTCAGTGCCAAACAGTTAACAATGAAAGTAAATGGGGCAGCCAGCCAAAAGTATCTAAATTGTCATTTTTTAACCACTAATAAAGCTCAAAATATCACTTCACTTCAACAGTAACATGAATAGGGTCCCTACACATAAACTGAAGTACTGATAACTTAGTAAGTGAACTGAGAGTTTATTAAAAAGACTGTTTTACAAGACTTACCCATCGTCTTGTTTTATAACAACTGGTGATGAAGGTTGTTCCACATCAGCAGATTCATCATTTTGCTGAACAACCGGCTGATGTGTCCGTGACGAGTGAAGAAAATGATGAAACTGCTGATCTGGAACACCCTCTATCACTTTATTTTTGTTTAAAAAATTACGATTGAGATATATTTGGCTGGCTGCCCCATTTACTTTCATTGTTAACTATTTGGTTGTGAAAACAAAAGACGGTCAAACTCGAACTTTATTACAAAAACACAGCAACAAGAGTATTTGTGTTTGATGTTGTTTACATACATTTGACTGACCGCCCCATTTACTTTCATTGTCAGCTATTTGACTGTTTTACAAGACTTACTCAACGTCTTGTTTTCATAACAACTGCTAATGAAGTGTGTTTCAGATCAGCAGATTCATCATTTTCCTGAACAACAGGACACATGGACCTGTTGTTCAGGAAAATGATGAATCTGCTGATCTGAAACACACTTCATCACCATTTTTCCCATATGAATTCCTATTTAAACACCTATACATTTGCTAAATGATATTTTGTGCTTTATTAATGGTTAAAAAATGACAATTTAGATACGTTTGGCTGGCTGCCCCATTTACTTTCATTGTTAACTATTTGGTTGTGAAAACTAAAAGAAGGTCAAACTGGATGTTACTTCAACTAACGTAAAATATCTCTTGAGGGGGAGTTTGACTCGTATTTGTGGTGAAATAGACTCGGGGTTCAAATTACTGCAGACGGTCACTTTGGTGATTTCCACTGATCACCAACAACATTTATGTGTATCTACGTCCCAGCTCTGACTTCAGGTCCTGAAGGTTGTGAGTGAAGCCTCTATGGATCTGCCTCGTTTTAGATGCTCAATCAGATTAGGATCTGAGGGATTTTTGGAGGCCGGGTTAACACCTTGAGCTTTTTTCTCATGTTCATTTGCTGTGATGGAGGGACCACTGTCATTCTTGGTGAATGGTGTCTCCGTGGGGAAATGTATTTGGTGTGTAACCATGTTTTCAAGTGGGTTTTATTTGGCAAAGTATTTGGTTTTATTATGAAACTGTTGCTTTAAAACATCTCTCATTGTTTTGTCTACGATTGTGAATTCATGACAAGAAAGGTCAGATTTCCTTTGTGTTTCTGTTTCTTCCTGATTGTTATTTCGTCATCTCTGCATCCTTGACCATTCACCTTGACAGACATCTGACTCTCCTCATAACCCTGATATCTTCCTCTTGACAAGGCTTGTTTAGAAAGACGGATGAGATTCACGAGGGTTATTCCACCGGGTTATTGTTTAACCAGACACAGAAGACGTGTTCGGCGGCCGAGTCATGAATTATTTAAAACTTTATTGGTCCCTGTAGGGAAATGTTGCGGGACGGGTCAGATTGTCGGGGTCAAACTCACGGAAACAACAGGGATTCGATGTCTCGTTCAAGGACACTTCAGCAAAGCGAAAGCTTGTAAACGCGGGGTCATGCAGCCGCTTGTCATCTTATTAAAGCGCGCCCCCCCCCGACTAAATTAAAGCTGTCGCCATTTGTCCGTCCCACGTTTCCGCGTCAGTTGCTCTGGAGATTTAATTCTTCCCCGCGCTTCATTTTGTTTCCCGCTTGCTCCTTGAAAACCAATGAGATATTAAAAAGCCCCGTTTCAACAGCTTCTAATTTTAAATTAAAAAAAAAAAAATAAGATAAGAGTGGATTTCAAGTGGTCTGGGATTACGAGGAGACGTGAGTCTGAGCTCGGAGGTACTCAGAGATGAACAGAAAGGACCAATCGTGACGAGGGAAGCTCATTCTCTGTCGCCTGCGGTGGATTTGTATCGATTACGTCGCGGGGACTTCGTCTCCCATTCGGGGACCGAACGCCGGTCGTCACAAACCAATTTAGCTTTAAGACTTTAACGTTTTAGGATCAAACAAAGGATTAAGTCATTGCCACGTCCTAATACTGATGCTCATTCAGTTGAAACCACTAGAAACACAAAGCTAAGGGTCAGTCTGATCCAGATACAACTCAATCCTGCAACTATGACGCAATACACGACATTTTGAAATGGACGGGATGATGAATGTCGAAATTTAACCCTCTGATGCATAAAAAGGACACTAACATAATTATTCCTGTGGACCTTATTATTTGATTTATCTAAATTCAGCCTTGTTTCCACTGCAAGAATTAACAGGTAACTTTACAGGAACTTTACAGTCCCACACGTACCTGTAACTCTACAAAACCAGGCACGTCAAGATCACAATATTCCATTTCTACGACTTCAAGGTTCTATCAAAATGGACCTGTGCTCAAACGACAGCATCACACAGACGCAAACAAAGGCTCGGCAAAGTGTTCGCGCTGTAAAATATTCAAAACGCCTCGGCCACATACGTCTGCAGCACCGGCAACGCAGATATCAAACACCACAGTTATCAAAGGCGGTTGGTGCTATAATCTGAGGGATCATTTTAACTCACAGCATCATATCTTAGAACTAAATAAAAAAAAAAAAAAAAACTTTCTGTAAGCAGATCTAAAGGAACCCAGAGTAACAGGGAGGATGTTTCAACATCAAAGCAGAAATTCTCGAGAATGGCAAAACTGTTGCAAATTGCTGCAGCATGACTGGAAACTCAACCAACCCATAGGGGAAAAGTAGTAGAGTAAGTATGATGAAGGAAGAGAGGGAGATGAACGGGAATGTCTGCATCTATATGAATGTGAGTGTATATCAGTGTGTGTGTGTGTGTGTGTGTGTGTGTGAAGGGAAGAAAGACAATCAGACAAAGAGACAGGAGCAGAGCAGCGTGGACGGACATAGAGAGTGACTCTTCCTACCTCAAGGAGCTGCACTCTCACTTTGTTGTACGCTTTTAGCCAACGGACTCTGGACGGAGAGCAGGGTGGAGGACCGTCGTCGAAGAAACTAAAGAGGGACGAAGCAACCAGATCAATAGGTTTAAAGGGAAAAAGGTGGGAGACATAAATCAATATCGAATGAAAAATATCACTCTCTCTCCTGACTCTTGCCGTGACAGGAAGTCCATTCTCTTAGGAGCATAAAGATAAAAGCCGTCCTTCTAACATCTATTTGAAACGAATGTTTCAAAAATACAGATCATAGTTAACTCATTAGAACGTCTAATAAGTGGTGACGAAGGATATGAATATGAGTCAAGAGAGTTTGACCGTCTTTTGTTTTCACAACCAAATATTTAACAATGAAAGTAAATGGGGCAGCCAGCCAAACGTTTCTAAATTGTCATTTTTTAACTACTAATAAAGCTCAAAATATCACTTCACTTCAGCAGTAGCATGAATAGGGTCCCTACACATAAACTGAAGTACTGATAACTTAGTAAGTGAACCCAGAGTTTATTAAAAACACTTACCCAGCATCTTGTTTTCAACAACTGGTGATGAAGGGTGATCCACATCAGCAGATTCATTATTTCCTGAACACTGAACTACTGCTGAAGTGAAGTGATATTTTGAGTTTTATTAGTGGTTAAAAAATGATAATTTAGATACATTTGGCTGGCTGCCCCATTTACTTTCATTGTTAACTATTTGGTTGTGAAAACAAAAGATGCTAAAGTGATAAAATAACGTGAGAATTAGTGCCTAGAAAATGAAAACTTGTGTAAAAATGCACCTTAACTCTTGTAAACAATGAAGCTGGCAGTGAATTAAGTGACAACTGACAGACTTATTAACTGAAGGAAAAAGAAATCTACAACTGGGATAAAGGGTGTTCCAGATCAGCAGATTCATCATTTTCCTTGCTCTTCACAGACACATGGGCCCGTTGTTCAGGAAAATTAATAAACTCTCAGTTCACTTACTAAGTTATCAGTACTTCAGTTTATGTGTAGGGACCCTATTCATGCTACTGCTGAAGTGAAGTGATATTTTGAGCTTTATTAGTGGTTAAAAAAATGACAATTTAGATACGTTTGGCTGGCTGCCCCATTTACTTTCATTGTTAACTATTTGGTTGTGAAAACAAAAGACGGTCAAACTCGATATTACTTCGATCAACATAAAATATCTCTTGTACTCGTGATAAAAAAGATCCTGGTTCAAATTTCAAATTACTAGTAACTTGTAAATTAGTTAGTTGTTTCTTGGAAAGTTGCATCTTTAATTTTCTTAAAGAACAACAATAATTAGTCTTTAACAAACAGCCTCAAGCTGTCTACACGTCTAGTAGGAGGATGTCCACATTATTTACGTACCAGACTTTAGACTGTGTCCTGTCATCACGGTTGTCCAACGCTGGTTTGGGCAAAATGACAGAAGAGGCTTTCAAATCTTTGTTTGAACCAGGTTCTGGCAGTGGATGCAGCTCTTTCTGAACTTCCTCCTCCTCATCCCAGGTAGATGTCTGGCTACGGAGAGGTGGATGAGGCCCGCTGGGTTGGCAGGACTGTGGATCTTGGCGCTCTTCAGGTTCAGAGCTGAGCTGCGAGCTGGCCGGGCTGAGGTTGCCCGATGAATCAAAGCGACTGCTGTCTGGTGGACTGTTTTTTTTTTTTTGCCAAAAACATAGACAATATGGGAGTTATTATACAGGAAAAGTGCCTTTTCTCTACTTTGATTAAAATCAATCAATGGCATTTTTTTGGAACGAAACTGTTCAATTCCATTACTAAAACAAGAACTTGGGGCGAAACTAAACGGCCGATCCCATTTCTCTTTTTCTTACCCCTCGTCCTTTGAAAACAAAGTGTTGAGAGGTGAAAACAGACACCTCTACTTTAAAGTTACACGTCCTCAGAAGTCGTTGCTAGTTGCTACGTTAAGTTTCCACGACGACCGAATAACGACAAACAAACAAAGATGGCGTCTACAGACTCATCAGAAAAGAGTCCTGTTATCAGACGAATGGAAAACGTTAGCAAAGTGACGACTAGCGGTCGCTAAGCTAACGTTATTGATTAGTGATAGGTTAGCTTAATAAGTTAAATATATTGATTGGTTTGCATCCTTGTCCTGGTGCGTGCTGGGAAATTTCTCATACCTCCTTTATTTAAAGTGCTGGTCCTGTTTGGAGGGTTGTGACCCCTCACCCTTCATCTAGAAGAGAGGGGGAGGGGCCTTCGAAGTGGATTTTCAGATAGCACAAAGACCACTGACTAAGCTAAACGAAGATAAGTCCAGGTTTCTAGGTCTACCATCAGAAGTGGCCCCTCCACCGCTGGAAGATGTTTAAAGCAGCTCTGGTATTCAGATTGATTTCTCGCAGCTTAAGCGTGAGTCCTGAATAAAGAATAACCTTTTTAATTCACCTGCTTCTATTATAATACATTCAAATGATCTACTAATGCACGGATTAAATAATGACAGATGTACTCCATTAAGAAAGTCTTAAACCTTTTAGTAAGATTGAAATTGAACAGTTAAAGACTGCTGGGATACACTTTAACCTGACTGATAAAAAAAAAACTATAAGTGAACCTGACTGGCTGGTTTAGAAGTGTAAGGCAGCTGGATGATTGAGACTTATAAGAAGAATAGAAGAACAGCGCTTTAAGTGACGTGATTTATATTGTCTTGGGCGCAGGTCAGAATTACTTCTCACTGTTCCTTTTTATTCCAGTGTCCAGCCTGCCAGCGTGGTGCGCTCCACCACGCCGTCATAAATCTGTCACTGTTTGATTCATTTAAACAAATTGGCTTGGGGTTCGGAGAATGATTCAGGAGAATTGCGGGGGGGCGGACGGACGGAGAAATGAGGGTCTTTATATAGTCCAACGCCTCACGAGTGAAAAAGCTAATAAATAACGACGGCTGGGTTCCTCCATCGCTGTCAGTGAAGCTATTACTTAGGTGGTGTATGTAGAAAATAGCTCCATCGCATTAACATACACGTAATGCAGCTCTTACCGAGCAGACGTGATCATATATTTCTCTTAATAGCTTTGGAGGATAAAACATATAATGTTATAATCTTAAAAAATATGCTACTTAATAGGTTAAGGTCCTTAGCCCCTCCCCCTCTCTTCTAGATGAAGGTTGAGGGGTCACAACCCTCCAGACGAAGCTAATCCCAGGACCAGGACTTCAAATTGAAGGGGGATGAGATATTTCCCAGCATGCACCAGGACAAGGATGGAGCTGTGGAAAAAGTCGATTTAATTTAATTGCGATTTAATTGACAAACTAATCGATACATTTAAGTTAATATTAAGCTAGCTTATCACTAACTGCTAATCAATGACGTTCGTTAACGTTAGCTTTAGCTTAGCGACCACTAGTCGGCACTTTGCTAATGTTTTCCATTCGTCCGATAACAGGAATCACCAACTCCAGTCTGTAGACATCATCTTTGTTTGTTTGTTGTCGTTCGGCGTCATGGAGACTCGTCTTACGTAGCAGCTGGCAACGATTTATGATGACGTGTGACGTGCGATGGTAGGGGAATGTTTTCACCCATCAACACTTTGATTCAAGGGACGAGGGGTGAGAAGGGAGGAATGGGATTGGGTTGGGAAGCTGTGGGATGGGAAAAGGAAAATGACAGCAGCTGTAGAAACAGAGAACACACAAAAGCAGGGAAAGAGGAGCAGGAAAGAGGCTACACGTTCGTCTACGCTAGCATGATAAATGAAGCACTAGCCTTTTTGCTGCCTCCTTTGACAACAGGTCCTTTGGTTGATCTGAGCTCAGATCTGCATCTGCGATTTTATTCTCATCTACCTCACACGGGGTGATCTTTAACTGGGGTTTATCCGCGCCCTCTGCTAGGGAAGGCGACTCAGAGGGGAAGCCCGATTGCGGCGACTGCGCTAAAGTGTCGCAGCTTCCTGTTTTCGAACTCTCTGTAGGTCCTTCTGCATCGCTAACATCTGCGCTTTCGGTTTCTCCGGAGCCGGGGGAAAGCTTGTCCGTCTCAGGCTCAGGCTCGCAGCATTCATCTGTGGGTTTTGGACTTTGTGGTTGAGGTTGGACTGTGACCACAGGACAGGGGGATTCAGGTTTTGGTGGATCAGAGGTCCCAAACATGGAGCCAAGCTTCACGCCGAACACAGATGAAGTAGATGATGGTTCTTCCTTTACACTCGCGGGCTTTTCGTCCTGGAAAATGTTTTTAAAACCAGAGAAGAGGCCGCCGTCTGTCTGTTGAGGCTGTGGAGATGGAGCGGTGGAGAAAAGCGATCCAATAGAAGAAGTGCCTTCAGCAGCTACGGACATAAAACCGAATTTAGGCGGAGTCAAACCCGGTATATCAAACATGCCTTTGGTTTCAGGAGCCAGGGGTGGTTCGGTTTTATCAGGTAACGTGGAAACCGGTTCATCTAAATGCACGGCGGACTCGTTATCCTCCGCGACAGAAGTTTTCACGGTCGATTCAGTCGGAGAGATTTCCTCGCCCTCCATCTTGTCTGTTCGTTCCGCCTCCTCCACTAATCCTTTTTCAGGGACTTCAGAGTCCCCGCTGCTTTTAACCTGTTCATCTCCAGGTAAAGGTGTTGTCTCTGTGTCCGTCTTTTCGGTGCTCTCACAGGCTTTTACATTTGCAGAAGTATCAACTTGTTCAGGCTCTGGTTCTGATTGTTGAGGTTCCTCAGATTTTGCAGCCTCTGGACCTTTAAATATACCAAATAAGTCGCTGGTGAGAGATTCTGTACCGATGCTGCTTGGGAGACCGAAGAAGCTTTTCTGCTGCTGCTGCTGTTGTTGTTGTTGTTGTTGTGGCTGACGAGGAGCAGGTGAAGAGCCAAAAAGGGAACCGGGTGAAGTTGAAAAAAATCCACCGCCAGTAGCTGGTGATTTAGTCGGGGCGCTCGGGGTAGAAAACATAGACATGAAGCCTGAGAACGGAGCTCGTTCGGGGGGTTTCTGTGGTCCTGGCTGCCTTGGTCCAGCCATTCTCGGTCCCGTCATCCTTGGCCCTGTCATCCTTGGCCCCGCCATCCTTGGCCCTCCCATCCTCGGTGCTCCCATTCTTTGTCCTGGTGGACCAGGTGGTCTGACCACACCTGGCCCGGGTTGTTGCTGTGGTGGAGGACTAACAGGTCCCGCTGATGGACCTGGTGGAGGTCCTGCAGCTTGAGATGTTGTAATTTCTGGTAAACTGGGACCAGTCGACTGCGTTGAAGGGACTACCGCGGCAGGTTTCACTAATTCAGGTTCATGTTCTTTAGTAACGTCTCCCAACTGTGCCTCTGGTTGTTCTTTCACAGGCTCATGAGAGGCGTCTTTCAAGATCTTTTCGGCAGATTTTTCTGATTCTAAAACAGCAGCGTCAGATTCTGCAGTAGGTTTGTCCGTAACCAGAGTCTCTGAATCTACCGCAGTTGTCTCTGATTCTAAAACGGTGGTTTCTGCTGCAAGCGAACCCTCCTTGGTTTCTATCGTAGGTTCCTCTGCGACTGTTACTGCAGGATCCACAACAACTTGTTCTTCAGTGAGTTTTTCTTCACGCACGTCAGCTTCTCGTCCATCACTGGCAACTTTCGAAGGTTCCTCGGTTAATTTTTCCACATCTTCAATCACAGTTTCTTCTTCACTACCAACTCTCTGCGGCTCCTCTGTTTGTTTTTCTACCTCTGGAACTGGTTTGACACTTTCCATCTCAACTGTGTCCGTTGTTGTGTTCTTGTCTGAGTCGTCTCTAACACCCTCTGGTACCTGCGTGTGTTTTTCTGACGGGCTTTTGACGGCACCATCATCAGTATCGTCACTTGTGCTCTTAATATTTAAAGCGTCTGGTTCTGATTCAGAAACTTTTACGTCTTCGTCCGCTGGTTCTTTTGTATCTTTTTGCTCTTTTACGACGTCTGGATGTTCTTCACTTACTACTCCTGCAGGACTGAGGGGTGTCTCTGTGTTTAGTGGGCTACTGATCACATCTGGTGCATCTGTGATAGAAGCTTCAACCACAACTGTTGTATTTTCATCACAGGGAAGTGTAGCGACCTTCTCCACCTCTAGATCCACCTTGATTGATGATGTAGAAACAGGCTCTGAGGTTATATTTTCTGTGGTTTCAACAACGTGATCCGTTGCTTTCTCTGAAATATCTTTAGTGTCTGATGGTTTCTCTTGTTCTACTGGAACCTCTTCAGTCACAGGGACACTTTTTTCCGGCTCTGTTTTAGTTTCTTCCATGAATGACATTCCAAATAGACCAAACCCACTTTTAGGTTTGTTACCCTCCGAATTCCCACCAAGTGAAAACACAGAGGAAACTTTAAAACCCTCTGGTTCAGGTGGTTTGGAAGCTGGAGTGTGTGTTTCCGCTTGCTGGTTTTGTCCCCCAAACATGGAAAAGAGTCCTCTCCCTGAGGGTTCTGGACCTCTGGGTCTTGGTGGTGTGACTGTTGGTCCTGGTGTGGGTACTCTAGGCCCAGTTTGGGACTGGCCACTAAGACCACCAAATTTGGAGAACAAACCTGGACCAGAGGTGTCTTTTTGTGCTGTAGAGCCTGGCAGGATGCCACCCAATAAAGAAGACCCAGTGGAAGGTCCTCTTGGTGGGGCACCCCACCAAGAGGACCTCTGGGACTGGGTGGTTGTTGAGGAGTAGATGAACCAAACATGGAAAACAGGCCTTTTCCTTGTGGTTCTTTAGGTGGAGGACCTCTTGGTGGCACACTTGTGACCGTTGGACCTCTTGGGCCAGGTGGTGGATGACTACTGGATCCACCAAACATAGAGAATAAACCTTTGCCCTGAGGTTCTTGTGGAGTTGGTGGTACTGGCTCTTTAGATACAGGTGTAGATGGGGTATTTGACCCACCAAACATTGAGAGTAACCCAGTGCCAGGAGTGTCTTTGTTTGATGAGCCAGGGAGAATACCACCGAGAATTGATAATCCAGACTGAGGGGATGACTGCTGTGAGGTTGCAGTGGAGCCACTAAACACAGAAAATAGGCCTTTTCCTGCTTGTTCATGAGTCTCCTCTGCCTCAGAGTGAGGAACTTTGACATCTAAACTCTCCTCCTTGGAGGCTGCGGTTTCCTCTGTGGGTTTGACAGGACTGGGCTCGGGGGCAGAGATAGTGTCAGTTTTATCATCAAGATGCTGGACGAGTTGAGGCGATTTTACATCTGGCGCTGAAGATACATCTTCCTGTAACTTATCAGGCGGTACCAGATCTGAAGACGCACAGTCATTATCTTTCAGAGTTTCAGCACCGTCCAGTGGTGCCGGGACTTCAGTTGAGTTTTTAGCCTGGCTGGTCTGCTCATCGAGAGGCTTAACTTCTTCAGCTTCAGCTGGTGTAATGTCTGAAGTTGTTGATTTGTCTTGGGAAGACGCCTCCAGTGGTGACTCGCAACCCTCAGTGGGCTCTGCTTTTACTTCAGTTTCTGAAGGTAGAGCCTCACTGGTTGAACTTGTCTTGACCAGTTGATCTTCACGCTGACAGTCTGCTGTACTTGCTGTACTCTGTGTAGGCGAAGTTTCTGGTGAGCAGGTCTTGACCTGTTCTGATTCGGACTGAATGAGTTCCTCTGTGATCCTGGTTTCTGTAGAAGTAGCATTCTCAGACGTATCACATTGCGGAACAACATCAGTAGATAAAGATTCTTTAGAATCTGATGGTGTTACTGCAGCGGGAGTGCCATCTTCTGGAAGATCAGATGTGCTATACTTATCGAGCTCTTGTTCATTCGTCTCTTCTTCAGGCGAACTTGCTGCTGAGACAAAAATATGAGGCAGTCTAATATAAGGTTTCTCCTCTGAATCGTCAGTAGGTGCTTCTGAGCGGTTAATGCCGATGTAGATTGACCTCTGGGGTCTAACTTTCTCGGGTGACGTGTTAGCTAGAGAAGAAACGCTTTCTGTGGATACAGTTTCTTTGGTTTCGTCTGTAATTTGTTGCAGTGACGCGGCTGCCTCAGGTGCAGCGGTGTTGTCTGTGATGGCAGGAGCCTCTTCAGTAATTGGTTTCGATGCAACCTCTGTCAGTGGTTCTGAAACATCTTCTGTGACGCCTTTACGCAGAATTCTTCTAGGTGGAAGGATGCGTTGTGGTTCAACCGGTGAAGGTTCAAGAGGGGAAGATGCTTCACCCGGTGTCTCGTTGGAGGGAGCGGCTACAGGAGACATCACCGGAGATACCTGAGGGATAACGCCACTATCATCCTCTTCTTTGGTTAATTTAGAGACAAGAGAGTCACTAACGACAGCTGGCGTACAAGATGGGGAGCTTGACGCAACAGGCGTTTGTGCGCTTAAAGCAACTGGCTCTGGTTTTTTGGCGGCAACAGTTGCCGTTTCCTCAACAATGATTGCGACATGGCCTCCGGCAGAAGTCTGTCTTGGAGTAATTTGTGTCCTGCGGTCCGCAGATGTTGACACAGTCTGGGCGTGTTGAGGCGTAACAGCGCTTGGTTTTGTACTGACAGACTGACCACTAAACATTGAGATCAAACTCTTGACACTGCTGGATCCTGCTGATGCGGATGGTACCTCTGGTTCTTTCATCCCAGATGCAAGACCCTGGTTCAGAGTCAAAGGGCCGCTCATTTGGTTTACACGCATTGGGTCATGTCTTGAAATATTCTGTGGCGAAACTATACTAGGACCTGAAGCCACAGCACTTGAGGGTGAAGCTGGTCGGTGATGCTGCTCAACAGTGACGGGGGGTTGAGTTGTATCGGGTTTTTTATGAAGTTGAGGAGGCGTTCTTGTAGACAAATCAGCAGTTGCACTGCTTGGCACGTGCTGTCCGGCCAAAGACCGCAGAGCTGGATCTGTTTTGTGTCTATCATGTGGTTGTTGAGTCGTCGACGGAGGCGGCGGTTGAATACCTGAAAACTGTGAGGTAGGAATAGTTTGGGATCTACCATATTGTTGCACAGTAGAGGGGGGCGATGACTTTTCTTTAGTTGTCATTGTTTCCTGTTCTGATGGACTTTCCTCAGGACTCCCAACAGTCGGCTGCTTGATGAGGATTTTGGGTACAGGGGTCACGTCATGGTGGACGTTTGTATCTTGTCTTTGCAACTTTAGAGGCTTAACAACTGATGAAGTTTGATAAATTTCCAACCCAGATTGATGGTATTGTTGTTGTTGTTGTTGTTGTGGAGCTGAATGTTGCATTTGCAACTGAGACAAGCGATCCTGCTTCCTGAATTCACCATGAACACCACCGGCATGCTGATATGCACCGTATGCACTGTGCTGCATAGGCTGGGGAGCAATGTTTTGAGGAGGAGGCTGTATCCTCCGTTGAATAGGCGTCATAATGGAAACTGAATTATCCACTTGGGCCAGGTTCAATCCTGTTCCCGGCTGCTGTCTGCAATTTATTCCAAGTTGGGTGAATGCCTGCTCATTAGTGGAATATTCAATATATTCTAAAGACTTCTTAGTTTGAGAGACTGCTGCATCCTCTCTGACTTCTTTAGGACTAAGTGGTGGTGTATAAAGCTGCTGCCAGAGAATATTACTTTGAGAAGAGACACAATGAGCAGAAAGATCCTTTGCATCCTGTTGACTCATAACTGCGGTTTTGTTTTGAGGATCTACGGTCAGGTCGACGATACCTGGTAGAGTTTTCTTCACTTCCTGCATTGCAGGTTGCCTTCTTTCACTCATTTCTTTTTTAGCTTTATTATTGGTGCAATTCATGGGTCGTCCATCTTGTGGTTGAATGTAACTATATAAGATTTCAGTTGTAGTTAGTCTGTCTTTTGCGGAGAAGTCAACTGGTTTGTTTTGTTGTCGTGTGTCAGGAAACACCTTGTTATTATGGTAGGTTGATATCTGCTTGTGCAGCGTCTCAGTGGTGTTGACGCCGTTCAACGCGCGTCTTGCTTCTTGATGTACAGACTGATCAATTACGAGCGCTAAACCAACAGAGCTACTCGTTACAGCCGATTTGTTTCTAACCAACGGAACAGCTTCAGTTGACAACACGCTGGGCGGTATTTCACACTGTTTCTGGTGCGGTTTCGGAGACATGTCTACGAAGCTTTTGATGGAGTTAGCAGGTGCCGACGCGCTTCGTTCAACTTTTGGACATCCTTGTTGCGCGCCGTTTTCGTGCCATCCCACCGGTGTCGGTTGTCTTTTCGGCGTCTCCGGGGAGGAGTGGGTCTCCACGATGAGCGGGACGCCGATCGAATCTCGCTGAGAATACGCAAACATGGACGGCCTCGTTCTTACGAGTGATACTGGACTTGAATGGATCAGCATGTGTGTGTCTGATTTACATGCCTTGGTTGACATATCTAATGTGCCTTTAATAGAGTTTGCCGGAGATGTAGAGAGCGGAGGTGGTTGGATAACGGACAGTGATATTCCATTAGTCTCATTTACATTTGGGCGATGCATGACCAGACCGCTGGGAAGAGGTTGATGCAGAATTGGGAGCGATTGTTGTTTTTGCACAGGAACAACTGGTTGATGTTGCTTCTGGCTTGTTGACTCCAGTGGTGCTGGTTCGACTACTAAAGGCATACCGACAGAATCATTTCTGGCAATTGTTCTTGCGCTTGGCTTGTTGACGAGTGAAACCGCTTCGATTTGAACGAACTCGTAATCCGGCATTGTTGCTGCCGCCGTCGCAGCTTCACATGGCTTGGGTGACATATCCAGTGGCGCGGCTACGACAGGTTTCGATGCGATGGACATAGCGGCTGACGATTGCGAACTTAAGTGGGTTGATCTAGCGTAAACACCGGCTCTGCTTTGCTGAGATTGTGTGTTTGCAGGCGAGCTGGTCACGTCGCACGAAGGAACGTCCACAACCAGTGGAACGCCGACGCAGCTTTTCCGCGCGAGTTCACGGCTGCTCGGCTTGCCTCTTGTTAGCGCTATAGCTTCACTAAGCGCGTCTTCTCTTCTTATTTTCGGAAGACTCTCCTCCATTTTGGCCAGTGATTTGGACGTCATGTCTAAAGTAGCTTTAACTGTATTGGCTGGTGCAGTTTCCTGCTGGGGGGGACAACACGTTTCCAGTGATTCTGAAGACTGAACTAAAACAGTTTGCTGTCTTGGTAATGACGGCTTCTTAACACCGGATGGCCTCTCCTCTTTCCTCGCGTAGCAGTTCACTTGATTTTCCAATGTAGAACATGAATGATGTTCCTCACAAGGTGAATGAACGCTACTTTTTCTCTCCGTGGGCTCTGGTGAGTCTCCTCTGTATGACAAGTCGAGGGATCCTCGATGACTGGCACTTGTTTCCGTCTCGTCAGAAGTTTCGTCTGGTTTCTGGAACGGTTTCCTCTTCGTCAACGACAGCGCCTCACAAACACGATCCTTTGACGGCGCAACAGTTTGCTGGGTCAGCTGGGTTTTTGTCTTGGCGGACATATCTAATGTCGCTTTAATTGAGTTTGCTGGTGCGGTGGTCTCCTTATATCTCTGAATCCCACCGGACTGATAGTAACGAGGTATCTGCTGACTTAAACCAGCTGTAGCCATTTCTGGGCTTCGCTGCGTTTGCTGTTGTTGCACCTGAGGTTCCACTTCTCTTCTTATAACCGGACTAACCTGCGGTGACGTCTGTACGTGTTGAATCGACCCGGTTTTTGACGCGTGTTTGAGATCACCACCGGGACTTGGTGTTTGACGTGAAACATGAGGAAGCGGAGAGCTTGTTGTTGCTGACGACGGCGTGTTAGCTGGAGGACTCCTGGACAATCTACCAGACGACGGAGGAGACGGTTTGGATGAAATGTCTTTGGCATCTTTTCCAGACGCTACAACATCTGTCGTGCTGACTCTGATCTCTGGAATGGAAACGTGTTGATCAACTCGTCTATAATTTGTCCGAGTGTCTGTTGTCAGAACTGAGACTCTTGGGCTTTCCTGTGATTTTCTCACGGTGGGATAATCCGATTTGAATTCAACGTCGTCTTCCTCGGTCAGTTTTGTCAGATCTACAGCGATCGGAGCCGCGTCGGTCAAACCGACATCCGTCGTAGTTTCCACCTGCTTCTTCTCTTTGAATTTTTTCAATTTGTACTTTGTGCAGTCGACGACTTCGTCCTTTTGCGCAGATTCTACGTCAGCATCTGCCGGAAGTTCGTGTTTAATGGTTTTGTTTTGATTTATCGTAGCGGAAAAATCTAGGATTTTAATGGCACTTTGAGCACAAGCAGGGGCGCCGGTGTTTTTATTCTTGTTGTAAAGGTAGGTTTCATCACAAGGAATGGATTCATTCAGTATATGTAGCTGTGGTGTACACTGCCGAGAGGAAAGCTGAGGCTCTTTTTGAGACGGGGTGTGTTTTTGGTTCGCTGTTGAGGCGCTGCTGACTTTGGTAACGTCACATCTCTCTGTGACAGCACTGTCAGTCTTACTTGTTTGAGGTAGTACTCTGGGTTTGTCTACTTGAGACGGCTGCCTTGCAAGCTGGGGTCTCTGCGGGGAAACAGAGGACACAGTCGAGGTAGATGTGGTGGGTAAACTCCTGACAGAAGCCGGTTGTGCTGGAGGAGCTGAAGAGCTACTCTCTTTACTAACAGTTGGTGTTGTTGGTAGTTTTCTTCCCACCTGTGCCGCAGGTCCTGGTATTTTTGAAGCTGAAGGAGCCTCTGGAATATTTCTGGACATCTTTGAAGAATCTGAAGCTTTGCTTAAAGGTGATGGTGATGTAACGGGGGTCGGAGATGATGATGCTGTTGTTATTCCTTTTGTTCCTCCAAGAGGTGAAAATCCAGCACTTGACTTCTGTCTCGGTTGATCTGCAGGTGTAGCATCGACATCTGCGATCCTGATTTCAGGAATCGGGTAACGTCTGTTCTGTGTTGAAGAGCATCTTGGAGACGGTGAAGATGTGGGTGTGGACACTTCTGGCATCCCCTGATTTTTCCAGTATGGACCCCCGTGTCCCCCTTTTAGCGTCTTAAAAGTAAAATCGGCTGCCTCCATCGGCTTTTCTTGGCAACTGTAACTATTTTGAACTGATTCTACTTTGATCTTTTTAAGCTTGTACATGGTGAAGTCTACTGGCTGCTCCTCTTGAGAGGATATAGATTCCTGAAACATTTGAGAGAAGCTTTCCAGATTCATGTTCATTATTTTTTCGCCTTTTCTAAGGGCTGCAGTTAAGTCCATGGGTGCGTCTAAAACACTAAACTTATTCTGCTGCTGGTCTGGAATCAAATAGCCTTTATCCTCAAGGCAGAGCGGTACTTTGAAACCACAAAGTGTCACTTTGTCCTTTTCTTTTTGCTTGAGGAAGTTGGCGATATTTTCGGTGATGTTTCCTAAAGTTTTGACCTCCTCCGGTGCAGCGCAGGCATAGAGATGTCTACCTGCTCTGTCAGTTAAAAGGGAATAAATGTATTCCTCATCTGTATAGACATAATATCCGCAGTCTCCTACCTCAGCCGGCCACCACAACCCTTGCTCCAGCAGCGAAAGCCACTGTTGGTACCACTCAGAATCCTCGTAGAACATTTCATCATCTGGATCTCCTGTAGCTCCCGCAGACCTGCTCAAGTCCATAGCGCCGCGTGTTAAATCCACTGGACCCTTTTTCATGGCGAGTCGTTTCAAAAACTCAGTGGCCGATTTCAAACCGACGTCCTCGCCCTTTATGTCGATGCCGACGCCGCTTTTTGCGACCGCTTCGCCGAATCCCTGCGCGCTGCACTCAGTTAGCGACTGACATCTACTCAACCGCGTCTTCGTTTTCTCCGTGGACAGATTCAGCGCGCTCGCTCCGACAATCCAAGGTTTTTTATTTCTGTCGAGATCGTTCAAGTGGTCGCAGCTGCTCCAGGGTTTCCTCTCTCTGCTGCTCATGTCGAACAAAACTAGATCTTCATCTGGTTCGAGGAAGCGATTTCTGCTCTCGAACAGCTGAGCGGCAGCATCTCTCCACGGATGTGAAGGCACGTTGAAGTGACTGATGTCCATCTCTTTAGGATTTAATGATATGTGATTCTCCCACTGAGATACCCTCACCGTGGGTTGTATATGCCCCTGGCACGCCTGATAGCGATCCTGAACTTGTGTAGCAAGGGCTTCGGCGAGGGCGTAGTCGTTGAGCTGCTGCCACAAAAGAGCCTCTATGAGGCACTGATGCTCATACAGCTCAGGTGGAATAACACCGTGCTCTGTGAAGTTGTATAAAAGATCCTTGTAACCGTACTCATCTGCCGTCCCGTATAAGAGACGCTGAATTTCCTCAAGGTAACGCTGTGTTGGTGAAATCGTAGGATCTTGCAAAACCTGAGATTGTGCTGGTTCTTTGCGTGAATCTGCAGCAGCAGGTGTGAGAGTTGCTGCGCTTGAAGGCGTATCCTCTTTACTCTTTGGTATTAAACGATCAAGAAAACCCTCTTCGCTTTCCTTTCCAGGAGCAGGGGTGCTACCGTCACCGGAGCTCGTTTTGAAAATGCTGGATAACAAACCAGGAGATGTGCTGTTTGAGCTGGTGGTTTTCGGTTCCTCCTTCCCGGGCGGAGGGTTCGACGGCTGCTGAGTCTTTTGCGACTGATCCTCTGTGGAAGTAAACAGACTTGTGAGGAAACCTTTTTGCGGCGGACCTTTCACGTCCTTGTCTGTTGTTACGTCGTGGGACGAAGGCACCTCCACTGGTTTGTTCCTCTGAATCTGCGGCCGCCCCTGTCCTGGACGCACCTGCTGTTGCGGCTTTTTGTCGGGGTCTGTCTTGTCGGAGGGTGATGACGACTGCTCAACTGTATCTGAAATTTTATTTAACAAACCAGAGAATAATCCGCCTGATTCAGACTGGGCTGGATTCTGTCCTGACTTAACAGGTGGTTGAGTTGTCTGAGCGGGTTGTGACTGTTGTTCCTGTGGTACATTTTCACCGGATGCAAGCTTCAAAATGCCAGAGAGCAAACCTCCACTTTGACTGGGCTGCTGAGGCGGTGGTGCGGGTTGAGGACTTGCTGTTTTGCCAGTCGTTGCCTGTTGTTGAGGCGGCGCTTGACCAAACAGACCGGACAAGAAACCTCCTTGCTGACCAGGTTGCTGACTTGGTTGACTAACAGTGGGCTGAACATTATCAGTGGCTGCTAACTTATTGAAAAGTCCTGACAACAGTCCACCCTGCTGCGGCTCTGGCGCAGAGGCGGCAGGTTGTGGAGGTATCTGGTTTTGCCTCCTCAGAGGTTGTCTGTTACCTTGTTGGGGTTGGTTTGGTTGACTAACAGGAGGCTGCCTCTGTGCTGGAGGTTGGTTTGGTTGACTAACAGGCGGCTGCCTCTGTGCTGGAGGAGGAGGAGGACCTGTTGAAAACAACCCAGAGAGAAACCCTCCTTGTTGATTAGCTGGTTGCTGGGTCGTCTTAGGACCAGGACCAGTTCTTTGTGCCTGCTGTTGCTCTGACTGGCTCCCTGTTGAGGGCTGTGGATTCCCGGCGTCGGCGATTTTGTTCAAAAATCCTGTGAGCATCCCGCCAGGATTGTTGGGAGGCTGTTGTGGTGGTGCTGGATTTTGTCGTTGGATGTTTTGTCTGTTGCCAGGTTGCTGGTTAGGTTGCCGTACAGACGGGCCACTCTGTTGTTGGTTTTGTGAGGACTGGACTGGGTTTGCAGGAGCAGAGTCGGTGCTGCCAATTCCAAAAAGACCAGAGAGGAAACCTCCTTGTTGAGGAGGCGCTTGCTGCGCTGGTTTTGTGTTAGTCTCTTGAACGCCGGGTTGTGATTGTTTTGGAGATGGAGCGGGATTAGGTTCAACGATCTTGTTAAAAAGTCCTGACAACACGTTACCCGGTTGTTGACTTGGTTGTGTAGATTGTGCAGCTGAAGGTCCTTTTGGTGGTTGTGTAGCAGTTTCTGTGAGTTTCAACAATCCTCCTAATAATCCACTGGGTTCTGGTGCCGCCTTGGGTGTTTTTTCTGTCGCCTGGTCGAGCTGTTGCTGTTGGTTTGGTTGCTGGTCTGAGGTTACAGATTGTTTAAGGTAGTCGTCAGGGTGAGGTGTTTCTGCTGGATCTGATTTATTTTCTCCAGACTGAGTAGGAGGAGGAGTGGCTCCATGACTCAAGTTTTCTTTGGGTTCTTCGGTTTTCTCTGTACGTCCAACCACTTCAGGATGTGACTCTTGATTGGACTGAGTTGTTTGAGACCCGGTAACGGTGTCTGTGGCCTTTTTAAAGAGCCCGGATAAGACTGCTCCGGCAGATGGCTGCTGATCTTGCATTTGAGTCGGAGCTGGAGCAGATTGGCTTCCCGGTGATGTCGACGGTGGCTGATTCGTAGGAGCAGAAACGGTGTCTGAGGCAAATTTTAAAAATCCAGACAACAATCCTCCTGACTGTTGCTGTGGCACAGAATTCAGTTTTGTTTGAGTAGGAGGAGGCGGAGAGGGTGATGAGAACAGGCCTGAGAAGAGCCCGCCCTGCTGAGACTGACTGTCCCCTCCTTGAGTTTTCTTTCCAGGTGACACGTCTTCATTTGATCCGAGTTTTAACAGACCAGACAGAATTCCTTGTGGTTGTGACGCGGCAGGTTCAACGGGCTTGGAAGGACCTTGATCTTTAGATGTGATATCTGTCTCTGTCTCTTTTTCCGTCACAGTTTGAGACACTTGCTCTGATTTACCGTCGGCGCTCTCCGTGAGTTCAGAGGCGGTTTGTTCAGCGTGCTGCTCGGTTTGACCACCAGGCTCGGTGATGGTCACAGTGGGAGTCGCTGGTGGTTTCGCGGGCTCCTTAGCGGGTTCACTTGGGGCCGCCTTAAACAGGTTCGAGAACCAGCCGGTTTCCGTGTTTCCTTTTGGTACACTTTCGAGAAGTGCAGCTCGAATTGGGGAGGGAGTTCTCGCGGCGCTGGGGGATGAACTTTTTGGTGGCGCGTTGGCGTCTTCACCAGATGCAAATTTAAGAATCCCAGAGAGCACGCCTCCTTCTGCTTTGGGCGCGGTTGATTCAGAACTATTGTCAGAGGAGAAAAATGGGATTTTAATGCCTAAGAATGACTCCTCTGCGGGCTTGGTTTCACTCTGTGAGGGATTTTCAGGAGAAGTCGATATGAGGTTGGACAGAGATTTCTTAAAAGGACTGAAGATACCGGCTTCATCTTTACTACTTTCCTGTTTTGACTCAGATGTCGCTGAAGTTCGACTTTGCTGAATATCAGGTAGCTCACCAGACGACTCCGTTTCCGGCAAAATCTCTACTGATCCGGTTCCTGTTTCCAGCTCGATTGATCCACTTCCTGTATCTGGCAAAAGATCGGCAGATCCGCTTCCTGAATCTGGTCTCATCTCACCTGATAGCTGTCGCTCTGCTAGCGAGCCTTCTCTGCGAGGACTCGGAGATCTATTTACAGCCGAGCCTTGCTGCGATTCACTCCTTGCACCGGTTTCACCTCTTTGCTCTGACAGTTGAGGTGATGGTTCCCTAGATGGCGGCGCACTGGAAAAGAGCCTCAGAGGACTAAGTCGTCCTAACATGGATTCAAACCCAGTTGCGGGTTGGTTAGCAGCACTTTGCGCCTCTGTGCCCACGCGTGTCGATGTCTGATCGGCGTCAGCTTGCCGACCGGTTTCAGACGACTGAAACGGCAACAGAGACTGAAGGGAAAACTTTTTTTCTGTTGTGGGTTCCTGAGAGGCGGGGGGAACTATGGCCACCGGTGGTGAGGCACCACCACTTTTGGGGATAAATGAAAGCAGCTTTGAAATGCCCGTCTCAGGCTGGGGTGGTGGTTGGGACGTGGATCGATCTTCCGCCTCAGCGGGAGACTTTGATCCTGTGATTGAACTGAACAAAGAGCTCATGGCATTCTTCACTCCAGCTATACCCTGTTCAGCAGCGTTGTCCTCCTTAGCCTCCTTAATTTCAGGTTTGACTTCACTGCTACCTTCGTTAGCTTCTTCAGGTTGCGCAGCTTTAGCATCGGTTGGTAGCACTGGGAGTTTTCGTCTAACTGGTTTAGGCATCGACTCATAGTTGTTAATCTCCTCCTCCTTTACAGCCAAGTATTCAGACACAGAGTGAACTAAGCTCTGCAGCTCACCCATCGGATCCACGTACCCATCGCTCGGTTCGTCAACAGGAGACAAAGCAGGATCCGGTCCGCAACCCGTTCTCCCTTTGCTCGAGTAACCTTGTGCTCCAAACGGTGACGTATTGTCTCTGGGGTAGCAGTAGCTTTCGTATTCATAACTAGCGTCGCCTTCGGTGAAAGTTAGCTCGTCCAGTTCCTCATCGGATCCAAAGGAGTACTGCATCTCGTCTGAACCAACCGAGTCGTATTCACTCCTCAGCCGGATCCTTGCAGCCTCTTCCCGAGCCGCTTCCTCCTCACGGAAAGCCGCGTAGTTCTCGAGCGTATCCTCTAAGGCGGTTTTGGCCCAAAGTCTGGTTTTGTAAAGCAGACTCTCTCTGTCCGTCTGCCGTTGTAGCTGTTTGACGGAGGGGATTATATCGATTTCCGGAGGGGACGATTCATCCTCAAAGCTGCCGGCTTCTTTATAAACTAAACGTACTTCTCCGCTACCGAAGCCACGCCTCGATCTGCGTGACCGATCCAGCGGCTCCTCTGTTTCCTCAGTAGATAACGCGTCGCACTCTACCGTCTGATAGAACCTGCTGCCTTTAGGTTCACCAGGGCTATCGCTTATACGGTAGATGATGCTTTTATCCTCGTCCTCCCACATTTTTTGCCGCGCGTCCAAGTAATCGTCCAGGACGCCCGAATCAGGCACTTTGTATTTACTCTCCCAGTCCTCGACGCCCATACCGGAGTCGACGGGGATTATTCTGACTCCGCGTTTACTCTTTGATCGCCTCACTCTTTGAGTCCAAATTGTACAAAAGAATATAAGTGCAATGCAGAAAGAAGATGCAGCGAGATGAAAAAGAAAAAGAAAGAAATAATTAGACGTGAACATAAAGAAAAACAGATCGTGCAGAGAAAATGTTTATGCAAAAAAAAGAAATGGAAAAAGTGCATAATAGTGTGTTTTCCTATGACTATACTCACCATTTCAGTGCTTACGAATAAACCAACATCCAACACTCTACTACAGCTTCTTTCAGTAGCACTACAGGTGCTTAATGCACTAGAGAAATTCTTTCCAAGACTGTACCGCTGCTCTTTTTAATATGAGTATCAGTATTCGTTTCAAGACGTCACTCTCGGAAACGTGACACACGAATACAAATGATCTCAGAACTCAAGGTTGAGAGGATTTGATTTAGGCAAACGGAAAACGCATCTACTGTTATTCATGAGTCGAACGTGCCTCAATGCCACCGGCTTGACCGTGGAAATATTATTACTCTCTGAGGTCAGAGTTTACCTGCTCGCCTGCTTACCTGGGGCCCCTCATTTCTCTGTAGTCTAGCTCATAGCTTTGTATGGAGTCTGACTCCCTGGACAGGAGTTGGTGTTGGACCCTGCGTCCTATGGGATACTGGTGCACGGACGAGTTGGTCTGGGGGGTGTTGTGGAAGCGCGGGGGTCTGTTGTTGGTCTCGCTGCGGTAGTCGCTGTCGCGGTCGTCCATGGCGCTGTCGTGGTCATCGAAAGCTGAGCGAAAGACGACAAGAAACACTTTAGTATCGAGACGTTTGAAATGTGAAGGACGCGTGAATTCTGGGAGCAGTGGTTGATTTTTGTTTGAATAAACCAAACTTTACTCTGATGTGCGACTATTCTGAGATGTAAAGGAGACACACGGCTCAACATTGAGAGTAGTTTCAATATACTATAGCTCCCTCTTGTGGCTGCAGACATATAATGCAGAAAAGGCAAGAACAAACAAATAAAACATGTCGACTAAACTTGTAATTTACTTTTTATTAGGGTTAAAGAAGGTAATACAATAAAGACAAATTAAAACAAAAAAAAAAAGAAAAGTTAACACCAGTCCTGTATCATGCACGAGCGCGTGACGAGACGAGTTGCACAGGAACAAAAAAAAAACACAACCGTTAAGTTAATACGTACTCTGCTGGTCGCTCCATCCAAAATAACCCCAGCTGCCTGGTGAGGCATTGAAGCGTTAAAGTTTTCAAAGAGGTCGGGAAAAGAAAGTAAACTTCATTACTCAACAATCGAACCAGTTAAGTTGAACTGGTGATGATCGAATGAGTAGGAAATGGGGAAAAAGAAAAAACACCAAAAAACTCTCTGGCGATGGATGAAAACAATGAACTGTAAGAGATGAATGAACCGATCGACGGTGACACAGTAGTGTCTGGTGCATCTATTAAAATAAAAACATCTTCAGTGTGTAAACAAGAAGGAACGAAATGAAGAATGAGGAGGGGAAAAGACACAAAACAACAACAAATCTCCGATGACTTACAGCATTGAGAGGGTACGGATGCCATTCGTCTTCTCTGGACGTCTTCCTGCAGCGGATACTTCAACAGCAACAAAAGGAAAAAGAAACAATTAACAATAGTTGATGCTCATCTATGCTGTAGTAACTATAGTTTGCCACTGGATGGCGGCAAATATTTTCCAAATCAAACAACTTCAACCTCTACATTTACTTAACATGGCGTTGTCTGGAAGGATGGATGAATTTTGAAGCTTTTATGGTTGATTTATTATATTTATTAACAAATGTTTTTACAGTTGAAAGCAGAACAATATTATTATGAATCTTTTCCCCAAGTTCCCGCTGTAAAGGTGAAGAAGAAGAAGAAGAAGAAGCCCATTCTTCTACAATCAAAGGTTCTTAGTAAACTCACCTCGTCATGTATCCGCATGGTATTGATCCGCTCCAGTTTACTGGTCCAGTACTGAGCCTCGTCTTCTGGGATGTCTGGACGGATGTGGATGAAGAGAATGAGAGAGTTGAGGGAAAGTGGCGGAGGAGGAAGAGGAGGAGAGTTGACCGAGCGAGCGAGAGGGTAAATAATGGAGGGAGGAGAGTGCAAGAGACTAAACAAGTGAACCAAAGTAAGTGTGAGAGGAAATAAAAGGCAACACTCTGTAGCTCCACCTCCGTCCCATCATGCTCTGATGCGCTACCATCTTATATTCATGTGTCTTTAATAGCTGATGAGGAGGTTTCTTTTTTTAGGGGAATGTAGAAAATAGAACAAGAGGCCTCAGATCAGGTCTTAAAGGTCCTTCCTCCAAAAAAACAAGCAACAGAGGAGAAATGATAGAAAACCTCCCAAATAAATAAGTACTTTAGTATCTAAAATAGTGCACTATATGTTATCTAGAGTATTCTAAAAGGATAATAATGTGTGATGACAAAAAACACGCAGCTTCCTATTGATTAGAACCTGCGTTGGAAGTCAATTATTTTAACTATTTAATCTACAGACTTGTAAAAGTTTCCGTAAATAGGGAAACTACTACTATCTTATCTCCATCTGCAGCCTCCACGGCAAGCGGACAGCACCTGACATCAGCTGAGTAGTGATAAATAAATGTCCAGGAAGGTGGAAGAGGAGAAGCTGAGACAGATCAGTGATGTTAACAGCAGCTTTTTAACGTGACGGTCCAGAGTAACATGAACCCAGCGTCTATTTCACCATGAATACGAGTCAAACTCCCCCTCAAGAGATATTTTACGTTAGTTGAAGTAATATCGAGTCTGACCGTCTTTTGTTTTTACAACCAAATAGTTAATAATGAAAGTAAATGGGGCAGTCAGCCAAACGTATCTAAATTGTCATTTTTTAACCACTAATAAAGCTCAAAATATCACTTCACTTCAACAGTAGCATGAATAGGGTCCCTACACATAAACTGAAGTACTGATAACTTAGTAAGTGAACTAAGAGTTTATTAAATAAAACTTTAAAAATGTATTTAAAGGCGCTATGTGTAAGTTCTTGCTATTGTTACACTGCTAACGTTAGCATTGACAGATATTTTCTCAATCAAGAAAAAAACATTAAAGGTCAATTCCTCCAGATTGCTTGAGTTAACACCAGTGTTGACACATTATTTTCCCCCTCAGCTAATTTTAGCATGCTAGCTAGCTAGCCTTGGCCCATCTCTTCACTTTCCAACAGAGAGTGATTATAGTGTCCAGTCCGTCTGCTAAAGAAGCAATGCAACTCGGAGGTTGTATTATAACCTCCTGTGCAAGAATAACCGAAGTTTGTACTCAGTAACCAGCTGTTAAAGCTAATGCTACTAGCTATGTAGTAATATAAATTAAAAAAACGTTGGGTAAGTCTTGTAAAACAGTGTTTTTAATAAACTTTCAGTTCACTTACTAACTTATCAGTACTTCAGTTTATGTGTAGGGACCCTATTCATGCTACTGCTGAAGTGAAGTGATATTTTGAGCTTTATTAGTGGTTAAAAAATGACAATTTAGATGTGTTTGGCTGGCTGCCCCATTTACTTTCATTGTTAACTATTTGGTTGTGAAGACAAAAGACGGTCAAACTTGATATTACTTCAACCAACGTAAAATATCTGTTGATGTGGAGTTTGACTCAAATAGACCCTGGGATCATGTTACTCTGGACCATCACTCCTGATATTTAAAAAAAAAAAAATATTTATGAGCAACAAAAACTTCACCATGAATCAATCCTTCATTAAAAGTTCATGATCTTTAATGGTTCCTCCACAGACTAATAAACACGAGGCTCTAGGGATAAACTGTGGCAACAACTGCTCTGTGAGCTGAAGCGACACTAACAAATAACAACAAAAGAAGAATTAAAATGTTGGAGAATAAATGGAGGTTTCTTCCCTGTTTCTGGACTGGAATCTTTTTCTGTAAAAAGAAAACGACCCATTCTTTATCTGTGACGGAGCTGATTCCAGCTGACGTTAGATAAGAGGCGGGGTAACAGCCAGGACAGGTTGCCAATCTATCACAGGCACTGACTCATGGAGACAAATGACCGTTCACACCTACGAGCAATGTTAGAGTCGCCAATTAACCTGCATGTCTTTAGACTGTGGGAGGAAGTGTGAGCAGCGTGTGAACGCAGCTGGTTTCAACCCAGAACCTGCTCTTATGAATCTGTCCCGTTTTATTCAGATACAAAAAGAAGCTTTGCGTGTCTGCAGCAGGACGGAGTGATCCAGGATGCATCGGGTTGGTCCCTTTAAACGAACCGAACTCAGTCCCCTAAAAGTGGACCAACAGAAAACGGACCTAGATCTGTTTGTGTTCACATTGTGAAAGAGGACTGGGTTTTCTTTCTGGTCCAGACCTTCACTGCTATACCTGCTGCTATAGCAGCCTTTAATTGTGTCACAATGAGACAATTATAATCAAAAACATTTCTTATGTATGAATATCTGATTTTATATGATGATATATCAATATATTACAGATTATTAACACTCATCTGCTGTCTCTCACAGCTGTGTCGCCCCCGCCAGTTGTGATCTATATCTGTATTAATAAAATTTGTTTTGTTCTAATGTTTTTACAGTTGTTTTGCTCATTTGCTTCTCATGAATTATTCCTGTTACATATTTAGACTGTGGTGTATTTTTATAAACATCTCTGGATTCTCTGGCTATTATCTGATGTGCCATGATGGAGTATAAATTGTTGTAATTCCTGATCAGAGAATAGATACTGTTGTAACCATCTGTATCAGTTTTTTTCTCTCTCTTTTTAAGTGTTTTATTAGTTGTTTTCCTCATCAGTTACCGCCTGTGATCAAACGTGTGTGTGTGTGTGTTTGTTCACGTACGCGTACCGAAGGGTAACTCGAAGCGAGTGTCCAGCAGGACTTGGTGTGGCGTCGGGTTGGTGGTTCCACAGATCTCATCCTCCCTCATTAAGACCTCAGAGTCCAGAGACGTCCACTCCCCCGGTCCCTCCTGGAGGACGGGGACAAAACAAACACACATTATAGAAGTGTTTATGAGACGACCGTGGGCTTGTTCTTCAAACTGAGTCAAACGCTGGAGGCTGAATTATTAACGATTACACAGTCGCTGCTCCTGCTTCACTTCCTCTTTGGGAGAAGTAATGAGGTCTGGAGACGAACGCTGCTTCTAAATAGCGACCCGTGAGAGCTGGCGCTGACAGGTAACAGTGGTGTGTTAAGTAAGAACCGGAAGGTGGAGGGGTGAGTACGTGCGTGTGTGTTTATCTTTTGGATTATTTAGGTTTTGTGAGCTCTGGCCAACCTGTCAACATGATCTTGAAAACTCGGGAACCAATGAAAAACGAGCTTTTACACCGGTGCCGGTTTAACGCGGTGGCGGAGTATTTAAGCGACCTCAGACACATTCGTTTACAGCCAACGTGGCGGCCGTTGAATTCAGCTGTAGCTGCTTTTAACAGTGAAATTTCTTTGAAAAATGGACCTTGGTCCGACAGCCAGGATACCCGAGCAGCAGATTCGGCACAAAAAGGACGAAAAGCCGCGTTACCTCGTCAGACTGTCGGATGGCGTCCAGGGGGATCAGCGCCGTGCCAATCATCGTGTCCCAGATCAAACCTTTGTTCCACAGCTCCACCACCAGACCCGACTCCAGATGATTGATCTCGCTGCGGAAACACACACAACATCATGATGCTTTATTTACACAAGTACAACAAGTTCAGAAACGGCAGAAACGATCATAAACCTTTTCAGGTAGTTTTGTTGCCAGAACACATGTGGCGACATATAGCTGTGCTAATGGGTGTTGCCATGGAGACGTGGATGACAGTTATTATAATTTCCACTAAAGAAACATGGCGGTTATTTCTAAGAAACCACCACCTGGTGGTGACGGTCACTCGCCGAGATTCAGCCATTTATGTTCAAAAAATTTCTACATTTGTGTGTTTACAACTGATTTTATGTATGAAAGACGCCGAGGGAGCTTTGTTTTTCTCGCCACTTTAAATGTCGGTGAATGATCTAAACGACTAAACAAAAATAACATTACGCAGCGAGATTTAGTAGCGGGGTTTTTACCCACAATTCAATGCACCCATCACATCATCCGGTCAGTAAGTGGGCCCATTTTTTTTTTTTTATTATTTCCTCAAGTATCGTGAAGCTGACGGATGACAGCCGTCATTTTCCTGACAGATCCATCGCAAAAGAGAGAAGACGGCAGCCAAACTCTCTCCCCCTCCCTCTTTCCTCATCTGCATATTCATATTCACACTGCCATTCATATTCATATCACCTCAGTTTTGGCTGTCAGTCATCTCTGGTGACACTTCACAGCTGGGATGATGGAAAAAAGAAGAAGAAGGGGGTGTGGGAGAAGCTGGAGTGTGTGTAGCTCATCATGGGAGTCAAAAGGATGTGTTAGCGTTAGTGCTTTTGTGGTTGCGGTGAACTCAAACGTGACATTAGAGCGGACGGCAAAACACAGAAAACACTAATGAAACGAGACGCCGCTACTTCACCGTTACACGTCATCAGTAGTCGCCGCTAGCTGCTGCGTAAAAAGACGACGCGACTGGTCTCCATGACAACGAACAAACAAACAAAAGACGGCGTCCTCAGACTCGTTTGCGTCGGTCAAGTCGGCGACGGATTAAAAACTGACCAGATGTTCGTTTACGTTAACGTGACGTTTCGTCAGAAAAGATCCTGATAAGTGACGACTTGCGACTGCTAAGCTAACGCATCATTATTAATTAGGGGTTAAATTTGTCCTCATGCATGCTGGGAAATTTCTCATACCCCTTTATTTGAAGTGTAGCCCTGGGATAGCTTCGTTTGGAGGCGTGTGTGTGTGTGTGTGTCTCCTGAATTTATCTTTATCCGTGGTGAGAACAACATCCATCCCACCTCATAGTGACTAATGCTACTTCACACAACAGAGAATAGAAAACACCTAAAATACGACTGTCTGTGTTTTGTCTGAGTGGTGCTGAAATTAAGAGATTTCATTCCAGCGTGTTAAATTTCCTTTTTTTTTTGACTGGCACACACACATACACACAAATATAAACCATCACCGGGAGTTTTATAAATAAAATGAAGTGTTTTTGGCCGAGTGAGGCCGAGCAGGCGCCAATCGGCCGCGGCGCTGAAAGGAAAGTCGGGATTTATTTCTGGTGCGTGTTAATTTAACCTTCTGTTTTGTTTTGTTGTGATGATGATGATGATGATGATCACAGCTCTTGTGTTTTTTCCTCCCTCCATCAGGAAAAAGTACGAGGCGTGAGAGGCAAAAAAAAAAAAAAAATACCGTTCGCCGTCTACACGAATTCAAGTTTTATGCCCAAGAGGATTGATGGTCTGTGCGGTTTTACTTTAAACTCCCACACATAAATGTGCAGCCACCTGCACATTTAGTTAGTCTGTAAAGTAGCATCAGCTCAAATCAGGGATAATCAATATAAACACAGTTATTACTCTCTAACAAGGAAACATGTATATACAGTAAAAATCAAGTGAAAATGGTGGAAAAGTTCAACGAATGTAATGTAGAAAAAGTTGTTGTCCTTGTTTAACTTCATATTTCTCTGATTTATAATTAAGGGATGCACCGATACGTGTGTATGTATCAAACCGTTCGATATAGTGCAAGTTAAAACAGGTGTGGAAATTCAGCGAAAAAAGCACCTCTAATGTATATAAAATAAAATATAACATGGCTCTTTATTTATATTGTAGTCACAGTATGAAAGTCAACAACTTCACTGACAGTTTGTTTAGAAGTGAAGGACCTTTACCTGCAGGATCAAGAGCAAAACTAAACTCAGCTACATCACGTTGCTTTGAAGTTTATCTATGAGATGGCAAATCTGTTACCGCAGCTACTCGCTGACTTTTAGGGCTAAATTAAACCGTCAAAGACGTGTGTAGCTCTGACAACTAATGAACGTAACTGTACACAGAATGTAAATACAGCTCTGGAAAAATATTCCTTCAGAAAGACGAATATGCCCAATCCCAGCCTTGCTGAAGCCTCGTCTCTCCAGGTCTTGGTCTAACCATTAGACCAAATACGTTAAATTAAAGCATTAGTATTGTGATGTTTCAAAATAAATATTAACTTGTATTGTTTGCGTTATGAGGTCTGAAAACACTGCATCTTTTTTGTTATTTTGACCATCTTCTGCAAATAAATGCTATAAATGACAATATACTTTACCAGATTTTGTATAAAAACGTTACTGGATTAAATAATCCGTGAGTGGAGGAGATTCGGGGCCATGTTCGTATATGTAGTTTCTGTGTTTTGTTCATCAGAAGCGATGTTAGTATTAATATTATTACATAACGTGACAGTCGGAGCCAGATCAGCTGGTTTCTGGAAAGAAAGAGAATAACAAGACGTTCCCAACAATCTCCTGCCTGATTATAATCCAGGAGATTATTTAATTGAAACCACGAAACGTATAAAACCTCAAATGAGATTAGGAACTGGTCCGACTCCAACCTGCCTCTGACTCACAGCACAGATGTGTGAGAGAGATGTCGGGTGTCCTCCATCACAGCCCGTATATTATTAACAGGAGAGTTTGTGTATTTATTTATTTATTTTGTATCTTTTTCAACCTACAAACAAACAAAAACGCGCCGGTACAGACACACACACACATCACTCTTCTGGAGGAACTGGAACAACAAAATGAAATAAAAAAAAGGAGGAAGTGAAAAGAAAACGCTGAGGAATTAGAGGAACCGTCCAATCGGGGCCGCGACTGGATTCCGAAATTCCGGACGGAATGACAGACGGAGCCCTTCGCCGTCATCACGTTGCGTAGTTTGATCCGTTTTAAGAAGCTTAGCGATCCGTAGTGGTAGCGCAGCAAACAGAGTGAAACTACCGGAAACCACCGGAAACCGGCGGCGCAGCGTTGACCCTGTGCAGACACGTGACCGCGATCACGTGGTATTGTATCGGTGTCGTGACGGACGGCGGAAGTAGCGAACACACAGCGAACGGGAAAACGGAACAAGCGGGAATTTGAAATAAACGATTGTTTTTCTGTTATATTTACGGTTCCTATTATCATTTAGTTCGGTATTTTAATTGGTTCGTGTTCGTCAGTCGACTTGTAGGACTAAAAAAAGGTCTTTTTAATAAACGATGTGTTCACTTACAAAGTTGTTTTAAATGTCAGGATCCTCGTTATACCAGCAAGGAAGTGTGGAGCTACTTTGAGATGTTTTTTAATGGTTTAAAATAGCGACGTCTTCAAGCTGCCTCGATGCCCCATTCACTTGCATGGTGAGACTTTTCTACAAAACAGCACAAGAAGAAATTACTATTTTAAACTTGACCACGATAATAATAATAATAATAAAAAAATGTATGTAGTTTGCTGATTTGCCGTCCATCATGGCCGACGTCAACGACGTCATGCGACCGGCGAGAGGAACAAAGAAGGAGAAATCTCCGTCCGTCATGACTCGTCATAAATAAAGGATGAGACGGCAGTAAATCGCTCCTGTTATTATAACTTGATAAAGTGAGGTTGACGTGGAGAAAGGTCACCATTTTTTATAAAAATAAAAATAAAAAATAAACCTAAAAACAACTTAACTGACAGAGAAGAGGAAGAAAAAAAAAAACGACACAACAGTTGGAGAAATAAAAACGTTGCTCTTTGTTACGTCTGTGAACCGACCTCAGTCGAGTTAAGATTTCAAAGAGCTTCGGTTGTAAAAGCGTTGACCTCTGACCTCTGACGCGACGCTGTGAATCACATCAAAAGATTAAGACCTTCAGCAGCATGTGAGGACGACGGTTACAGACAAACAGAGACACGAGGAAGACGTAGAAGTAACGTTAGAAATGTGTAATTAGATGATGAGAGTTCGTCAACTTGATGAAACGGTGACGAGAAAGACGGAGACTGAACGTGACATGAGAAGAAACGAGCACGTGATGACCTGATGACCCAGAATGTGGATCAGCAACTGTCAACCGCTTATCCCCTGATCTCACACACACACACACACACACACACACACACACACACACACACACACACACACACACACTTTATAGCGATTACTGTACTAAACGTTGCATATATGTGAGTTTTCCACCTTCGAATATAATTCTACATAAGTTGCATAATGTAACATAACGTGACCACTGCTACTGTCACACTAACTTTCTGACTCAAAGACATTACCCAGCATGCTCTGCTCTCGTTCTCAGGTCCGAGCTGACGATGTGCAATTAATCGAAACTAAAGTAAACAAAACGATTATTAATATTTTGTACATTTTTCACTTTAAGAGTGTGACTTATTTTCTGTTTTGTTCCCAATGTCGTGTGCTTTAGTGGTGCTAAACGTTAGCAACGCTAAGTGTTAGTGATGCTAAGTGTCAGAGATGCTAAACGTTAGCAACGCTAAGTGTTAGTGATGCTAAGTGTCAGAGATGCTAAACGATAACGATGCTAAGTATTAGTGATGCTAAGTGTCAGAGATGCTAAACGTTAGCGATGCTAAGTGTTAGTGACGCTAAGTGTCAGAGATGCTAAATGATAGCGAAGCTAAATGTTAGTGATGCTAAGTGTCAGAGATGCTAAACGTCAGCGACGCTAAGTGTCAGAGATGCTAAATGTTGGCAATGCTAAGTGCTAGTGATGCTAAGTGTCAGAGATGCTATACATTAGCAACGCTAAGTGTTAGTGATGCTAAGTGTCAGAGATGCTAAACGTTAGCAACATTAAGTGTTAGTGATGCTAAGTGTCAGAGATGCTAAGCGTCAGCGACGCTAAGTGTTAGTGATGCTAAGTGTCAGAGATGCTAATCGTCAGCGACGCTAAGTGTTAGTGATGCTAAGTGTCAGAGATGCTAAGCGTTAGCAACGTTAAGTGTTAGTGATTCTAAGTGTCAGAGATGCTAAACGCTAGCAACGCTAAGTGTTAGTGATGCTAAGCATAAGAGCGTAAGAGATGCAAAGCATTAGAGATGCTAAACTTTAGCAACACTGAGTATTAGTGACACTAAATGTTAGTTCTGCTATGTGTCAGAGATGCTAAACGTTAGCACTGTTAAGGATTAGTGATGCTAAGCATTAGTGATGCTAAGTGTTAGTGATGCTAAGCATTAAAGATGCTAAACATTAGCAATGCTAAATGTTAGCAACACTAAGTGTTAGTGATGCTAAGTCTTAGAGATACAAAGCGTTAGCGAAGTTAATCATTAGCAACACTAAGTGTTAGTGATACTCAACGTTAGAGATGCTATTCTGTCTTAAATCTAGTTTTGTTTCATTCCCGAGTTGCTGCCGTCAGTTTAAACTGCAAGACGAGGACAAAGGTGCCAACAGTGTGTGGGCTCGTTCTGGGAATAATGGGTACAGGTGTCAGCGGGCGGAGGCTGCGTTTGATCGCTTAAAGGTGTGGAGCCTTAATGGTCTGTGAGGTAACACTTGACCTGCAACATCCCTTGTTTCCTAAAACGTCTCTGCAGCTTCTGTCCAACAGTGACGGATGAAGTATTCACAGTCGTTGAAATGTTACATTACGTGTAAAAGTCTTGCACTAAAAAAAAAACGCAGGCGGATAGGAGAGAGAGAGAGCTTAGCGGTTAGCATCAGTTAGCAAACCTAGGCTCGTGTTGCCGTGACGACTTAAGCGCGACACTTTTTTTCTGTAAAAGTTCTTATGTGTCGTCATGTTCGACTCAACAATACGTTGATTCATTATCATGTTCAACATAATTAGATCAGATGGTTAGAATTTCATATACAGCTTTATAAACTTGTAATCTTTACGTTTTAATCACGTGATGTCATTTAAAAGCTTGTTAAATTAATATATTTATAGCAACTAACATTCACCGACGGACGTCAACGGGTGTGAAAACTACAGTAAATTTCAGTCTTTGTCACTGAAAATGTGGTAAAAGCTTCTTTTATTGCTCGTCCACTTAAGTTTTTTTTTTGTTTTTTTCTCTCTCTCCAAACAAAAAGCCTTTTCATTATGAAGAAGAACGACTATTCACCTTGGTGAGATTCAAACACAAGAACAAAAGTGATGACGACTAAATTCTCCGGCTTTGATTAAAGCCACGATACGTATGTTTAACTGGGAGTAACTTTTCCTACGCGAGTTAAGTGTCCAATCAGGGAAGGCTTCATTAAGCATCACTTCATCTCACTTCACGTTGAGACCAGACAGCTGGGTAGCTTGCAGCTGGAGATTTCAGAAAAGGTTAACAGCCAGCTGCAAACAGTCACGAAAAGAAAAAGGTGGAGGTTGCTCTCAGCTGGGGGGAGATTGAGACGGAGAGGAGCTCTGAGTGCAGCAGCCGATATGGTTTCTGTTCTCTGCTTCTTTTTTATTTTTCTGCACAAAGTGAGAATAAAAACCGCATTTCGCTTCTCGCCCTGAATGCACGACGACGACGACGAATGTTACAGTAACGTCCAGCGACAGTCAGCGGATGTGATAAAAAAAAAGGGATTAGAGAGCGAAGCCACCTGCCCCCAGAAGAACCCGAGGCAAAGAGTCAGAGAGCGCACATCTGGCAGAAATTCATCACCGTCAACAGCTGGGCAGATGTCACCGCCGCGTCATTCCCGAGCAACTCCCGAGCCACATTTGGACCGTGTGGTGTTTCCAAGTTAGTAAACGAACTAATCACCTGGAGAGAGAAGTGAAAAAATGTCCCGACAAACACGGCGACTGTCACGATCCTGTGGGTCAGTGTGAGCTGAGAAACTGGACCAGGACGTTCTGATAAACAACAACGGACAAACAATAGTTTTTTTTAAAAATGTGAAACTATCGAAAAGTGAGCAACATGAACCCACGGACAAACAATATTTTTTTAAAAATGCAAGTTTGACCGTCTTTTGTTTTCACAACCAAATAGTTAACAATGAAAGTAAATGGGGCAGTCAGCCAAACGTATCTAAATTGTTATTTTTTGACCACTAATGAAGCTCAAAATATCACTTTTCTATTCAAGACTTACCCAACGTCTTGTTTCCATAACAACTGGTGATGAAGGTTGTTCCACATCAGCAGATTCATCATTTTCCTGAACAACAGGCCGATGTGTCCGAGAAGAGCGAGAAAAATGATGAATCTGCTGATCTGGAACACCCATCCATCTATCTAATTGTGGCTATAGCTAATCACCAGTCAAAGGGCATGTTACTGCAAATAGTTAACAATGAAAGTAAATGGGGCAGATCAGTAGATTCATCATTTTTCTCGCTCTTCACAGACACATGGGCCTGTTGTTCAGGAAAATGATGAATCTGCTGATGTGGAACACCCTTCACCACCAGTTGTTATGAAAACAAAACGTTGGGTAAGTCTTGAATAAAAAAGTGATATTTTGAGCTTTATTAGTGGTCAAAAAATGACAATTTAGATACGTTTGGCTGGCTGCCCCATTTACTTTCATTGTTAACTATTTGGCTGTGAAAACAAAAGACGGTTAAACTCGATATTACTTCAACCAACGTAAAATATCTCTTGAGGGGGAGTTTGACTCGTATTTGTGGTTAAACAGACCCTGGACCGTACCATATTCGATTACCGGGATAATTCAGCTTTTAGAGAAAAACAACACAACATCAGCAAACTAATTTGACCTGTAACGACCTGTTGGCTGCAAAGTTTTTCTAACAGGTCGATAGTTTGTCGAGACCTTTCAGACTCTGCTTGGAGTTCTGCTCACAACCTCCTACAGCTCCAACATACGACTACTCCCCCCTAGCGAGTCCAACTGCTGCTAATTAGGAGTTAATTATCCATTTAGCACCGGAGGCCACAGGGTTCCTTTATGTAATTGGTTGTTTTTTTTTTTTCAATCATTATTTTCGTGTTATATATGATAAACCTCTCTCTCTCTGCAACAGAGAGAGAGAGATGACAGTCTTATGTAATCATGTGGATCCACAGTCAATCTCTCCAATCCCTCTAATCAAGTCCAGGGGGATCAGTCTGGAAGGAAGATCTCTCTCTGTTGTACAGTACACAATAGATAACTGCTGTGTTTATGTGTGTGTGTGTGTGTGTGTGTGTGTGTGTGTGTGAGACAGAGGGAGATTCATACATATGCCAAATGTTTTACAAGCTCCATTCAAATGCAAAACAATTTGTTGAAACTAAATCATGAATTTAAATGAAGTCAAATAACTCAGATTGTTCAGATTTGCATTAATGCATTTCTAGAAGTGATGGATGGTTTTTTTTTTTGTTTGTTTTTTTAAATGCTAATATGCTACTTTCCTCTGTCTCTTAACTATGACATCACTAAAGTGTTTTAGCTCTGAATTAAGTAGAACTGTAGTCCTTCCATTCATCCATTTTCTGCCTCTTATCTGGGGTCAGACGTCCTGCTCCCCAGCTACATTTTCCAGCTCCTCCTGACAAATGAGATATATAATCTCTCCAACATATTCTGTCTCTACCCAGAGGTTTTGGTACTAGTGGACCAGGAGGCATCCTGATCAAACGTCTGAACCTCCTGGCGCTGGTGCTTTTGATGCAAAGTACCAGCAGCTCTACTCTGGCTCTAATGAAACTCTTTTCAGCCACTTCTATCCCTGCTCCTGTTCTTTTCAGTCACTGGGTGACTGAGGGTTGTAAAATAGATCAGACGGTAAATAGACAACTTCATCTTCCTGTATAGTGTCTCCTGCTCCATCCTACCTCCACCCAATTCATTTGGGACAGAAAATGTCTCTCACCCTTCTAAAGCCTAGTTGACATTAGTCAACTTCACCATCGATCTCCAGTGGTGGTGTCTGGTGGACTTGGTCCTCTGATGGTTGGTGAATCATCAGTTAATGATCATAATGTGTGAACGGCCCTAACGACTCCATCAGAGGCCGTCGGGACCTGGTCTGAGACCGGGACTGGATCTGTCATGTTAGAAAACTGGAGGAGTCGGAAGAGACTGACAAAGAGCGACAGCCAATCAGAGGAGGGATGTGAGATAAATGCTGCTGCCGTCTCACTGATTCACTCACAACCACGTTTAAAAGTTGGGCGTTTTAACTTTTTTGTTTCAGTTTCTACAAACTCTGATCCAGATGTTACTGCTGCTGATTTCAGCTCCACCATGAAAACCACCGTGTTGCTGTGATGTTTACACGCTGGTTTACTGGTTTAGTCCAGTCTCCTGGACTGTAGCTGCTATAGGTAGTCACCAGTCAAAGACCTCAGGAATATCCACAATGATTGGTTGAATTTGTGTTAATAGTTGTGATTGTAACGTCATTAAATCCTGGAGGATCTGATCAACCAGGAAGAAGATTGTTTTCATGTGTTTTCACATCTAAACGTCTCTACTTCCTGTGAAAACCACCGTGTTGCCATGGTGATGTTTCCACGCTGGTTTAGTGGTTTAGTCTGTGTCGGAGGCAGCGTCTTCACCGGTGCTCGTCAACAATAAACGGCTGTAAATCACGGTGAGAAGCAGCAGCTACATCCTGTCTAGTTCACGTGACCAGACGTATAGTTTGGTGACGTCACGGTGTGATCGGGAGTCAATCGCTGACAAGTCTTGTAGTGTGAACGCTACAGGTCTCAGACCAGTTGTGGAGACTCCAGATCATGGGAACACAAGTCGACGACGATGACAACAGAGTCTGAGACTCACAAATCGTTGGTGGTGTAATGTCAACTAGGATCAAGAGGCATCACCTTAACATGGTGGAGGTGATGAATATGAGACAAGTAAAAAACCAAGTAAAAGCTTCATTCTTTCATGTTAATCCTGGTGTAAATATACTTCATAAGAAGCTACAGTAACTGGAGGATCCAGCTGTGTTTATTTCCTGTTTTTATTCTGTATTTTCAAACTTTATTCACCAAAACCAGGTCAATTCAAAGTCTTATTTTTCTATCACGTAACTCGATGTGAACAATTACAGAATGTTGTGTCTTGTAAAAGTTGATTATACTCAGAGTAAATGAATTTAGAGGAAAAAAAATCATATTTCAGAGAATAACTTCAGCCCTGATGGATCAGAGGTCGGGTTAAAGGTATTGGTTTGACAAACGAATAAAAAAATGAAACCAGCTTCAAAATCCAATATAGAAGAAAATTCATTTCTCTGCTCCACAGTCAGGTGAAACCACCAAGTCAGACGAGCTGATGTTTGAAAAGAAAGAAGGAAAACCTTTTTTTTTTGTTGTTGAATTAAAAACCAAAACGCTACAGAAACAAAAGAAGCTCAAACCTTTAACCGACGTGTGAAAAACACCTCGATCTGTTTGAAAAGCCTCGTTTTTGTCAACATTTTAGCCCGTTCAAGAGCTTCTTCTCGCTTCATATTCATTCAGACCAATCATCTACATCTTCCTTAAAAAACACAAGTTCCCTAAAAAGAGCGGTGGGGTTTCTACATGTCTTACATTTGTACCCTCCCTCTCTGTGGGGAAGGCTGGACAATTCATTAGATTCATCACCGACTTGTCCACTTATCTGAGCGCGGCATGTAATTTCACTTTCCATCCATCCAGCCCCGCTCCGACCGCAAATTCCCATTTAGCGGTGCAGACTGGAGTCCCACCGGCGGCCGATGCGCCCTTTCAATTTCAGCGAGTCCTATTAAAAAGTCCGCTAGCACAAAAAGTCTGCTAGCGGTGGATCCCTCGACCCTGGTGTTCATCTAAAGGCCTGACACACGCCGCCAAGCTCCAATTTTCTCACCGCGCATTTGTCTTAATACGTCCCGAGTGACCGGTGCTGTACATGTTACTGCTGCCACAGTAAGTGACGAGCCGGAGACGAGGCTGGAGCCGAGAGAGAGAGTTGGAAAAAAAAAAAAAGCGACAGGTACAAGAGAGATGCTGGAAACTACAGCAAAAAGTCTCACATCACTTCGGTGTCACATCTATTAAATAAAGTCACATAATGATTTAGTAAAACTGTCATTATTCTAATTAATTATGTCAATATGTAATTTTTTAAATTTTATTATTTATTCATTATTTTTATTATCATTTAATATTTATTGTTAATAACATTTAATAAATAAAATATTATTTTATTATATTAAACCTTTTAACAAATTACAAAAATGCCGTATCATTTTATTTTTTATATTTAATGAATTATTTACTATTTATATGTTTTTAGAATTTTTTCAAATTTAATCTAATTTTTATTTGATACATGTTGAATAAGACAGAGCTCTTAGAAACGTATCAAATGTATCAAATATGATACAGTTGGTTAATTAAGGGTTAAACACTTTATATTAACATATCAACTTTATATCATATTAACATCAACTGTGCATAAATATATAAAAATGTATTAAATTGTATTTAAGTATAAACAAAGTTAACCTGATTTAAAAAAAACATTATTTTCTATTATTATTATTATTATCATCATATTAAACTACAGTCATTTAGAAATAAATTGTTTTTTTTTTTTTCTTTTTTAATTGAAAATTAGGTTTTCACAAAATCAAAGATACATTAAGTTATTTTTATAGTTCATTATTTTTCGTTTTACCTTATTATTCATTAATTTCACTGACATTTTTTACAGTGCATTTATGAAGCGAAACGAGAAAAAAGAAAAAGAAAAAAAAAAAACGCTGCAGGTAAAATAGTGAGTTTCACTGAACAACAGTAAATAAATACTCACAACATGAAGTCTTGTTCCCAACATGGCTGATCCCCGCGGACTGTGATGGTCGTACTCTTCACATTTTGGACCTTTAAAGTCACGTAGGCGTTGAACTTGTCTGTGAAAGAGGACGAGAGGAAAAAAAACTTGGAATTAATGGAATTTATTGAACGTAAAACAGTGAATATATAAAATGATAAATATAAGTAAAATCACTGATGACGTCACTTCCAGTCTCTAGAAAACAAGTAAACTACTAAAGATAAAATACAAACATAAACATTAAATTACAACACAAATAACACTTATAGCTAACGTTTAGCATCACTAACATTTAGCGTTTCTAATGCTTAGCATCGCTAATGTTTAGCATGGTTAACACTTGGCATCATTAAGACTTAACATCGCTAACACTTAGCATAGCTAACGTCTAGCATCAATAACATTTAACGTTGTTAACGCTTAACATCACTTGCATTTAGCATCATTAATACTTAGCATCGCTAACATTTAGCAGTGATAACATTTAGCATTAATAACGTTTAGTATCGTTAAGGCTTAGCATCACTCACATTTAGCATTGATAACGTTTAGTAACATTAAGACTTAACATCGCTAACACTTAGCATAGCTAACATTTAGCATTGATAATGTTTAGCATCGATAACGTTTAGCATTGTTAACACTTAGCATCATTAAGACTTAACATTGATGACACTAAGCACAGCTAACATTTAGCATCAATAACATTTAACATTGATAACGCTTAGCATAGCTTACATTTAGCATTGGTAACATTTAACATCAGTAACGTTTAGTATCGGTAATGCTTAGCATCACTCACATTTAGCAGTGATAACCTTTAGCATCATTAACATTTAGCATCATTAAGTCTCAACATCGCTGACATTTAGCATTGATAACATTTAGCATTGGTAACATTTACCATATTTAGCATCGTTAACACTTAGAATCATTAAGACTTAACATTATTAACATTTAGCAGTGATACCATTTAGCATCAATAACATTTAGTATCAGTAATGCTTAGCATCACTCACATTTAGCATCGATAACGTTTAGCTTAATTAAGACTTAACATTGCTAACACTTAGCATAGCTAACATTTAGCACTGGTAACATTTACTATAGCTAACATTTAGCACTGATAACATCTAGGATCGTTAACACTTAGCATCACTCACATTTAGCATTGATAATGTTTAGCATTGATCACACTTAACATCGTTAACAATTATCATTGCTAACGCTTAGCATCACTAACTCTTAACATAACGTTAATTTCCAAAATTTGAACTAGATACTTGAAACACGATTTCAACCTGCTGAAATGTCCAAAAATGGAGCAAATGCTAAGAATCGTTTTGTCTCGATTACTTTGTTTTTGTTTCCACAAATTGATAAACCCCACATATATATTTATATATATTTATAATGTGAACACAATCTTTATTAACCACATTATTAAACAAATATTTTTCTTTAACTCGACCCTGTTTCTATCTCCCCAAAGCTCTGACCACCTCAATTATTGATCCCCTTCATCTTTGTAACAAGGCAGAAAGAAGCATTTATTGTACGAGTCAGTGAGCGAAGCTTCATGTGCACAAGATGAAGGAGCCGCAACAGACTGAGAGGAGAGATAATTAAATCACCTGCATGGAAACTAAAGACTGCGCTGCCACTCAGGCTGGGGATTTTATGCAAAATGTTCATATTATACACTGGTATAAAAGAAAACGCAGCCAAGGCACCGCAGGATGTGACCGCAACACACACTGAGCTCATGCTAATTTTAGCACCAGACATCATACTTCAGCCTTTAAATCACCAAACGGTACATGGACGATAAAACCAGCGGACGGCGTATTTGTGCAGAGGAATCAGACGTCATCAATCGAGTAAATCAGAAATACACATAACAATAATGATAATAATGTCTCCAGTAAAATATGAGATCTAAATTGTCATTTTTTAACCACTAATAAAGCTCAAAATATCACTTCACTTCAGCAGTAGCATGACCTTTGACTGGTGATTAGCTATAGCCACAATCAGATAGATGGACAGGTGTTTCAGATCAGCAGATTCATGGTTTTCTTCGCTCTATCCATGAAGAATGAGGAAAATGATGAATCTGCTGATCTTGAACACCCTTCACCAGCAGTAGCTTAACTATTTGTTAAGCCAGTAAGTTACCAGTTGTCATATACTTCAGTTTATGTGTAAAGTTTACTAAGTACAAGTAGTGATAGTTGAAAAGGCCTGAGAGTGTCATGTTGGTAAAACTCTTGTCTTGGTAAGACACGTTCAGCCTTTAGTGACACAACAACAACTGTTAGAAATCTGCCCCATTCACTTAACTTATTAGCTGTTAGCATCTCCGCTAACGTAGCACCGATTTGTTTCATTTTTCAACAACTGACATTAACTGAAAGACTCTAACAGCAGAATATAGGTTCAAAAGTGACAGTTCACCTTTAAGGAAGGATTATTTAACCCAACGACAATTTACAACGACTTTTATACAATTAAACATCAGATACATTTGCTTCAAACATGACAATGAAGTTAAGATGTGAAACTAATGTTGTTATAAAGGCTTTGGCAAGTCAAAAGTCTGCAACCATTCATCAGCTTTGTAAGTATGAATAAAAGCTAGAAGTTGATTATACCCATTAACATGAAAAGTGCTTCACAGCATCTATATGTTGAGTTAATCATTTCTGACCTTGACTGAGAACAGGGAGTAACATCCTGGATAAAGAGGTGGTGATTATCTTGTCAGCGGTTTGATTCTTTGTAGAAAAGAATCGCCAAATGTAGTGTGAGTGAGAATATATTAACTCTGGATCAACGTTGAAAATGGACTAGAACGAAAAATAAATAAATAAAAATGGAGGGAGAGAGAGGGTCGTATAGTTCTTGGTGCCGCCATCAGTGTGTGATGAGAAACTGTAATGAGACTCTGGTTCGCCATCTCAAGTGGCTTTTTTTTTTTTTTCCCAGGGAACAAAGTGTTCCCCGTTCGGAGCTTCAACTGTTAATAGTGACACCGCCTGGAAATTAGCATTACTTAAAGATGAAGGCAAAGTTACTTTCCTTTCTGCGACCAAATACCCTTTGACCGAATCTCCGTGGTGTTTTACACATGCAAGAGCTGTTTTTGGAGTATTTTGCAATCAGCTGCCAATCAGAGTACTTCTACCAAGAAAGCCAACTGTGCTAATGGTCGAGCTAACCGCGGTTCGACAAGTCAAACTGACAGCTTGAATCACAGACGGCCACAATAAGCAACAGCTTATTATCGCGAACGTACATGTACTCGTGCGTCACGGTGTCGTACTTTGATCTGAACGCACCATCACAAGCCCGTCCTGGATAGTTTTTGTGAATTTATCAATGTTTTTATAAGGTTTTGTTCAAACAATTGTCTTGGTTACTTGAGATAATATCCTCCTTTCCAAGTCTATAGAATTCCAAGACTTCGCAACCTTCCGAGTCGGAATTACCAAGTTCCAAAACCGTCTCCCAAACCATTCCCGCTCTGCAGACGAGCTAGGGAGCAGCCTCATAAGCGACAACAACAAGCATTCATCCAATCACGTCTCCGTTACCGGGCAGGAAAAGACGATTTTTGACCCGAAACTGCTCATGAAGCATCCTGGGAGGTGTAGTTGTTTAGGAAATGCGGCGTTATCGCTGCGGATTTAGGTTTTATGATCGTGTTAATCGATCGTTTGAACGTTACTGATCGTTACGTCGCTGCTGGTTCAGTCAATTTTAGTCAGATCTTGATGAAACTTGTAGTTTTAGAGTCTACAGACCTCCGCTCTCAGCAGAGATGTCACTTGTTTGTTTACAAAACGCCGTGTGGAGGGAGGTAGGGTTGCGGTTTGTGTTTACGTCTTTTTGTGGAGTTTGTTTTCTTCCTCTTTTAATTGTTTGTAGCTGTAGCTGTTTGGTTGTTTTAGAAATGGTTTCTGAGGATGCTAAATGTGCCGAAGTTTATTCAGCGGACCCAGCATCGTGCCAAGCCGTGAAATCGAACGTGACCCACTTTGCCCCCGGCACCGGGGGCTCAGGGAAGCAGAGGCTAGCTACAGATCAATCAGGACAAAAAACGAAGACGACCGTCGGGGCACAGGCTTGTCAGCAGCGTGTGATTGACAGGCAGATATCCCTCCTCCCTAACCTGATTGGTGGAACAGCAAAGGGGGCGCAGGATTTTTGCCAACACGAATTCAGGGTATTTCCTAAATAGCCTATTTCGTACTACTTCTAAAATATAATGACCGTTCTGGCAAAATGTTGCCGACTGCAGCTTTAAAGTCAGAGGGATTTTGTCACCACTTTCAGAATAATCAACAGAAAGTTAACAGTCCTGAATAAAAGAAAAGAGTGTTTGGTTTTGTCAGTCGTTTTGGTGAAACTTTGAATGAATCTTATTACGTTGTGGACGCGTAGATTTGCAACATGTGAAAGGCGTGAGATTGCTGCTGGTTCTGTACACGACCGAGAGGCTTTCACAGAGTTTATACTCATTAGAAATTTAGTCCAACAACATCCAGTGGTTCAACAGTCTGTTCAGCATCTGAGTGAGTTGTTAAGTCGGTATTTAAGATTTTAAACGTTTCTTTTTTTCATTTATTTTGCTGCTCCTGATGACAGACATTTAAATTTGACATTTTGCAACAGCAGGTCTCCAGAGAAGACAAACCAGGTGTCCTGCAGCCGTGAACCGAGGAGGCCGAACCACCGGCCGACTAATCCCTCCTTGATTACCTGCCTCAAGTATCCTGCTCTTCACACGAGCTCAGACCCTGACGGAGCGTGTATGTTAACGTTGCTGTGTGGGTTTTTATTTTTTTTTTTTATTTTGTGTCCTTGTGCGTTGATGTTTTCCATCTTAAAACCATTTTCTTTTTGAAGAGAGGGGCAGCGTCGACGTGATCGTTCAGCCGCATAAATGAATAAATTACTGCAGCTGGTTTTTGGTTCCAATTCCCTGTTTATAATTTGCATATTGTAAAATACCTGAATTCATTAAAGTGATGGTCTGGAGTTATTTCAACCCTGAGTCTATTTCACCATGAATACAAGTCAAACTCCTCCTCAAGAGATATTTTACGTTGGTTGAGGTAATATCGAGTTTGACTGTCTTTTGTTTTCACAACCAAATAGTTAATAATGAAAGTAAATGGGGCAGCCAGCCAAACGTATCTAAATTGTCATTTTTTAATCACTAATAAAATAGCAGTAGCATGAATAGGGTCCCTACACATAAACTGAAGTACTGATAACTTAGTAAGTGAACTAAGTCAGGGTTTTTGCAGGTTTCACCAACTAAAATAAGACCACTATGAATGAAATTTAAGACCTATGTCTCGACATACAGAAATGTACAAAAGAAATGCGGTCACAAATTACATGCAAAGTAAATTAATCTATTCAAATTCAATGTAGTACTGAACACAGGTAACATGGCTGCAATATAAGTTGCATGTTTGGCTCGTTTGTAGTAGTAAATACATTCATATTTAAAACAATTTAAGACTTGAACACAATAATTCAGTAAATTTAAGTTGGACTTTTTAAGACCCCGTGGAAACCCTGTAAGTGAACTGAAGGTTGTTCCAGATCAGCAGATTCATAATTTTCCTGAACAACCGGCCAATAAATGACGAATCTGATGATCTGGACCACTCTTCAACAAGACGTTGGGTAAATCTTGCAAAACAATGTTTTTAATAAACTCTAAAAACTTATCAGTACTTCAGTTTATGTGTAGGGACCCTATTCATGCTACTGCTGAAGTGAAGTGATATTTTGAGCTTTTTTAGTGGTTAAAAAATGACAACTTAGATACGTTTGGCTGACTGCCCCATTTACTTACATTGTTAACTATTTGGTCATGAAAACAAAAGACCGTTAAACTCAATATTACTTCAACCAACGTAAAATATCTACGAGTTTGACTCATATTCATGGTGAAATAGACACACATTCGTGTTACTCTGGACCGTCACTTTATGTTCTGAGGTTTGATGAAGTTTTAACAAACAGAAACATCTCATTGTTATGACGGTTGTTGTTGACGGTTTTAAAGTGTCGTCTGGACACCGGATCATCTTGTTACGACACAATGTTTTTTCTGGAAAACACATACAACCAAAATAAACATCGTTGAGTTTTATCTTAACTATGATATAAACTTATGTTTTAGTCTTTCTTATGTGTGTCAGATCTCCTTCTCACAATCCCCCCCGGAGCTTTTTGTTGATTACATCGCACTGCTTCAGCAAAGAGAGCAGGGCGACACCGAGCTAATAAAACATCACAAGGGGAAAAACTAACAAACAAAAAGAAAAAAAAAAAAAAAAAAACAAAGCTCCAAACAAGCAGAGCGTAGGATCCTCCCGGTATTTCTTAATCCTTATTTATCCAGGGAGGGCTGACGAGACACTTGACCTGCTTCGTATTCCCACACTTAAACAAACACGTTCACACGTCTGAGAATCTGAGCGTCGGCTCCGAACTTTGACCTTTTTCCATTTAAAGCATTTAACATATTCTTATCTGAGAACTGTTGTACATACAGATACATGAGATTTATTGCCTCCAAGTAAAAGCTCTGATAACATTGAAAGGATTTGATAACCTATTTGCTCATGGATTTTCTTGCCAAGAGTTAATGTACAGATATGAGAATAGACACAAATGTAAATCAACAGTAGCCGGTTAGCTTAGCGTAGCATAAAGACTGGAAACAGTAGTAAACATCTCACCTGGCTGTTCACAAGTAACTATATCCAACACTAGCTGGGTTTCCATTAGCAATAGAAATGCACAAAACCTGAACAAAAACTCCCAAATATCTTAATGTGTTTAAGGTACAATAAAAAAACAATGTACTAAATTTGTTGATAGTTTCTGGGGAAAAAGCTGTGACGCAACAAACAACATCAACAACATTCCTCTAGGAAATGAGACGCCTCCACTTCACCGTTACACGCATCAGAACGACAGGACAAGTCTCCGTGACGACCGAACGACGACAAACAAACAAAGATGGCGTCTACAGACTCGTTCATGTCCGTCAAGTTGGTGACGGATTAAAAACTGAAACCATCGAGTCCTGTCATCAGATGAATGGAAAACGTTAGCAAAGTGACGACTAGATACGGCTAAGCTAACGCTAACATTAACGAATGTTACTGATTAGCAGTTATCGATAACTTAGCTTAATAAGTTAAATCTATTTATTAGTTTATTAATTAAATTGCTAAATTTCTGACTACTGCATCCTTGTCCTGGTGCATGCTGGGAAATTCCTCATGGGGATGGGAACTGGGATTGGCTCTGAGTCTGTAGCCAAACCCCCTAATTACCTCCATGGAGATTAATAAAGAAATATATTAATTTGTTTAAGCTACAATAACTTTATGGTGGGAAAAGACTGTGACTCAATAAACAACATCCAAGTTTCTACAACCAGAGAACAGAAGAGCAGCCACACGTGTGTTGAATCCGTTATCATGAAAAGCTGGATTTCTAAACAAGTACCTGCAACTCGAAGCGTTTGTTGATACAGTACGATACAGTAATCAAACGGTTTCACTGCTCTGATGGGTTTAAAGTTCATACTGCGTCTGGAGTCATTTTTGTCTGCGAGCCTTGATGACTTGATGACGCACTTTAGAAAGCAGAGGGTCGTTTGCAAATGCAAATTGGTCTGGCAGGAACACCAGGAAACTATTTTTAGATGTGTTGTTGGGACGTTTCTTCTTTAACACAGGTTCAGGTGTGAAATCGAAGACGGAAACAGTTCAGTTTCTTAATAGACAGACCAAGATGGCGCCACGTACGGTCGCCTTGGCGTAGTACTTTGTTTGATCTGTAACTGTAAATAATATTTAATATTCATATACATATATATAAACATATAAACAAATATATATTCAATATTTAAATAGACCAGACAGATCTACACACTTCTATTCACTATTCACATTCCTTCATATTTATTCTATACTCCAGCTCCAGCTCAATGTCCATATAATTTGGTGTATATAATGTTTATACTATGTATGTCTGTGTGTTTAAATTGTAGACTTACAACTTCATTTTCTATCCTGTCATGAGACACATGAAATGTCAAGCGTATAAACGTCTCGGCGAGAAGAACTCGAGCGCTAATGATGAAGGAAAGCGACAGGGAGGTGAAAGGGTTAATCTGGAATAATCCATCATCCATTTAAGGAGGGTTGCCAGGTCTGTGATTAGGGGGATTGGGTGGAGGGGAGGGGGTGCAGACGTCTCCGTCTCCAAAAGGCAACAACTGGACGAAGACGTGGAAGACGAAAAACAAAGAAAAGCGAGAAGGAAAAAACTGATTCATCATTCATAAATTCGTCATCAACATATTTGTACGACTCTGCGTAAACGCTTAGTTACGTGCGCAGTCACGCGCGCGTTTTTTTCCCCTCCGGTGAGCCGCGACTAGACGCAAGTGGAAGAGGACGTATCCCAGCATGCAGCAGCAGGACCCTCTCGGGGAGCAGTCAACGTCATTTATAATTAAGTGGCGATGAATTATGAAAATAAATAAGTTATATTCAGTTACACATGGATGTGCGCAGCACGGCCGGGCGAGATGACATTTACTAGGCTGTCTACGGTAATGAATACTCTATTATGGTGCCGAGGGAGGAGGCGGCGGTGGAGGAGGAGGTTGGAGAGGTGATGGGTGAGGAGGGGGGAGCGAGGAGAGTGGATGAAGGAAAAGACTTAAATAAGACTGAACTCTGTTTTGTCTCAGGAGTCAAACAGACAGGATGTTAGTTTTGTTTTTAATTTAAGCAGCGATCAATAACGTTTACATTAACACTGCTGTTATTTTCTCATATCGTTCGCAGCAGACACAAGCAGTAGTAGATAGGAACAGGAAAACAGAGATGTAGTGGGAGCCGTGTCCACTTTAACCTGACTAAAAGATGGTGGTGGATTTCAGAGATGCTGTACTTGTTGCGGCGTAAGTTTACTTGGTGTTAATTTTTGTTGACGCTCTCTCAACTCTTGTGAAGAGGCTCCCTCTGACCTCTGAGATCGATTGGTGCCTCGACAGAGCAGGACCTAAAAAAGTAGCAGGAACCAGGAACTAGAACCAAATGGAAAACACTATAAACCGAGTAGAGACAAGTAGTCAAGTCAAGTAGATGCTGATGGAAAAGAGGCATAAAAAGCCTTTTCTTCCTCCGGAGGCTGAAGTCTTTTAAAGTATGTGATGAGATGCTTCATGTTTTACCACACGATGGTGGCCAGTGCTCTTTTTATGCTGGACAGCCTGACGGACAAAAACAGCGAGCCAGGTCGGTGCTCAGCAGGAGGCTGGACTCACTTAAAACTGTGGTGGAGAAGGTCAGAGTTCAACAAGCTGGAGGCCACCGTGGATGATGGCAGACGCCCACTCTACAGCCTCCCAGCTGGGCAGAGGAGCAGCAGTGGCAGGAGGCTCCTCTCTCCTCGATTTATCCATCTATCATCCATCCATCTATCGATCTATGTATCCATCTATCTATCTATCTACTTATCCATCCATCATCCATCTATCATCCATCCATCCATCAATCTATCTATCTTCCCATCTACTTATCCATCCATCCATCCATCCATCTATCATCCATCCATCCATCCATCCATCCATTCATCCATCCATCCATCCATCCATCATCCATCCATCCATCCATCCATCCATCCATCCATCCATCCATCATCCATCCATCCATCCATCCACCCATCCATCATCCTTCTATCATCCATCTATCATCCATCTATCCATCCATCCACCCATCTACCTATCCATCCATCCATCCATCCATCCATCATCCATCCATCCATCCATCCACCCATCCATCATCCTTCTATCATCCATCCATTCATCCATCCATCCATCTATCATCCATCTATCCATCCATCCACCCATCTACCTATCTATCCATTCATCCATCCATCCATCTATCTATCTATCCATCCTACCTAGTATCTATCCCTCCAAGTAGCCAAGACGACCAACGTTGAGGGTGAACAACATTCACCATCATTTTCAGTGACACCATGTCGATATATATTATCTACTGTGCGTTATCATCAATCAAAAACTCAAAATGACAAGTGTGTGCATAGAAGTACACACCTTGACAAAGTGTATGTAACAAGTGTATGTGTCTAAAACATATTTATAGTTGATCAAATAAGTTTGTTGAACCACAACACTGTTGTATCACACCTGATGTGCGAGCGGTTTCGTCACCACAACGCAAAACACAAACAACCTCCGACATGAGGACAAAAGCCGCAGTTTGAAGCAGGAGACAGTAAAAGTATCATCTCCGTGGCAACTTGGTTTATGAATAAACGGAGCTGACTGAGTCTGAACAACAGGTGAGGTTGAGCCATGACAGGCTGCTTTATAACAGCAGCACCACTGCCTCATTATTGTCAGGGATTCATCTGCGTTTCATTAATCTGCTGCGGACCATTACGACGAGATAACCACTGCTGCTGCTGAGCGACGTGTCAGATGTGAAAAACTACACAATTTCAGACAATATCCTAATCAATTACACCTGAGGATAGGCCTGCTGTTCGAGGTGGGAGATTTATTGTAACAGGTACTGCCCCAAATCTTCCACCTCCTGCAGCTACAGGGAAAAGCAGAGTCACAACCATCAAATTCATCTGCAGTTAAACACTGAAAAGTCTCCTTTGATTTGTGTCTTTAAGTCAGGTTTCTATTACTTGCACTGCTTAAAAGCCCACAACTCACTTCTCAAACATTGCATGTACGTTAAATGGAGTCACGATCCAAAAGCTCAAAAAACAACAAACACAACAGCAGCTGATATCATCGATCTGTGTCCTTTAATTCAAGATGTATCATAATTGAAGGAGAAGCCATTCACTCTTTAACAGCAGGTTAATTACATATATTCAATATTATGTATTGACAAAGAGTAGCATCAACTGTGTCCAAACACATATATGAGAAACATCTGGTCCCAACTAGACAAGAGAAACTAAACAGTCAAGTAGCCAAGTTAATGATCATAATGTGTGAACGGCCCTAACGACTCCATCAGAGGCCGTCGGGACCTGGTCTGAGACCGGGACTGGATCTGTCATGTTAGAAAACTGGAGGAGTCGGAAGAGACTGACAAAGAGCGACGGCCAATCAGAGGAGGGATGTGAGATAAATGCTGCTGCCGTCTCACTGATTCACTCACAACCACGTTTAAAAGTCGGACGATTTAACTCTTTTTGTTTCAGTTTCAGTTTCTACAAACTCCCCACGTCTGATCCAGATGTTACCTGGTACCAGGGAGGTCTGCTGCTGGTTTCAGCTCCACCATGAAAACCACTGTGATGTTTACATGCTGTTTTACTGGTTTAGTCCAGTTTCCTGGACTGTAGCTGCTATAGGTAGTCACCAGTCAAAGACCTCAGGAATATCCACAATGATTGGTTGAATTTGTGTTAATAGTTGTGATTGTAACGTCATTAAATCCTGGAGGATCTGATCAACCAGGAAGAAGATTGTTTTCATGTGTTTTCACATCTAAACGTCTCTACTTCCTGTTTTCTCTGCAGCGTCCTCGGTACCGTCAGTGTGTCGGAGCAGCTACATCCTGTCTAGTTCACGTGACCAGACGTAGAGTTTGGTGACGTCACGGTGTGATCGGAGTCAATCACTGACAAGTCTTGTAGTGTGAACGCTACAGGTCTCAGACCAGTTGTTGAGACTCCAGATTATGGCGTCTGAGACGGTGAAGTCGTTGTTGAAACACTGTAAATGCTGAACTACTCCAATGAATTACTGAAGTAACATGCTACTTGACTTTGATGCAAATGAGCTCAACTTTGTCCAAAATGTGTCATTAGATGCTAGAACAGAGACACTAAGTTGGTCATGATGTCTGTTAACACTCCTGTGATGATGTAAAGGAAGATATGTTGCCAAACCAGGTTGAAAGAGCAACTCCAACCACAAGAATCAAGAATCAAACCACCTCCCATCTCCGATATGACGGCTACACCAGGATAATGTGTGGATAGTTCCTCCTGATAAACTAATAAAGTGACACATATACCAGAACCGTGTCTCAGGGGTCGTCCACCACTGGGGCTTGAGGAAGGGTTTGGGACATCAGCCCACTCCCCCCAGGCAAAGAATAATATATTGCTTCTTACAATTAAGATAAATCAGATCATGATTTCCAAACTGGGGCATTAGAGTGGGACAAACTCTCCTCGACTGAGGCACCATCCTGGGTGTAATCTCCATCACTTACGCCAGTTTGGGTGTTACAGCACTGAGGGATAACTAGGTGGGTTGTTTTAGAAAAAAAAAAAAAGCAAGTCCAGACAGACACTTGTCCATCCACTTTCTTCCTCTTGTGATTTACAATAAGAGCACAGCAACGTAATTCAGCACCGAAGTAAAAACACTCAACTGGGTTATTCATCTGAGGCAATTCCAGACTCCTGCAAAGTTGTTTATCACCGTGTGGCAACAATAAAAGATGTCACACGTCACCTACGGCGGAAAATAACCAGGACGTTCTTACAGGTGGACACTGACATGAGGCTTTAACCAGAGAGGTTTCTCTGAAAACCTCCATGTGGTTAAAGATCTGTAACGTTCATCAGCTGTTTCCGTTGCGTCTTGTACGATTAATCGTATTTTCATCGTCATCGCATCAAAAGCTGGTCTGAAATGTGGTAAGTTTTGTTTTCGCAGCCAATTAGCCTTAGTGGGCATTTTTTTATCTAATTTAATTTTTGTTCTTTTTCTATTAACCCTCCTTATTCAGTCCTGTTGAAGTGGAACATTTTGCAGTAATTTCACACATTTAATTCATGTTATTTATTTTTTTGTTTTTGTGGAGAGCAGGGAAATCAAACTTTAATCTATATTTCTAATACATATAACACGTGTAAACTAATGTTATCTGGCTTTTGTTCAATTACAAGCATGCGCATTTATTTTTATTTCCCTTTTTTTAATCTAATTGTCACCAGCAATTTAGTGTTTGAGAGTATCTAAAAGCAGGGAAGCCTCGTTCTTACCTACAACATGTCTCCTCCAGATATATAAAAGAAAGACTCCTTTTCTCATATACCGACCAGTTTGTTTGCTATTATAACTGTTTGACTTTATAATATCTATGAGAGAACAGCTTGTGGCAGTGCTACAGGAGAGCAGAATAACTGAATTAAAGGCCGCTGTCACAGTAGCTGTGGTTGCGCCGTAGCAGCGGCATCGCTCATGTCCTGTTTTATTAACCCTGGGAGGGCCAATCAAACGTCCTCCTTCCGCTCTGAAAATCTGCTCTGCGATCAGAGGCCAGAGGCAGCCGCTGACAAATCATCTCCTGCATCTGGAGTCTGTCTCTGTCTCCTAAAGACATTGAGGGATTTGTCTCCATCCTCTCCCTTTTATGTTGGGATGACACGTTGTCATTTCAGGCTAGCAGGTGGCCCCTTTGTCTATGATGATCTATTGATTTTCTTCTCTCCTCCTCTGGCTTGATTTCTCATTCTCCTACTTGTCGCTGTTGTTCACCCCTCATCATCACCTGGAGAGACGACGTCAGGACCAACAGCTGCAGCCAGCGAAGAAAGAAATGAATAAAGAAAGAAAAGTGGACTGCACAAGAAGGGAGCTCTGTGCTTTTTCTTCCCTTATTCTAGCTGTCGTTCTCCTTTGTTACATTTCTACTGAGGATAGTTAAAACATACACGCGGACACGTACGTGACTCTGAAACTTTACGCAACAAGTTCCGAAAACTTGATGACTAACAGCGTAAACATCACCGCCTGAGTTTAATTAATCAGCGTTACAAACAGCCTTTGGTGGAGACCTTCTACATCCAGCTCCTCCCTGAGTATTCGCAGCACTTTAACAACCACTTCTGCCCTTAGGGTCCGAGAGACAACATTCATTAGTTGCAAATCAGAGCTGCTTGACAGGAAGTGTTTACCAAGGTTTGGGTTTTGGGATCAAAGTATTTAAATGTCAATATATCTACACTTTGTACAGTTTCTCTGCATTCAGGTCTGGTTCACAACTTTAGTCCAGACTGGAGCTGTAATACTCACTCTGAGTCACGCACTAAACCGATCCGGGTTTGCGAGTCTTTCACCAAATCTCCGGCTGAATCGTTAGGAGCTCTAACTCCGTCCTGTGAGTGATTCAGAGTCGGCTAGATATTTTCAGCTCCAGAGGAAATTAACTGACAGATTCACTTATAAATTACTTTGCATCATGCTACTAATTCAACCGACACGAGCCCCGTAGTCTACCAGGAGGACTCAACTCTATAGGAGGTTCTTAGGATCCCTCATACGAGTGTGGACCAGTTTCAGCTATGACACGGTGGACTCAGATTCTGTCTCGATCCTCTTCTAGATGAAGGTTGAGGGGTCACAACCCTTCCGAACGAAGCTAATCGAAGGGGGATGAGAAATTTCCCAGCATGCACCAGGATGAGGATGCAGTTGTCAAAAAAAAAAAAAAAAAAAAAAACTAATCAATACGCTTAACTTATTAAGCTAACTCGTCACTTGATCCATTAATCCGTGCCAACTCAATTGGCACGTACGAGTCTGTAGACGCCATCTTTGTTTGTTTGTTGTCGTCCGGTCGTCATGGAGACTTGGCACATCGTCTTTACCACGTAGCAGCTAGCGACGACTTCTGATGACGTGTAGCGGTTAAAGTAGAGGAACGTTTTCACCTCAACACTTTGTTTTCAAGGGACGAGGGTTAGTCCAGACTCTAGGAACTATTTACTGCTCTGTTGTGAAATCAACAGATGTTGAAAACTTTGACCTAACTAATGGGATTCTCAAGAGTCTGAGTGAGGTGCTAATTAGCTAACGAGCAAAGACACCAAACAAACATAAGACAATAATTACGGACATTACAGCATAAATGTTGGCTTCTTATATAAGATACTGAAAGTCCATCAAAACCTAACAAGAGAAACCTTTTCTAAAACAACAATAACTTGTCCTCACTGGCAACTCGACCCTCACAACAACGTCTCTCCTGAATGATGAAACATTCAGTATCAACAACCTCTTCCTAAGGGTACGACTTTAAACCACAGCTCTATCCATAGCCAGTGTAACTCAGACAGAGACTGCTGCCATTAAAATAAAAATCAATCAGATGACGGTCTATCACATACCCATCCGTCAAAATATATATATATATATATATATATATAGCTGTAAATCCTCCTTATTATCATGATTACAGCTCTCTGTGTTCAAATTGTTCAAACAACAGTGACGTCTGAGCTCTTACCTGGAGGCCCGTGGAGTTTGGCTTTTTTAACTGCAAGACAAAAAAGAGAAACACACAGATTAGACACAACGTAACACATACAATTTGTTTAGTTGGACACAAGTTTTGTTCTTTTTGAGTTTGTCCGTGCGAGTTTTCTCCAGATGCTCCACCTTTCTCACACAGTCCTAACACCTTAGTTGTAGGTGTGAGTGTAAATGATGTTTTTCTATGTCAGCCCTGTGATGGACCGGTGATCTGTCCAGGGTGTACCCCACCTCTCTCTCAGTGTCAGCTGGGATCATCTCCCGTCCCTCTGATACCTCTAAAGGATAAGCAGCGCAGCTAATGGATGGGATGGATGGATCATTTTAACTCTGAGGTAAAAAAATGACATAAAAGGACGCTGGTAATTCACAGCTAGAACTTGAAATGTCGGCTCCAACGTGGCACGTTATATTTGGGACACAGTGGAAGATAATATGTACATTAGTCTACGTCATTAATGACAACAACAACAACGACAAAAAAAGTGAAATAAAGCAAAATAAATACAGATTCAGATGCAGATTTGGTTTGTTGTGGATGACTACTAGATATAAACTTTAATTCAATGAGACACTGATGCTGTGATATGATGGATGGATGAATAGATGGATGATGGTTGGTTGGATGGATGGATGGATGGATGAATAGATGGATTGATTTACTTTATCCCACCAGGGAAATTAGAGACAAAAAAGACAAAAAATGGGACATGTGCAGGGAAAATACACTGATAACATTAACTACTAAGACTATTTTATATATATATATATATATATATATATATATACATACATACATATGTGTGTGTGTGTGTACACATATATATGTGCATAAATACATTGCTGTATATTATTATTACATGTGAATCAACAATTAAAAGACACATTCTTCTACTATATATCTATATATAATAATTAACTAGACCCACTCAGACAACAGGAAACATTAATGTTAATAGTTAATGGTTTACTCTGTGGGTGGACAGACTTATTACTGTCACATTCATTTCCTCCAGAACAAAGTTAAAAATTAAATATATATATATATATATATACACACACACACACACACACGAGACTATCATGAACAATTTCCTCTTAAAACACACACACACCCTAATTTTAGCTTCATATTTTTGTTTTCTTGTTGTAGTTACACTAAAAACAGCAGTTGAATTCTAGAATTTTACAAGTTCCGCAAGTTCTAGAAGAAAAAAAAACATTCGGCAAAAACTTCTAGAAGTGTAGAGAAGCTAACTGTTAACTACCGCTAGCTAGCTAGCTCATAATGGCCGCCGAGCAGGAAAGCTAACGGCTCGAACCTTCTTTTTTTAAAAACTTTAAAACTTATTAAAACTTACGTTCTTCATGTTGACAGAAAGGCGACACTTTTGTTAAATGTTTAATATGTTAATTATGTCTTTGTTAACGCTAAACTAGGCTGTCTCTGTCAGAAGTGACGTTACACAGGTGTCACTCTTAGGCTGCATCCGAATACCCCTACTAGCTACTACGTAGTAGCAAAAATGAGTAAGCGACGCTCTAGTACGTCAGAATACCTTAGTATCTTTCAGTAGTAGGTGAAAGGTTCCCGGATGTTTTACTACTTCCGCTAGCGATGTTCACTACGCTAACTACGCTATCCCAGAAGTCACCGGGAGGTTAAAAACCGTAGAAGAAGAAACTTCGCCCGCTAAATGTGACATCCGACACTTACTGGGATAAATTAATTATATATAGTAAACACTGATCGACAACCACATCTATGTGCTTGTTAGTGAATGGGAATGGAGACAGCGGCCAGGAAGAGATTATTTTGATATTTTTAAAGTTTTATTCAAATGTGTTTAGTGATAACAAGGGAACAGTAAAAGGGATAGACGTCCTGTGATGTGACCGTTTCTATACAAACCTTAAAAAAGCGATTGCATTAAAAACGCAGATGCAAACTGTTAAGTAAATAAAAGCCACGTGTACTTCAGCAAAATAAAAAATGTCCATAGTCAGTCACAACGTGTGTGTAAAAAGTCGCCGCTATGACTGCGATGCTAACCCTCCGCTTCGAGCCGCAAAATCATGACGTTGATGTAAACATCCGGGTCACAAAACAGGCAAGATGGCGGCGTCGTAGTACGTCTGAATTGTGCCACTACTGGTTAGCTTGATATGTAGTAGCTACTACTGCAACGGTCCAGTAGTAGCAGTGTGTACTAAGGATTCAGATGCAGCCTTAATATTGTTTACAGGAATAAAAGCTACGGTGTCATTAGCTCCGCCTGTGTTGTTCCTGCTGAGAACATTATATGATTTTTTTTTTTTATTTTAATATAATCTCGATGTGAATAAATAAATTCAAAATAAGTTCACAATTAACCCTTTATTACCAACTGTATAATATTTGATACATGAGTTTCTGAGACTTCTATCTTGATGATATTTGATCAATTTGTATCAAATAAAAAATAATTAAATACAAAAATCATATAAATTATTAAGTAAAATAATTGAATAAAGAAATTAAGTAATAAAATAAAATAAATAATAATAAAAAAAATATATAAAATAAATGAAATTATATATCTTTTTTTCTCTGATTAAAAAAATGAATTTTCTGGATATTATTTAATGTGTCTGGCATTAAAGGGTTAAACATAATTATTTCATTACACAGTGATCGAGCAAAATTAAGTGTATGGAAATTAATGTGACCAACTATAGCTTAAAATAACATAGATTTGCTTAATTTTTTCTAATTTTCCGATATTTATTATTAATTCTGACAGCTCTTTATCAGTTTTCCTGCCTCTTTATACTAAACTAGCATTGTGTTGTAATATATAGCTTGTGCAAAGTTTAATTTACAAAATGTAAACACTAGTCTTTTAAGTTTAAGTCAACTTCAGTTTAGCCTGTGGACAGAAACTCTGCACTATTATCTATATTAAATATATTTAAGTATAAATTAAGGACAAAAGAAAGTGAGATCTGCAGCAGAAGGTGTTAAAATGCCAACATGTCTTAAAATGCCAATGGGTGTCGAGCTTTGGAGCTAAAAACTCAAATATTGATCCGCAATCCAATAAACCCTGCAGGGAACATGTTGTATTAATGTGATACTATGCTGCAGTGTAAAGGTTTATTCGCTCTTAAAGTCATTTAGTTGTTTAAATCAAATTTAAAAGCACGTTATCACCGAAGGAAGATCAATATGCTTGTTACAGACAGACACAGACAGAAGAAGAAGAATACGCAGAGACAGAGACCGTTAACAGGTCATTTGTCTTTGGGCTGTCAGCACAGCTTGCCTTGTGTGTCACTCGTGCCAGGTTGGCGGAGCCTGACAGGAAGCCTGTTGGCCTCGTTGGTCCGACGCCAACAACGAGATCCAAAAATACCTGTGTGTGAATGGGCTTGGCGCTGTGAAAGAAACTCACAGTGATGCTACAGAGGAGAAGATCCTCTAGATAAGAGGGACGTCTGTTGTCTAAAACATCAATGAGCTGATTTTGCAGCCATGTTGTTCTGTTTTTAACCACTTTAATTTAAGCCAAGAGTAGTTGTGTTCAATAAAGGCTGCATACATCATAACACTATCAGTTTTTTTAATGAATGTAGCATCATTAAAGGAGCAATAGATGATACTGTTGAGTAAGGTTTCATTCCCAGACTGATGACCAATACTTTTGAATCTTTTTGACAACTGAAGTAAAAATACCCAGTGTCTATTTCACCATGAGTCAAACTCCTCCTCAACAGATATTTTACATTGGTTGAAGTAATATGGAGTTTAACCGTCTTTTGTTTTTACAACCGAATAGTTAACAATGAAAGTAAATGGGGCAGTCAGCCAAACGTATCTAAATTGTCATTTTTTAACCACTAATAAAGCTCAAAATATCCAGATATATATATATTCCAGATCAGTGGATTCATCATTTTTTTCAATCTTCATGGACACATCAGCCTGTTGTTCAGGGAAAATGATGAATCTGCTGATCTGAAGATTTTGAAGGGTGTTCCAGATCAGTGGATTCATGCTACTGCTGAAGTGAAGTGATATTTTGAGCTTTATTAGTGGTAAAAAAAATGACAATTTATCTTACATTTGTAATCATCTGTTGTGTGACTTCATTGATCCCAGGGCGGCAATTATTTGTTTTTGGTTAAGTAGAGAACCACAGAGACTCACTCGATGATTCGCATTTATTGGTGTTGAGATGTTTTACGATTCTCGTGGGAGTAGTGGCACATTCTTTAATGACCTATCAATTTGCAAATAAGTAACACATCCTCTTCCTCTCCTGCTTGCCAGACTAATCATCACCTTTCAGGATCACAGCAGCTGAGGATAAATTCTTTAATACTACTTTTTGGGGCATTTTTGGCTTTGACAGTGTGGAGAGACAGGAAACAGGGACTGGGTTGGGATTCGAACCAGCAAACAGCTGCACGGCATGATGCGTCAAACATTCAGCTACCCTGGCACTCACATACTACCCTTTAATACAAGTGTACATGTTGTTACATGTTGTTTTATGTGAAGCATGTTAAGCTAAATGATCATTTGTCGATTAACGCTAATTGTGTTAGCCCGTCTATGTGTTAGCATCAAGATAGCTAGTTGTTTTTTCCACATTAAATGTTAAAAATGTTACAAACGAAACATTTAATATGGAAAACCACAAGCGAGTGGTTCTGCTAGCTTGATGCTAACACATAATATATCAATATATACACCATTGTTGTGCACCATAACTGTTTGACTATACAGGTGCCCCAGTTCTTGTCTTTCTTTGACAACAACCAAGAGATGGTAGATGTACCATACCCAGTTCTTTGGCAACCACCATTCATCCATACGTTAGCTACAGTCCCAGCTACAACCCAAGACAGGCCATCAGTCCATCACAGTGACATTCATCCACAGCTGCAGGCAATTTAGAATCACCAATTAACCCAACCCGAATGTCTCCGGATAACCCAGAGAGAACCAGTTAACTAAAAACTGGCCGACAAATTCGATCCCACGTCAGTTCTTGCCGTGAGGCGACAGCGCTAACAAACTAGCAACTGCAACTCGCTTCTAATTGAACCGAACCTGAAGATTTATGCCCCTTTCACCGTCGCTCTGTTTCCTCCCGAGGAACAACATCTACCGCTGTCGTTTCTTTGGATTGTTCTCATTTATGTTTCCCCGATGGTGGAACGAGCCCACAAATGTTACAAAAGCAGCCAGAGTCCATTTCTATCTTCTATCGGTTCTATCAAAGTCTTGTTTCATCAAACTAATCCGCCACCAAATCTGCCAAATGTAAGTACGCTACGTAGCAGAGGTTTGGTTTAATTTCTTTGGACTTTCTATGTTTTTAAGAGTTACAACCTGGGGAATTATCTTCATTTCCAGAATATTTTTAAGGTTTCTTAGCAGTCGGCAAACAACTAATTTTCAATTTGCACGACCTCTACTGCCACCCTCTGACAATTCTATGCAGCTACAAGCTAATTAGCGTTATAGCATGCAAATTAGCATGACCGTTCTTTTTCGTGCTACAACAAAACAATAAATGTTGTAGTCACTTTTCTGGTGATGGTAATTTAATCCAAATCCTCCAAACGAAGCTAATCCCAGGACCAGCACTTCAAACGAAGGAGGGCGAGAAATTTCCCAGCATGCACCAGGACAAGGACGGTGACAAGAGGGAAAACGGGACGACTATAAATTTAATAGGTCAGTTGCCTTAAAAGTTAGCAAATTAGTTTAACTTGTTAAGCTAACTTATCGCTAATCAATAATAACATTTGTTAGCGTTAGCTTAGCAGTCGCTAGTTGTCACTTTGCGAACGTTTCCTATTCATCTGCTAACAGGACGATGACGGTGTCAGTTTTTAATCCGTCAGCAACTTGACGGACGTAAAGGAGTCTGTAGACGCCATCTTTGTTTGTTTGTTGTCATTCAGTCGTCACGGAGACTCGTCACGTCGTCTTTTACGTAGCAGCTAGCGACGACTTCTGATAACGAGTCACCCTTCAACACTTTGTTTCAAGGGACGAGTGGTAAGAGAAGAGAAATGGGACTGGTTCTTATTGCGCTTCACCTCCTAAAGTGCAGTTCACTCACAAAAAGACACTGATCAATGCGAAAAATGTGTCAAAAAAATCAAGACAAGATCTGATGTCTCTAACGTTATTAGATTTTTAAAAACATTTTGGTTTATTTTATTTAGGGTTACTATTCGCAGACTTGAGCCACCTCCGCTCATCCATTAGTTGGAGAAAATAACACGTAGGTCAGTGTCACATGTCCGAGGTAACAGAGGTCACGGTCCCACGGGGTCACGAGGAGGAGGAGGGGGGGGACGAGCCCGATCAGTGGTTGTAAAGCAGGCCGGATATCAGACACGTGCCCGTGGCAGCGATTGTGCGAGAGGATGCGTGTCGCTGGAGGCCGAGCGTTCGGTCGGTGGGATAATCCGTCCGAGTTAATGCCTTAAGCGGGGCTGAAACCATCCAGACCCTGCTGCATTGTACTGTGTACCGAATAATAAAGAGAGATGGATGGATGTGTGTGTGTGTAAGAGGGAGTAAAGCACAAGTTTAACCTTTTCTTTTTTTTTTTTTTTTTCCTTTATAAATTACAGAGTACAGCAGCATCCAGAGCTTTAATGACGTGAAGATATTGAGGAAAGTCATTTTTTTTTTTTTTTGAGAGGAAAAAAACAAACAGCAGCCTGACGCTGATATGATGAGTCATGGATTAGATTAAAGCTGCTGATGATGAGGGGCTGTATGTGTGTGTGTTTGGGGAATATTATGTCATACTCACACGTGTGATGTCTTTGTCTATGTGTTGTATCACTGTAATGAAGTTTAGCCTGATTGAATAAATAAACTACTTCATCTGAAGGAAAAAGAAAAAGACTTATTTCCTGTTTTTGGCTAAAAATATAAAATCTGAAAATCAAATATTACGCATCCTTGATGAAAACAAACATTATCAGTGATGTTATAGATAATAAAACCTCAAATGGTAATAAACCAATAAACATATAAGATACTCTTGGTGTTTAATGATGTTGGGCAAAAATTTCTCTTTATCCAGACCCATTTTTACGCCATAAACGCCAATGTGGTACAGCGGTATAACCAGCTCCAGGCTATCCAGACTAGCCCCTTAGGAGCGATGTTTAATATGAGCTCCATTAGCATTAGCATTAGCGTTACAGCTTCTAAGTGCCGTGCAACAACCCAATTTTTCAAACTGTGGTGAAGCTGGTGGTGAAATTATGGTTGGACGCCACAGAAAATACCACAAAAAAATACAGATTTATATTCGGGTAAACGCAGCACCTACACAATATTAAAACTTGGGTTAACAGGGGTCATTCCTACCATTTTGTGCCATTTGACTTCCTGTTACAGAACAGGTCATATTATCAGTAAAATAAACTGGCTAATACTTAATATTTCTAGTCTTTTCTATCATTGACAACAATGATATACACTGAGAATTTAATAATATATTAATCAAAATTAAACAAATGATGTTATTATTATTATTATTATTATTATTATTATTATTATTATTAGGTAACTTTATATATAATATTCCTTGTTTAACTGTTGACTGTCCCTCCGACCCACATGACTCTCACGGGACGTAGCAAACATTTATGGAGGGAAATCATCCACTAGAATATTTTTTTTTATGTTTTACAATGATTAATTGATGCGGTAAAGCATCTTATTTATAGTGGATGCTGACACTTCATTGTATTTTTTGAAAATATGGTCAATAAATATGTTAAAAATCAATATCTATCACTAAATATGGCTGACGTTAACATAAAATGTCCCCATTACAGCTACAAGGCGTATATGCGCCAACATGGTGCGCTATAACCAGCTGTTAAACAATCTCCTATTGATTATTCTTAAACATTACCACACTGAAATGACACCGAATAGTAAGACCGACACATAAATTTCATGTCGTTCGAGTTAAATTTCCACTTTAGTGTTACACTGTAGAATTTCCCGTTCCCTGTCAAGGTTACTGAGTACAACATCAATAGTGGTTGAAAGTGGCAGCAAATGATGTCAAGATCCTGCACAAAGCTAACAGCTGTCAATATAGACTGTAATTTTAGCCTGATTTTTTTTTTTTTTTGAAGAAATAATGACAGTTGACAATATTACAAAGACAAAAAAAAATGATTATATGTAATTTCCAGTGTACACCAGTGGAAATTCTCCTCTTCATTAGATTGATGCTCTGACTGTGACCACTTAATGGCTTCTCTGGTGGTTCTTGTCAGATCTCTTTGAAGTGACGCGAAAGTGCAGCTTTGAAGCTCAGGGATGGAAATAACCTCTTCAGAAGGTGGAATAAAGACGTTTCTCAGCCTCTCTGAAGCCTTTTTGGTGCATGCTGAGAGTTAACACACCAGCTGCTTCAGCAGGAGACCACCATCCCGCTGGAAAAACCAGGCCACTTTAAGTGAGAGTCCTGGGAGGGGTCTGAAACCTTTTCAACTGCTTTGCAGTTCCACATGTTTGAAAACCAACGTTACGTAGTCCAGACTACAGTTTACAATCATCAATAAACCTCAAAATAAGAAGAACATTGTGAAGCTGGAGGTTGGTTTAAAGGTGCAACGCAATGCAAAATCTGTAGTTTGTACCTTTAGTTTTTGAAATATGACAAGTCTGTATGAACAGCCGCTGAAAAGAAACGAGTGGAGAAATCAGACCAATTAGATAAGTCAGTCAGTTTTTACGTTTTAGCCCGTCTATGGCGTTTCTCATTATGTGTTAGCATCAAGCTAATGGACCACTAGTTAGTTGTTTTCCACATTAAATTTTTGTTTTGTTTGTCACATCTTTAACATTTAATGTGGAATTCTTAAGTTTTAAATGTTAAAAAAAAAAGAAAAACATTTTAAACATTTAGTAAGTGATCTACTAGCTTGATGCTAACACAAAATGGAAAACACCTTAGACGGGCTAAAACAATTAGCGATTGTTTACCTGTGTTGTGTTCACTTGTACGTACAAAGTATCATATATGTCCTAAACTCTGAGGAAACCACATTAAAACTTCTTAAAGAGGCTCCTCCACTTGCTAATATCCAGGTTCTCGTTGGCAGCTGTTAGCCAATCAGAGTCAAGCTAATTAACATGTTGAATATTCATGAGAACTTCATGTCTGTTTTCCATACCATGCTAGCATATCTAGAAACAAGAGAACAAAGGCTTTTTAATGCTTTTAATGTCACTGAAGGTCACAGAAAGCATCTGGCTGCTGCATCTTCAGCTTTTTATCAGTTTAAAGAGGCTTACAGATTGACTTTTACAAAACATCTGAATCAAATATTTCAACATTTCAACCAGCTTTCTTCCCTGAACACTTCAGATTAATGATTAAATCCTTATATAACAGCTATGAACATAAAAACAGGAGCGAGACGAAGACGAAGCCACTTTTTCTTTTATTCTTTTACCTCCGTAATGTTTTGCGAGGGCAACTAATGAGCACACAGGGTTGACATTTACTGTCTTGATGTGTCTGAGTTCTGTTTCTAACGCAGGGATTTTTAAAGTCTGATAAAACCAAAACAACACTCTGTGTCTTTCAGGTTTTGTTTCAGTTATTAAACGTGAAGAAAGACCACCTGCATGTAGAGCTGTGAGATTAATCGATGCTTGTGCTTCTATTTCGATTACCAAACGATTATAAAAACAAAGTAATAGAAACAAAACGATTATTAGTATTTTGTATATTTTTCACTTTGCGATTATTTTTTTTTTTCCAATGACACACGAACTTCGATCATTTCAACAGGTTGGACTCGTGATTCCAGTGTTTACTACAAACTTAGCGTTATGCTAAATTTGCGACATTAAACGTTAGCGATGGTAAGCATTAGCGGCCTAACTGTTAGCTATGCTAAATGTTAGCAATGCTAAATGTCAGTGATGCTAAATGTTCGCTACGCTAAATGTTAGTGATGCTTAGTGTTTGTGACGCTAACTGTTGGCAATGCTAAACATTAGTGATGCTACATTAGTGATGCTAAATGTTCACTAAGCTAAACGTTAGTGATGTTAAGTGGTAGTGACCCTAAGCGTTAATGACGCTAAGTGTTAATGATGCTAAATGTTCATTAAGCTAAAGGTAAGCGACATTAAGTGTTAATGAAGCTAAGTATAACTGATGCTAAATGTTAGCCACCCTATCCATTAGCAATGCTAAACATTAGAAACACCAAGTGTTAGTGACCCTGAGTGTTAGCGATGCTAAACTTTAGTGATGTTAGGCGTTAGCGATGCTAAGCGTTAGCTATATATTCGTTATTTTGTTTTGTAATTTAATGTATATGTTTGCATTTTATTTTTAATTTCGTAGTTTATTTGTTTTCAAGAGCCTGGAAGTGACTAAATCAGTGATTTTATTGATTTTTATATATTATTTTATGCAAAACATTCACTCCATTTGTTTCAAGTTCAAGTGAATTTCTGAATCGTGATCAATTAATCAGCTCTACCTCCAGGTATCCAAATAACAAAAACCCTCCTCTTCTTTAGGTATCAGGTAGTAAAATAAAACTTTTTCATCCTCTGTTTCAGGCTCAGTCACCTAACCTGCCAGGTTCTCTAACACCTAAAAAATAAAAAATTATAAAAAATCATCTCGACAGTAGTGGCAGACCTGACACGCTCAGCGGGCAGACAGGCGGAGAGCAGTGTCATTACAAGAGGCCAGACGGTGGATCTATTTTTAGCTCTGGTCCTTCGCCTCACGGTGGGGTTTGAGAGCGCGGAGGTTGTCGACCTGGTGGCCATGTCATTAACACCCTCCCGCCTCCATTAAATGATGGCCCCTGCAGACATCGTCGACATAATAAATACAGCTATCTCCGATCTATGTGTCTGACTCAGCCTGTTTGAGCATTTTAACATGTTCATACTAAGCCCTAACCTCAATAAAACATAAAACTAAAACATTACAGACAATTATAACACTAATATAAAAGTTGTAGCTTTTATGTAGGAAACATTTCTGGAGCCATAATCTGAATCTCAAACTAAATTAAAGGTGAACTGAGTCACATTTGAACCTTTATTCTACTGTTAGAGTCTTTGAGTTAATGTCAGTTGATAAAAAATGAAACAAAAAAAGATGTTCAGCCTCTTTAGTGACACAACAACACTGTTTACTTTGTGTACTTTGATGTTAGAAATCTGTTCCATTCACTTAGCTTATTAGCTGTTAGCATCTCCGCTAACGTAGCACTGATTTGTTTCATTTTTTGTCAACTGACATTCATTCAAAGACTCTAACAGTAGAATATAGGTTCAATAATTAAAGCTAGCTAGTTAGTTAGTTAGCTAGCTAGATAGATAGTTTAAATCTGCCCCATTCATTTAACTTATTAGCTACATCTTTCTCGTGATATCTCCGCTAACGTAGCATCGATTTGTTTCATTATTTCATCAACTGACATTAACTCAAAGACTCTAACAGTAGGATATAGGTTTAAATGTGACTGAGTTCACCTTTACGTTAAGCTAAGGCTTAAAAAAAGAAAGCTAATGATAACAATTACACAAACAACACAAATATAGAATATTCTTATCAGATATTCCACTATTGGCCAATATCTGTCACGTTCTGGACTCTTGGTGAGTATGAAAACCTACGATGGCCTTCAGGTGACCGTGGTCTTCTCTCTAGAGACGGTGTTTAGTAAAATAAAGAGGATCTGATCTGTCTGTCAATATAAAAGTTTAAATTTTCTATCAGGTTCCACAAGGATCTATCCTCGGTCCCATTACGTTCAGCTGACACATGCACCCCCTCCACTGATACTATTCACATTAATGAATAAATAAAATAGTTTTACTGTCAGTTTGGACTAGAATATAAAATCTAAGCCCTTGTGTAATCGTTTTGACTAATGGTTATTAGATTTGTGGTTTGCTGTGGAAACAAACACACACGTCATTCATTCATTTCATTTATTCATTTACTAAAAGTTACATAACCGGACTTTATTTGTGATTCATATCTCTCCATCTCTGCGACTGTGTGTTTATGAAGTATGTTACGCTCTGCACCATCACAAATTAACAGATCTCTCTCTCTCTCCATGCTTCGTTCTCGCTCCACCACCTTAATGAGCCAATTAGAGACACCTGAAGACGTCCAGTAGAGATCAACAGAGGGGTGGTGGTGACTAACATACCCACATACAAATAAACACACAAACAGTAATTATCAGCCCATAATGTGTCTCAATTCTCATACTTCCATATTTACACTTGAGTATATGGTAAAATACAGTGTTAGTGTTAAAACCCGGATGGTTTCACTCATTAAAGTCAAACAGTTGACTTTGATTATTGATTAGAATTTCTTAGCTTTAGAAATGCTAAGTGCTAGCGATTGCTAAAGTGCTAAACATTAGGAATGCTAAGCATTAGGGATGCTAAGTGTTAAATGTTAGCCATGCTAGGCGTTGGTGATGCTAAACAATAGCGATGCTAGACACTAGCAATGCTAAGTGCTAGCGATGCTAAACGTTAGTGATGCTAAACATTAGTGATGATAAGCGTTAGCGATGCTAAACATTAGTGATGATAAGCGTTAGTGCTACTAAGCGTTAGGAATGCTAACCATTAGTGATGCTAAATGTTAGTCTGCGCTTACAATGCGAAACATTAGCAATGCAAAACATTAGCGATGCTAAGCGTTAGCCATGCTAAACAATAGCTATAATTGTTATTCACTTTGCAATTTAACTTATATGTTTGTATTTTATTTTCAGTTTAGTCATTTACTTATTTTCTAGAGACTGGAAGTGATTTTATTTATGTATATTAATTATTTTATACAACACATTTACTGTTTTTGTTCTGTTTTTTGTTTTTTTTTTACGTGCAATAAATTCCATTCAAGTTTCAAGTTCAACAACTTAACTAACTGAAATAATCTGTTGTTTCCGTTTTGGCAGAATCTCCGAGGAAATTACCCAGAATTCACAGCGCTGTGATGTAAAAAAAAATAATAAAAAGAAACACAGTAGAAATGAACAACCACCATATAAACTAGATAAATAAAAAAGATTAGACTGTGAGAGGACGACACCAGGAAGTAGTAGTGGTTGTCAGGACGAGAAAGAAGGAAGTAAAGTCCCCGTCCCACGTGAGTCACACATAGAGACAGAGCGGCATAAACACACACACACACACACACACACACACACACACACACACACACACACACACACACAGCAACAGCAGCAGATGGCCAGAGGATTATTCCCTCTCTATCCTCCTCCTCGTTCCCCAGACGAGCCGCTCAAGCTTTACTCTTGTCCCTGTCATTCCAACACAGTGTCTCTGACCCAGTCTGTCCTCACCTACTGTCCTCTCAGATACGGTCTCATCTGGTGACCTAAATAAAACAAATAAAATAAAATAAAAAAAACGCTTTTACATATTATTACCTTGCCTGTCTCGGGGCATTACAAAAATTAAAATACGACCCGCGTATTTATAGTTCATCACCGACGTATAATTTCTTCTAATGCAGTTCCCCCTCAGCAGCCGAGACTTAATGCTCTTCAAATGATGCCATACCGTTTACTGTATGCATTTATTCTACTGCTAATTGGCATCCAGAAATAGCAGAGTGTGGGTACAAGCTGAGCTGTCAAGAGACGGCGTCCTCCCCGATCCTCTGCTTTCTCATCCGCAGCCACTTGGCTGTGTGGCGACGGACACGACACAACCAAGAACAAGGAAAAGTATCACAGCTAAAAAAAAACCAAAAAACAAATATGTCGTTCTTCTGGTTTGCCTACAATAGTGTGAGAAGAAAGAGTCTGGTTTCCTTTCACCAGGAAGTAACGACGAGGAAATAAAAGAACCTCATATCAGGTTAATTATACATCTAAACGCAACTAATCTTTACAGATCAGATAGAAAAATCTAGATCTAAATGAAGCTGAGCGCGCTCTAACTGTATTTTGTAGTTTTATAAGCTACGTCGACAATAACTTTGACCCACAGTGTCTCAATTCAGATACTTCCTTTAGCATGATACCTCCACTATGTGCTTATTTCCCTAATGCACCTACTGGAAATGATGATCTCAACATTTGCAACACGTAGCCAAGATGGCGTCATCGAGGGTGAGAAGTGTCCGTCGCTCCAGAATCAACTTTTTAACTTAAATGAGCGAAACCATCCGGGTATTAACACTACACTGTGTTTTACCACATGCTCAAATGTAAATAAGGAAGTATGAGAATCAAGACACAAGGTTGGTTTCAATTAGTCCAGAAACTGTTGAATAAATCGGACCTAACGATCTTTATTAGGTTGAACAGGTGGTGGCAATTAGTGGCATCTAGTGGTGATGTTACAGATTGCAACCGTCTGAATAATTTTACAATAAACAGGTAAATTACCGGCCCCTTTAGAGCCAGTAGAAGAGCGTTATAGCGCAACATGATGAACTCGACAGAAGACGACACCGGTTTCATTCTGAAGTCACAAAAACGTAATGATGCTTCATCCACTTTCTCTTTTTAACCTCAACTAACTCTGACTGGAGGATTCCCAGACGCTCCCACTGAGCTCCACCTGGTCCTGAGTCTGCCCCGAGGTCTCACACCTCACTAGGAAGGCTCCACCTCAATTAGCTCGTTTCCACACAAAGGAGCAGCAGGTGTCTCAATTACCATACTTCCACTTACTATTTTGAGTGCGTTAAGTGACACTGGCAGGAAGTAAAATGTTAAAACACAGTTAAAAAGTTGAGAGCTTTTCCTGCTGCTGTTTGATGCCGAACACGTTCATCACAGTCAATTTTTTTTCTAAGTCAACATCAAAAATAACACGTTTCTTTAAAAAAAAAAAAAATAAAGAAGCAACTAACGACAGGCGAAGACGAACTACAATCTCTGCCCAAACCATGAAACAAACCGATGGTTATATGGAAACTTTCCATGGGAATTGACAGGAATTTATGGGAACGATCAGATCTGAAGGTTAGGAACATAGCAGCAAACTACTTCCTGCAGAGCCGTTGAGGCCACACACCCCCAACATGCATTGTGTGTTCCCAGAGCTGAGTGGGGTGTGACTGGATGATCAGAGAACAAAGGGGTCAAGACAAATTAGAAAATTTGATGAAGATTTGTTTTTGTTTTTTCAAGCCACAACGGCCGACTGAGAAGACGAAATCGATTCGGTCGCAGATAAACGACATTTTTAAGATGAATTTTTCAAGAACGTAGCGGCGCGTAGCTGCTAGCTAGCCGTCAAGCTAACACTAACGCATTAAGTTAGTTAGCGATAACGCTAACATGCCCATTCCACCTCAACTAGGAAGTAGACGCTCTAAAAATATAAATAATATATATATATATATATATATATATATATATATATATATATGTATATATTCCTATGTTTCCACTTGGTTGAGGCCGTGACCCAGCTGTGCTTCAACCACATCACCTCCACCTCATCACTCTCAGCCTCAGGCAGCTCCAGCACCCAAGATGAGAAATGTTGAGAACCGATCAGTGAGAGAAACAATACGCCGGGAGGACGAGGGAGTCAGAGTTAGAGCAACACAATGGTTTGACGGTGTGAAAATCAATCAGTACGTCTGTGGGGAAAAAAAAAAAAAGATGAAGAAGAGGAGCAATTTGTCGTCTGGAGAGAAGGCAAAAAATGTTAAATGAACCAGCGGCAGCAGCAGCGGCGTCATTGGAGGAGTTTTTTATTTTTTATTTAACTTTTAATTAACTTTAACTTTATCTGTCTGGATACACACGCTCTTCCTGCTCGTAGGCACATCGGCAGGAAAGAGAAATGATGATTCGAACCATTTGAAAACAAAAGAAACCAGTTTCTTCCTGCAAACTAATTCAGATTTTTCACATATCTCGACTACGTCAACCTGTAGTTAAAAGCATTTGCACTTGGTGTTTGAGTCATATTTTGCAGGTTTTTTCTCACACCCCATCAATATGCCGATTCTGTTTTGTGCCGCATTTTTTTACGTTTCTTAACTTCGAGTTAACTTAAAGAGTTAACCTATATCTTTAAATAACAGTTTATGTCAACAACTGACCCTGATCAGTCGACGGTTGCTCCTTTTTTCTACAAACTTCTTCTAAGATCTGACGACTGATTGGACATGTAGACAATCATCAACCTCTAACAGGGAAGTTAGTTGGTTATAAACCTTTAAAATGAACACAATTAAAAGTGATGGTGTCGATTTAAAATGGTGTGATAGAGACAGTAACTAACGCACAGATTGAGGATAAATTAGTCTATTTTTTCAAGTCAAATAGGTTTTTTCTGAGCATAAATTCTCTCCTGCTTTATATTAAATTAATAGAAGAGGATGATTACACCCTGAAAACCTGTTTTTTTAATTCACATATAAGTAGAGACACACTAGTGAATCAACAGCTGTAAATTAATTATGTTGTTCTCATCTCATATCATCAAAACATATAGACCCAGGAAGTGTTTAATTAACAAATGATCACTTTTAACAATGTTCATCTATCACCACCAACATGTTAAGTGTTGGAATTAGACACTAATATAACACGAGGTCACTTTAAATTGACAAAAAGTCATTTCTTTGCGCACAATTGCGCCAAAAATCAATAAAATGTTTGCAGGATTTACTTCTCAAATCGTCCAGTTTGCACTTTTATCATCGTGGACGTGATGTAGTGGTGTGTGAGCTCTTACCTCGGACGCACAGCAGGGACATGGCAGCAGGATTTGGTGCAACAGTTCGTCCACAGACCCTGAAGCTTCTTCAGTGACTTTGTCGCACCAACAGTTGCCTGTTGCTCGGTTCATGGAGACTCGGCTCCTAAACGCCGCACGCTTTCCGCTTCATCACACAGAAAAAAAAAAAAAAAAAAAAGTCAGGTAAAACCAGTCCACTTCAGTCCGAGTCTAGATCCACCTCCTGAGGGTGTGAGGGATGACTGTCACCGACTAAAACTACCGGCGGAAAACCGGTGGAGCGGGGCGGCTCTTATGATGCGTTCAAGGACTAAGGCGAAGGTGGGAATTTGGATTTGACAGCACAGGCGTGTGTGTGTGTTTGGTATACCTTACGATGTGGAGACTTGTATTTGTCTACACACTCACATATGGTGACCTTCAGGAAATTAATGCAAGTCAATGAAGTGTCCCCTGAAGTTATATAAACCAGATTGTGTGTGTGTGTGTGTGTAGGCCAAAGTATGTTTCTTCTCTATATTGTAAACAAATAAAATTGAACTGGACAAAATTTAAATGGTGCAGTTTCAGATTGAAGCCAAAAGTTTTTATTAAGTTTCTATTTCCCAAAGCTTTGGGTACCTGTTTTGGTAAAATGTTATTTTGGTAAAATGTTTAAAGAATCTTTTTAAAATCATCCATCAAACTTAAATTTGGTTACAGATCCACTGTCGTGATGGTTTTTAGTTTCATGTTTCTACAAAAGAAACATCAAAAACTGATTCTGGAACAACTCAGTGACGCCATCTTGGCTACGTAGCATCGGCGGCGTAATCTTTAACTTTACTTCTTCAAGTTAAAACTGAACCTTTAAAATCTAATATGAAATTGAGAGAAGGATATCCATTAAGAAAAACTACAAACTAGTTAAATTTATGTCCAAATTAATGCCAACAGTAAGTTATAGGAGCTGTGGTTCATCTGTATATTCCTTCAATGACCTGTTTGTTAAAATAAGTTTTGAGAAAGTAGTAGTTTAAATAATGAGGGTGCAAAAAGCAAATCAAGCATGAACCAGTGGCAATAATCCCATGTTTACTTTCCTCTGCATATCAGAAATAAGAAAATGTTTTGAGCAGCGAGTTCAACGAAGCGAACCTAAACCTTATTTTACACTCAGTCCAGGTCAACACAAAGGTTACGCACATTTAAAATGCATCACCACAGACTGAAGCCAAAGTCTGTGAAGTATTTATCCTGAGTGAATTCAGTGAGGTGAAGTTGATGTTGGGAACACAGTCCCAGTGGTAAGACACATGAATGTTTTAGGATTTAATATTTCTTTTTTTTTGGAAATGCAGCGGAGACAAAAGTTAGAATTAGATGTGTTGTCAAAATGGGTCCACTGAAGTTGACTTAGTGGAGATAAAGTAGTTGTGTTGAGATAAACACAAGTAAAATACAATTTTGGTCACAGACTCAAATGAAAATAACTAAAGGTAACACAGGATTTTCTGAGGGTACAAAACTCAAATGTCCCATCTATGATGGGTTTGAAAGAAACCAACTTGTGCAACAAGTTGGCAACCGTTTCTTACAGTTTGCTCTTGCTCGTGTTAGGCAAAGCTGGTTTCCTCTGCCCCCAAGTGGCTACAACATATCATTACAACACAAAAGCAAGCCATGATTGATTTCTCAGGGCATTTCAGGTGTGCAGTTACAAGAAGAAAGCGGGAACAAAGCAGTATAACTGACCACTAAAATGTTCTACCAAACTGAAGACATATGCAGTTTTGGCAGCTCAAGTCCATCTCATTCGCAAGTTTCTTTCCTCACAGCTTCCTGGTTTGAGTCATGAAGAGAAGAGTTGCACGCAAGCCTTTACCCATCCTCAGTTTTAAAAACTTACCAGCCGCCAAGTTTGCAAACGCAGAAATAGGAAAGATTAACACGTCAAGTGCTGGTAACTTGACCTGACCATGTTAAGGTCAGACAAGAAATTCATCTTATTTAAAACAAGCCCAGAAGTCCACACTTGCTATGGTCTTTATGCATTAGTCACTGCTAGAGTCAGGGTATTTTAACCAAACAGGGCTGTGACTAAAGTCACAAGACCATCTAAAATTACCAATAGTCAATAATGAGGCTGCAAATTTAGACAAGGCATTTTATTTCGTCAAGAAATTCAAATCAACAACCAATCCAGTCCAAGAGGCATCTCCAGAAGAGTCAGGTCTGCAATGACAAGCAGTGGTGGTCAGCTACTGCAAGGACAACAGTGGGTTTGAAAGACTCCAATAATTGCAAATACTCACCTTCAGATTCTTGGACATCCTATGTTAGTAGGACCTGAAGCCAAAACCACTTCCTTTTCTACCATGGTTCAGATTGGTTTTGCCCTGTCCAGATCTTTAATAAAAAAAGAAATAAAGGGGAAGATCCACATGAGAACTGCCAATAACTTTATTTGAGCAAAACTGTTGTAAACTTACCCCATTGTGACCATGCTGTTGGATGCATCTTTAGGCTGGTAAGGATGATAAAAACCAGTATTACTGCTGGTCTGGGAGCTGGGCTTCTGCTCGTAGACGGGTACCTGGGGCCGGGGCTTCTGCTCGTAGACGGGTACCTGGGGCCGGGGCTTCTGCTCGTAGACGGGTACCTGGGGCGGGCTTCTGCTCGTAGACGGGTACCTGGGGCCGGGGCTTCTGCTCGTAGACGGGTACCTGGGGCCGGGGCTTCTGCTCGTAGACGGGTACCTGGGGCCGGGGCTTCTGCTCGTAGACGGGTACCTGGGGCCGGGGCTTCTGCTCAGAGATCGGTACCTGGGGCGGGGCTTCTGCTCGTGAGGCGGGTACCTGGGGCCGGGGCTTCTGCTCAGAGAGCGGGTACCTGGGGCCGGGGCTTCTGCTCGTAGACGGGTACCTGGGGCCGGGGCTTCTGCTCGTAGACGGGTACCTGGGGCCGGGGCTTCTGCTCGTAGACGGGTACCTGGGGCCGGGCTTCTGCTCGTGAGGCGGGTACCTGGGGCGGGGCTTCTGCTCGTAGACGGGTACCTGGGGCCGGGGCTTCTGCTCGTAGACGGGTACCTGGGGGCGGGCTTCTGCTCAGAGCGGGTACCTGGGGCCGGGGCACCTGGGGCGGGGCTTCTGCTCGAGAGCGGGAACCTGGGGCCGGGGCACCTGGGGCCGGGGCTTCTGCTCGTAGACGGGAACCTGGGGCCGGGGCACCTGGGGCCGGGGCTTCTGCTCGTAGACGGGAACCTGGGGCCGGGGCACCTGGGGCCGGGGCTTCTGCTCGTAGACGGGAACCTGGGGCCGGGGCACCTGGGGCGGGGCTGCTCGTGAGGCGGGAACCTGGGGCCGGGGCACCTGGGGCCGGGGCTTCTGCTCGTAGACGGGAACCTGGGGCCGGGGCTTCTGCTCGTAGACGGGAACCTGGGGCCGGGGCTTCTGCTCGTAGACGGGAACCTGGGGCCGGGGCTTCTGCTCGTAGACGGGAACCTGGGGCCGGGGCTGGGGCACCTGGGGCCGGGGCTTCTGCTCGTAGATGGGAACCTGGGGCCGGGGCTTACTGTAAGATGTAAAGGACCTTGGCTGAAACGGAACTTGTTTGGGCTGGGGCTTGTAGACGGGGGCCTGCGCCGGGGCCTGGGGCTTGTAGATGGGGGCCTGGGGCTTGTAGACGGGGGCCTGCGCCGGGGCCTGGGGCTTGTAGATGGGGGCCTGGGGCTTGTTGTCGGGGGCCTGCGCCGGGGCCTGGGGCTTGTAGATGGGGGCCTGGGGCTTGTAGACGGGGGCCTGCGCCGGGGCCTGGGGCTTGTAGATGGGGGCCTGGGGCTTGTAGACGGGGGCCTGCGCCGGGGCCTGGGGCCTGTAGACGGGGGCCTGCGCCGGGGCCTGGGGCCTGTAGACAGGGGCCTGCGCCGGGGCCTGGGGCCTGTAGACAGGGGCCTGGGGCCGGTAGACGGGGGCCTGCGCCGGGGCCTGGGGCTTGTAGACGGGGGCCTGGGGCCGGTAGACGGGGGCCTGCGCCGGGGCCTGGGGCTTGTAGACGGGGGCCTGGGGCCGGTAGCGGGGGCCTCGCGCGGGGCCTGGGGGCTTGTAGACGGGGGCCTGGGGCTGGTAGACGGGGGCCTGCGCCGGGGCCTGGGGCTTGGGCTGGTAGACGGGGGCCTGCGCCGGGGCCTGGGGCTTGGGCTGGTAGACGGGGGCCTGCGCCGGGGCCTGGGGCTTGGGCTGGTAGACGGGGGCCTGCGCCGGGGCCTGGGGCTGGTAGACGGGGGCCTGCGCCGGGGCCTGGGGCTTGGGCTGGTAGACGGGGGCCTGCGCCGGGGCCTGGGGCTTGGGCTGGTAGACGGGGGCCTGCGCCGGGGCCTGGGGCTGGTAGACGGGGGCCTGCGCCGGGGCCTGGGGCTGGTAGACGGGGGCCTGCGCCGGGGCCTGGGGCTTGGGCTGGTAGACGGGGGCCTGCGCCGGGGCCTGGGGCTGGTAGACGGGGGCCTGCGCCGGGGCCTGGGGCCAGGGCTGAAAGCTTGGGCCATGAGGTTTACTGGCATAAGGAAAGCCATAGGCTGAAAACACACACATCATTTAGTCACACAAGGTAATTTCCAATGAGAAGCAACGTCAAGTTATACAATTGTTCAATATTTGAACAGATAATTCTAATCTTACATTTCACACTTGTTGGAAACCCCCCAAAGAAGAGAAGCCATAGCAGCACAACACTAAAAAAGAAAATCACATTTAAACATATTAGCCACTTCAAACACACATCAGCCGTTGAACTGAACAGAGATAATCATTAGGAAATACCGTAAAACAGAACCCATGGCTCCAGGCAGCAAAACAGCCAAACACAAGCTCAACAACCTCTGTCTGGCTTCCACTGACCAACACAAGCTCAGCTACCTTTTCTTTTCTCAACAGTGCAGTGACAGGAAAGCTCTGCCGTAGTCAATTTATCTTGTTTTACCAGCCAATCAAAACTCTCACTTCTCAAACTGATTGGAAACAGGTGGAGTTAATAGAGCTGGACTCATCATGACACAGGTGCTCAACGAGGACTTCTTTTTGTCACCACAGTGTCTTGACTTTGTGTTTCATATTTCATGTCAAGGACTGATTGTGATTTTATTAATCTTTGGCTTGACTTTATTTTTTGCTGGTTCAGTGACAGATGTTTTTTTAGTGTAATTGAATTAGCTTTTTGTGTTTATTTACTACTTCTGAATTGGTCTTTAGTGGTTTTCAACAGCTGCTACTCACTCTTATAGTTTGCGGTGGTGAATCCACACTTTTATTGTGTGGCTCACATATCAGTGATACGTTTAAATAACATAAAGAAACATAACCTTGAATTCTGGAAATATGCAAACAAGGTAGAACAAATGGGAACAGAGTCATGGTCAAAACCTCATTTACATGTTGTGCATCTAACTTTCTGTGTGTATCAACACACCTGTGTACGGGGAGTGACGTAATGGCATAACAGCATGGATTTGGGTGTAATAACTCCAGTTTGCCACTAGATAGAGCTCTGATTCAGTTAGTATTAACGTGGTTTCAAACCTTCACACCTGAAAAAGATTCACCCCAATGGAAACCAGTACCAGAACCAACCAGTGTCCTGCTAAAACATACTAAAGTATGGTAAATTTCCCAAGCTGGATGGTTTATTTAGTGGTGCAAGTGAAAATCACGGCAGTAAAGGATTTATTTTAGTGGCGTTCTTGATATAAGGTAAAGAGTGTGAAGACTTATGATAGAATAAAAGGTTAGCCAGTGGCTGTGCTGTAGAGGATTCATATTTTATGAACTGCTTTGCAAAAATCCAGTTGTTATGTTGGACTTTATTCATATTTTCACCAAAAAAATATATAAATAAGTCGATTTCTGAACCAGAAATTGGCAAAACGTGGACATCAAGACCTGTTGCCACTGTTGTTGCACCAACTGTTGTCCAGTAACTTCTAATAATAATCTGTTAAACTGTGCCTTTCTCTATCGCAAGAGACATTAAGGTTACATACAATGAGATACTGTGTTGTGTTAAACTGCTGACTGTCAGCAGAGCTGAGATGAACCCAGAGGAGAGGTTGTTTGAGGAGTTTTTTGAGGTTAAGTGAGATAAACAATCTTGAATGAACAACATTTCACATGTTTAAAGCCCCTGGTATCCAGTTGATGTGACTCTGAACCAGACCTGCCACCAGCCATTTGTTCGTCCTCCGCACAATAACTTTCTGACGCCGTCTTCGTCTACCTGACTCCTTTAGCCTCCAGAGCTACAACAGTAACACGCTGATGCTTCAGTGTGACTCATCTTATGCTGTCATACATAATAACAATAATAATATCATGTCACAGGGACCACACCTGCACTTTTACTTTAATACCTGCAGGACTGACTGAGACCAATGAGGAGCCAACACAGATCAGACTGGATTTTATTTAATTATTCGTGTCATTGTTTATATTGTGTTGGTGTGTGTTATTTGGGTTAGAGACGTTGTTACTTCCTCTCTCTAAGATTGCATAAGCTAAACTAAGCTAATTAGATAAAATGAGATAGAACTTTATTAATTACCACAGGGAATAATTTAAGTGTCACAGCAGCTCAGAGAGAGTAAATATGTTTATATGAAGAGTAAGTTTATAAGTTTATTTTCAGTTGTTTTCATTCGGACACGGTTACCTTCTTCTTCTGACTTTAATAATAATCAAAATATATTTCTTCTATCAAGAAGGAACTTTTATTTTTAATTTTCAGTTTATTTAAAAGGGACGGGGCACATTAATCAACATTTCAATTTAAACTTAAAACAAAAACGAGTTAGCAAATGAGCTAATTTGCATGTTTGTTTTTTTTTTTTCTCCATATTCTTTTTACATTTATGTACATGTATGTGTGTGTGTAGGTTGATAAAGATATATGTGTGGTTATGTACAAATGTGTGTTTGTGTGTTAATAAGATAGATGGATGGATGATGGATAGATGGATCTATTTATCTATAAAATAATATATTATCTAAAATACAGTGTAATCTGAGAGCAGCACAAAAGATACAGCAGGTTAGTAATTCATGATTACAAGTTTAGTTAATTATAATCCATCTTAAGTCAAAGTGAAGACTAATTGATTCTAAATCAACTCAATAACATCCCAGCCCAGCAGGTATTGTGATTAATAAGCTAAATGAGGCTCCTGGTTGGTGTTAAAGGTCCTAGTGAGAGTCATCCGTCCCACCCAGGGTTAGATAATCCAGTGTGGGAACGAGGCGGTGACCTCAGGCTGACGCGCTGCTCCGGCCCTGCCCATCCTGCTGCGATGCACCGCCGCTGTCTGCCCCGCAGTCTCAGCCCCGCTCCCCGTCACAGACACCGACATCCAGCGCGTCAAGGACTAAACACCACCACCACTAGCACCACCAGCAGCAGCAGCAGCAGCAGCGGCGGCAGAAACAGTAGCAGCGGCTCGGTTACATCCGGCTCCACATGCTACACATCCACCACCGCCGCTTTGTCTACAACCTACAACAAGGTGAGTTTTCATTAACGGATTCACTCATTTTTGAGGCGAATAGCGAAATGGAGAAATGCGCAGAAAACGTCTCTTTACGTCGCGTCGCGAGGCTGAAAAAAAAAAAAAAAAGAAAGAAAAAGAAACCGACGCCTCGCTCGGTTATAACGACAACGTTCTAGCTCATATTGTTTTTATTTATTGTTTATTAACGTTTTAAGGCAATTAATTAAAAGGTGACGCTAGCTTAGCACGGTGGCGTTGTTATTTATTTATTTTATTATTATTATTTTTTTTATATATCGCAGTGGAAACACAAAGGGTAACGGTTTGAGCTCTGACACATCGTTTGTTTGTAAAATAAAAAAAAAATCGCATTTTTTTTTCACGATATAAGAAAATGCGCAAAATCACTGTTTATTAATGTTTTTTTATTTTTATTTATTTATTTTAAACCGTTGCCACGAGCGCGGCCTGGAATCACCATATTGATTCCATAGATCAACCAGAAACAACGGCCCGTGCGCGAGCCACATACCGTCAGGTTCTAGAACGTGACGACGTGCGACGTCCGCCGTAAGCCCTACAAAATAAAAGCACGGCCGATTTGAGGAATCGCATTAATTTCATTAAAGTGATTAAAAATAAATAAATATGAACGTATTAGTTAATTTATAAGCTAAATTAACACCAGTTTAAGATGATAGATTAGTAATTAAAACAAAAAAATAATTAAGCAAAACGTAATAATTGATATTAAATTACATTTTTTAGTAATTAGATTCCCTTATATCCTTTAAACCGGACCCTTAATATAGATGGAAATGTAATTATATTAAAGTTATCAAGTAAAGATCTAATATATACACATTTGTTGTTGCACAAAATAATCAAGACAATTGGGAAAATTTCCAAAATAATCCACATTTTTTTGTTTATAGCTAATAATAATAGCTTTTAGTATGTATATAATGCAGTGGTTTAGTGTACTGGGATGTTGTTGTTGCTCTTTGTTAAAAAAAACAATGTGTTATATTGATTTTTATTTAGCTGTGCACTCCAGGGCTTTTATTTTGAAGGCTGTCTAGTAGTACTTCCCAATGTTTGCTGTTTGTTTTGTGCATTAAAGTGGACATTGTTGACACAAATACATAAATACTCAGCGTCCTTGTGTAAAATGGATCAAAAATGACCGTTTAACGTGTCAGATCCACATGTTTTGTGATTCCTAGTTCATCTTTCGCATCATTATTACACCACTATCGCGTCTATCTGTTGTTGTTTTGCTGAATTTGGAATAGAAATCGATAGAAGACGTAAACAAATGACACTATAACATGTAGGTTAATACAGCAGGTGGTCCATAAAGTCTATAAAGTCACTCTGAGATGACACAATGGATAATCTAAGAGTCCAATATGTAGCTATACTTCTATTTTCTTTAAGTTTAGTTGGTCTAGATGAACAATGGCCACCCTCCAAAAACTAATTGACTTTCTGATCCAAGGGTAAGAGATTTTTGGAGATCGTCAGGCTTAAAGTGACATTTTAGGTCACAGTGTGGCCTCTAATCAACACCATTTAAACCGTTTAACTGTTTGTCTGTAGTCGTTTTAATCGTTTTAATCATTATAATTTGTTGCGATCTTAGCTCGTGTCAACCATTTATTTGAAGTTTTAGTCCCTGAGATTTCACACAAATGATCAGATGTTAAATCTCACAACAAAAATGCAAACTGGCTTGACAAAACAGTGAAATACACTCGTGGTGAAAAGCAGCAGCTTTGTCTTTGGTCGTGTGTGAATTCGTCTGCGTCATCGCGTCGTTATAAAAGCTCTAGTTGATCTAATGGTACAAGTGTCCAGTCTGGTCGTTTTGCTCCGTGCACATTTTGCCACGAAGCGACTCGACAACAGACTCTGTGTCAGTGCGACGTGTGTCTCCTCCGAGCGTCTGAGCGCTCAGCTGTTTCGTCCACATCTTTGTGTTATGTAACCGAGGCCCCGCGGAGGCCGGATGTGCATAGTTTCTGTGTGTGTGTGTGTGTGAGTTTTGATATGTGTTAATCCGTGTTGCGATTTAAGTCTATTGTGTTACTATCTCAGATTTGTAAAAAAAAAAAAACGACTTGCCGTTGTGTGTTATCTGGTTTCTCTGAATAGAAGCGTTTCGACTGCGTTTTATCTGCAACACAACCCTGTCACACTTGACTCGTTTTGAAGGTTGTTTAGTGTCGAAAGATTACGTTTCAACAGCATGATTATTTTTAAAACTTATCAAGGCGTGCCAATATCACAAAAAAATATATATATTTTTTTAAAAGAAAATTACACAACTTGCATGTCATGTGTGTAACTTGGAGCTCAGCCTATCCTGTTCCCACGAATGTCATTAACGCTAAAAATATCTACAGCTAAGACATGTTAAATGTTTTATTTAGAAAAAGGAGGAAAAAGTGGGAAGGACAAGTTAAAGTGATCCAGAGTAACATGAACTCAGAGTCTATTTCACCATGAATATGAGTCAAACTCCCCCTCAAGAGATATTTTATGTTGGTTGAAGTAATATCGAGTTTGACCGACTTTTGTTTTCACAACCAAATAGTTAATAATGAAAGTAAATGGGGCAGCCAGCCAAACGTATCTAAATTGTCATTTTTTAACAACTAATAAAGCTCAAAATATCACTTTACTACTGACCTTTGACTGGTGACCAGCTATAGCCACAGTTAGATGGATGGATGTATCAGCAGATTCATCATTTTCCTGAACAACAGACTGATGTGTCCCTGAAAAGTGAAGACAAAAATGATGAATCTGTTGATATGAAACATCCTTCATCACCAGTTGTTTTGAAAACAAGATATTAGGTACTGATAACTTAATAAGTGAACTGAGTTTATTAAAAAGACTGTTTTACAAGACTTACCCAACATTGTGCATTCATAAGAACAGGTAATGAAGGTTGTTCCATATCAGCAGATTCAACATTTTCCTGAGCAACAGGCCGATTTGTCCATGAAGAATGAGGAAAATGATGAATCTGCTGATCTGGAACACCTATCCATTCATCCATCTAATTGTAGCTATAGCTGGTCACTAGTCAAAGGTCACTAGTTAACCTAAGATCATTAATGAACAATGTTTTAAGATGTTTACTAAGTTATCAGTACTTCAGTTTATGTGTAGGGACCCTATTCATGCTACTGCTGAAGTGATATTTTGAGCTTTATTAGTGGTTAAAAAATGACAATTTAGATATGTTTGGCTGGCTGCCCCATTTACTTTCATTGTTAACTATTTGGTTGTGAAAACAAAAGACGATCAAACTTGATATTACTTCAAAATCTGAAATCGATCATATTTCAAAGTGCCGTTCTTTTACCAGTAAGTTTCTGTCTCATGGCTAAAAAGCTGGTAGGATTTATTATCCATGAGAAAAGGTGTTAAATCTTCAGCCGGTTCAGTGTTTAACCTGAAACATCTCGTTCTTGAGTGAAAGGGTATAAATCCAGGCACATTGTCTGCAGCTGTAGTTCAGAATCTGTGCAAGAATAATAAATATCGTGTCTACAAACGCAAAAAATTCAAAGAACCCATTGAAATCAGTCATAGGACATTCAGGCTGATACAACCAGCTGAGTCCACGAGTCGCATCTGTTAAACTCGTGAAACATCCTGTGATGTTGCCGCTGCATGTTTGTGTTGTGAAAGTCAAATTGTCAAGGCTCTTGGAGTCCCTCAGGGAACTGATCAGGGTCCTTTTCTGTTCCCAGAGATAGTTTGGTTCAAGATTTTTATATATCTTACTTCATATGTCATTTATTTCTTATAACATTTCAGATTAAAGCTACAACTATTGTCTTTTGTCTAACGTCCAATACATAGTTGCTACGTAAGACCGACAAGTCTCCATGACAACCGAACGACAACAATCAAAGATGGCGTCTACAGACTAGTTTATGTCGTTTATAAGAAAAGTCCTGTTATCGGATGAATGGAAAACATTAGCAAAGTGACGACTAGCGATCGCTAAGCTAACACACACTCTCCTCGGAGGGCTATGTTGATGAGCATTAACGTTAACGACATTAGCAAACTAGCTAACGTTAAAGTTAATGAATCTTATTGATTAGCGGTTAGCAATAAGTTAGCTTAATTAAGTTAAATCAATTGCTAACTCTTTGGCAAGTTGCCCTATAGATTTATAGGTGTCCTGTTTTCCCTCTTGTCGCTATCCTTCGTCCTGGTGCATGCTGGGAAATTTCTCATCCCCCTTCGTTTGAAATGCCGGGCCTGGGATTAGCTTCGTTCACGCAAACGTTTTGCTAATGCTGCCAGATCTGAATATTTATTCCTCCTTCGGCTGTGACTCAGAGTTCGGTTGTAAGAAAATATAAAAAATAAAGATGTGAATGGTGGATGTGCATCCACCCTGGTTGAGATATGCGAGTCACACACACACACACACGTTAACACACTAACACACAGCTTTTAGCCTCTAGCTTGTTATGGTAGCTCTGTTCCTGTCATCGCTCTGGACTCGCAATGTTTCACTGATTAAAAGTCGTCCCGTGTGTGCGTGTATTCGTGTTTAATCAGATCGCCGTGAGCCGCCGCCGCACGCTGGACAATGTGGGATTGAACTGTTGGCCCGTGTGTAATTACATAACGAACCGGTGGCTCGGAGAAATATGGAGGCAGAAACTCTCTGGAGCGACCACAACAAAGCTGAGCTAAAGTTTTTTTAGCTCTGCTCTCTAATTTAAGCTCTAGATTACAGTTCAACCATCGTTGCAAAATAAATCTTTAAAACTTAAAGTTGGACTTCAAGCGTCGCTGGTTCCTTATAGTTTGTTCCCGCGGCCTCTGACTCTGTTGCCTTTGCTGTTTATATGGAGTTATTGTCAGAAACATTCAAGATCAATCAATGCTAACCAGCTAGCTAGCTAGCACAAAATGTGTAGCGTTAAATTTTCAAAATAAAACTTGTAGATTTATAGAAACTTCTGCACAATTTATATGAAAATTAGATTGATTTGAGCAAATTGTGGCGATCTTTTTATGAGTTTTTGGTCTGATATTCCTGATATTATATTATATATATATATATATATTTGTGTGTGTGTGTGTGGCACTGGCACATCTAAATGAATCAGAGCCACTACTTGTGTTTGTAGTTGCACCTTTAATTTCACGTCTGCTACAAGTTTTGCTGCCAAAAATACAAAACGAGCATCTTGTTTTGTTTTTTTTCCCCCAACAAACCATCAGGTTTTTTAGACATTAATTGTAGTATAATCTATCATTTAATCCTAATCTGCAAAAATACTGATTATGGTTAGTGATGACCTAATATTATCTATGATCCTAAATTTGAACTGCTGTTTTTGCGGTACACACGGATCGCTGAGTCCTTGCAAGTTTCCTCTAATATGAATTTGAGACGTAATAATGAGGTGGAAGTGTTGCAGTAAAGATTCGTGTTGCAAACACTCCTGACAGCGATCGGCCACTTTGGCCACCTACGCTAAAAGCTCTGTGGGTTTGAGGGTCGATCTGTTCTGAGTGAAGCCATCTGCAGTCCATCTTGGTTCGATGTGTGTGTGTAGCAGAGAGGGAGGGAGTGAGAGGCAGAAGTAGGTAAAACAAAGACGATTACACTGCAGTGCACAGGGAGAGAGCAGAGGGAGTAGAGGAGAGATGCATGATGGACGGATCGAAAGACGGCAGCAGTGAGGACGAGAGGTGCTTGGATGTGGATCAGAGAAAGAGGAGGAGACAGAAAGATCGTGTGTGTCAGCACATGAGACAAGAGAAAACAAGGCTTTAGTCTCAGTAACAGTTTGTGTATTTGTTAAAGTTCTGTCACAAACCTCTGAGTTCTGACGAGTTCGTCAAAATCCAAGAGAGTCGATCGTCGAACTCTTGATGTTATTTCCGTTGTTGTACTTATTTTCACCACGAATACGAATCAAACTCCCCCTCGAGATGTTTTACGTTGGTTGAAGTAATATCGAGTTTAACCGTCTTTTGTTTTCACAACCGAATAGTTAACAATGAAAGTAAATGGGGCAGCCAGCCAAACATATCTAAATTGTCATTTTTTAACCACTAATAAAGCTCAAAATATCACTTCACTTCAGCAGTAGCATGAATAGGGTCCCTACACATAAACTGAAGTACTGATAACTTCTGTATCATAAAGGATCTATCATTTCTGAAGTTAGGTTAACTAATGACCTTTGACTGGTGACCAGCTATAGACACAATTGGATGGATGGCGTTCAAGATCAGTAGATTCAACAATTTTCTTGCTCTGTTGTTCAGGAAAATGATGAATCTGCTGATCTGGAACACCCTCCATCACCAGTTGTTGCATAAATCAAAGTACTGATGAACTGAGTTTATTAAAAAGACTGTTTTACATGACTTGGTTCCAGATCAGCAGATTCATCATTTTCCTTGTTAGAATATCTCTTGAGTTTGACTCGCATTCGTGGTGAAATAGACCATCACATCAATAGACCAAGTTGTGATCATCTGAACTGATGGATCACCTGTGATCACATGTGGCTAATGCTAATAACCATCAGCGCCATAATTTTCACAATTAGAAAGAGATGTTCAGCTTCTTTTGATGTTAAAAATCTGCCCCATTCACTTAGCTTATTAGCTGTTAGCATCTCAGCTGACGTAGCACCGATTTGTTTCATTTTTTGTCAACTGACATCAACTCAAAGACTCTAACAGTAGGATATATGTTCAAAAGTGACAGAGTTCACCTTTAATTTCACATTTAGGAGGATAGTTTGACTTTAGTTATGGCTTTCCACTATGATTTGCCCCAGTACAACAGCTGGGATCCATCATATGATGATGAAAATCTCAACTTAAGCCTCAAAATAAGCAGAGTTAACACAGAGACTCATTAGTTACAGTCACTTAGTTGTTATTGTCAAATAAAGCCGCCACCATAAATCCAGAAAACGGCATCATTTCCTATAAAAGTTAAACTAATCTGCCATAAACTCAGTTTCAGTGTGAGCAGTGTCAGCCGCCGCTTGACACGTTTTCCTGTCTCCTGTGGTGAAAAGTCAGCCAACGCTAATACCTGTCAGCAGCGGCCGCGTTACGCAACAGTCTATAAGCTCTTCAAGTTTGAGTCGGAGAGAGGGAAACTGGCGAGGAAGCAAACTGTCACTAAGCCTTTGGAGACGCTGGGATCAAGGTCGTGTGTTGGTTTCGTCTTTAGCTCCCTGAGAAGGTAAAGGTAGTTCAACGGATTGACTTGTGTCTCTTTGACGCTGCTGGATCAAGTCTGATTTGGAGGTTGAGCTAATTCATACGGACATTAAGTGAAATTCAGGTTTGACTAGTAAACCACAGATCAGACTCTGGCAAGAAAATTGATTTCTACTCTTCTCGTTTTACCCTGCACATCTTTTTGTTCTCTGCCGTAGAATTGACTGTACAATTATTAGATTTCGGTCACGGCCCCAAACTATTACAAAAACAAAGCAGCCGAAACAAAACGATCACTACTGTTGTGGTTTTTACATTTTCCCCTTTGCTGGTGTGACGTGTCAATAACACGTGTACTTCGGCCATTTTAGCAGGTTGAACTCACGTTTCCACACTTTAGCGTTAATCATGCTAAGTGTTAGCAATGCTAAGCGCTAGTGAAATGTTACACATTATCAGTGATAAGTGTGACGCTAAACGTCAGTGATGCTAAGTGTTACAGATGCTAAATATTAGCGATGCTCAACAGCTGAGTGTTAGCAATGCTAAGCGCTGGTGATGCTAAGCATTAGTCATGCGAAATGTTAAACATTAGCAATGATAAGCGTTAGCGATGCTAAACTGTTGCGATGCTAAACGTTATCAGTGCTCAGCATTAGTGATGCTAAACCTTAGCAATGCACAACAGTAGCAATGCTGAGTGTTAGCAATGCCTGATTTTAGCGCTGCTAAACGGTAGCAATGTTAAGCGCTAGCGATGCTAAATGTCAGTTTACTTGTTTTCTAGAGACTGGAAGTGACCACATCAGTGATTTTATTTTTCTTTTTTACGTAGAATTTAAGCCCAAATCAACGAGCAATCGCGATTATTACTTTCTCCCATAATCCTTACGCCTCCTCACCAAACTAGTCTTACTTTCAATCGATAGTGTGATGTAACTAATGACTTGACATCATTGTTGATGACAAAAAGCTCGATGTAGCACATTTAAAGAAGGTGAAACCCGAACAGCTTCAGGGACAATGTGCATGGGAATAGTTTCCCCAACGAGAATCAATAAGGTTTCACATTTCGCTGCATCAACGAGCACATGGACATCACTTCACTCCAGCATCCTCGGTGCTTCTTGTGTTGGTTGTCAAGACTTTGTCAGAAGCTACATCCTATGAGCTATAAATGATATAAAAACGGGGCCAGAGGCGATAATAAAATGGGTGTGTGCGTAACGTACTAGCTCTAAAAGCGGATTTAGTGTTTAAAAAAAAAAAAAAAGCGCTCACACTGTAAAGAGGAGCAGATTAAATCTCTGATGACTCTTTCAATGACCGTGGTGAGTTTCATTGTCTCGGCGCAGACGGGAAACGACAGGGGAAAGCCTTTAAACTTTAAAGGGACACACACACACACAATCGCAGACATTTACTCTGAAAATACCCATGAGCCGCTCTGTTAGTAGCGTACAATCAGATTTATGACTTCCACATAAATCCTCAAGGAACCCGCATGTTTCATGCTAATAATAAGTGTGGCCCAGATTGAATTATCCCAACAATTATTACTGGATTGATTGATTGTTGTGAAATTCGGTGCAGACGTTCACGGTCTCCACATAATTAATCGTAGTGACTTTGGAGACTTTGCGACAACAACGGAGAGGTCAGACGTTCTTGGAGACAGGATACGCCAGAAACAAGCGACCACGTTCCTGTTCAAATCGGCTGATTAACGCTAACAATAGGACATGACTCATGATTCATTATTTGGCAGTGACAACAATGGCAACAAATATATTAGTTCTAGCATGTATACTGAACCAAATTAACACAGATAACAAAAAACATACCAAATATGTTCACTAATGTTCTGGTTTTAGTCCCAGAAGAAGCAGGTGAAGGTCTTTGGTTTGACTATGTCATAGTTATGGTTTAACCACATGACTTAAAAAGTAAATGTAAACAAGATAAAGACTTTTTTTTTTTTTTAAGTGTAATAGTTGGGTTTTGGGAGAGTTTTGCCATTTTTTTTTTGTTGTTTTTTCTTTTGCAACCCTGATTTAGCGATGCTAAGCATTAGCAATATTAAACAGTAGCGATGCTTAGCAGTAGTGATGTTAGGTGTTGATGATACTAAACGAACATTAGTGATGCTAAACATTAGCAATGCTAAACGTTACCGATGCTAAACGTCGGCCATGTTAAGTGATGCGAAAGATTAACGATTACGCTAAATGTTAACCCTAATTTAGACCACATAGAGGCCGTACATCCTTCTGAAACTTTGACCAAATTGGGTCAAATTTGGCCTGTAATGATTTTCCTATCTGGGATGCGGGTTGACATTAGTTTATGTCTCTTTTCTGCTACACCGTCCTAGCACTACTCAGCTCAGCTTTATAGTCACTTTTTTTGGTTTTCTACTTGGTGCTAGTTCCTGGTACCAGATACTTTTTTTAGTTTCTGCTCTGTCGAGGAACCAGATGATCTGAGTCGATACTAAAACGTGACGTGAACAGACTGACGGCCACTGATTGGTTGAAGGGAGCGTCTTCACAAGCTGCGACCAGACACCGTCATAGAGCGGTATCCATCGTCGTAAGCTAACCTAGCATCAACCACAGCATCTCCTCCACGTCCTCCATTAATGTTTACTGATGTTTCACCACATTCACGTGGAGGAGGAACCGAACTGTGACGGAAAGTAACGTGTCTGGTACCAAACTGAGTAGAGTCAGATAGTAGCCTAATGCTAGAGCTGTGTTTTAAAGTTTATTTAACTCGTATTTGTTCGTGGATCTGTCTTTTTTTTCTTCTTTGCTAATGTTAAGAATTGAGTTCATTCATGGAGCGAAGTCCCTGAGGACATTATGTCTTTTTAAATTGCTGTTAAAAAGACACAATGTCTTTTTTTTTTTTTTTCCAGGGGCGGCGGGGGTAGACGATTGAGAACTTGGCTGGAGTTGGTGGGAAATTTTCAACCTGAATACAGAGCACAGCGTACCATGACACAGGGGTCATTTCCTTGGTTGTTTCGGTTTTTTTTTTTTTTTTGGTTTTTTTTTTTTTTTTTTCCACCCTGACTCGTCTGTATAGATTTTGTGTCTTGTCTGCTTTGACAAAGAACAAGCGCTTCAACCGGCTGTGATTTGTCAAGCTGAACTCAAAAGTTGTTCGGTGTTAGCTTTCCTTCGTTTCAGACGAAACAAAAGCTCCTTCTTTCACATCTACAACCAGACGGTTGTAGCCAATGAGACGGGAGAGAAATGAGAGGATAAAAGAACGGGGGGGTAGAAAAAGTTCACAGTGACTGGCTGTTTGTTTTCAGTCATTATCATCATCATTCAAACCCACAAGCAGCTGGATATCTGTGATGGCTGGTACTGTCCAACCAGCTGTTAACAATGTACAAAACATAACAGAAATTATTTTTGAATCTGATTTGTTCACACACAATTGATCCTAGTGGTGAATGATTTGCCGCTGATTGACAGAAAATTAATTTTCAGAACCATTATAAAACAAGTCGAACTCCCCCTCAAGAGATATTTTACGTTGGTTGAAGTAACATCGAGTTTGTTCATCTTTTGTTTTCACAACCAAATAGTTAACAATGAAAGTAAATGGGGCAGCCAGCCAAACGTATCTAAATTGTCATTTTTTTAACCACTAATAAAGCTCAAAATATCACTTCACTTCAGCAGTAGCATGAATAGGGTCCCTACACATTAACTGAAGTACTGAAAGGGCCTTACAGATCAGCAGATTCATCATTTTTCTCGCTCTTCACAGACACATGGACCTGTTGTTGAGAAAAAATGATGAATCTGCTGATCTGGAACACCCTTCATCACTAGTTGTTATAAAAACAAAATGTTGGGTAAGTCTGTACCAATAACTGAGAAAGTATACCAAGAGTTTATTAAAAACACTGTTTTAAAGACTTATCCAACGTCTTGTTTTCATTACAACTGATGATGAAGGGTGTTCCAGATCAGCAGATTCATCATTTTCACGAACAACCGCAAAATGTCATCAGTTATCAGTACTTCAGTTTATGTGTAGGGACCCTATTAATGCTACTGCTGAAGTTAAGTGATATTTTGAGCTTTATTAGTGGTTAAAAAATGACAATTTAGATACATTTGGCTGACTGCCCCATTTACTTTCATTGTTAACTATTTGGTTGTGAAAACAAAAGAGGGTTAAACTCGATATTAATTCAACCAACGTAAAATATCTCTTTCATAAATTTCATTTAATGTCTCTTCGTATTTTTGGAAATGTATCAGCGAACTTGGCTTGTTCATTAAAGAGTTGTCTCGTGCCCTTGTTGTACAGATGGTGGCAAGATTGTATTCAATAAACACGAGTCCCCCTCCTCCTGTGAGCGTGGACTCCATCCATCATTGTAATTGCATCCTCCTCTGGCTGTGTAGTCGTCTGTCTCTACCCGACGAGGGTGTGCCTTCGCTGGGCCGCTCGCTCTCTGCCCCTCCCTGGTTCCGACTTATTCCTGGAAGTTGCAGCTCTGATGATATCAGAGGGAGGGAGGACATCCTTTGTTACTTTGCTGTGTTTTCCTTTTTCCTCCTCTGTGTTTTTATAAATAGGTCAGTCTCTCAGTTGGTTGTCTAAAACCAGGATGTGTACAAGGGTAACGTGGGTTTTTCCGGTGAAAAGTTGCAGCTAATTGTCCTCCTGTTGTTAGAGTATTGGACAGAAAACTGTGGTTTCCTCTTCTGTTTGAGTGAAGAGCAGCACACGACTCTAATCTAATGCTGGACGCGACCGTTGGAGGAAGTAGTTGTCAGTTCAGTAAGTGCTTCTGCTTGTACCATCGTCTTGAACCCAAATAAACCTCAAATAATTCCCCACCAGTGAGTTGGACTGTTTTCCCAGTCGTGTCAGGAGGAGAACGTGATGGTTAGTGGTCGGTCACAAGTTGATTTTGGCCGCTTCGCCAATTTAAAAGGCCTCGAAGTCGGTGCTTTCTAATGTTTTACTAATCGTGTTGGTTTACCACCGTGTTTGGTTTGGAGTTGACAAACTGTCCTTGTTGAATCAGTTGAAGTTTATTCTGTTTTTTTTAAAGCAAAAATAAAATAAAAAAAAGCTGTAAACACAACACAGACGCAGATTTGTCAGAGCTTTTCGCTGCTGCCGGTGCAGCTGGAGAGAGTCAGCGCAGACCAAAACAATGAGCTGAAAGATGCTAAAGAGGAATTTAGTAATCCGATACTCCTGATTGATTAAATTTGAGATAAAACGACTCAGAAAAAGAAACACACAGAGGTGAAATCACCTCTACACCTCTACTTCAGAAGCTGTCGCTATTTGCTACGTCTCCATGACGACCGGATGACAACAAACAAACAAACAAAGATGGCGTCTGCAGACTCGTTTACGTCCATCGAAGTTGGCAATGGGTTGAAAGCTGACACCATCAAGTCCTGTTATCAGACGAATGGAAAACGTTCGCAAAGTTACGACTAGCGACTGCTAAGCTAACGCTAACTTTAACGTTAACGAACGTTATTGATTAGCAGTCAGAGGCTAGAAGTTAGCTTAATAAGTTGAATGCATCGATTAGTTTATTAATTAAATCGCTAACTTTTTTGACAACAAAATTGATTTTTTTTTTAGAGTAATCTATACCGTATATAGCTTCATCACTCAGGCCTGACATCTCTTCTCATCTTTATGCAGCCTGTCGTCCTGTATCCATGGAAATATGGGAAAATGTAAACATACAAGATTACATCTTGTGTCTCTAATAAATTACAGTAACTTGGATAAATAAAAACAAAACAAAAGGAACATAACAACAATAACAGACAGGTTATAGATTAAACTGACTGATGGTTCGGGAGCATGTAGGAGCATGTTCAGGTTCGTGTTATTTAAAGCTGCATCACGTTCAGAAACGGTGTTAGAAACTAATGTCGAAGCAGAGGGTGGAGGTTTGTTATGTGTCTCAAAGTAGCTCCACACCGGTTGCTATGGTTACCTCACTTTGTTTCCAACGCATTCATCATTTTATTCTCTGTGGATTAGTATTTTATGTGCGTGTGTGTGATTTTTCAGGACAGCTCCTCCCCGATTGGCCGCCTCCTGTAGCTAAGGCTTCTAAAGCCGAGTGGGGAAGTGAAATTTGATTGGCCGGACTGGAGACCTCTTTGTTCTTCTTGTTAACCTGTTATCTGATCTGACCCGCTGGTAATCTGGTAAAATAACACAGAAGTCAGCAGCAGTGGTGGAGATTGTGTTGTTGTTGTTGGCTTAAAAAGACCAGAACCACATGTTTTCTTACTAAATAATCGTTTTATGTGCGCGTGTTGAAGCTGGAGCCAGTCTGTGTTCAGTCTGGAGGGGAAATATATTGACAAATTCAAATGTGTTTTCTGTGGAAAAGGCTCTTTTATTGTGCCGTGTCCTGTGGTGGATAAAGCAGGGAACATAGTAGAGGGGAGGGTGCGTTTTCAATGACCCCCATTCACAAGTTCCTCTGTTTTTTTTCAGCATGTGTGTGATTGAGTACTTGAGGAATCTGGATCCGTTTCTCCGACTTGTTGCTCCTCTCAGGGACGGTACTGACGCACTTTATTTTAACTGTCACCACACCCTTCGCATCATCCACTGACACATTTCTGATGTCATTATTTTACTCAAATGTACCATTATTACTCAACTATTCAGGAAAAGTGTACCATCATCAGGAGTAATGTGAACCCAGAGTCTATTTCATTACTCGGTCAAAATCAATATTACTTCAACGTTGGTTGAAGTAATATTGATTTTGACCGTCTTTTGTTTTCACAACCAAATAGTTAACAATGAAAGTAAATGGGGCAGCCAGCCAAACGTTTTTAAATTGTCATTTTTTTAACCACTAATAAAGCTCAAAATATCACTTCACTTGTGACCTTTGACTGGTGACCAGCTATAGCCACAATTAGAGGGATGGATGTATCAGCAGATTCATCATTTTCCTGAGAAACAGGTGGATGTGTCTGAAGAATGAAGAAAAAATGATGAATCTGCTGATCTGCAACACCCTTCATCACCAGTTGTTATGAAAACAAGACGTTGGGTACTGATATCCTAGTAAGTATACTCAGAGTTTATTAAAAAGACTTTTTCATAACAACTGGTGATGAGGAGTGTTGCAGATCAGCAGATTCATCATGTTTTTTTTTTTTTTGCTCTTCATGGACACATTGGCGTTTTTGTTCAGGAAAGTGATGAATCTGCTGATCTGGAACATCCTTCGTTAGTTCACTTACTAAGTTATCAGTACTTCAGTTTATACGTAGGGATATAAGTGATATTTTGAGCTTTATTGGTGGTTAAAAAATGACAATTTAGATACGTTTGGCTGGCTGCCCCATTTACTTTCATTGTTAACCATTTGGTTGTGAAAACAAAAGACGGTCAAACTTGATATTACTTCAACCAACGTAAAATATGGATTAAATTCTCAAAAATTTAAACTTAATGAATTAAATTACCTATTAGAACTGCACCTCATTTTTCTTCATTATCCACTAATCTGGTAATTATTTTCTATATTGACACATTAATATTAATAATTTAACCTGTCAAATATCTCAAATATTGGACATTTAATTTCTCCATGGAGATAGAGACATTAAATCTAATATAAATTCAATCCACTTGAGTGGACAAAATACATTTCTATCACATCAGTTGACCAGTTCAATCAAGTTATTAAGATATTAGCACCTTTACTTGTACAATTCTGACATTTTTGACGAAACTAAAGAAACGTCAGGCGGTTGCTGCGTCTCATGTAAACACACGTTACACAACGTAACCTTCCTGTTCCTGCAGCTAATCTCTTTAAACCCATTTAACTTTCGCTCCGTCCGTGTGTTAAAGTCGCCCGTTGTCTTCATCAGAACCACTCAGCTAATCTCATTAATGTCGCTTCCCGCTGACACGAACCATTAGACCTCACAAACACTTGAACGTATCTCGGTCGGGGTTGTATTTATACACACTCCGTCGACGTAGATGTTGTCGTAAATAAGAGATGAGATGAACTCAAGCTCGGTGCTGCGCATTTGCAAATGTCTGCGTCAGTATCAGCTGTTATTTATCCACAGTTCTGTGTAAAAATAAAAAGAGAAACGTGGTAAACTACTAACTTTCCTCCTTTGGTTTGAATCTGCAATTTCCTTCATGACATCAGGCTTATGAGAGAAAATGTATTAATGATAAATAGGACAAAGGTTACCTGAGTTTATAAGATGACCTCATACTCCGTAATGGAGCTCAATTTATTCTTTCAAAATAAAAGCTCAAAGCACATGGATAAGGATGAAGCGAAATTAAAATGTTGACAAATAATAACCATGAGATAAATAAAGTTAAATTAGGTCGTAATTAGTGCAAGAAATGAAAGAAAGTAGAATAAAATCAAATATTTTATTAAAATAAATAAATTTGAATAAATTAAATAATTGATGATAACAAATATAACGCATGAAAATGAACAAAATATTTTGAAAATAAATAAATAAAAACAAACATGTCTACTTACATTAAAAAATATAAAAATTAAAATAAATGGCATAATAAACAATAATAATATTCAATAATAAATAAATATTAGATAACAATAAATTACATGATAAGTGATAAAAAAAATAAGCAATTATAAATAAAAAATAATAATAATCTAAAAATACTAAAAAAAAAAAAAAAACATATTAGCTATAAATAAAAATGTAACATTTTGATGTTAAAATATGTAAATAAATAAAACAACTGCACCGATTGCTACATTCAAGTATTTTAAGATTTAATTTGGATTTATTTGATATTTTATATTTAATTCAAAATTATATTGAACAGACATAAGCAGCAATTTGAATTAAATGTCAGATTAGACTAAAAAAAAAATAAAATAAAATATTAAACATCTAATGTAACCTGGGAAAAACAGACAGAAACGACTTGAACATTTCATCATTCATCACTGGAGAGAAGCTGAGTTTTTTTAGCCCTTGAATTTATTTGGTTTAAAAAGCTTTTGACAGGTCTCTTTGAAGCCTTATTTAAATTCCTCGCTGTCGTTTTCTCGCACCGTCCAGATAAGAGTCTAAGAAGAAGCGAGCGCCGAGAGGAAAATGCGCATAGAGATGAAGCTTGAAGTTTATAAACAAACCTATTATGTTCCCAGTGAATGATAGATTTCCTTTGAAATGTATCGAGTGTATAAAAGTCAATATTTGATCATTATCTTCCTCTGGCAGAACGGCATCATGGGTAGCCATCGGCTCTTTGTCGGCTGATTTGATGGCGGTGAAGTCGAAGTCGCCGTGACAGCAGTTCCTGCTCCGCTCAGTGTTTAGAAAGGTCATTTGTCAAAGAGTGGCATCTCACCGTGCTAGCGTTTAGTCTGTGGCCTCAGCTGGCCTTTCTATCCTCCTTGTTATTTAGCAATAAAAATGATGAAGCAGCGTTCAACGCGCATCAGCTCGTAAAGGTCTCGTCTGCTTATTTACGCGTTGCCGGCGTCTCTCCGAACATCGTTTCCTCAAATACATCTACGACCATTTCCACCGGATTTGTGTTAGTTAGTTGTGTTCTTTTGATCACTTCTATGCATTAGCGCTAAGCTAATGTTAGCTTCTTCTGCTGTGACAACCTTATCCTCTGCTGTCTCCACAACACTTCTGCTAATCCTTATAATTACCTAATTTGGCTACATCATTAGCTAGCTGCGTAGGCTAACTTTGCTACAATATAGAATTTAGCTACATTAGCAAACTTAGCTACATCAGTTAATATGACTCTGTTAAGATGACTTGACTATTTTAGCAAACTATGTGACATTAGCTAATTTAGCTACAATAGCTAGATTGGCTACATTAGCAAACTTCAAACACTTTTTCTACTTCTTCTAATTTGGCTACATTGGCTAATTTTACAGCTTTAGCTAATTTAGCTACATTAGCAAACTTTGCTACATCAGTTAATTTGACTATGTTAGGTAAGTTGACTATGTTAGCAAACTTCACTACATTGAGTAATTTGGCTAAATTAGCTACCTTTGTGGCGTTACCTAATTTAGCTACATTAGCCAAATTGGCTCACTATTCTCTGTTAGCACTAACGTTAGCCTCCCTTGCTGTAACAACCTTAACTTCTGCTGCCGCCAGTTTTCAAACACTTTTTCAAATTCTTCTAATTATTAATTTGGCTACACTGGCTAATTTGACTGCGTTAGCTAACTTTGCTACTTTAGCAAACTTCACTACATCAGTTAATTTGAAACAATTAGGTATCTCGGTCATGTTAGCAAACTTTGCTACATTGGTTCGATTGGCTACATTGGCTAATTTGTGTGTGTTAACTAACTGTGCTACGCTAATTTAGCTACATTGTCAAATTTCACTACATCAGCTAATTTGACTGTGTTTGGTAACTGCGTTAGCAAACTTTGCTACATTGACCAATTTGGCTAAAGTGTCTAACTTTGCTATGTTAGCTAATTTAGCTACATTAGCTAATTTGACTGCCAGACTTTTGACCGCTATTCTCCGTTAGCGCTAACGTTAGCCTCCTCCACTGTAACAACCTTATCCTACCAGAGATTAGTCATGTGACCTACACAAAGCTTGTCATTGGTTCACTCTTTTATCTTGTTAAAGCTTCTTTACCACCACATTAAGAAACGTTCCAGCCCTAAATGTTTCAATCTGTAAATCAGATTCTGCTCCGACGTCCCGAGAGATTTAAGAATCAAAATTGCATTTGAAATTAGCTTTTAATGGCCGACCCGCTGTATCTGGGATTAGCACATATAATGAGGGATTACTTTAAGCCGTAGCTGGCACGGGTGAGACGATGATTTTATATCATGAGAAATTAAAGACGTTACAAAAGATGGATTAACTTAAAAACAAGCCAAATCTGATTAAGCTGGATCTGGCAGGTTGGTAACTAGACACCGAGGCTGCACAGTGCCACTGACAAAGCTAATAAAGGTGGCTCATACACTATATATGTGAATATGTTATTGAGGAAAAATTGTGCGACATCTGTCCTCAGTTTGTTGTTTGCTGCGAAGCACAACTAAATAGCTCAGTGTAATTTTAGATAAAGAGGAGCGAGTTGAATAGCTGAGAGGAGGAATTACTTTTATCTTCTTGAGGCCACGTGAGGAAAATGTGGATAGAAAGAAATAAGATCCTGCAGCAGTTTAAGACCGATTTGTTTGCTGTAATTACACCGCGACACGGCCGCAAGCTTTTAGAGTGAAACCACCACTTTCTCTGTTGGCGCTAAAAACCTTATCCTCTGCTGCCTCCACCATGTTTCAACTCTTCTTCTAATGACCTAATTTGGCAACATTGGCTAATTTAATTTGCATTAGCTAACTTTGCTACATTAGGTGACTTCATTGTGTTAGCAAACTTAGCTACATTGGCTAATTTGGCTACATTAGGTACTTTTTTGCTTATTTTGCCACAATAGCAAAATTGTGCTGTATCAGCTAATTTGACTGCTTTGGGTATCTTGACTATGATAACAAATTTAGCTACATTGGCTAATTTCTTTATATTATCTAACTTACTATAATAGCTAGTTTAGCCACATTAGCAAGATTGGCTACTTTGGCTAATTTAACTTTCTTAGGTAAATTGACTACATTTGCATACTTTGCTACATAATTTAATTTGGCTCCCAGACTTTTGATCACTTTTCTCTGTTAGCGCTAACGTTAGCCTCCTCCGTTATAACAACCGTATCCTCTGCTGCTATTTTTCAAACACTTCAAAATTTTCTAATTACCTAACTTGACTACATTGGCAAATTTGACTGCACCAGCTAACTTTGCCACATTAAGTGACTTGACTATGTTAGCAAACTTAGCTATGTTGGCTAATTTGGCTACCAGACTTTTGATGACTTTTCTCTGTTAGCGCTAACATTAGCCTCCTCTGCTCTTCACCATCTGCCGCCATTTACCAAACACTTCTTAATTTTCTAATCAATTAATTTGGCTACATTGTCTAACTGTGTTAGCTAACTGCTATGTTAACTAATTTAGCTACATTAGCTAGATTGGTACATCAGCTAATCTGCACTGGTTAACTTAACTATGTTGGCTAACTTTGCTATATTTATTTGGCTAAACTGGCTAACTATGCAACATTAGCTAATTTAGCCACAATAGCTAGATTGGCTACATTGGCTAATTTGACTGCATTAACTAACTTTGCTACGTTAGGTGACTTGACCATGTTAGCAAACTTAGCCAAGTACTTTTCCTCCTTAGCTTATTTAGCTACAGTAGCAAAATTTCACCACTAGCTAATTTGGCTGCCAGACTTTTGTCAACTCATGTTGTGCACTTTTCTCCGTTAGCGTTAGCGTTAGCCTCGTCTGCTGTCTCTGACATCTGCCGCCATTATTCAAATTCCTCTTCTACTTCTAATTACCTAATTTGGCTACATCGGCTTAGCTAACTTTGCTACGTTAGCCGGTTTAGTTTGTGATGGATGATGGTTGAAGGGTGGAAACGGTCGCTAATGGCTAATAAGTAATAGTCCGGGGTATGTGTGTGTTTCATTTTAGGGTGTAACATTCAGATGGGGATGAGATCATAGCCCTGTTTTAACAGTCAGCTGCTCGGTGTGTGTGTGTGTGTGTGTGTGTGTGTGTGTGAATCTCACTGTTTCCACTTCACATGCTGCTGAGTCACAGTGCTCAGAGCCCAGAGATCAGACCTGATGATTAAAGGTCTGTGTTTATATGATTTTATTTTTCTTTGCACCCAAACCACAATAAAAATTAATTTGGAGTTTATATAAAACCACTCAGCTTTCTATTTAATCCAGAACCTGTTGTTAAATAACTACTATAATAATAATCGTCGTCGTCGTGGGTGGACAGATGTGTTTTAACAGAAATGTGGGAGATTTGGAGCTTGACCCATATAAAGAAACTGGATGTCAAACTGTCTCAGCTCCTGCTGCACTTATTTATTTATCTATTTATTTATTTGACCACTGGGCTTCATGCCTGGGTTTGCTTGTGCTGTGCAACAGCTGAGGCCTGAGGCTTTATATGTACATATTTTTTTGGGTTGTCCATCTGTCTGTCCCATCGTGGCGACAATATTTCAAGAACATCTTAAGGGAACTTATAGGTCTTTTCCACCAGCACCTGCTCGACTCGACTCTACTTTTTTTAGTACCTACTCAGCCGAACTGACCAGCCACCGATTGGTCAGAGGGAGTGTCTTCACAAGAGTTGAGAGAGCGTCAATAAAATTAAAAAAAAAAAAAACACCAACAAGAGCGGTGTCCATGGTCGTAGCCTACCTCATTGTATGTTAACAGAGCAACAAGCACAGCATCTCCTCCTAATGTTAATGTCAAAACATGTTTTTGGCTTCTTTGAATGTGTTATCTCATGACTAACTTGATGAATTTGGCAGAAACGCTCATGTCGCACGTCTTTCGTCTCATCTTGTTGGGTTCGTTTTGCTTTAGAGCTCTACCAGTTCATTTATATCGATTGGTTTTGGTTTATAACATGTAGCAGAAAAAAAAAAGAAGATGATTGTGTTGATTTAGAGGCGGTGTCATCGTTGTTTGTCCAGCGGGGAACGTTTGTATTCCCTGAGCAGGTGAAGTAAAAGATATTATCTCCACTACAACTGGTCCAGGAACCTTTAAACCTATACAGAAGAAAAATATCTGATTTTACTCCATGAAACAAATAAAAGAATCTGACATTTAAGACTTTGCACATTGAGCTTGACTCGTCTTGATTATTAAAAGTAATTAAAATCATTGCTGTTCCCCAGATTTGGGCTTTGATATTTATTTTTTTCCTCACACCTCTAATGTTCCTTCCTCCATCTTGTATCTTCCTATTTTCCAGATGTACCACTCTGACCACGGCGTCGACTTCCCCGACCTCTCCTTCCACGTTCCCGGCAGCTCTGCAGAGCTGGGCCCAGCGATCAGAGTGTGAACGCATCCAACGACGAAAAACACACAACTGCTACCAACTTCACCCGCAAAAGGAGCCTCCGTCAGCTGCCGTAGCTCCGGTCCTCCCTGGGGAACCATGGACAGCCCTCCTAAGCTGTCTGGAGAAACCCTGATCGTGCATCACATCCCTCTGGTGCACTGTCAGGTGTCTGGGCGGCGGCAGGGAGGCTGCGGTGGCTCGTTGAAGAGGAGCAACCCGTTCAGCCCGCCGGAGAACCTGGGTCTGAGCCGCACCACCTCCCTTCCCGAGCGCGACGTCCTCCAGCGAGAGGCTCTGCTCTACAGCAGCCTGATCCAGACCTCCAGCGGCTCCTGGGCCTCCCACAACGGCGGAAGAGAGAGAAACGGCGGTGTTGGTGTTGGCGTCGGCGGGAGAGGAGGCAGCACGGCGAGCGACGACTCCTCGTTCACTTCGAGCAACTCGGAGGATCAGCTGATCACCGCTCACACGCTGCCCAGGGCTAAACCGAGGAACAGGAACCCGTTGCGTCACAACCCGTTCCTGCTGAACACGGAGGATGACGAAGACGAAGAAGAGGAGGAGGACGACGGCGACAACCTCAGCGGTTACCTCGAGGACTCGTCCTTCCACCTCCACAGCGACACTAACTCCACCCTCGACGACGGGATGGCCCCGTTCCGCCTTCACGACCTCGACTTCACCTCCGAGCCCTTCCTGCTGCACGGCTCGGTGGGAGTCAGCCGCGGCGTCGCCTCGGATCTCTCCACCCACCTGGAAGACCTGGACATCTTAGGTCTGGACAGCCAGCGCCGCCACGGTAGCAGCTGCTCCAACATGTCCATGGACTGCGGCGAGCACGACTGGGGCGACGACGAGGAAGACGAAGATCATCCGATGAGGTGCGGGCGGACCAGCAAGACGGGCTCCTACTCGTCGAGCTCCTCCAACCACCACTGCTCCTGCTGCGCCCTGTCTCACAGCTACGCCCAACGCTTCCCCGAAGCTTTCTCCGAGCCGTTTCCCGAGTGCCAGCAGGGCTACGGCAGCGACTCGTCCTGCAACAGCTCCGACGGCGTGCTCGTCAACTTCAGCGCCATTTACAACAAGATGAACAACAGCGTACCCGAGAAGCCGCCGACATCCGGGCACACCAACCTCAACAGCTCCACCGACCACTCCTGCACCTCGTCCGTCTCTGATCCGCCCGGCAACCAGCGAGACTCCACCGGAGGAGCTTTTTATTTAGACCTTCACACCTCGCCCACCGAACCTCCCCTGTCCCAGCAGCAGCAGCCATCTTGCCTCGGCAACACCTTCCCCCTCATCCGAGAACCGCACCTCTCCACCTCCTCCACCTGCTCCTGCTCCGCCGAGCACCAGGGGGCCCTGGACCTCGACGCCAACTGCAACTCCTACCACCCGCCGCACTCCGGCTCGTCCGGAGACCTGGCGTCATGTCTTCAGAGCCAGGCCCGTCTGGTCGTCGCCACGCAGAACTACTACAAGCTGGTGACCTGCGACCTCTCGTCCCAGTCGTCCCCGAGTCCGGCCGGATCTTCGGTCAACAGCTGCTCCGACGAGCACAGCAAGGGCAGCCCCACCCCAACGCAGCCCAGCGAGTACTTCCTGTTCAGGCAGCGGGCTGAAGAGGAGGGGCTGGTGGAAGAGGACGACGATGCAGAGTCGTCTCGGGTGAGTCGGGTTACTTGTCGATCCTTCTTTTTTTTTAGGCGTTTTGTTGCAATAAAGTTGCGGGAACAAATCAAAGCAATAACAGAATAATTCTGCTTTAACAATTAACTAAAAATGAAGGGATAAAACCGGTGAACTATGGCATACGGATCAACATTTTTCACGTGAAGCGATGATGATCGTGAAATCCTTGAGACTGATTACGACGAGGTTAAGCAGCAAAAAGATGCCGTCCCTGGGAACAAGGAAGGGGGGAAAAAAAAAAACAAACAGAAATAAAACGAAACATAAATAGTAACCAAATGGAAGGAAATAAATTAAAACAGCCTAAGTGACAAAAGCCCCTGAGCTTAAAAATAACCGTGACACAGTTAGTTATTAGTCTGCCACCGGCTCGTTTTAGATCACAGCCACTGTGATGTCTGGGGTTATCTGATATCATCGTGTCTGAGGATTATTTTAGTTGTGATGTGGCGCTGACGGGGGATTTACATCAGTCTATTATAGTGCCACTGTGTCGAAGGAAGTCTGGCTCCAACGCAGTTTAGGCCTCTGGTTCGTTAAAGGTTTGTTTGTGGTTTTCAGTTTTGCCTGATTTGTTCTTGTGTTGTTTCTTTTCATCCAGAGAGTTAACAATAATAATAATAATACTGATGATGATGAAGACGAGGAGGACGACGGAGAAGACGAGGAGGAGGAGAAGAAGGAGGATCAGTCCGTAGTTGCAGGAGGCGAAGCCGCTCCCGCTGTGATCGAGGGTCAGGTGTACGTCAACGTCTCCCCTCCCGTGGTCGGCCGCGGCATCATCGGAGGCGCCGCCCCGTCGGGAAGTCGTCCCCGCTCCCGCAGCTACGACCGCAACCTGGACAAGTCGCCGTCGCCTCGGCTCGGATCTTTAGAGCGAATGTTGAGCTGCCCCGTCCGGCTCAGCGAGGGCGCCGCCCCGGCTCCGCCTCCTCCCCCGAGGGTCACCTCCTTCGCGGAGATCGCAAGGAGCAAGAGGAGAAACGGAGGCGCGGGGGGGTCGCCGTCCATGAAGGCGGCTCCGGACCCTTTCTCCTCCACTTACTCCACCCACTCCCACTCCTCGGTGGACTTCTCTCCGATCCCGGAGGCCGACAGTCAGAGCCTGTCGCCTGTTCCTTTTACCAGATGTTACAGTCAGGGCAGCATCGAGCGACACCTGGAGGGAGGACGGGAGAGTCGCGCCAAAGCTGAAGGTACGTTACTTAAAGGTGCAGCACGGAAGAATTATAAGTTGGTGTAGAAGCTCCTTACACGTCGAATTAAGGGGTTTTTTTTAATATCGTGTGTCTTGAACTTGGCCTTAATCTCAAACTTTTTTTAGTCACCAACTAAAGTTTTACCCACAACCCAAACAAAACGATTAAGCTGAAAGTTATTAGTAGGTTTGGGGCGATTGCTACGTAGCTAACATTAGCATCAGCAGCTGTTTACCGATCCAACGAGCGTCAAACGTTGCAAGTTCAGCATCAAAGTGGATTTGTTTACTTGCTAAGAGCTGTTTCCACAACTCTGGTCTGTGTCGCTTCTTGGCTCCTGCTAAACTACTATCTAGCTCAACTAGCTCGCAGTTAAAAAAAAAAAAAAAAACCCACATTGTGCCGCAGAATAATAACTCCCAGCTACCACATCGTATTGGTGCACACTTTGAACCGGACTGTCTCTGCAACGTTTACTTTTCATGCAGCAGAAAACACAACATGTGGCGACTGCATATGGCGTTTGCGTGGCTTCGTTCGCCGCAGTTCTCAGAGTGTTTGTCCTCAGCTTTTTTAGACAGAAACGAAGCCTTGAAGTGGGTCAAACGTGTTCGGAATAACAATCAGGTGAGTGAGAGAGGAGAGGGAAAAAAAAAGGTGCAGAATAAACCCCCCTGCTGAGCTCTCAGTCAGTGTGTGTGTGTGTGTGTGTGTGTGTGAGCCTCTAGGCTTGACTCGTCCCAAAAACAAAGGGGAAGGTCGCAGAAAAAGAGAAAGTTGCCGAAGCCTCTTCTTCACGTCGACAGAATAAATGATGTCATCTCCCTTTGTCCACAAAACATTCAGTGTCATTGAACCAACTTCTACACCACACACTGTCGTTCAAAGGAGAACTTTCCAGCTTCGTTAGCATCTTTTTATGTCTCAGTAACAGTCTGGTCTCTGCAGGAAGTCGAGTGTGAATATTTAAACAATTAAAGTCTTAAACAGAGTGAACATGTCCAGGCTCGTTGGAGCATCGGGTCATGAGAGGATTTGAAGAAGCTGTAACTGTGAAAGTAAATCATCAGAGGAAGGAGGAATGTGTGGGTTTAAATAACACGTCAGACACAGTAGTGATGGTGGTGTTCACATTAGTTCACATTAGTTCATTAGTTGACTTCACCAATGATCTGTGAGTCTCAGACTCTGTCGTGATCGTTGTCGACTTGTGTTCCCATGATCTGGAGTCTCAACAACTGGTCTGAGACCTGTAGTGTTCACACTACAAGACTTGTCAGCGATTGACTCCCGATCACACCGTGACGTCACCAAACTATACGTCTGGTCACGTGAACTAGACAGGATGTAGCTGCTCCGACACACTGACGGTACCGAGGACGCTGCAGAGAAAACAGGAAGTAGAGACGTTTAGATGTGAAAACACATGAAAACAATCTTCTTCCTGGTTGATCAGATCCTCCAGGATTTAATGACGTTACAATCACAACTATTAACACAAATTCAACCAATCATTGTGGATATTCCTGAGGTCTTTGACTGGTGACTACCTATAGCAGCTACAGTCCAGGAAACTGGACTAAACCAGTAAACCAGCGTGTAAACGTCACCATGGCAACATGCTGGTTTTCATGGTGGAGCTGAAACCAGCAGCAGACCTCCCTGGTACCAGGTAACATCTGGATCAGACGCGAGGAGTTTGTAGAAACTGAAACTGAAACAAAAAGAGATAAAACGTCAGACTTTTAAACGTGGTTGTGAGTGAATCAGTGAGACGGCAGCAGCATTTATCTCACATCCCTCCTCTGATTGGCTGTCGCTCTTTGTCAGTCTCTTCCGACTCCTCCAGTTTTCTAACATGACAGATCCAGTCCCGGTCTCAGACCAGGTCCCGACGGCCTCTGATGGAGTCGTTAGGGCCGTTCACACAGAACTACTAGTCCACCAGACACCGCCACTGGAAGTTGACTAGCGACAACTAGGATTGAGATGGTATTTTTCTTTTTCACCACCAGAATAAATGATGATTGAGGAGTTGATGGAGTCTGGTTTATAATGTAACAGTACAGAGTGAAGGTGGCTCCATCTTTTGAAGAATATTGCCTTTTAAAGCCACGAGACACGTATGATTTTTCTTTTTTTTTTCCCCCACTTTTTTACAACACCCACACCACCACCTTTACTTCATAAAGCCCAGTTCAGTTTCAGCTGTGTCCTTTGTTTGTCTGCTTAGATAAACACACACTTATAAAACGGTGAGTGCTTTAAATTCCACTGGAACAAAACCAGCGATGATTACGAGTGAACGCACCAGAAGAGGAATGTCCCAGGACGTCCCAGCTGTCTCCTTTCATGGCTTCAAATAAACCAGGGGAAGGAGGGGGGGGTTCCCATCACCATAATTAAACTTCTACAGTCTATAACTTTCTTCCAACTAATTATTTTAGTCAAATAAGAATCAGTTTTAGTCCGTTTGACCTTGTGTTTTTAGTTTTTTTTTTTTTTTCTCCTTTTTTTTAAAACCCCAAATTAGTGGTGCAGCACATTCACTCTAAATCAAAATGTCGGTAACAAACCGAGGCGATGGAATAAAAGCGTCCTGCCCTCAGGTCACCGTTAACAGCCTCCGTTTGTATAAACAAACTATTTTCTGCTTCATTTAAACCGGATACACGACGGCGTCGAGTTCATTCATGACATGTTGGTTCTGTGAATGAACTGGAGCATTAAACAACCACGTTTTTTTATATATATACACACACACACACACACACACAACATGTATGTATATATATATAGGTCAGTGTGCAGGAATGTGTGGTTGCATTCCTCCGTCAGCTCCACCCAAACCCTGTTTACACTAAAAGTTAAAGATGGACAGAAATTTGAGTTGATTAGTTTCTATTTAAGGTAAAAAAAAAAAAAGGATTTTAGGATTGAATCAGCTGTGTTTTTTTTTTTTTTTTTTTTTAATTGACGGGGATAAAAGTATTAATTATATTTCTAAACAAAACAAAACCACTAAAACCAAATATATTTCTGTTCATAAAAGCAGCAGATCCTCAGATGATGAATTAATCGTAACAGTTTCAGCTCTTCTTCTTTAATCTTATAATGTTGTCATTTTGTTATAAATTATATTATACACAATTAAATTCTGACTTATTGTCTCTTCAAAATCTTAATAAGCCATAAATTGACACCATTAAAGGTGCTATATTTATGTTTTTGGCTGTTTCTACATCGCTAACATTAGCTTTAGCAGTCGGATCGGATGGGGCTAGCTAGCTAGCATGCTAGCTTCAGTATTAGCAAAAACAATGTGTCGCTTTTTCCGCCGGAGACATCTTTATGTGAATAAAATAATGAAGCTTGTTGTTTGAATTTGCAAAACAACCGTTAAGTAAACAACCATAAATGCTAATGTTAGCCATGTAGCATCAAGCTAAAACTTGCATGATGCACCTTTATTACTAACGCACACGTCCCAAGTCTCAATATAATTTAATTTTTTAGTTTAGTTGTAAATAGCTAAACTAAATTAGCCACAAATTAACTTCAGCATTTGCTAATGCAAATATGCTAATACTGATGCTAGCAATTAGCATGCTAGCTTCAGTATTAGTAAAACAAATGAACAAAACTGGCACTTTTTCTGCTGGGTAATTAAAATAATGAAGTTTGTAGTTTGAATTAGCAAAATAATTGCTAAGTAAATAACCGTTAATGCTAATGTTAGCCATGTAGCATTAAGCTAAAAGTTACATAATGCACCTTTAATATTAGGGCGCACCTGTTCCCAGAATTAAGATGTAATTTAATTTAATATGATTAAATTTTTCAGTTTTGTTGCAAATAGTTCAGTAAATAAGCCACAAATAAACATGCTAGCACTAATACTGAGGCTAGCAATTAGCGTGCTAGCTTTAGTATTAGCACAAAGAAAGTGGCGCTTTTTCTACTGGAGACATCTCCTGGGACGCTAAGTTAACAACCGTTAATGCTAATGTTAGCCATGTTAGCATCAAGCTAAAAGTTACATATTGCACCTTTAATATTAGGGTCCTAGAATCGAGATGTTAAGGATGTGATGCGGATCGTTAGAGGACAAGGCGTGTACAGATGCCTCGAACACGCTTCCAACACACAGATGATTTAAGATTATAATTAGAGGCTGCGCAGCATCTCAGATCATTTATTATTCAACAGACTTCACTTCAGTCAGAGTTGTTTCACCGCAACGTTACAGGCCTCTTTAAAAGCCTTTTGGGAAGCAGCACTTTGCTAATCACGTTGCTAACATGGTGCACGGCTGCGAAAAGGAAAAAGCCTTGAACCGTCTAATGGATTCGTCTGTGAAAGAGGAGGAGAGCAGCTGATGAGAAAGAGGAAGAAAGAAAAAAGAAAGGGGCAATTAGAGGAATGACAGAGAGAGAGAGAGAGAGAGGAGTGTTTGTCTCCTTCAGTTTCCCGGTGGGAGCTCAGGCCTTTCATCTCTTCACATCCACCCAACAAACCAGCGGCTCCATGTCGCCCCCCGGTGGCTGTAAAACGACCCGGCAGCCTTCAGCTCGGGTGACAGCGGTGGGCCGGCTCTACGGAGACAAACAGCTTGCGCAACACCGTCGACGTCACCCACGCTGCTTTCTGTCACACACACACAGATAGAGAGAGAAAACACACAGATTCTGACTTATTGGTTGAAAACAAGTGCTGCTCGTCGCCGGTGTCGCTGTCCAGGTCCAGTCCGTGTACATGAGTGTGTATGTCTGTTTCTGCAGCCGCAGTGTGTGTGTTTTGTGTTGCACGTGTGGTTGGTCTCTGATAAGAAGCCGTTGAGCTCTGTGACTCATGACTGGGCAGTTTTATGTCTGTGAGCGTTTCACTTCTAACCTTCACGTTTGAGTCGATCAATCGCAAGCGAGTCGATGGATCAACTCAGCTGTTTACCTGTTAATTCTCTGACATTAGCTCTGTTTTATATTCTTATGAAGTGGACATATTTGGCTCGAACCTGAAGATGTCACCTTGGATCTAAAGTGATCGTCTTGTTAATATTTAATCACATTTTATTGTCGCTCTTCTACTCTTTTATTTCTTGTTCACTCAACAGACTTAGCGTTTCAGTTGCTTCCTCTCAAGCTTTTATTCTTTTTTAAAATTTCTACCATTTTTTACTTTTTACTGATTACAAAATATCTGAGTTTTTCTTTTGTAATTTATGTACAAAGCTGCAGTTTAGATAAATCTATTATGATCAGTACTTCTCTGCTGTTCTTCAGCATGTTTTTGGGAGGATCTGTGTTTTACTTGAGTGTTTTTATTTAACTTTACTTTTACTTTTACTTTTACTTCACCACATTTCCTTAACTTAATTACATCCTTTTTACATACTCTACATACTCTATGCTCTTTTATATTGTCAAAAGGGTGGATGGATTGAGAAATTAAAAAAAAATATCAATATCAAGCAGAAATTTTGGGGAAACAAGAATAACTTTTGTACATGTACGTGTACTTTTACTTTCTACACTTAACTACATTTACTTATAGATTACTGTCATACTGAAGTACAGTAAATACTAGATACTTTAAGACTTTTACTGGTACTTCTACTCTAGTGTCTGTACTTCTACTCTAGTTTCTGTACTTCTACTCTAGTGTCTGTACTTCTACTCTAGTGTCTGTACCTCTACTCTAGTTTGACCTTTAACACTGATTATGAAACTTGTGTTTTTGTTTGTCTTGTTTCCAGGAGGTCTGTCCAGCTCCTCAGACAGTCGTCCTGCTGTGGTCCGCTACAGTCGGGACCAGCGTCCCACTACTCTCCCCATCCAGCCGTTCACCTTCCAGCACCAGTTCTCCTCCAAACCCCAGCAGCCCAAACCTCTGCTGCCCCTGCTCACGGGCTACGTCTCTGGGATGCAGGCGGCCCGTTCTGGGTCCGGCTCAGGTTCTGGCTCCGGAGGTCCTGTTGGAGAAGATGGTGAAGAGGCAGCTGAAAACGTCCACAGGTACCAGGGGACTCTGGTCGCCGCCGCTGCCGCCGCGCCTCCTGGATCAGTTCGCCCCTCTCCTCTGGGGAGCTACTCCCCGGTCCGCCTCCAGGGGGCACCCAGCTCTGAGACGTGCTCCACCTGCAGCCCCAGCCCTCAGCGGTCTCACAGCCTCTCTTGCCCGCTGTCGGCCGGCCTCGGGTCCCTGCACACCCCGCCGACTATAAAACAAGGAGGCGGTTCGGCTCCGTTGCCGCAGACGCCTCCGCCTCCTTCATCTCTCGGCGCAAAGAGAGGGACGGTTCCTCCGATGCTGCCGCCGGTGCAGGGACACTGTTTCCACCGTGGAGGTCTGTCCAGTTTACCGGCTCTCCACAGCGACACACTGAGCCCGCTGGGATGTCTGGACTCTACGAAGCACGGTGAAGGAAACAAAGCACCCGGAGCCAGAACACATAACGGTAGGTTCTCAAAGAAGAAGTCTGTTCTTGATGAATGAGTATGAATCGGTAAACTCCAGGTTGATGTTGTCTTCTCATCTGTTTCTTCCAAACAAGAAGCCAAAATTTAGTAAACAAACCAGGTGATGTTCATCATGTCGGGTCCTCGACTCATGAGCTGAAAGTATTATCCCACCGCTCTAACTTTTTCTACTACTACTACTTTATTTCTTCTTTATTTCTCGTTTCGTCCTGTGCATTTAAATTCTTGCAGCTGTCAGATTCTTAATGATAGTTTCAGGTAACAATAGACCTCGTTACTTCAGCTTCAGACTATTTAGAAACAATCAAGTGCCAGAATTTGAGTCCTTAAACATGAACTCTGTAACTTTTGAACCTATATTCTACTATTAGAGGTAACAAATTGGTGCTACGTTAGCGGAGATGCTAACAGCTAATAATCTAAGTGAATGGGGCAGATTTCTAATAGTTGTTGTGTCACTAAAGAGGCTGAACGTCTCTTTCTAAGCCCCGTGCAACAACAGACAGGAGTCTTACCAACATGACACTATGTCTGTTTAACTCAGTAGTGGTGAAGAAACGCTAGAAAACAGGTTCAAACATGGCAGAGTTTCCCTTTAGCGTCAGTTAGTCAGTCAGCACAAGCATGTCTGACAATTATTGTGCTAATGGTTATTAGCATTAGCCACAGCTCCAGCAATGATGCTGATTGATCAGTTCAGATGATCACAAATCAAAGTGATATTCTAGCGAGAAAAATGATGAATCTGCTGATGTGGAACACCCTTCATCACCAGTTGTTATAAAACAAGACGTCGGGTAAGTCTTGTTAAACAGTGTTTTTAATAAACTCTCAGTTCACTTACTAAGTTATCAGTACTTCAGTTTATGTGTAGGGACCCTATTCATGCTACTGCTGAAGTGAAGTGATATTTTGAGCTTTATTAGTGGTTAAAAAATGACAATTTAGATACGTTTGGCTGGCTGCCCCATTTACTTTCATTGTTAACTATTTGGCTGTGAAAACAAAAGACGGTCAAACTCGATATTACGTAAACGTAAAATATCTCTTGAGGGGAGTTTGACTCGTATTAGTGGTGAAATAGACGCTGGGTTCATGTTACTCTGAACTGTCACTTTAATGTTGTTTCTGTCAGTAACTCATCAAACATCATTGTGGAGGGAACCACAGATTATAAACATTATACTTATAGAACCACGACCTTCAGTTTTTGGATCAAGAATCGTCCATTGGTGGTGAATTATTTATATGTTTGATCAATAAAACTGTGATATTTTGTACTTGGACGGCGAATAAAAACATCTGCTTCCTGATGGATGATGATGGACGTTTGAGGCCACAGGGGGGCGCTGTTTCTCTTGTTTGATTAATTCAGAGTCTGAGACTGAAAAGAAAACAGCTGTTGTGTTAAAAAAGAAGAGGAAGAAGGGTTCTTATCGTTTTCTCTTTCTTCTCTTCCTCCCCTTCCCTTTCATGCATGAACTTAAATCTTCTCCCTCCATCTTGTCCAACACAACACCCATAAACCCTCCCTAACCCGATCACCTCACCACCCGACCACCGCCCCCACCCCTCCTCCAACAGCGCACCACCTCTCTCCTCAGGCCCTCAAATGGAGGGAGTACCGTAGGCGAAACCCGCTGGGGGTGGAGAGGGTCTCGTCCGGTAACGTAGAACCCAGAAGGGGCGGGGGATCTCGACCTGCCAGACGCAACGTGTTCGATTTCCCCTCGGCGCCGTCTAACCACGCGCTGGGACGACCTCACGGTGCTGACAAAACACGAGAGATATGAGGAGGAATTTGTAGTTAGTGGCAGAGAAGTGATCCCTAGAGGCTTCTCACACTTTAAACTGACGTCTTATTGTGTGTGTGTGTGTGTGTGTGTGTGTTTGCAGTGGGTCAGTCGGCGAAGCTGCAGCAGAGCTACAACGACTTCCTGCCCGATTATTTCTCCATGACCGAGAAGCCGCCGGAGGAGTTCTGCCTCTCCCCCGACGCCTCGTCTTCCTCGTCCTCCTGCTCTTCGTCACAGTCTCACATCTCTGTGGACCTGACTCAGAAAAGAGGTGAGGTCCTCGTTACTCATAACGGCCAGAAAGGAAGTCTCTGAAATGATGATAACGGGAGCTGTTGAACGCTCTGTCTTTTGACCACATGAACTGTTTGGAAACTTAAACAGTCGCCTCAACTCTATGTCTGCTCTACATACACACAAAGTATCAATATCAAACATAAATTTGAGGGTAAAGAACTTTTGTACTTTTGTTCAGGCTCAAGACATTATTATTAACATGTACTTTTACTTTCTACACTTAACTACATTTAATTATAGATTACTGTCATAGTTAAGTACAGTAAATACTAGATACTTTAAGACTTTTACTGGAGAATCATTCTAGTGGCGACTTGTACTTCTACTCTAGTGTCTGTACTTCTACTCTAGTGTCTGTACTTCTACTCTAGTGTCTGTACTTATACTCTAGTGTCTGTACTTCTACTCTAGTGTCTGTACTTATACTCTAGTGTCTGTACTTATACTCTAGTGTCTGTACTTCTACTACTTCTTACTACCAACACAAAGTATAAACTCATTATCATCTGTAAATAGACCCAGACTGACTGTAACTCTGGATTTCTTCCTTTAAGTTCAGTAAACTTTTCATTTCTTCAGTTCAACTTCAGATCAAAAGCACAGACTTGCAGAGACCTGTGAATAATAGTTTGCAAAATTAAATTATATCATTGCATCGTTTTCAAAAACAAGTGCAGTGAAATGTGACCCTGATCAGGATTAGACATATATGTGTTTAAATAAAAGAAAATGGAGAGATTCGACTACAAAACCTGTAAACCTACTTACAAAAACTACCGTCAGCGTCGTCAGATTTCCATCACATCCAGCTTTGTTTGTCAGAGAAGAAGAGAGCTGATCTCTTGTTAAATACCGTGTCTGAAAGGTGCTTGACTCAAGTGGCTCGGTTTCAAGGAGCCACGAGAGCGTTTCGAGGCCTCTACACAGCTGAGAGTCGTGTGACGGATAAAAGGAGCTCGTCCTTCATGTGGATCTTAGAGGGAAAAACACCAAGAGGCAGATTTATGGAGCTTTTCACACTTTGTTTTTTTTATGTTTTATTCAGTCTGGACGTCCTGTTTATCCATCGCTGAGACTGACATTTCCACGTCAGTACTTTGTGTCCTGCAGCTGCTCGCTGCACAGACGGCGGCTGCTTCAATAAATCAAACAATGATCTCATGCAGATTTAGAGAAAGACGGCGAAGGACGCGGCGAATCTGAGCTAAATTTAGCTACTTGTGCATTTTACCTCACCTCCAGGAGGAGAGAGTAAAAGGTGGAAAAAAAGACGCTGTAACCTGAAGAAAATGTTAATTGACTTTCATTTAATCTTTGTTTCTCCTCGTGTTTCGTTAGGTTTGGTCAAAGCCGTGAACACGGCAGTGGATCTGATCGTGGCGCATTTCGGCACCAGTCGAGACCCGGACGTAAAGGTACGACTTCACCTCAGTGTTGGGTTAGGACTAATACTTGGTAGTGGCTGAAAATGACAGATTTAGAAAGAAATTAAGCAGCTGTAAGTAAGTGAGCATTTTCTTCTCCCTCTTGATCCTCCAGGCTTCTGTAGTTTAAAGTGACGGTTCAGAGTAACATGAACACAGGGTCTATTTCACCACAAACACGAGTCAAACTCCCCCTCAAGAGATATTTTATGTTGGTTGAAGTAATATCGTCTTTTGTTTTCACAACCAAATAGTTAACAATGAAAGTAAATGGGGCAGCCAGCCAAACGTATCTAAATCGTCATTTTTTTAACCACTAATAAAGCTCAAAATATCACTTCTCTTCAGCAGTAGCATGAATAGGATCCCTACACATAAACTGAAGTACTGATAACTTAGGTGAAGGGTGTTTCAGATCAGCAGATTCATCATTTTCCTTGCTCTGCATGAACACATCAGCTGGTTGTTTAGGAAAATGTTGAATCTGCTGATCTGGAACATCCTTAGCCTACTTCAGTTCATGTGTAGGGACCCTATTCATGCTACTGCTGAAGTGAAGTGATATTTTGAGCTTTATTAGTGGTTAAAAAATGACAATTTAGATATGTTTGACTGGCTGCCCCATTTACTTTCATTGTTAACTATTTGGTTGTGAAAACAAAAGACGGTCAAAGTTGATATTACTTTACTGACTTTTATTGGTGGTAAAATAGACTCAAGGTTCATGTTACTATCACTGTCACTTTTTAAATCTCAATTCATAGACTTTCCTGAGCGCTGACTCTGTTCTTTGGAGTTTAGAGCATTTTATATTAAATATTAACAATAAGCGGGACAATAAAAACTGAGCAACAGTCACATATTTTTATTATGAGAAAGTCCCCCAGCGACCATTGCTTCATTTCAATCGTTTGAGCCATAAACTGGATCATAATGTGTTTATTCACACAGATTAGACAGTTAATGATCTGGAATAAACATAATATTCTGTTTTATCTTCTTGTCATCAGGCCAAACTGGGGAACAGCTGGGTGAGTCCCAACGTGGGTCACCTCATCCTGAAGTATCTGTGCCCGGCGCTGCACGAAGTGCTGCAGGACGGTCTGAAAGCCTACGTCCTGGACCTGATCATCGGGCAGCGGCGCTGTCAACCCTGGAGCCTGGTGGAGGCGTCGACGCAGCTGGGTGAGGACGACGGTGACGATGTTACCGGAGAAGACGAGTCTGTTGTGATTTTCCTTTTTTTTTTTTTTTTTTGTGTGTGTGTGTTAACTTTTTGTTTGTGTTTTTGTTGATCAGGTCCGTCCACACGCGTCCTCCACAGTCTGTTCTCGAAGGTGAGCCAGTACTCGGAGCTCACCAGCCACAGCATGAGACTCAACGCCTTCATCTTCGGCCTCCTCAAGTAAGAAGACACGTTTTTAACCGTAAATGATGAGTTTGATTATAGTGATAAAAACATTCACAGTGATAAAGATCTGTGGGTTCAAATAAAATAAGATTTATTTCATCATATTGTCCAGTTTGTGCTGAAAAAAGCTTCTATAAATTTATATATATATATTAAATATTAAAAAAAAAAATTATCAAATAAAATAAAATAAATAATCATGAATAATTAAAATAATTGTTTAAAAAAAATAACAGAAAAACATTTTTTATTACAAATAAAAATAAATAAAATATAAATAATATTATTATAATAAATAAATCTTCATTTTTATGGTGGAAAAAAAAATAAATCTGCCAAATCTTTACTAATAAATAATCATTATATTTATTATAATTATAAATAATCATTTATAATTACAAACATCTGGTATGTCATTATTAAAAAAACAATTCTCATCAAAAATATATTATTAAATTGAAATATTCTTGCTTTTATTTTTTGCTATAAAATGTCTAAATAATATATAAAATATATTTTTAAAAAATAGATAAAATACATAAAATAAAATAAAAAAGGCTCTAAAATTAAAGAAAAATTAGTGAACCATTAACAAAAGAAAAAATGCTAAAATAAATAGATAAAGGAGCTGAGTCCCATCCGACCCCATGCAGAGCAGGATACGTAGCAGTTTAGGGGCAGTTGGTTACGGAGCTGAAAAGCTAAATAAAAAAAGACTCAACTTGATCTTTCTGTTTCAGTCTGAAATCGTTGGAGTTCTGGTTCAATCACCTCTACACTCATGAAGGTGAGGAGTCGTCCGCAGATGTTTTGTGTCTGTTTATTTCATGTTTCCCGTCTTTAATCTCGCTCATCGTTCTTGTCTCTGTGTCGTTTTGTTCGCGGTCAGACATCATAGCCGTGCACTACAACCCGTGGGGTTTCCTGCCCCTGTCTCAAGGGGCGTGCCAGCCTCTGTTCGAGGAGCTCCTCCTCCTCCTGCAGCCGCTGTCGCTCCTCCCCTTCGACCTGGACCTGCTGTTCGAGCCGCACCTCCTCCAGAGGGGTCAGGAGCACCTGCGGCGCAAGGAGCAGCTCTGCTCCGCCGGCCAGAGCGCCGACCAGTCGGCTCGCTCCACCTTCCAGCTCATGAGGGGGTGGAGCGCCACCGTCAGCGAGATGGTCAGAGACTCGAGCGGCGACGCCAGGAAGGAGAGGGCGGGGCTCAGGAGGGAGGGGACGTGGCCGAAGATGGAGGGAGCCAAATCGAGAGGAGGAGACGGAGGGAGGGCGAAGCTGAGGAGCGAGGGCGGAGCGGCCGAGAGCGCGACAGCTGGATCTGTTAGCAGGACGGCGGTGGTGGAAGTAGGGTTAGCTAATCTGTGGAAGGAGAGGGGGGCGGGGGAGGAGAGGGTGAAGGGCGTCGGGCAGGAGAGTCAGGGAGACGGCGAGGATGCGCACGACAGAGACAGGAGGAAGAAAAAAGACGAGGAGGGACGCCAGCGTCAGGACAGGCAGGCGGGGTGGTGGTACCAGCTGATGCAGTCGTCGCAGGTCTACATCGACCAGTCCGCCGAGGGCCACAAGTTCGTCAAAGCCGAGAAGAGGAAGAAGTCGTCTGAGAGGCGGCAGGGTCACCCTCCGCCCGCCAGAGAGGGCGTGGTGGAGGGGGCGGAGTCAACACAGGAAGGGGAGGGAGGCTGCGGGAACAGGACGAGCAGCAGCAGAGGTGAGGAGTCGGCCGCGTCCAGAGGGAGGCGTTCGTGGATGGGAAGTCCACCAGAGTCTGTGTTGAACCAGGAGAAGGACCCGAAACCTCCAGAGGCGACGGGGACCGCAGGGCAGTCAGCAGCCCAGGAGGAGAGCCCCTCGCAGGGGCAGAGTCTGCGATGGGGCAGGCTGTTCGGATCCAGCCTCGGTTCTCCTTCCAGAGCCGAGGGAGCCGAGATGAAAGCTAAAGGTCAAAAGACGAGGTCAGTGAAGAATCTGAATATCTGACTCCACTTTTTAGTTTTGGTGTCGTCGCGGCCTCACTGAGTTTTTCTCGCCCTCAGACCCCCGTCAGGTTGGCTGGGTCTGGACCGCTCCGTCCTCGACCTGGTAGCTCAGACCATCGGAGCCGGAAGCGGGAAGAAGTCGGAGAACCCGGCGTCTCCGGCTCACGGACAGAACCCACCTCCGTCCTCGATGACGACGACGACGCAGCCGATCGAAGCCAAACATCACTCGCCCTGGTAGGTAAACACCTCAGACCACGTCCTCGAGTCATGTTGGAGGAAGCAGGATATAACTTCAGAAAGTATCTAGTTATTAAAGGTGAAGTCGTCACATTTGAACCTTTATTCTACTGTTAGAGTCTCTGAGTTAATGTCAGTTGATGACAAATGAAAGAAATCAGTGCTACGTTAGCGGAGATGCTAACTCAGTAGTGGTGAAGAAACAGTAGAAAACAAGTGGTTAAACGTCTTCGACACGTGTATTTCATTAACTTTGTGGTCATTTCTTCGTTACATACATTGTTTTTATTGGTTAACAACAGCCAATGAGAACCAGGCTACTAGCAAGTGGAGGAACTTTGTTGACTATGGTCTAGATGAAAAGTTTTAACTTGGTTTCCTCAGAGTTTAGGACATAAGCATGCTAAAGTTTTTTTAGCTCCTCTATGGCGTTTCCCATTAGCATCAAGCTAGCTTTCTGCTGTCAGAAGATAGTCGATTGTCAAACTTGTTTGTTGGTAAGATTCCTGTCTGAAGAAAGAGATGTTCAACCTCTTTAATGACACAACAACTGTTAGAAATCTGCCCCATTCACTTAGCTTATTAGCTGTTAGCATCTCCGCTAACGTAGCAACAGTTTGTTTCATTTTTTGTCAACTGACATTAACTCAGAGACTCTAACAGTAGAATATATGTTCAAATGTGACTGAGTTCGGCTTTAATGTGTAATATAATAATTAAAATTGTCTCTTTCCGTCCTCAGTGAGGTCCGAGCGTTGTGTCACCACATCGCCACCGAGCCGGGTCAGCTGAGCTTCAACAAGGGCGACATCCTCCGCGTCCTGAGCAAAGCCGACCAGGACTGGCTGCTGTGCTCATCGGGCTCGACGCGGGGTTTAGTCCCCATCATCTACGTCACTCTGAGCGGCGCCGAGGACAGCCAGGACGCCGCCGACGTCCTGGAGCTGTGAGAACGAGAGAAAAAAAAAAAAAAGACAAATGTACAGACTGGACACGAGGGGGACGAAGGGAGACGACGCATGCGGCTCGAACACACAAAAAAAAAGATACGAAACAACATCGGGACACGCCAACGCATGCTGCAGACATCACAAAGTAATAAAAATAAACACAAATTAACAACCAAAAGACAACAGACGACACACACACACACAAAAAAAAGACTCTTGAAACACGTGCTTCTTCCTGTGTCTCTGCGCGACGCCCCCCGTGCTTCTAGCTTCACCACGTGACCGTCCGAGTCTGTAAAAATCAACAACAAGGAGTCGGTCTCTTCACTGTATGATAATCTCTGCTGTCGTTAGACACATCCCGGTCCGACGTCCCGCTGCTTCAAATTCACCTTAGACGCCAGTGAGTCCTCGCTTGTTTATGTCACTTCCTTTTATTTCGTTTTCGTTTAATTTAAATTAAATTAAATTAAATTAAATAAGTCGAAGCGGTCGGATTCAGCGAGTTCGTTTGAGTCCAACGTGCGGGAAACGACGTAGCAACAGAGACGTGTTGTGAAAAATACGAATGTCTTTTATTGTGAAGGGGGAGGGGAAATAATTATGGCTTAATTAAGTTAATTGATGATCTTATTTATGCCTTAAAGCACCTGAAGAGAGAGAGAGACGGGGGAAAAAAGACAAAAAAGAACGACGTTACAGCGCGATATATTTTGTATACGAAGTTTGAAGTTTCCCCAGAAGAAGAAGAAGAAACAAAACTAGGTGATATTTTTAAGGAAACAGCAACACGGTTTGGTACGAACGTAAAATGTGGCCTTAGGTTTAAAAAAAAAAAAAAAAAAAAAGACGACTCCACACTTCTGGTTTAATATATATATAAATATATATTCAAATATATATACATAGATGCCCAATTTAACATAAAAACGGTAAAACTCAATGTACATTTATTAAATAAATGAATGCTTGTGTAGTTTTTGGAAAACGTACCTAGAATATAATTTTTATTATTTGGAATTTTTTTGTTTTTGTCGCACTATTATTATTATTATTATTGTACAGTTTTTATTTTTTATGTATTTTTTTTCCACCCTTCCATTAAAACTGAATGTAAATATATTTAAATCCTGATAATTTAAATGATTTAATGACTCATTTTCCCGCCACAGACAGATCTATGTGTGTAAAATGTTACTAACGCGTCGTTTTAGGTGGAACGCCTGTAATTTAATTTTTATTTTAATTTTATTTGACTTTGTATGGTTTCAGACCTGCTGATTATTCGGACGAGTCGCCGCCGCCGTCGCCGTCGTCGTCGTAGCAACTCGAGGCAACTCAGATGTAAACGTTAAATAGGCCGATTTGTTTTTTTTTTTGTTTTTTTCCCCGGTTTTCGACGAGCAGCAGCTACGCTTTAAAACTGAAAAAAAAAAAAAAAAACGTTAAAAATAAAAGTTATGATGTGTAGCAGCGACGTTAAATGAATAATAATAATAATAAAAAAAAGAGCCTGTAAATACGATCCAGCATCAGTGACACCGCTCTTCTCTTCTCTTCTCTCTCTGTGTCCGGGCTTTATGACGTGTACGTTCATGACATTATCAAAACTACTTATGGATGTTAAATAACAAAGTGCTCATGTGATCACAAACTCAAACGGCTCCTGTGTCTTTTTTTTTGTTCCTCGTAAGCAAAGTCGACGTCATCATCGTGGATTTTATATCAAAATTTCTTCCAAGTGCTTTTATTTTTCAAGGGTGTTGTCCGTTTCCTGGGCTAGCGTCCTCCATTTTGGCTCTTTCTTCGCTCAGATACACTGTTTTATCACGTCGGGGGAATTTAAAAAAACAGTAATAAAGTTGTAGATGTAGTTTTAGGTTCTGTTAGTTCTACTTTGATACGAGTTTCACCAAAACAAGGAAATACTTTGTTATTATTCTGTCGGTATCGAAGAAAGAAACATACGAATTTGGAGGAGATTGTTAATTTTGTGGACGAGGAAATGGATGAAATCCCGACTTTATTCTTGTAAATTTATGACTTTTATTCGTATAAATACACTTTTTTTTCTTAAAAATTTACAATTTTTATTCACATAAATGTACGACTTTTATTCTCGTAAATTTACGAATTTTATTCTCATAAATGTTTGACTTATATTCTTGTAAATTTAAAACATTTATTCTTGTAGATTTGCGACTTTTTTCTCACATCTTCGACTTTTATTCTCATAAATTTATGACTTTTATTCTTGTAAATTTCATTTAATTTTATTCTCATAAATTTATGACGTTTTTCATTTATTCTTCTCGTTTCACATCTCGACTTTCATTCTCATAAATTTATGACTTTTCTCTTCTCTCGTTTCTTGTTGACTTTAAATCCACGACTTTTATACTCGTAAATTTGCGACTTATTCCTGTAAATATACGACTTTTTTTGCAACTTTTATTCACGTAAATGTAAGACGTTTATTCTTGTAAACTTATGATTTTTATTCTCATGAAATCTATGACTTTATTCTCACCAATTTAAGACTTTTTTCCTTCTAAATTTCCGATTTTTTTTTCTCGTAAATTTAGAATTTTTATTCTCGTAAATCTACCACTTACGAGAATAAATATACGACACGTTATTCACGTAAATGTTAGACTTTTATTCTTATTCTAATAAATCTACGACTATTCTTGTAGATTTGCGCCTTTATTTTCTCGCGAATTTGCAACTTTTTTTCGCAGAAATTTACAATTTTTATTCTCGTAAATTTACGAGTTTTAATCAACTTTTTTTATTGGTATTTTTTTCAACACCAGATGTGGAAACAACACAGCTCAGACTCAACAAAAGAGAAAGAAAAGACTAAAAAAAAAAAAAAAAAATCAAAATCATGGTGGATGATATGTGGAACAATTCCAGCTCCTGCTTATAAATATTTATATAAGTATGAATCCCAGATTTTATATAAAAACAACAAAAGAAGTGTCCCGGTTAGAGTGAAGCAAACATATTTTATTGACACTATATCACCAAAAGTATTTGATCGTCCGTCCAGATCATCAGAATCAGCTGTTCCAATCACGTCCATGGTCACAGGTGTGTAAGATCAAGCACCTGGTCGCTGGTCACGACTGGTTTTACAAACATTTGTGAAAGAATGAGTCGCTCTCAGTGAATCCCAGCGTGAAAATGTCCTCGCTCCTAAATATTCCACGGTCAACTGTCTACTGCTTTATAAGAACATGGAAGTGTCCGGGAACGACGGCAAACTGACGGAGCGGGGTCGGCGGACGCCGAGGCGCTTAGTGCGAAGATGTCGCCAACTTTCTGCAGAGTCGATGGCTACAAACCTCCAACCTTCACGTGGCGTTCAGATTAGCTCAAGAACAGTGTGAAGAGTGCAATGTGTGTAAAGACGGGGGATTATAGGGTGGGCTTGTTTTTCAGGAGCTGGGCCCCTTAGTTGCAGTGAGAAGAGCTCTGAAGCTTCAGCATAACAAGACATTTTGGACAATTTCACTCTCCCCGACTTTGTGGGAACAGTTTGGACCTGGTCCCTTCCTCTTCTAACACGTCTGTGCACCGTTGCACAAAGCAAGATCCATAAAGAAAGAAAGCTGCTATAGCTGCAAAGGGTGGACCGACGTCATATTGAACCCTATGGATTAGGAATGAGATGGCGCTTAAGTTCATATGCGACTCAAGGCAGGTGAGCGAACACTTTTGGTCGTATAGTGTATTTGTCGGGGACGTTGTACACCAAATTTATTTAGTTATTTTTGTTGGAGCAGCATCTTTACAATAGAGTCAGATCTATATCCTGGTGGGGAGATGGATGGAGGGACTGAGGCGGCGGATGCTGAGGAGGAGTTGGTGGAAGTGGCCGGAGAGAGGAGGGTCTGAGTCGAGCTCTTGTGAGGATGAAGCGGAGGAAAATGAGACAAAACAGCATCTTTACCCCCAAAAAAACAGGATTCTCTCTTAGAAACTTAGTTGTAGTTTTGTTGGTTTAATCAGTTGAGCTTCTGATAGTTACTATATTAAACAACCACCAGGTGGTGCTGCAGTTCTAGGTAGACATTTATCATGAGATGCTGCAGGAAACAGTTTGGGCTTTTTTGCAGATGTAGATAAAACTTTAATGATAACATATTTTCTTTCTCCTCTTATTTTTTTTAATATGTTATCTTTATAGTTCAGAGCCTGAACTTGATCTAAAGTGTTTGTCGTATAACAGCTACTGTTGAAGTACAAGTCTTTTCTTTTCTTTCTTTCTTTTGGCACAAAGTCAGTAAACGGTCATAAACGAAATCACAGTGCGAACAACTGGTTTTTAATGACACTTAAAGACTCGTCAAGTTATCGCCCGTCCGTCGCCTCAAAGCTTTTGAGTAATTTAAGAACCTCAACCCGGTGTTGGCAGCTACTCAACAGTCATGTGAGTCTGTCAACGAGCCCGTAAGCGAAAAAGCTTCCCTCACATTTACGTTGACCTCGATTTCAACCCGACACCTTTGAATGTTGAGTCGACCTGCAACCAGCATCCAGGGAAAAAAAAAAAAGATTTCTTATATTGCATAAATTATTGTGCAACAGGGGGAAAGACATTAGAGTAACAGTCGCATACTTTAACCATGAGAAAGGAAGTTCAGTTTCTAAAGAAAACCTGAGGACACATTATGGTATATTCATCAGAAAACTGATGTAATGTGATTAGGACACACTGGGGATTTCTGTTATTATCCAGACACAATAAATAATTCTCTGATTGATATGGATTTTATGGTGAATGTGTCTCGCAGGACATGGGGAAAAAAATGCACATTCATCACCACAAATTATTGACTTAACAATCCATGTATTGTGTAGACGTAGTGTATAAGGAAGAGAAATTGGTCACCGGACACTTCGTGTATTTAAGCATGTAAAGGTTTCAAATTACGGTGAAAAAGGAGATTTTTGTAAACTCACAAAAGATGCGAATGTCGAATCCAGTTCAGACAAATTGAGCCTTTTATACCAACACCTGCTGGTGAGGACGAAAATCTGTCAACAAACCGTATTTTTAAAGTGACGGTCCAGAGTAACATGAACCCAGGGTCTATTTCACCACATATAACGAGTCAAACTCACCCTCAATAGATATTTTACGTTGGTTGAAGTAATATTGAGTTTGACCGACTTTTGTTTTCACGACCAAATATTTAACAATGAAAGTAAATGGGGCAGCCAGCCAAACGTATCTAAATTGTCATTTTTTAACCACTAATAAAGCTCAAAATATCACTTCACTTCAGCAGTAGCATGAACTGGGTCCCTACACATAAACTGAAGTACTGATTTTTTCTTCTTCATCTCTTGAAAAGATAAACAACCAACGTAAAATATCTCTTGAGGGGGAGTTTGACTGTGGGTTCAAATTACTCTGAACCATCACTTTAAGTCCATGTAGTCATGATTGAAGACTACAAAACTGTAAGTTTAATTAATGCTAAACGTTAGCATGTGCATCTTTGGTTCACGTGTTTTTAACTCTTAACTGTGACATGAACAACATAGAAGATGTTCCCTCTGAAACCACTATAGTATTTTTGTATTCTTGACTTCAACCAAGAACTAGAACTTGATACAATTTCACAAATTAAATGTTAGCATAAACGTTAGCGTCTATGTATATAACACCAACAATTTTCTAAATTGCTTCAACTTGGGAGTTGATTTTTTTCTGATTATTCTCACACCACATGAATTTACTATCAGGTTGGTGTGTTAGCATGCTAACTAGCGCTAATTAGCAATTAGCGCTAGATGTCCCCGGTACGACTTTTATACAAAAAATTTGAGCCTAAAACAAAGATGTGAACAAAGTGTGAAGGCTAATGCCCAAATGTGGTAAAATTATGTTGTTATGGCAAATTATTCAATTTATAATCATTTAAAAGCTGTGATTTATTTATAATCTGTTGAAAAAAAAAAACTAATAAGGAGTAACACAAACACTATAAAATTTTTTTAAGACAAACATCTTTTATTTTGAAGAAACAGGCAAATGAATCAGTTACAGCTGGTAGGAGTAGCTCAGTTCTTCAGCATCATTATCTATAAATGAACGTTCACATTTTAAACTTAAATCTTCTAAAAACTCTGTAAAAAATATATATTTTCAAAAAATCCTTCATAATATTTGATATATATATATATATATATATTTCCATTTATTTGAAAATCATTGTATAAAACACAGAAAAGAATAAAAGAGCTCTTTAGTGATGAAAGAAATTTCTATGGTTATGTTGATTTGTAGATTTATTGGTTTGATCCAGTTCGCCTCCTCTCTGACTGTTAGCGCCGTTGCTAATGTGGCTTGTAGAAGTTTGAAGTCGGTCCCGGTTTACACGAGCCTCACTCCTTTGCAGCGTGGCATCTGTGAACGCAGAAATAAACAAATACACAACAATAAAAGATGTTAAAAATTCGAGTTGCTCTCGACAACAGTTTGATTCGTTCGCTAAAATATCTTTTAAAACCCTAAAATCAGAGTCGGTATCAGTTTGTAATCCGCTGACAGGTGGAGGCTGGGGCGGAGAGCCGGGTGAGTTTGTTGTAAAATTGGTTTGTGACATGCTTGAAACATCTGCTGAAAGGCGGCTAGCTTAGCTTAGCATAGCTTAGCTTAGCATAAAGAATGGCTAATGTGTCACCTATCAACATCTCTGTAGTTAGCATCTTGTAAGTTGAATCTGTACGGTTTTTGTCCGGATGTTAGCTGTCAAATGGTTAGCAAAAGTAAGCTAACTTACAAAAGTAAGATAACCATTTTAGGCTGAGCTACACTATTTTATCATGATGCTAACTTGTTAGCTCTAGATTGGCTTTTTTGTGGGGGGAGACAAAAGTAAGCTAGCCGTTTGGAGCTAAGCTAAGCTATTTTATCATGATGCTAGCTTGTTGGCTCTAGATACGCATTTTTTTTGGACAAAAGCAAGCTAGCCCTTTTAGGCTAAGATAAGCTAAGCTAAAAACTATTCTATATTAACTTTCTGTAGCGAGGTGAGGGATGTTCAGTTGGTTGCAGTCTGTAACTTCACCACTAGAGGCCACTGTATCTTACACTCTGAAGCTTTAACCCTTTAATGCCTGGCACATCAAATAACAGCCAGAAAATTTTTTTGCAAACCTTCTAACAAAATTACTACAAACAACAAAAAATGCTACATCATTTCATATCTCACATACCTTGGTGTTGTTCTTGCAGTCTTTCCTCAGTTTGTCCACATGTTTTACCACTTCTGTGACCCAGTTTTCACCGGGAGTCACACACAGGGTCCTCTCACGCCTGGTCATCAGACTAGTAAAATCAAAAGGAACGTGTCAAAGTCGTGGACAAATCATCCACGTATCTAAAAATAAAACTTCCTCAATCCGAGCCTGCTCTTACATCATGGCATCGATGTCGCAGCCCTGTCCGCTGACTTGTCGGCGGTAGTCTTTTATGAAGGTTTTATCAATGGATTTGCCGCTCACCACGCTCAGGCAGCAGTCGACGGGTATCTGCGCCATCGCCACTGAAAAAAAAACACAGCATCTGACATTGTAGATAAGTGACGTACAGTTAGTCCTACAGACGCGTGGTTAGATTTTAAAAAGAAGCATCAGGTTTCGAGTAAGACGAGCTTGTTTTCTCTTGTAATTCAAGGTTGATTAGGTTAATTTTTAGTTTAAGTTGACCAGAAATTCCACATGTTAATCTTTAACTTTCACTCATAACAGATAGAGAGTTAAGAGGGAGATACCAGCAGCACACCCTGCCAGTACAGATGTTTGTGTAGTTCACTCTGATCTGCTATTACAGTCATGTAAAAGAACTGTTGTTGTCACAGTTGTAAGTGCTTTTCGTTCTCTTTGAGAATGTCCCTTCGTGCACACAAACAGTCTAACGTTTGCTGTTGTGGTTCTGGAGAAAGAAGAGGATTAAAAAGCAAATGTGTGCATGAAATTGAAACCACCAACGCAGCAAAGAAGTCACCAGAAGAGGTTACTTTTCTTTTTATTTAGGGCTGCTCCAAGATTAGTTTTGTCAAGATGAATTACATCCTGTTTATCTTTTAAAGAGAAGAAGAGAAAAAAAAAAAAATCATTTGTCGGTTTGGAAGGATGCCTGAATAAAAGAGAAGAGAAAAAAAAAGAAAAACATAACTCACCCGTGCAGCAGCAGGTGACGAAGAGGATGCAGAAGAGGAGCTTGGCATCACCACAAAAAGCCATGTCTGCTGGTTGTTGAGCTACTGAGTTTGTCCTCGGCTTGTCTCCCTGAGTCCGCTGATTGGCTATTTATAGCTGCAACTGCTTTCACTTTCATCATCTTATGTGCCCCCCCCACATTTTTTTTTTTTTTCACAGACTACAGTTCAGTTGCCACAGCTTTTTTTTTTTTGTCACAATTTGTCCTCGTGTCCAATCTACAGATGATAACAAAGAAACTTCAGATGGAAAAGAATAGAAATAAAAAAAAACGCAGCAAAAATACAGAAAAACAAACTATCGTACAAACAAATGCATCACACTAGTCCTCGGTCAAACATTTTTTTATTGTTTAAAGTCTATTTCACCACAAATACGAGTCAAACTCCCCCTCAAGAGATATTTTATGTTGGTTGAAGTAATATCGAGTTTGACCGTCTTTTGTTTTCACAACCAAATAGTTAACAATGAAAGTAAATGGGGCAGCCAGCCAAACATATCTAAATTGTCATTTTTTAACCACTAATAAAGCTCAGAATATCACTTCACTTCAGCAGTAGCATGAATAGGGTCCATACACATAAACTAAAGTACTGATAACTTAGTAAGTGAAAAGAGTTTATTAAAAAGACTGTTTTACAAGACTTACCCAACGTCTTGTTGGGTAAGTGATGAAGGGTGTTCCAGATCAGCAGATTCACCATTTTTCTGTACAACAGGCTAATGTGTTTGTAAAGAGCGAGAAAAAATGACAAATCTGCTGTAGCAAGATATGTGATTTTCAACCACGTGGTGACGTTTGCACTGATTGTTTTGAGAAATGCACAAACTGATGTGCAAATGTCAACGATGAGAAACTGAGTAAAAACTGTATTATACAAGAAATTAGTCGGCATTGTTCAGGTCGGAGGTGGACAACTTTGAGGTGTTTTACTCTAAACGAGACATAACTGATAACAAAACTACGCCGGTCTCATTTAACTTGTCTCTGGTGGTGGAAAGTACCGGTGGAAAGTGGATTTCTGCAACCAAATGTTGTGAAGATAGAAATGAGCCACAAAGTCAGTTGCATCTTTTGCAGAAATTTAAACCCTCTGGCTCTTTTTAAAAGGAATAAGCATTTGATGAGAAATCAATCAAAACAGAACAAGTAGTGAGAGTAAACACTTCCTCTGTGGCCAAAAAGATCAAGCGCTTCCAATGAAATTAAAGACACCACAGTCAGAATTAAGTCTCTGTTCTCCATTTGAGGAAGCTGGCATTAATCTCTTCTTTTTTCAACCAATATTTTTATTTGTACTCAGTCGAATAAAACTTGCTTTATTCTATCTTCAAGAGAATAAATATTTAACTGCATTTATATCCTTTGTCACCATAAGTGCTTTCAGTTTCATTTCGTCTAAATCCTTGTTTGGATTCTTGCTTTGTTTATCTGACACGTCGGACTTTCCCTAACCCTGATTTAGGCACTTACAGGAACATAAGAAAAAAACAACAACCAAAGAGCATTTTAAAGGAACATTGATGGGCCTGATGTAGCATTAACTGAAAACAATCATCCAGCAATTCAAGCTCTAATCTTTTACAAATATTTACCAAACATGTCCCAGCAGATCAGACTGGAAAGAGGTTTGTCTTCGCCAAGGGGCATTTCAACGCTACACTCAATAGTGTTTTAATCTCAATGTAAACATACCCAGCATGTACTCATGTGAAGGTCAAGACCTTGGCTCGATGTTCCGTGGGCACACAAAGCAATTCTTTGTGTTTTATTAATATGATCATCATCAAACAGGTGGAGGCAGCATCTGTTCTCAGATGTCAAACCCAACTCTGCTTTGGAAATCTCCAGCGATCGTCTGACGTCTGTGAGCAAATCTCTCGACGACCGGTTTATGCTCGGTTTGGGACTCGACTTGTGTCCCTTCTCGACGCTTAGTGTTTTTCGACTTAAGTATATGGTTATATATGCGGCCACATGAGCCACAGAAGTGGAAATGAAACAGTTGGCACAAAAAATGTAGAACTCGTAGAGAGACTTGGGTTGTTATCTGGTGATCAGGTCATTACAGGGACAAATTTGATCCAATTTTGGCAAAGTTTCAGAAGGATGTACAGGGTTACACCAAAACTCAACTACTGAACTCCTAAAACATCAACATAACTGCCACAAAAAGAGTCTAAAATCCACCACATTCAAGACCAAAGTCTTCACCTTGTTCACTTTTACTTTTTAAGTCATGTGGTTAAACCATAACTATGACATAGTCAAACCAAAGACCTTCACCTGCTTCCTCTGAGACTGAATAGATCCAGACTACAACCACAACTGTTGATATCTGGGTTGTTACATCCCTGATCTACAGTCGTTAGCGTTGTATATTAACACTGAGACAGTGAGATTGTAAATGCAAGAGGCTGAAATCCATTTCTTTGAGATAGATAGAAATAGACCCAGGAGATTCTGGACAGATTATATAGTGGATCTCATCGAGCCTGGGAACCAGTGGAGACTGCCCAGATAGTAATATCACTACAGGGACAGATCTGGACCAGGGATGAATGGCCTCTATATGATCGAAATCAGAGATGGAAAAGAAAAAAAATGGATGGTTGGATGGATAGATAGCCAGACGACCAGACAGACATGTTTTGCTTCAATTCCTCAAAAAACAACATCTGCAACAGATCAGTTCCCGGTATAATAAAGTAGTAAATATGCCGGGAACTGATCTTTTGTATTGTCGTAAGTAAATTCTTCATGCTTATTTTCAGAAGTTTCATTTAGTTTTATTTTTGGGTGGTCTGTTGGTAGCCTTACACAAATTTGCATGCATTGTGGGAAACTGCACAACACAGGATGCTTGATCTAAAACAACATCAGGGTCCTAACCCTGAACAACAGTGTTTGCTGGCTCAGAAATACTGTCCAGACAAGAGAAGGTCAGATGGCTCAGAGGGACTTCCTGTTCTGAAAAGCTTCTGTGTTTCTCAGATCTTAGTAACAGTTGAACTACATGTTTAATGTTATATTTCACTTTAGAAGTGAAACCATGCGTTGTAGTATTGTCCTTCCTCTATGTGACCTCTGGACTTCCTGGTAAATACTAGAGAAGTTTGAGGCGGGTTGACGTTTCTTATCTTCTTTCATGTGATAAGCTCACACGTCTGGGCACAAAAGAGTCCAAAATACAATGTGCCACTTTATGCGAGTGAATCAATGTGGACATTTACGAGAAAATGAGAGTATAATGAAAGTCAGAACGTGGCTCCCAGCCACAGGTTTGTCCTGTGACCTCAAACTGCTCCGACGGTCACAGTAATTGACTGTTGCTAAGTCGGGTAATTCCCATGTGGGACAGTGTCAAGAGAGTGGAGGGTGCAGCAGTAACAGAAGATATTTATTGTCCTTGACGCTTTGCAACTCATAGTGTTGTATCACACGGTTGTTACCAGTTCAGAGCCATAAATTGTTTGATATATATATATATATATATATATATATATATATATATATCCAAACATATACCCCCCACAGGCAAAGCTGTCAAACCTTAGTTTGTGGACGATTGGAGGTTAGTTTCTGGAAAATGTTTATTTTAATTTTAAAGGTGCAATATGTAGGTTTTTTTTTTTTTTTTTGCCAAACGTGTTTACTGACATTTAGAGTTTTACATTAAAAACATTATAATAAACATGTAAATAAACCCAGCAGAATCAAATTTTCAAAGCATTAAAGATGCTCTGTAACTATTTTGCTAAGGCCACAAAGCTAACATTAGCATTAGCAGCTGATAACTTCAGCAACTAACGTCGCAAAAAGCTGTTGAAAGGAAACAATTCTTCTGTTAATTAATAATAATAACAATAATAATAATAATAATAATAATACCATGTCCTCTGAGTAGCACTACCTCTGGATGCTATGGTAACGTCAGCCGTTAGCATGCTAACATACAAGAAGAAACAAGAAAATGTGATAGAAACAGAAGCAAAACAAGAATTGTTTGCTTTCCACAGCGTTTAGTAAAAATTTGTTACAAAAAACCCAACTGAATCAAGTTGTCAAAACATTAAAGGTGAACTGTAATTTTGTGCTATCGCTACATAGTGAACGTTAGCATTAGCATTATGATAACTTTAGCAGCAAACTTTATTCTTTCACTCACTAATAGCTCAAAATGGAAAGCAAACAAATCTTGTTTTGCATCTACTAGCATTACTTCTGGATGCTACAGTGATAGTTAGCGGGTTAGCATGCTAACTTCAACATAAGCTATGTGGCTAATGTTAACATTGACATTATGATTACTTTAGCGTCAAACTTTATTCCTTTTTAATTCAAGTTCTAGTTTTGCATCTGTTTCTATTTCTAAGTTAGCATGCTAGCCAGCTCAGCTAACCATCACTGTAGCATCTACTAGCACTACTTCTGGACGCTAACGACAGCAAACGCTGCAACAGGCATGCAGCATTCCTGTTGCTTTCCACAGCTTTTGGTGTGTAAAGGTTTCAGGGTTTGAAGCTAAAGTGATCGTAATGCTAATGCTAACGTTAGCTATGTAGCATTAGCAAAAAGTTACAGTTCACCTTTAATGTTTTTTGACAACCTCGGTCTCATTTCTGTATTTTCTTCTTCTTGTGCACATTCCTTGTCTTCTGCTGACAAGGTGTGTATGTGTGTGTGTGTGTGTGTGTGTGTGTGTGTGTGTGTGTGTGTGTTTTAATGACAGATCACTGGCAAAGCGTCAAAAGCTTGTGCAACAGCATATTTGGCATCGACCGCCACATTTGTGCAGTCGCCGTGACGACTCAGCTGCTTGTTTGATGATTGATCACCAAGTTTACACGATTCGTGTCATTTAAATAAATCACCATGGCAACGGAACTTATAGAATATCACAACTTTATTCTACTTTTTTTTTTTTTATATAAAAACTTAATATCATCTCAGTCATGTCAACGTTTTTGTACAAGTTTCAAAAAACAAAAGCATTTTGGGGGGAATTAATAGTATTAATAATAATAAAAAAAGGAAGTTTCACATTAAAGTTACAACAAATCAGAATAAACACACAAAGATATGTACATTTAATCTGCGTCTCATAATAAAAAGATGAAATGGTCGTTTATTTTGGTCGTCTTGATCGTCTGGCGTCCGCTTTTTTTTCCTGCACCTGCAAAAACAACCCAACAAAAACAAAAAAAAACAGTTAGGATCAGTTTCCCTGTACAAATTATTAGCATTAGCATTAGCTTTTATTAGCATGAAGTTTTAAAACCTACCTTATTGCTCCTGAGCCGCTTTGTTTTTCAGATATTCGATGTGATTTTTCACCCATCTGGTTTTGGTGGTGGTCTCGCTCGGGTGGATGATGCACAGCTGGAGTCCAGACTTTGTAATGAACCTGGAAATAAAGCGCGCCAAAGAAAGAGAAGTGAGATCGACGCGCAGACTTTCATAAACCTTTAATCGAGGCGCGTCTTTAAAGCCTTAAAGCTGGTTTTAAACTTACACAGTGGCGCTAATGTCGCAGCCTTTCCCTGCTTCCTGGATGGAGTAGCCGACTAGGTTCTTTCTCGGCACAAATTTGTCGGTTTTGTCGAAACAGCAGTCGACTGCGACCTCACCTGCAGGAAAAATGTCATTGGAGAGATGTTAATTGTGACATTAATATAAAAAAAAGAGAAAAAAACTCACTCAAAAAGGCTTAAATATGAACTTACCTGCTGCGAATCCAGCGCAGACGACGACCAGCAAAAGCAAAGCTGCAACTCGGGCGTCCATTGTCTTGAGTTTTTTTTTTTTAATTTTTTTATTTGATCGGTTTGATCTGAGTTTCTTGAGAGTTTGAAGAAGCTGCTGCTGCTGCTGTGAGGAGCAGACGGCCGCTGCAGGTGCATTTTATACAGATATAACAGAAAGTGAAACTGAAAGCTTCCCAACACCGCTCACCTTATCTTAATACTCCTCCTCTATTGTCTTTGGTGTTTCTTGCCAAATACTTTCCGGTCTGTCCTCGTTGATGCTATGAGGGCTTTTTTTTTTTTTTTTAATGATCTTGAGAAATACTTTTTATCCTACATGCAATCAACTCTGCATTACGATAAAAGTTGTGTCTTTTTTTGCTCTTGATATGCATCTTTTGCAACCCACCTTGCTGCAATTCCCGCTCTGCACGAGTAAAAGATAAATTCACTTTACGATCCAGTTATGTCCAAACTATTCCACAAAGGGGTCGTGTAGCTGCAGGTTTTTGTTCCAACCAGTCGAGAACAAACAGTTTTGGACGAATAAACCGTCTGAAGGCTGAGATCAGTTTATTAAAAGAGTCAAGGACAGATCCAGATTCTGGTTATAGTCTTGCAGACGATTGGCATTTTTGGATTTGTCATAGTTATGGTTTACTACTTAGACGTTTGTCTTGACATAACTTTACTTAAAACCATAACTACGATATAGTCAAACCAAAGACCTTCGCCCTGCTTCCTCTGTGGCTAAATGAATCAGAAATGACCACAACAGTCTTTGATATCTGGGACTCAACCGTTAGGGAACCACAAACAAGAACAGTCTGGATGGTGATGAATGGTAACGCCAAACATCTTTCCCTTGGAGGAAGGAGCAAGAGTTCAACAAGGGCTGAGTTGAAGTAAATGGGCGCAGGAGATTTGAGCAACCATGGTTTAACCAGAGAAGGTCAATTGAGTCCAGATGCGCCACTGCTTTCTGGGGATGTGGGTTGAGATTTTTAATTTCAGATGATTCTGCAGCATTTGATTTCGGGATAAACATGAACTTATTTGATTAGTGTCGGGTGAAGGTCTTTGGTTTGACTATGTCGTAGACATAGTTATAAAATTACATGTAATATTTTTAAACCTTAATTCAAACTTTATGCGAATACGTATACTTCTCATACACTTACACTTCTCAGACGAGTGCGTACGTAGCTCAGAACGACGTCTTTAAATGAAGGTTTTGCTCATAATGTGAATATATTTGTCTCAGAGGAAGCAGGGTGAAGGTCTTTGGTTTGACTTTGGTGGATTTGGACTCTTTTTGGGGCATTTGGACCAAACAGAAGCCGTACGTTCCTTCTGAAACTTTACCAAAATTGAGTCGAATTGAATGATTTTACTACCTGGGAAGTGTCAGTGAAGTTGTAAGAACCGTCAGCGAACAAGATTAAACAGTGACATTTGAAGCATGAACGATTGGAAACAGTTACAGTTTCCACCGAATCTATAGATGTGATGGAAAAACTAGTGCAGATCTGTCAGCAGACGTGTTAGTCATTGTGACAGGTAAATCTGTGAGTGTGCATCACATCTGTCTGTAGTGTACCAGCGTATCACCCTTATCTTTCATTTCCTCCTCCTACTAACAACCTCAGCCGTTAGTGTCACTCTGGTTTTTAAGGAAATACATGGACGTGTGCTGGAAAAAGACATTGATCTAATCTGAGTAAAATATCATTCTTGTGGTCTCCCCACTCTTCTCCGAGGTTTATCTGTAAATCATTCGGTGACAGTGTGGTCAGGGGGATTTTTCTTCAAGTGCCTGCGGGCAGCTGTTTTAAATATGTATGAGTGTTTATACATGTGTGCGCTTGCTTCCAAGAACTTGTTGTCAGTCTAAGATTGGGGGAGTTGTTGAGAAACATTTTTCCCGTCAGGAGCAAAATGCTCGGCCAAGATTAATGTAACTGTTAAGGTGTGTGTGTGTGTGATGGTTGATGATAAACTGATTTCACACAGGATACTCTGGCGTACTCTTCCTGTTAGTTTTTATGCTCATCTTTTTTTTTTTTTAATCTTTAAAGTGGTTCAGCATGAGGGACAATCAGTTAGTGTAAAAAAAGGAAAGGGTCATTCATAGCGATGACCCTCCTCTGACAACTCACTCAACTAAATCAACACACAGCTTCCCTCAGCGCTACAATGCTTTTTGCCTCATGAATGTGGATTTATGGCCTCGCAGCTGCAACTTTATTGTTGTCTCATCCAGCCAAAAATGAACCACAGAGACGCTCTGAGGCCAACTGAGACCCCTTGTTTACAAATGGTTAAAACAGATTTGCAATGACTTCTCTTTGGGGTGAAAAGTTTGATGCAAAACATAACGTACGAGGCTTTATTGGTTCTTGCGCCTGATTACGGCGCACCACGTTAGCGTATATACGCCGTGCAGCTGTTCTCTGCTACAGCAAGTACAGCTTAATTCATCTTTTTTAGTTTTTATTTCTTTTATTGATTTGACCAGACATCTAATCTTGAAAATCTCAAGTGAGGATCTCAGCCAGACTATGACTGGAATCATCTGGGAGAAAAAAAAACACTCTCTTTGGCTGAAACAGTAGCATAACTTGATTTTTTTTTTTCATGTTGAAACATGAAACATTAAACGTATTTTACTCGAATTCAACTTTCAACTCGTATTGCTTTGATGGACATCTGGTGGTTTCACACAGTTGCATTGCATCACCACAGTTGCATTGTTTCATGGGATTTGTTGACATTTATCGTTCTGGGTGGTTCTGGGTTATTGCGCGTGCATTAAAAGAATAATATTAGATATCAAAATGAAGCAAAAATAAAGATTTAAATAAGCTCTTAACTGATTTTACAAGTCATAATAATTGTTGGCAGGTTCAACCTCTATCCAAACAACACTTTAATTACTGCTTGGCTGTCATTTGATATTAGGATGTGCAAGTTAAGCTCTCAGCAGTTTTAACCTCCAGTGCTTAAGAAGAAGGAACAACGTGTTTTTTGTGTGTCTTATATAAACAATTGATTATGCAGCTTTTTGAAACAAACTATTGTGTTCGGTGTCAAATTATTACTCATTTCCCTATAAGACGCTTCTCCTTTTTTTTTTAACTTCAGTTTTCTCTCGAATAGTAATGACGGCATTGACCCTCACATGAGGAAGACAACACAAACATCGACGTTTACTCGACACTTTCATTTAAAGTGACTCGCGACATGTTGCACAACGCCTGAAAATGACAGTTTTGCTTTCAACGAATGACAAAGTTGCACACTTTTGGTGGATAAAAGGATTTGTGATAGATGATTTAAAAGTATGCAGTGACCTCACTGTAGTTGTTGTTGTAGTAGAGAATTCATACTGAGGGAAAAGTGATGTGAAAGGAAGTAACCCTGCAGCCTTTGTTCTTAGTTCGGCTTTGACTCAGTGGTGGGAGGCCAACTGATGAGTGTCAAGGAAGAGGGAACTGGACTTGCTTGAAATGACATTTCACTTCTCATCCAAAAGGCTTCTTCAGTTCTGTTTGGTCAGTGTGGGGGTTTACAGGTATGTAACAATCCCAGGATAGTTAAGAGTTGTTGACCACTGGTGTAAAAAGGTGTTAGTGACCTAAAAGATGGTTATGGTAACTAGTCGACTTCACCATCGATCTCCAGTGGTGGTGTCTGGTGGACTTGGTCCTCTGATGGTTGGTGAATCATCAGTTAATGATCATAATGTGTGAACGGCCCTAACGACTCCATCAGAGGCCGTCGGGACCTGGTCTGAGACCGGGACTGGATCTGTCATGTTAGAAAACCGGAGAAGTCGGAAGAGACTGACAAAGAGCGACAGCCAATCAGAGGAGGGATGTGAGATAAATGCTGCTGCCGTCTCACTGATTCACTCACAACCACGTTTAAAAGTCTGACGTTTGAAGTGCTAGCGATGCTAAATGTTAGCAATGCTAAGAGTTAGCAATGCTAAATGTTAGCGAACTCAGAACTCTGTTTAAAAGTCGGACGTTTTAACTCTTTTTGTTTCATCTTCAGTTTCTACAAACTCCCCACGTCTGATCCAGATGTTACCCGGTACCAGGGAGGTCTGCTGCTGGTTTCAGCTCCACCATGAAAACCACCAAGTCGCCATGATGTTTACACGCTAGTTTAGTCCAGTTACCTGGACTGTAGCTGCTATAGGTAGTCACCAGTCAAAGACCTCAGGAATATCCACAATGATTGGTTGAATTTGTGTTAATAGTTGTGATTGTAATGTCATTAAATCCTGGAGGATCTGATCAACCAGGAAGAAGATTGTTTTCATGTGTTTCACATCCATATCTCTACTTCCTGTTTTCTCTGCAGCGTCCTCGGTACCATCAGTGTGTTGTCGTCGTCCAGATCGTCGTCTCGTTCATGTCTTTGACGTCAGAGGAACGAAACCTAAACTCAGCGGTTTAGTCTGTGTCTTGATTTTTGTGTTATATAATATAATATAAAACACATTCACAACATCACCATGAATGCATGTCAATACCCAGAGGAAAACCACCTGCCTTTCCACTGAAAAGCACAGTTGTCACTCTGGGGAGGAGACGGGAGAGTAAACAAGTCCTGCAGAACCTGACCTCGTGTCTAAGGTAAAGCTAAAGATTTGCTTTGCAAAAGTCTCCATACAAACTACAAAAAGATAAGATAAAAGGCAGGCATAAAAGAAAATTGGTCCTGTGCAGACAAAAGCAAAAAAGCAAAAAGCAAAAAAAAAAAAACCCTGAGGCTGCTGTGAAAACCAGCCCAACCTTTTCACAAGAAAAGGAAACCCAGCACAGACGAGAGGGAGAACGACACGGTGACAACAAAGCATAGCAAAACTGTGATTGTGTATATACGTGCAGTTTAAACAGTTTATGTAATATTAAGTGTTTATTAATGGTTATAAGGATGGAAGCCAAACATCCTGGTTCATCTGTTTGCACCTGTACTCTTCTTCAGTTTACTTTCTGATATAGTTTGCTTTTATTTATCTTTGACTGTCTATTTCTTTTTTTTTTTTTTAGAGGTTTCTGTCTCTGTTTGTGTTGTGCGGATATGGTCAGAGGTTAATGTTTCTGTTCATTCACAAGAATCGGTGTCATCAGAGCAGAAGTTGCTTATTCTCATTTTGGTTTGAACTTATGATCTTTTCAGTTTAAACCACAAGGTTTTTTTTTTTTGCCTTTTTGATCCTCTGAGAACGTGATTTGGCTGATTTAGCTGTTGGTATACAAACCTACGAGCACGCGTTTGCTGAGATTTAAGTTTAAGGAAGATTATACAACTCTCACATGACATGATGATGCTTAGTTTTTATACGTAACATCTCCCAATAAGCCCAAATAGAGATGAGAAATTAAAAATGCAATGAGTCTTAGGAGGTTAAGTTCAAACCTGAAGATAGTTAGCTTAGCACAAAGACTGAAAGCAGTGGGAAACAGTTAGCTTAGCGCTTTCCAAAGGTTAAGATAAGAATCTCTAAACATCATCCATGTTGTATATATACAGCATGTTGTATGTATGTTGTATATATCCTCTGTTTCCGGCCTCTATGCTAAGCTAAGCTAAGTTAAGCTTAATGGGCATCAAGTAAAGGCCAATCCCACTTCTACCATTTAGCCCCGTGAAGGGAAGGTCTATTTATCTCGATTATCTTTTGGATGAACTTCAAGTGAACGGAAATGAGAAGTTTCCCAGCATGCACCAGGACAAGGATTCAGTTGTCAAAAAAAGTTAGCGGTTTATAAACTAATAAACTAATCGTTACATTTAACTTATTAAGCTAACTTATACCTAAATCGCTAATCAATAGCGTTCGTTAGCGTTAGCTAAAAATCGCTAGTTGTATAATATGTATAATGATAAAACATTAATACATGACAAAAACTCAACTAAAGCTGTGATTGACAGGAAACACAACTTTGGTTGGGATTTTCAGAATAAAACAAGATGCATAGTTGTAATTTAAATCTCCCATTCAAGGTTTTGACTGATTCAAGAGATGAGGGACAGTTAGGACCAACTTTATACCAGCATGAAGGACAAGGACGCAGTTGTCAAAAAAAAGTTTGCAGTTTAATGAATAAACTAATCAATACATTTAACTTATTAAACTAACTTAGCTAACTAAACGCTAATCAATAACGTTTGTTAACGTTAGCGTTAGCTTAGCGATCACTAGTCCATTCATCTGATTTTTTTCTGACGGACATCTCGTCTCAGTTTTTAACCCCGTAGGTGCCATCTTTGTTTCTTGTCGTTTGGTTGTCAGGGAGAGTTGCCGCGTCATTGTCTTTTTTTTTAAGCAACACAACCGTGACGGTAAAAACCAAAGCTGGAAAACCCTCAACAATGATTCAAGAGATGAGGGATGGACAACATCTAGCACAGGAACGAAAAGTTATGCGAGGTTTTACATTTTTACAAAAACATCCCAGGCATTTTATCACAGGACAAGACAAACAGTTTCATACAGTGGACAACATCTTTTATGTTTTACATGGAAAAAAACATCCCAGGCATTTTATCACAGGACAAGACAAACAGTTTCATATTTTCTACATATTCTACACTCTGCTACATGATTCATATACAACACATCCCCCTTTCCCTTTTTTTTTTCTGCAGAAAAAAAAGTATATGTTGAACTGAAACTCTTTAAATTTACCCGTCTAATTCTTTGGAAGCTTTATTTACAATCTGTGGTTTCAATTCAGCTGCCATCAAAGAGGAATCAAACCCATCGTAGCGGTTATCCTACACCGCTGTTATTTATTTTTTTGAGAACACATCCTTACTGTCAAGCTGCAATTTATTTATTTTTTTTTTTACAGCTGTTGGCACACGGTGAATATGAGAAATGTTTAACAGGTTCATAGATTCACATGCAAAAGGCTGAAAAGTTTCGTTTTTCTCTCATTGTTTATGTCTGCTGAAGTCTTACTGTAAGTTCATGTTCACGCTTGTTCGCTGAGTTTTGAAGTGCCGCCAGTGAGTGTTTAGTGTCATTTACTGGATGTGGGAAAATTACCACACAGGAAGATTTCCGGCTCGATATCTGTTGCAGCAGCAGCAGGAACCAGGAATCCTGCAAAACGCAAAGTACTCAAGAGCATTTTATTTTCTGTTTATTGAGACATTTATATTGATATAATATGAACATTTCTGAACCGACTGCAAGTTGGTTGCAAGCTGGTCCACTTTTGCACAACAAGACCCTAACCCAGATCCTTCCAGACCCAGACCCAGCGATATCTGTAGACCTTCTCCTAACCCCAACCCTGATCCTACCTTTGCTCCTAAACTTAATACAACCCGAAACCTTAACCAGACCCCAACCCTCCTGACTTTAACCAGACCCCAACCCTCCTAACCTTAACCAGACCCCAACCCTCCTGACATTAACCAGACCCCAACCCTCCTAACCTTAACCAGACCCCAACCCTCCTGACTTTAACCAGACCCCAACCCTCCTAAACTTAACCAGACCCCAACGCTCCTGATATTAACCAGACCCCAACCCTACTAACTTTAACTAGACCCCAACCCTAACCATAAAAGCTCATTTATGCTTCCTTTACGTAAGTAAATAGGTATGTCTGTTTCAAATGTTGTCCCTGAACAACACTGCCCCGACGGTTTCTGGTGGTATTAGTCCTTTTGCTGCGTACTGCTACAGATCAGTAAACTCCTGAAAACAGACCAAATTACACACCTAACGACGGAGAAAAGGCTCCGTCCGTCTCTGTATGCGTATCCTGTGCAGAGCGTAATGGGAATTAATCCATCGCCAACTTCATGGACATAAACAAGTCTGGAGACGGCATCTTTGTTTGTTTGTTGTCATTCGATCGTGATGGAGACTTGTCACTTCGTCTTTACGTAGCAACTAGCGACAACTTCTGATGACGTTTCATTTCATTTCATTTCATTGGAGGAATGTTTTCACCCTCAACACTTTGTTTCAAGGGACGAGGGGTAAGAAAAGAGGTAGGGGTTAAAAAAGAGAAAAGAAATGGGGATTGGTCCTGAAACAACATTTTTTCCATTCCTGGCAAACCAGAGCACATGTTTTATCAGTGTAAGACACAACAAACCACAGCTGGAGGACTCTAACTCTAACCGTAGACGGATAGGGGAGCACTTAACCACACCTGAACCCCAAATCTATTCATTGATCCTCTTCCAACCTTAACCCTGACCCCTATCTTCACCCCTCACACCAAGAAAACCCTAAACCTCAAATTCTGGACCTAATCCTTCTCCCCATGTCCTGTCACTTGGTGGCAGCATGGTTGAGCCTGTGGGCACTCATGTGTCTCACACCGTAGAGTGTTTACTTTGGCAGGAGTGGATTTGATCCCAAGTCTTCAGTTCTCACTCTCGCTGCCAAAGTAAACACTCCACACTGAATAAATAATAAATAGAGGTGTTGGCATCCATCAGAAATAAACTAATCTTACCTATTTATACTGCAGACAATTAAGACTTCGCCTTGTTCCAGTCTCACACGCTTTGTTAATGCATTTGAGCAAATGTTGCTGGTTAAAGTCAGTTAAACAGCAGCAGATTTGTTTAAAAAGAACATATTTCTTTAGTAAACATTTATTTTTTTTTTTTTTCCGTTATTTGGTTTGTCGAAATGGAAACAATCTTAAAGCAAAGTGGCTGAAAACACCGACCAGACGAAAAAAAAAAAAAAATCAACAATTTCAACATCATCATAAATTAAGTTGAGTTAAAGGAAGTTAAATGGCTCAAACTTTTTTATCCTGCAGGAAACAATAGATGATCTTTCACCAACCGTCACTAATGAATAGGTAGATTTGATTATTGAGTAATAGCGGCATTTCCCTCCTGGAAAATCTCCCAGTACCGAAACTTAAAGCGACACAATAAGATAGAGATTATGATTATTATAGTAATTAAACAACATTCAACCGACGAGTGTTTCCCCTGGGATGGGCTGTGGTTAATTCAAGACAATGAAAAAAAAAAAGATTCCCACAGTTAAAGACATAAAATAAATGGTATTAATGTGCAAATATATTTTTATGTGTGTTAAAACGTGTTCACTGAGGTGCGACACCGCAAGTCGCTTCACATTCAATCTCAGTCTCTTGAGGTTTCAGTGGTTTGTAGTTGAAACTGAGAACAGGAAACCAGAACGCCCACGAGGTCGCTCCGGCTGAATCGCTGAGGTTTGACATTTAAATTAGATCTGCTGCCACCTGATGTCCAACTTACGCTATTACAATCAACTCTGGAGATTTCAACTGGAAACCTGAGTCACTGCAAGGAAAAAATAAGAGATACCATTGAAAATGAATGGGGAAAAAAAATTAAATCATAATTATATCATTAAAATAAATTAATTAAAATAAATTAATTAAATAAAATTATAAAAATAAAAGTATATATATATATATATATAAAATGACATTATTAAATTAATTAAATTAAATTAAATTAATAAAAAATGAAAATAATAAATAATAAAATAAGAATAAATTAAATTACATACATTTATATTATTTGTATTTCCTTTGTGGATTTCTCTGTTGTAATTAAAAAATGAACAAAAAATAAATAAACAAAACAAAATAAATAAATAAAATAAAATAAAAAATAAAGACAGAGCCCAAAGATATTCACATATCAAGAACATAAAACACAGCAAAAATAATAATAATGATTATAAATGCCTTTTTATTCTTATTTTTTAAATAGATTAGAAAATATCTGTTTGACAGCTATTTATCAACGATAGTCGATAATTAATATTCTGTTGATCAATGACTCAATTAATCCAAAAAAAAAAAAAAAAAAAAAAAAGTAGTAATTTGGTTTCAGTTAATGAAGAAAATGTTGCATTTGGTTTTAGAAATTATTTATTATTAATTTAATATCTGTTGTGTTAGAAAATAGCGGGATTAATGATCATTTAGTTACAGTTTTGGAATTTTAGATGAAACAAAATCACGTGTAAATATAATTAATGAAAAAAAAAAAAAGTTGAGTTTTTATTTTAATGCTGATTTCATTAATATTGTCATGAAAAGCAAACGAGGAAATATATAATACAATGTACTTAAAAAATAAATCTAAAAAATTATGATTTGCTATGATAAATTTTGTTAATATAATAATGATAATGATGATACATATAAGAAGAATAAACATAATAATAAATATAGTAGAAATAAAAAAAGTAATTATAGTAAAACTACTACAACAGCCAGAAATTGTATAATAAATTATGTAAAATTTTTTAATACATATAATTATTTTAGAATTTTATAATTAATTTTACCAGAATAATATAATTATAAATAATTATAAAATAATTAATTAATTAATTAATTATTAAAATAAATAATTTAAAATAATTTAATTAATTCATTCATTAAAATAACAATCTGTTGTAATTTACATAAATAAATAAATAAAAAAACAAAATGCTTATATGCAATTGAATGAATAATTAATTAATAATTATGTATGGAATAAATAATTATCATCTATGTCAATAATAATAATAATAATAATAATAATAGCCATAGTTATTCATATTATAACAATAATTGTTGTTTAATTATTTTTAATATGATCTTATTTGTAAATTAATCTAAATTAAGAAATCAAATACAATTTAAAACTATGGCTACTAGTCACTGTATTTCATCACATCAGATCAATTTAAAGGATTTTTTGTTAAATATTTTTATATTATTATTATTATTATTATTATTATTGTTGTTATTTCTATATTATTATCATTGTGCTTCTTCCTCTTCTTCTCATTATTATTATTATTGTTGTTGTTGTTATTACTATATTATTATTATTATTATTATTATTATTATTGTTATTGTGCTTCTTCTTCTTCTTTATTATTATCATCATTACTATTATTATTATTGTTGTTGTTGTTGTTATTACTATATTATTATTATTATTATTATTATTATTGTGCTTCTTCTTTATTATTACCATTACCATTATCATTATTACTATGGGGACTCTTCCTCCTCGTATCCAACAGATGTCAGGCTCGTCTTTCCGGAGCGGCTCCGTGGTCCGGGTCTGAGAGGAGGAGGATGCTGCCGGCTCCAGTCCGCTGGACGAGGCTCCGCGTATTTTGGATGTTGAAGAGGGGGAAAAAAATGGCTACCGGCAGAAGGAAGCAGAGGGAGCTCTGGCTACTTTTGGATTAAAAAGCATCGTTTGTGACATATGGATATACACGGTGGACCCCGCATCGACTTAATCCACGCATTGGAGGTTATCGACACCGTTAGGACCGAAGTATTTTGCCGTAAACGCCGCTTGTTGGTGAGTGTGAAAAGGCGGATAACAGCGGAAAGGTCCTCTGGAGCAGAGTTAGCTTTAGCTGCTGTTAGCACGTTAGCATGGGAGTTAGCATAGCCGTGGAATGTGCATCTTTTTTTTTTTTTTTTTTTTTACGTTACGTTACGTTAACCGCAGCAACAACTACAGCTAATGTTAGCGTGTTAACAGTAACAGATATATTACGGACTATTTTTTAAAATGACAACACTTGTTTTTTTAAAAAAAAAAATAAAAACGACTGTTTTATTTAATTGAAATATATTTCATTACGGGAACGTCACCGTTTTAGCTTGACAGTTGTCGTTCAGATGCTGCGATGCTAGTTGCAATCAGCTGGTTAGCTAGCCACCTAGCTTGTTAGCTAGCTAGGTGGCTAGCTAACTGTTTTGAGCTAGTAGCCTAGCTAGCTTGGCAGCTTTTTTTTTCTTCTCCCACCTCGACTCAATTAACATTAAGTTTGGCGACTTGTTGTGTTTATTTGTGACCTTTTACATTTAGTATAATTATATTAAATCGACTCTAACCGCTGGTAAAAACAGCGGAGCTACATTAGGGACATGAACTCAACATTGAATGTTATTATTATTATTATTATCGGCTGTATCGCTGTGAGTTGACACTTTTGCTTTATGTGGTTTTGTGCTAATTAAGTCGCAGTGATTTGCATAATTATTGCGGATATATTTTTAGCTGTTGACAGTGTTTTGCTGTGTAAGTTAGTCACCTGTGTGCGGCCACTGGCCAGTGCATTGTTCCTGATTTCATGGCTGACTGCATGTTTCCTGCACAGCCAGCTATAAACGCTTCACTGCAGCCACGTTTCTCTCCTTTAAATATGGATTTAATTATCTTTTTATTCATTTGTTTATCTTTTTTTTTTTACGTGCAAGTGTTTACTGTCTGTGTGCATTGAGGGGAAAGTGAATGAGCTGCGACACAAGCAGCAGAGATCACATGATTCAAGTGGGGTTTTTTTTTTTTAATACTTCTGCAGGTTTTGTTGTCTCAGATACAATCTGGACAAGTTTATATTTGAGCAAAACACAAAATCAACACCTTTTACTCTCCTCGCACCGCCTCTATATCGTCATGTTTAAGTAAATATTACATTTTCAGTAAGGTAAGATGGTGAAAATAGTCATTTTATGCTTCTATCCAAGCAGATCCCTTCAAAATCTTGACTGGAGAAGCTGGGAATTGAACCACAAACTCTCTGATTTCTTGTTATTGGACCTTAAAGTCTCTTATAGGAGGAAACCTATGTGCTTACGTGTAGATAAAGACCATAAAGCTTGTTTTTATCTCTGTTGTGCAGGAGTTGCAGTTTGTTTTCTTCAGTCTTCATGTCATGTTGTATCCACTGGCAACATACTTTGTCTAAAAATACTGTTTTTTTGTTTGATTGTTTTTTTACTTTTACCACCTTTGGTAAAAGAGTTGTCACGTGTAGTCAGATGACTCTAGGTCTTAATCTTTTTTTTTTTCCCAATTACACGCCTTGATTCCCTTATTAATCATTCACATTGACATCATCATTAATTTACAGTCACGCCGAACAACAGCGTAATAGATTTGACACGTAGCTTAATTGTTTGTCCTGGTTGTTTCACCTGCCACAAATAACATCATGGCCACTTGATAGTCTTTGTACTAATGTACAAACACAACAACAACACAACAGTGTTACAAGAATCTCATTTAATATTCTAAAGCGGCACGGCAACCACAAACTATTTAACAAATATTCATATAATATAAGATTTGATTTCTTAATATTTAATATTTTCATCAAATCCACTTTTGTTTTAAAGTGATGGTCCAGAGTAACATGAACCCAGGGTCTATTTCACCATGAATACAAGACAGAGATATGTTACGTTGGTTGAAGTAATATCAAGTTTGACCGTCTTTTGTTTTCACCAAATAGTTAACAATGAAAGTAAATGGGGCAGCCAGTCAAATGTATCTAAATTATCATTTATTTAAGACCGTTTTACAAGATGTCTTAACCAACATCTTGTTTTCATAACAACTGGTGACGAAGGGTGTTTCAGATCAGCAGATTCATCATTTTTCTTGTTCTTCATGGACATATCAACCTATTTTTCAGGAAAATGATGAATCTGCTGATTTGGAACACCCTTCATCAGTACTGAAGTACTGATAACTAAAAAACACTGTTTTACAAGACTTACCTAACATCTTGTTTTCATAACAACTGGTGATGAAGGTTGTTCCACATCAGCAGATTCATCATTTTTCTGAACAACAGACCGATGTGTCTGTGAAGAGCGAGAAAAATGTTGAATCTGCTGATCTGGAACAACTCTCAGTTTATGTGTAGGGACCCTATTCATGCTCCGGATCAAGTGAAGTGATATGTTAAAAAATGACAATTTAGATACATTTGGCTGGCTGCCCCATTTACTTTCATTGTTAACTATTTGGTTGTGAAAACAAAAGACGGTCAAACTCGATATTACTTCAACCAACGTAAAATATCTCTTGAGGGGGAGTTTGACTCGTATTCGTGGTGAAATAGACCAAATTACCACAGATCACAGAATCACTTTAACTATTAAATGACACATTTAATCCTTAGATGTATCATATAAACAGGTTCCTATTCCTTGTCGTAGCCAGATTTCGGGCTTTTGGCTGCCAAGAAAAGTTAACCCGACAGATGAGCGATTGTAAGTTTGTTTATGCTATCAATTGGCTTTTCAAAGTAAAAGATGATCATTTGAATTTCCTAATCTAATATAAATAAGATCAGATTAGCGTTAAATAGCTGTTGACATGTGGGCTGCACCTGCTTCTGTAACATTTAGACACAAATTGAATTTATGGCTTCATAGAGACCTCTGTGTGTGTGTAGACATGGGAAAAACTCTCTGTTAATCAACAGTTGTTGGTTTTTAACATGTTTTAAACTTTGTTGTAAAGACGAAAGCTCCAGAATGGAACAGTTTTTTTTGCGAGACGTCATTAATGTTGACGCAAAACTGATATTAAAGTTACACCCCGGTTGTTTAAAGAGGAACTTTGTCACCGTCACACCCAGAGACACGAGCACAGCTGCGAACGTGTGTGAAACGACAACAATGTTGGCACGAATGTTAAAATGTCTGCCTTTTATTACTGATTTATGAAAAGTCTGATTTAGCATTTTTTTAATTTTTTTTGTTCCTCCCGCGACTGAAAGTTACAGTTTAGTTTCCTTCCTGCTGTGATTTTTTTTTTTTTTTTCTTTCCTTCAGAAACCTGTCTGGTTTGATGAAGTCGTCAGATCTGTATCCCCAGGCCCCATTTTCCTTCTTCTTTTTTTTTTTTTTTTGTTTAAATTTATTTTTATTCTACTCCGCTTTCGGCGCTAACAGGCAGCGAAACTTATCACTCAGCTCTGCTTCATATACCAGGGTTTTTCACAGCTTCGTCAATATATAGGCTGGTTTTTTTTGGTATTTGTACATATTTGTCTGTAAGAGAGTTTATCAGAAGTATGAGTTTGATTGCATTTAGTTAATTAATTTAATGTAGCTAAAGCTGAGATAGATTATAGAGCAGTTTGTTTTTTTTACTTTGAATTGCATTTTTGCTTTTCACCACCAAGTTAAAGTGACAGTTTAACTTGGTGTTGACTATAAATACGAGTCAAACTCCTCCTCAAGAGATATTATACGTTGGTTGAAGTAATATCGAGTTTGACCGTCTCTTGTTTTCACAACCAAATAGTTAACAATGAAAGTAAATGGGGCAGCCAGCCAAACGTATCTAAATTGTCATTTTTAACCACTAATAAAGCTCAAAATATCACTTCACTTCAGCAGTAGCATGAATAGGGTCCCTACACATAAACTGAAGTACTGATAACTTAGTAAGTGAACTGAGAGTTTATTAAAAAAAAAAGACGTCTTGTTTTCCATGTCAGCAGATTCATCATTTTCCTGAATAACAGGCCAATGTGTCCATGAAGAGAAAAGTGATGAATCTGCTGATCTGTAAACACACTTCATCACTTTCTTTTTGGTTAAAAAAATGGTGATTTACATGCATTTGACTGACCGCCCCATTTACTTTAATTGTTAACTATTTGACTATTTTACAAGACTTACCCAACGTCTTGTTTTCATAACAGCTGGTGATGAAGGTTGTTCCAGATCAGCAGATTCATCATTTTTCTCACTTTTCACTGACACATTGGCCTGTTGTTCAGGAAAAGGAAGATGAATACTATGTTGATCCTAAAGGGAAATTAAGGAAAATGATGAATCTGCTGATCTGAAACACCCTTCATCATTGTTTTTCTTATATGAATTCCTATTTAAAGACCCCGACCTTGCTACTGCTGAAGTGAAGTGATATTTTGAGCTTTATTAATGGTTAAAAAATGACAATTTAGATGCGTTTGGCTGGCTGCCCCATTTACTTTCATTGTTAACTATTTGGTTGTGAAAACAAAAGACGGTCAAACTTGATATTACTTCAACCAACGTAAGATAAATAAATAAACAAACAAAAAACAAGAGTTTTAATAACATTAGATCTTATCTTGAGAAACAGTAGAAACCTTTAAATATTTATTATTTTTAAGTAGTATCTAATAAGCTATCAGCATTTCTTGGATCTTGAATCAAGTGATTAATTATTAATGTGGTTTAAATTAATTTATTACAAACCAAAGTTATGTGTGGAAAGTATTTTGCTCGTGATGATGTAATGAATCAAGCAGATATGTGGAAAATAAAGTTTTTATCTTCACACCAGCAAAAGATTTATACATATAAACAAAGAAAGCGAAGCTCTCGCTATTGATTAAGAGCAGCAGATGCTAATTTCTTTCCTCAGGCCGGGTTTTAAAACGCATAACAAAGAGGTGAGCTGTGTTTTTGTGTTGTAAAGGTGCCACGTCACACACTACAAAGGACTAAAGTTGTAGTTTAGCAGTTGTCGTCTTCCGTCAAGAAGAAGAAGAAGAAGAAGAGGCGGGCGCCGTTCAGTCGTAAACCAGGAGAGGATCGGTCTTAATTAGCCCCCGGGGGAACGGCGTGAACGTCACGAGAGATCACTGTCACCACACACACTTTAGCATTCACACACACTCACACACACACACACACCGTGGTGTTGTGAACATGTACAGACAAAAACGATGATCGCTAGCATGCTACGCACGTCGCCTCTTCCCTCTTTTCCTGGTACGACTTAAAGATTCGCAGATTCGTCTGAACTTGGCGATCACATGATCGCACAAGTTATGTGTATGGTTGCTAAGATACAAGAGGCGGTTTTAAACTGGAGGCTAAAGGCCCAGACGCATGAAATACCTGCATCGTGTTTCTCCAGCTAGCGGCTAGCAGCTGATGTGGTTTCGGCGTTCGTTCAGAACAACGGCGTCCTTATCTTCATATCTTGAGCTGGTATTTTCTTTAATCCTGAGAAATAGTTTCTATAATGTTTGTTTTTATTACAGACCGAAGAGATGTTATCTTGTCGTTTATTGAGTTGATCAACTTTATTGCATTATTAATGCACTGAGCCGGCGTCTGTTGCGAAGTGACGATGTGTGGTGATTTAGCAGCTGTGGCTTTGAGATGATAATGATGATAATATTAATAATAATAAGCTGAGGTTTGAGCAGAGAAACCGGTTTAAATCCTCGTCCTATCGGTCGAGTTCTTCTAGTTAGTGAGAAACCCTCAGGCTCTTTGAACACAACGGGTCTCTGAGGCTGCAGTTAAAGCTTCTGGTGCAGCAGGTTTTTTTTTTGTTTTTTTTCCTCACCTCTCTGTATATTCAACCTTGCTGCCGGGGGTGTGTTGTATAGCGGATTTCAGTCAGCCTCATTTCCATGAGACTCTCTGCAGGAAACCACACTTCACTATTGTCTCAATCCTCGTCCCTACTAGTCGACTTCACCATTGGTCTCCAGTGGTGGTGTCTGGTGGACTTGGTCCTCTGATGGTTGGTGAATCATCAGTTAATGATCATAATGTGTGAACGGCCCTAACGACTCCATCAGAGGCCGTCGGGACCTGGTCTGAGACCGGGACTGGATCTGTCATGTTAGAAAACTGGAGGAGTCGGAAGAGACTGACAAAGAGCGACGGCCAATCAGAGGAGGGATGTGAGATAAATGCTGCTGCCGTCTCACTGATTCACTCACAACCACGTTTAAAAGTCGGACGTTTGAAGAGCTAGTGATGCTAAATGTTAGCGGTGCTAAACGATAGCAATGTGAAATGCTAGCGATGCTAAGAGTTAGTAATGTTAAATGTCAGTGACAGCCATGTTGAGCGTTTTCGTTGCTAAATATAAGCAATATCAAATGTCAGTGTTGCTAGGTGCTAGCGATGCTAAATTTAAGCGAAGACAAGTGGTTCCAAAGTTTTTTTTTTTGTTTTTTTTTGTTAGCAGTGCAAAATTTTAGCGATGCTAAGCGCTAGCGATGCCAACAGTTAGCGATGTTAAGTGTTTCCGTTGCTAAACTTTAGCAGTGCTAAGTATCAGCGATGCTAACTGTTAGCGAACTCTGAAGTCTGACGCTTAAACAGGTTTTTGTTTTAGTGTTTCTGATCCAGACGTTACCCGGTACCGGGGAGGTCTGCTGCTGATTTCAGCTCCACCGTCAAAACCACCGTGTTGCCATGGTGATGTTTACATGCCGGTTTAGCGGTTTAGTCTGTGTCGGAGGCAGCGTCTTCAGGCAGGAAACCACACTTCAGTATCGTCTTGTTCTGATTCCCAGAATGCCTCAGTTTAAACACGATTAACAGGATTTTTGTTATTATGACAACGTTTGGTGAGAAATGTCTGTTACAATACAAGTCAACACTGCTTATTAATATAGAAAGTATTGATAAGGGTATTGATAGGAAAATAATGAAAATTTCCTGTTGTTGTTTTTTTTAATCTGCACTAATAGTTAAACTGAATATTTGTTATCTTTTGATCTGTTTCCTACTGGAGTAGAAACACAACTTTCCTTCCTGTTTCAACCTACGTTTTATTTTGAAAATCCCAACCAGATTTTACCATTTATATCTTTCCTTTTTAAGGGCGTTTTCCTGCCATTTTTTTTAACCTTTCATTCAAATTAATTAATTTTTTTACATGATATCGCTCCTATTTCATAGATTAAAGAATTAGTTGCAGTCTTGTAAAATGCAGTCTTGTAAAATAAATAAAATAAATACTAACACTTGTGGGGTTTAGGAACTTTTCCAGTCCTGTATGTGTGTCAGGAACCACCTAATGTCACGATAATGCAAAGTTAATGTGAGCTCAGTGGTCCTGGACTCACGTTAATGACGACCAAATCCCCCAGAAGATGAATTTTTAATGGTTCTTCCTGCTGCTGTGTGTTTTTGTTCACATCCCACCCCTCTCCTTCTCCTCCAAATGGTACGTTCCTCTCACTGTGTGTGTGTGTGTGTGATGGCCACAGTCCTCCACCTCCCCCCCTCTCCTCTTCCTCTTCCTCCAAAGCCCTGTACACCCCACCCCGGTGTCAGGGGGGGATCAGCTGTGCCAGTCCCGGCAGGCCACACACACACACAACACACACACACACACACACACACACTCTCAGTACGCTGGCTGGCAAACAAAGCCCCTGGCACTGCCAATGAAGGCGAGCCATGCCTCCGAGCTCAGCCTCTCCTCCTCTTCTTCTTCTTCTTCTTCTTCTTCTTCTCACGCCGCCGTGAGAAGGAAGGCATGACACCATTGTCGTCGCTTTTTATCGGCGGAGAGGCAGCGACGAGGTCTGTTTGTTTTTGAGGGACGAGTCGTTGTGGAATATTTCCCCCTTTTTTTTTTTTTTATTTGCCGCCGATGAGTTGAGTTGGTCGAGATGCTGGCCGAACGCAGAGAGAACAGCAGGTACGAAGATCAAGAGCTGGATGCTGCTGAGCTTGTCGCCACGGCAACCGGGGGTTGCGGCGGCGTCGGCGGGGTGGTGGTGGTGTTGGTGGTGGTTTGGTTTGTTTTCTGTTGTTAACTATCAGCATTGACCTCGGAGGACGTCGCCTCTTTATTGTTACTGTTAATATTAAACAGCCGAGTCTTATTTACATGTTACCGAGCGTTTAATCTTGTTTTCCGTTAAAGATGCTTACGACCGGAGTGAGCGTCTGCAGTCGTGTAATAATAAGCTTCGATTACCATCATTACCGCCGTTGTGGTAGCAGTGAGGGATGCAACGGTCGGCGCTAGCGTGTCTGTAACAAAATACCCTGAGGAAACAGAAGCTTAGAGGGGTTGTTTAACTTTCATACAACCAGTAGAAAGATCAGGGAACTGTGAAGTTGTGTCGTCTTTACGTACGTTTACATATTTTACATGTAATTTAAAGCGAACAGAGACTGAAGATGTGTTTTTTTTTTTTTTTTTTTTTAACTCTAAATATCCCCGATATGAGCGCTGCCATCTTGCAAAATTGTAGCTTGACTCTTTTACGGTAGCGATCAGGAAGTGGAGCCGACGTATACGTCCGCTCCGACCAATCACGGGTCAGTTTGACACCAAGTGAATGTCCATATTAAAGTGATTGTCTGGTGTAATTTTCACCACGAATACGAGTCAAACTCCCAAATCAAGAGATATTTTACGTTGGTTGAAGTAACATCGAGTTTAACCGTCTTTTGTTTTCACAACCAAATAGTTAACAATAAATGTAAATGGGGCAGCCAGCCAAACGTATTTAAATAAATGAATAGGGTCCCTACACTTAAACTAAAGTACTGATAACTTAAGTGAACATTGTTCCAGATCAGCAGATTCATCATTTTCCTGAACAGCAGGTCGATGTGAGCAAGAAAAATGATGAATCTGCTGATCTGGAACAACCTTCACTTAAGTTATCAGTACTTCAGTTTATGTGTAGGGACCCTATTCATGCTACTGCTGAAGTGAAGTGATATTTTGAGCTTTATTAGTGGTTAAAAAATGACAAGTTTAGATACGTTTGGCTGGCTGCCCCATTTACTTTCATTGTTAACTATTTGGTTGTGAAAACAAAAGACGGTTAAACTCGATATTACTTCAACCAACATAAAATATCTCTTGAGGGGGAGTTTGACCGTAGGTTCATATTACTTCTTTTCATAACAAGTGGTGATGAAGGTTGTTCCACATCAGCAGATTCATCATTTTTTTCGCTCTTCACGAACACGTCGACCCGTAGTTCAGGAAAATAATGAATCTGCTGATCTGGAACATCCTTCATCCTTAATTGTTATGAAAACACGATGTTGCGGTTACAAATTGGTGCTGAATTTAGAAACGTTTGGCTGACCGCCTCACTTAGTTTCATTGTTAACCATTTGGCCGTGAAAACGAGCTCTCTTGTCGTCCATCTTTGTTTACAGTCGTCGCTTGAGATCTGATCTTCCAGACATCTAGTTATTGTCCAGTGATGATACCATCACATTACTGATAAAAGAAATAAAAAGTAAATATCGGGTTTGGCAACATTACTCTTTTGGCTTTTTTCCCTCAGTAATGCCTCCGAAAATAAATCAATGGTTTTAGCGTTCTACATTGATGAATGTTTATCTGTCAACAACAGCCGGCGGCAGAGATACAGGCAGAATTGAATCTGTGTGGCAGCAACCGTCTGTGACGATGACGACGACAGTGACACCGCGGGCGTTGTTTACCAAAGACCTTAAACAGATATCCGGCAGGGATAGCGAGTCAACCCGACCCGAACTTGTTTGACGTGAGATAATTTCCTGTCCTCATGGCTCCTGTTACACTCACACAGGTCAGACATGAAAAACACTTACTCTTCTTCTTCTTCTTCTTCTTCTCCGCGGGAACGCCTCAGCTTCCACCTTCCTCCCTCTAAACTGTCAAGACAGAAGACATGTCTGTGATTACATCACTTTCCTTTCTGGAGAGGAGCAACAACAAAAGCCTTTGAAGAGTTTTGGGCTTTTCCAGGGCAATGGCTGCCTTCATCTCCCAGGAGTCGAGGCGAGACGCTCATTCAAACCGGCGTCCGCTTAAAGAGAAAGCTCAACTTGATTCAAGCCGTTATCTTAATCCTCTCCGTCGTATCACCTCCCGCTGAGGTTGATTATTTAAAAGAAAAAAGAAAAAAAGCTCTGATCTGTCTCCTCACGTAGGTCACCTGCTGGTCATTCGGACTCATCGGGCCAGCAAAGGTTTGAACTTTCTCGGTTATATAAGGACATGAGACGTGCCCGGTGGCTGTGGTGGAGACAACAACAACATCATGTGGAAGCTGAGCAGTTGATCTGAGTCGCTTAACGAAACTAAATGTTTTTTTAGCTCTAGATGTGGCCACAAAAGTCTCATCACAATCTTTTTTTTTTTTTTCTGGTGGTATCATGATCTTGGGTCTCGTTTTATGGCCTTTTATTCTGAAAATCCGCCCCTTTTCCTTCCCTTATGCCTCATCTCTTGAATTAAAGCGTTGAGGGGTGAAAACGTTCCTCTGCAGAAGTCGTCGCTAGCTGCTACGTAAAAGACAAGTCTCCATGGCGACCGAATGACAACAAAGATGGCATCTACAGGGTTAAAAACAGACAAGATGTCAGAAATGAGTCCTGTTATCAGATGAATGGAAAACGTTAGCAAAGTGACGACTAGCGATCGCTAAGCTAACGCTAGCGCTAACGTTAATAAGCATCCTTGATTAGCAGTTAGCGATAAGTTAGCTTAATAAATTAAATGTATTGATTAGTTTATTAGTTAAACCGCTAATTGTTTTGACAACTACGTCCTGGTCCTGGTGCATGCTGGGAAAGGAGGTAAAAAGAAGATTTCACTAACTGTTACTCCGCCATCTTGGATTTTATTGTTAGAGAAAACAAAGCTTTATGTTCTTTTATTTTGAAAATCCCAGCCAAAGTTGTATTTTGCTAGTTTTTGTCGTGCATTACAGTTTTTTTTTTTTTGTTTTTTTTTTTTGAGCTAATTTTAGCTTGTCGTCGCCATGCGCCATTTTAAATAACCAGCACATATTCGCTTTGTTTTTTGCGATATAAGAATGCTAAGCTAACGGGGAAAACCCACGATCATTGTACAAAGTCAGATCAAACCATTAGCTAGCTAACTTCTGTTTGCAACGCTGCAAACTGACGCTAGCAAGTCATTAGCTTAACTCAAAAGCTTCCGAATTATCCACCCGCTTACTCATCCGCTAGTTCATGCGACAATCCGCCATCTTGGATTTCAGCGTTGGAGAAAACACTGAAACGTTCTTGTATGTTCTTTTATTCTGAAAATCCCCAACCGAAGTTGCGTTTTTTTTTTTTTGTCGGTTTCCACTGGTTTGCAGCGTCTCGTCTTCTGTCTACAAACTTTAAAGTTGCGTTTTTGTTGCGCGTTAACGTTTTATTTTAATGTGAGCTAGCTTTAGCTTAGCCAGACCCATTCCCCTGCCTCCGCCATCTTGGATTTCACCTTGTCTTGTTCATGAAGCCTCAGGAAGTAAATAAAAAAAAAAAAAAAAATAAAAGCAGCTTTTAAGGAAACGATATTTGAGATATTGATTTAAAAAAGCAGTAATTTGTCTCGATCATTCTCGATTGTGTTAGGTGGAGGTAGGAAGGTGGAGTAAGATGTAATCCCTTTTTTTATTTATTTATTTTTTTTTGTGTTGTTGATTTTTCCAGCTCAGCCTTATGCTGAGTCGTGTGACATGTGTTTGCCCCAGTTTGTGGTCCTGGCCCTGCTGCGCTCCGACTCCACCACCACCACCACCACCACCAACACCATCCTCTCTTAGCGCTCTCTCTCTATCTCGTCACATAGCAGCGTTAAAAAAAAAAAAAAAACAGTCCACATTGTTCCCGAGAGATAAATGCTGGCTTTGATCTGCGTCGCAGATACATTACAGTACTAAAAAAAAAGAGTTACTCATTAGGGTCATTTCTGTCCCCATCACCAGTTATTGTGTAATAATGGATTTATTAGTGACTTTATAATTAAGGAGCGTAATTAACAGACTGGATTAATTAATTCATCCGTTTATAAAACGCAACCAACAGTTTTCTTCAGCTGTATCCTTCAAAATAAGAGCCACGGTTTCGTTGCTAAGTGAGCGACGCGATAAATCAATCGCCTCCTTGAGCTCGATCAGACGGATCGCGACGCATCTGTTCTTCTTAATAATCTGCTGAATAAAAGAGACGACGGCGGTGAAACAGCTGCCTCACTACTGTTTCTTTTTCTGCTTGAATCTTAAAGTGACGGTCCAGAGTAACATGAACCCAGGGTCTATTTCACCATGAATGCGAGTCAAACTCCACCTCAACAGATATTTTACGTTGGTTGAAGTAATATCGACTTTGACCGTCTTTTGTTTTCACAACCAAATAGTTAACAATGAAAGTAAATGGGGCAGCCAGCCAAACGTATCTAAATTGTCATTTTTTAACCACTAATAAAGCTCAAAATATCACTTCACTTCAGCAGTAGCATGAATAGGGTCCCTACACATAAACTGAAGTACTGATAAGTGAACTGAGATTTAATTCAGGAAAATGATGAATCTGCTGATGTGGAACACCCTTCATCACCAGTTGTTATGAAAACAAGACGTTGGGTAAGTCTTGTAAAACAGTCTTCTTAATAAACTAAATAAAGTTATAGGTACAAACTTACCCAACATCTTGTTTTCATAACAACTGGTGATAAAGATTGTTCCACATCAGCAGATTCATCATTTTCCTGAACAACAGGTCGATGCGTTTGTGAAGAGCGATAAAAATGATGAATCTGCTGATCTGGAACACCTTATCAGTACTTCAGTTTATGTGTAGGGACCCTATTCATGCTACTGCTGAAGTGAAGTAATATTTTGAGCTTTATTAGTGGTTAAAAAATGACAATTTAGAAAACAAAAGACGGTCAAACTCAATGTTACTTCAACCAACGTATTTTCTTTTCATAATAGCGCAGCTCAGATTTATTATTCACGTGACTGAGGCGTCGTGTTTAGATAAATGGATTCGTTCATTTTCCTCGTAAACACCAGATGATCCTCACATTATCTTGGCAGAGACTTCCAGGTACGAATCAGCATCTTTATAAAATCTCAGCTCAAGTCTTTCTACACTTTTTCCAAACTCTCAACTACGAATCCCAAAAGTCTCTAAAAAAGAAACCTCTAATCTCTCGTGTTTCACAGCTCGCAGCGTTAAACACAAACCACTTCTGCTTCTGGATTTTTTTTTTTAAAACATCCAGCAAGATTTTCTACTTGACTGGCAGCTTTTTTTTTTTGACGAGTTTCCTGAGTTTTCCACTTTTAGGCAACAGCTGAAAGTTTTTCCGCTGATGCTGCTGAGGCCACATCTTGATCGCTTTACAACCTCGACCTCCGCCACTATTCAATGTTGTTTTTGAACAAACCGAGACAACAGATAAATACTTTTTTTTCCTGTAAAAACAACAAGAAGATGCTACGTTTGCATACCTCACATTACATCCGATGGTTGTTTTTTTTTTTTTTTACGCTGCTGTTTGTTGAATGTGTGACTTTAAAATTTAACACCCTTTGTGCACGTTGTTGTGACTTCCTGTGGCTGAAAAAGACTTAATGTCCTGCAGCCACTTCCTCTTATTAAACGAATAAAAGAGAAGTATCAGCGTTGAACTGTGTCGATCATATAAATACAAATAGAGCTGTGCAGTTAATACAAGTTTGTGTTTCGATTACAGCTCCCAATTATTACAAAAACAAAGTAATCGAAACAAAAGGATTATTAGTATTTTGTATATTTTCCTCTTTGTGAGTGTGACTCTAATTTTCTGTTTTGTTCCCAATGACACGCGCACTTCAGTTTTTTGACAGGTTGAACTCACATTTCTAGTGTTTAGTTCAAACTTCTGAGAGTTAACAACGCTAAGCGTTAGCTTAGCAATGTTAAGATTTAGAGATGCTAAGCTTTAGCGATGTTAAGAGCTGGCAATGTCTAGAGTTAACTATGCTAAGAGCTAACAATGTTAAATGTTAACTATGCTAAGAGCTTGCAATGTTAAGCGTTAGAGATGCTAAGTGCTATTGATGTAAAGGGTTAGTTGCGCTAAGTGTTAGCAATGTTAAATGTTAACTATGCTAAGTGCTAGTGATCTCAAGCATTAAATATGCTAAGTGCTAGCAATGTTAAGTGTTAACTATGCTAAGAGCTTGCACTGTTAAGCGTTAGAGATGCTAAGTGCTAGTGATGTAAAGGGTTAGCTATGCTAAGTGTTAGCAATGTTAAGTGCTAGCGATGTTAAGCGTTAGAGATGGTAAGTGCTAGTGATGTAAAGGGTTAGCTATACTAAACACTAGCAATATTAAGTGTTAGAGATGCTAAGTGTTAGTGATGTTAAGCGCTTGAGATGTTAAGCATTAGCTATGCTAAACACTAGCAATGTTAAGTGTTAGAGATGCTAAGTGTTAGCAATGTTAAGTGTTAGAGATGCTAGGTGCTAGCGATGCTAAGTGTTAGCTGGTTTTGATTCTCTTTATTTTTCGTGTCAATGAGTAATCGTTTGAACAAATCGCAGTTTCAGTTTCGAACCAAAAATAATCGTGATTATCAGTTGTTTCCGTAATTGATCAGATCTACAACACAACAATCTGATGTCAGGTGACCAATCAGAGGAAAGGGGCGGGTCCAGTCAGAGTCTGATTGTGTAGCTTAATGTTTTATAATTCTTTTAATATAATATCTGAATAAGTGACTTCTCCCATCACATGTTGAGCAAACCTAATAATCCCCTGCAGCAGGCGTGGTTGTGTTGTTGTTGTTTTGTGTGGTGGTGGTGGTGGTGGTGGTGGTGGTGGTGGTGGTGGTGGTGGTGAGCACCGTCATGTTCCCTCTCAGGTCTTATCTCACGCAGGCAGAGCTGCTGGTTAGCGAGAGCTGAATAGTGCAGTGTATCTCTGCCAACGCAGGCTGCGATGGAAATGTCAAAACCCCCGAGTCTTTCAGGGTCGCGTCTCTTTTGAAACTGAAACGCGTCCACCTGCAAATTCCTCTTGTTTTACTTTACTTCGACAACGTTTTTTTTCTTGCTAAAAAAAAAAAAAATGAGCCTCACACTGACGGGGGCAACGTCTGGCACTTGACAGTGAAGTGTCCACTAAGTGGCGGATGTTAGATGGAGTTTTTTTTTTTTTTTTGAGTTCACGCCGAGGCCACAGCTTCACGTCGAGAGCTAAAACGAGTTAACTGAAGCCTTCAAGTCCGGAGTAATGTTGTTAGCGCCGCAAACGCCACGCTCGTTTAAAATCATAACATCTCAGAAAGCCTCTTTGTAGCAGCAGCGTTGTGTCTCCTCGTGTCGTTTGTGTTGCTCTTCGCCGTCGTGTTTTATGATGCGGGTCGTTGAGATGTCGATCATGTAGGAGAACGACCTCGAACGGAGGACAAACCCCTGGGACCTTACTAGTTACTGTTGTAACAAAGTCAGTAGTTACATTAAAGCAGGACTGATAACGTTAGCCGACTAGCTTGTATATTAGCCTTATTGTTTACTGTTAGCCGCAGCTGCTAGCCAGGACCTGAATGGTGATAGCTTGGCTAGGCTAGCCGACGCGATGCTAACTGAGAGTTAGCATCACGGGAGCTAGCAGTTAGCATCACGTGAGTGAGCATCGCGAGAGCTAGCATAGAAGTTCTGCTAGAAGGCTTTGTGAGATCTCGCAAGAGAGTTAACATCGTGAGAGCTAGCAGTTAGCATCACGTGAGTTAGCATTGCACGAGCTAGCAGTTAGCATCATGTGAGGTAGCATCGCGTGAGTTAGATAGATAGATAAACGACTTTATTGATCCCTTTGGGAGGTTCCCTCAGAGAGCATAGGTTAGCATAGGTTTAGTATCGTATGTGCTAGCAGTTAGCATCACATTAGCGGTTTCACAGTTGGGAAACGGTAGCTGAAGTTTACTCTGGTGATGGTGAAAGGTCATGAGGTCGTCATATCGGTAAACGATCAGATTGATCGATTATTTCAACCATAAAACAAACCAAGACAACACAAGTATAAGAATAGAGCGTGGCGTTGAATCTGGTCCACATAGTAATATTAAAATGCACTGTAAAAAAAAAACTACAGACTGATATTTGTACACTTTGTCTCAGAGGAGACTTTTACCCCGAGGGCGGTTGGTTTGAGTCCAGGTTTGGTTTTCTTAGACTTCAAGTTCACTTTAAGTTGCTGCTACTTTCCTGAATCTCTGTAGCTGCTCCACAGCGGGATCAGGTCTGGTGGAGCAGATCCTGCTTGTTTGTTTTGCATTATTTAGTGTAACTTGCAGTTCTTTACAGCCACTTGTATTATTTAGCAGAAATGTGACGTGGACGAAAATTGTTTTGTTTGTTGATTAAAATTAGAAAATGATATAATTTGTTGTTTGTTCTTGTTGGGGAGAGAGTTTATTTGTTAAACTAAAAGGGGCAGCGACTGTTTTGTCAATGTCGAACCTGATCGTAATCCACTTTGAGGAGCGAGGAGTTCACTTCCTCCGCCGGGAGAAGACGAGCGGCTACACTGTCACGTCTCTTCACCGTCAACGGAGACGACCGACTGTCCTCCAGGATCTGGTCTGGAGCTGTCAGTTCAGTTTATCTGGAGCTGTAACTTTAATCCTGGACTTATTGTAGATAAATACACTGTAACATACACTGTTTTAGTTTTGATTTCACAAGTAGAACAAGTCTGCAACAGCGTTAAAGCAGTTAACAATAAAAGTAAATGGGGCAGCCAGTCGAACGTATCTAAATTGTCATTTTTTAACCACTAATAAAGCTCAAAATATCACTTCACTTCAGCAGTAGCATGAATAGGGTCCCTACACATAAAACACATAGCGAAGGGTGTTCCACATCAGCAGATTCATCATTTTTTTTTTCGCTCTTCGCAGCCATGTTGGCCTGTTGTTCAGGAAAATGTTGAATCTGCTGATGTGGAACACCCTTCACCACCAGTTGAAAACAAGACGTTGGGTGAGTCTGTACCGATAACTTAGTAAGTGAACTGAGAGTTAATTAAAAAACACTGTTTTACAAGACTTATCCAACGTCTTGTTTTCATAACAACTGGTGATGAAGGATGTTCCACATCAGCAGATTCATCATTTTTCTGATCGACCGGAAAATGGTGAATCTACTGATGCTTACTAAGTTATCAGTACTTCAGTTTAGCGCAAATATCACTTCACTTCAGCAGTAGCATGAATAGGGTCCCTACACATAAACTGAAGTACTGATAACTTAGTAAGTGAACTAAGAGTTTATTAAAAAGACTGTTTTACAAGACTTGTAGCAACTGGTGATGAAGGTTCCAGATCAACAGATTCATCATTCGGCCTGTTGTTCAGGAAAATGATGAATCTGCTGATCTGGAACACCCTTCATCAATAGTTGTTACGAAAACAAGTAGTTGGACTTAAAAAATGACAATTTAGACCCTTTTGGCTGGCTGCCCCATTCACTTTCATTGTTAACTATTTGGTTGTGAAAACAAAAGGCGATAAATTTAAATGTCTAAATGTGTGTGCATGTGAAAGCAGAAGAATGAGGGGTTATTTTATACCTTACACAGCAAAACAATGTCATTTTTTTCCCACAATGCCTCACATCCCTCGAGGCTCATACTTTGTCATTTGGAGGGAAAGTTAATGAGAAGAAATGTTTTTCTTTCAGTCACCGGTGTCGGAACTTTCCCCTCGAGCAAAGGTACGTCGCCCGACGAGCGACTTTAGTCAGGTCGCGTTCGTTTGTCATCACGATCTACGGGTGGGGGTGTTTATCTGTCTTGTGTCTCCTAGCAACCGTCGAAAAGATGAAGTCTGCAGAGAGTTGGATGTGTGGAAATAAAAAAGGCTAAATATAAAACAACCACAGAGAGAGAAAGAGACAGGGAGAGAGATATCTGTTTAAATTACAAACGTTTAAAACCAAAGTGGACAAAGAAAAACGCTGGATTGAGATTCATCATTAACATTACTTGTACTTGTTGCTGGGTTAGCTTACGACGAGGTACGCTACACCGATGGCTATCACTCTTGTTAGTGTTTAAAAAAAAAAATATGGCGTTTAATTATTTTTGTTGACGCTCTCTCAACTCCGACCACTCAGTGACCGGCAGTATGTTCACGTCACCTTTTAGTATCCGCCATGTTTGGCCGGCTGCCCCACTTACTTTCATTGTTAACCATTTGGTTGTGAAAGCAAAAGACGCTAAGCTAAGCTAAATTTAGCTAACCTGCGTGTGATATCTTGACATAAACGGCGGCCATCTTGGATTGTGAGAAAGGAAGACGCTTCTAGGCTTTTCTTCTTCAGATGCACACTGGAATTCTTTATTATCAATAAAATATTTATGAAAAATGATGAATCTGCTGATCTGGAACACCCCTAATTATCAGTTGTTATGAAAAGAAGACATTGGGTGAGTCTGTATCAATAACTTAGTAAGTGTAATGAGAGTTTATTAAAAACACTGTTTTACAAGACTTACCCAACGTCTTGTTTTCATAACAACTGATAATTAAGGTTGTTCCAGATCAGCAGATTCATCATTTTACTACTGCTGAAGTGAAGTGATATTTTGAACTTTATTAGTGGTTAAAAGATAAAGCGTTTGTCAGAGACGCTGTTGGACAGAGTCGGCGGACCTGTTTACAACCAGTGATGTCAGAGTCTGATTAGATATTTAAAGTGACGGTCTGGTAGTTAACAATGAAAGTAAACGGGGCAGCCAGCCAAACGTATCTAAATTGTCATTTTTTAACCACTAATAAAGCTCAAAATATCACTTCACTTCAGCAGTAGCATGAATAGGGTCCCTACACATAAACTGAAGTACTGATAACTTAGTAAGTGTCAGTAGATTTATCATTTTCCGGTCGATCAGAAAAATAATGAATCTGCTGATGTGGAACACCCTTCACCACCAGTTGTTATGAAAACAAAATCTTGTAAAAGAGTCTTTTTAATAAATTCTCAGTTCTCTTACTAAGTTATCGATACAGACTTACCCAACGTCTTGTTTTCATAATAACTGGTGATGAAGGGTGTTCCACATCAGCAGATTCATCATTTTTCTGAATAACAAGCCGACGTGGCCATAAAAAGCGAGAAAAATGATGAATCTGCTGATGTGGAACACCCTTCACCATGTGTTTTATGTGTAGGGACCCTATTCATGCTACTGCTGAAGTGAAGTGATATTTTGAGCTTTATTAGTGGTTAAAAAATGACAATTTAGATACGTTTGGCTGGCTGCCCCATTTACTTTCATTGTTAGCTATTTGGTTGTGAAAACAAGACTCTAAACTAAATTTAGCTATTTGTGTGATATCTGGACGTAAACGGCGGCCATCTTGGATTGTGAGAAAGGAAGACGGTTCTAGGTCATTCTTCTTCTAACTGTGGCGGCCATCTTGAATTTCTAATGATTTAAATGTGTCATTCATGTAGAAACTGTAACTAACTAGATCACCAGTGTCATCATCTCCCCTGTTTGTAAGAAAATAAATTTGAAAACTGTTCTCAATGGCGGCCATTTTGAAAAATGGCTGCCACCCGGTTTTCCGCCCCCACTGTTGTAGCTTTTGACGAGGTGACGCTTAACTCAACGTCGGGTTTTATTGGTTTTGCTAAGAGCTGAGGCGCAAAATTCATCAAAATTTAAATGTTAAGCTTGAATTTCATGCAGTAGCGGTGCTGGAAATATACTAAAATTTAAAGACAAGTGGGTAAAATGATTATAAAATCATAAAAGAAAAGAATCTGATGGTTATAAAAGAAGATGTATAGATGTAAACGTTATAAAATATCACTATCTGTTATCAAAAATCCCATATTTGTCACATCTTTGTATGTTTATATTTAAATATTATAACCCAGATGCTGCAGACATACTCAGGTTTTGATCCCAGTTTAAGAGACGATGTAATGACCCTCCTCTCTCTCCTCCCCAGGGCTGCCTTTGCCCTGACAAAGCCGCTCAAGATGAACATGGTGAAGAGGATCATGGGGCGGCCGAGGCAGGAGGAGTGCAGCCCCCAGGACAACGCGCTGGGCCTGATGCACCTGCGGCGCCTGTTCTCCGAACTGTGCCACCCTCCACGCCACATGACGCAGAAGGAACAGGAGGAGAAGCTCTACATGATGCTTCCTGTGTTTAACAGGGTAAGTCACCGCGGCGACGGGTCGGGTCGGGTTGGGTTGGAGGGGATCCAGACGGGTGGATGAACGCTCGCGGTCTGGATTACAATTCAGCTCCACGAGAGCGGGTATCAATTTGTTTAACAACCCTGAGTTGACAGCTCACTGAGACTCTGTCACTCTGACTCTGTGATGTATGAAGCTGCTGTTTGAACTTGGTGTTTCCTTCTACATTGTTTACAGAAAAGATAAAGCGTTTGTCAGAGACGCTGTTGGACAGAGTCGGCGGACCTGTTTACAACCAGTGATGTCAGAGTCTGATTAGATATTTAAAGTGACGGTCCGGTAGTTAACAATGGAAGTAAATGGGGCAGCCAGCCAAACGTATCTAAATTGTCATTTTTTAACCACTAATAAAGCTCAAAATATCACTTCACTTCAGCAGTAGCATGAATAGGGTCCCTACACATAAAACACATGGTGAAGGGTGTTCCACATCAGCAGATTCATCATTTTTCTCGCTTTTTATGGCCACGTCAGCCTGTTATTCAGAAAAATGATGAATCTGCTGATGTGGAACACCCTTCATCACCAGTTATTATGAAAACAAGATGTTGGGTAAGTCTGTATCGATAACTTAGTAAGAGAACTGAGAATTTATTAAAAAGACTCTTTTACAAGATTTTGTTTTCATAACTGGTGGTGAAGGGTTTTCCACATCAGCAGATTCATTATTTTTCTGATCGACCGGAAATGATGAATCTACTGACACTTACTAAGTTATCAGTACTTCAGTTTATGTGTAGGGACCCTATTCATGCTACTGCTGAAGTGAAGGGATATTTTGAGCTTTATTAGTGGTTAAAAATGACAATTTAGATACGTTTGGCTGGCTGCCCCATTTACTTTCATTGTTAACTATTTGGTTGTGAAAACAAAAGACGGTCAAACTGGATATTACTTCAACCAACGTAAAATATCTCATGACTCGTATTAGTGGTGAAATAAACACTGGGTTCATGTTTCTCAGACCATCAGATAAGTTTAAATTAATGATACGAGTTAAAAAAAAATTTTTCTATCTCTGACGAGTTCATTTCAGACCACTCGTCGAGTTAACAAGTGGATTAACACCAGTTAGTGACAGCTGATGCGACCGATCGCTGATGACGTTTGACGCCTCGCCGCCAAAAGCGACGGTCGCCGTCCCGCTAAGACGAGAAGCGGCGGCTAATGCTAACCGTCATTAGCGTCAAAAGGGTGAACAGACGCCGGTGGGACTCATTTCTTAGACGCGTTTGCTTTTATCGGCGAAATTCGGCTCGTCAGGACACGACGAAATGCGCGTTTTGAGTCACGACGTGAACGTCGGTGAACACACAGCAGCCACAGTCGGAGCTTTAAATCGCTAAAAAAACACCTCGAGACCACAATCTTCACGGTCAGTCCTCAACTAAATGTGAACCACAAGCAACAAAGCGACGCCTGTGTCATATCAGGAAGTGGAGATCAACAGTTATTAGACCACAGAGACCACATGTGAAACTGAAAGTAGGCGTGTTTATTTTATTCTATTTTCACTATCGGACTTTCGCTAAAACCTGCTTTGATTTATCCCCGACTGATGGTTCTGGTTGATATGAACATATGGTTAAAATAATCTTTTAACCCTTTAAAGTTTCTGAGACTTCTGCCTTATTAAAAATGATCAACGTGTATCAAATTAAACGATAAGATAAAATAACAATATTAATTGAAATTGTGTGAATAGATAAAATTATACAATTAAAGTTGAAGTAAAAATAAATAATCCCAGAACTAATAATAAATAGAATACAAAATAAAATAATAAAAATGCAGTTATGTATAATAATAAATTGATAAAATAATATACTAATTATTATAAAATAAAATGAAATAAAAATACTTGATAATAAAAATAAATTTTAAAAAAATAAAGATTATCTAAAATAATAAATAATAATATAGAATAAAATGTGAAATATAAAACAAAATAATAATGGTAATAAAAATGAAATAAAATAATAAATAGATAAAATATTATAAAATATAAAAAATAAAATTAAATCAAATAAATAATAATAAACATCTCAGATTTAAAAAAAAAAAAAAAAAAGATTTTCTGCCAAATATTCAAAAACAGGAGGATGTGTTTTCTTTCGTCGTTTGAGTCGTATTTTATATTTAAATTAACGTTAATTCGAATTGAGTCAATCGAATGAAACGTCCTTTAAATACGAGACCAGCGAGACAGGACACGACGAAATGAAAATATGATTTGACCTTTTTATTTCTTATTTAGATATTTAAATGAAATCTGTTGGATCAAACTAGACGTCGTGTGGTTGATGCAGCTTTAGTGGGAAATGAACTGCTCAAAGCTAGCGTTAGCGCTTAGCACTAGCACGCTCTTCTTCAGGTGCTCGGACAGGTCGGTCGCCTGCCTGGCGCTAGGCTACTAGCATTAGCATTAGCGTTGTTTGAATGTTTTATGAAGGAGCGGCAGGAGGTGGAGCTTGGACAGGAACAGCAACACGGACGTGTCGCGGGAATTTCAAAATAAAATCCGACGGTGTTGATCCATGTTTTTTTTTTCCTCAGGTGTTCGGGAACGCTCCACCCAGCAGCATGACGGAGAAGTTCTCCGACCTGCTGCAGTTCACCACCCAGGTGTCGCGACTCATGGTGACGGAGATCAGACGAAGAGCCTCCAACAAATCAACAGGTGAGGCTTTAAACGGGTGGAGACGCGACAGAAAAATCATTTCTGGTTTTCCTGGAGACGCTTCCCACTTCCCTTCTGCAGTTGTTTGTTCTCTTTCTCAGTCAGACCAGATGGTCGCCAGGCTTCTGTGGACTGACTCAGTATTGACTCAGACTCTCAAATGAAGAGCACAACTCTTGTCACCGTCAAAACAAACTCATTTAGATTTTTTTTTCCAAACAGCGCGCCGCAGAATTAGACTGATCATATACAGGTTTCTAAGAAAATATCCCCAATAAAAAACATGCTTATTTAACTGCAGAGCGACTGAGTAAACAAGAGGAGCGATGTGTTGTTCTCAAGAACGACAATTTCGAGGAAGAAGATGAATCGGAGCCAATCTGAGCTGATTAATCAGAGCAGTGACTGTTTATAGAGATGGATGACGCGTCTGTTCTTCCTCACGCTGCACAAAAATGAAGCCAAGGATGTAAACGCTGCTTTAATTAGCTGTTAGAGCATTAGCTACATGAGCTAACATGTTATGTTCTGTTAGAAGACCAAAAATGTTAGGAAAAAAAAAGCTGATATGTATTTTTGCTGCGCCAAGAAGCTAGTCAAGTTGGCTAGGCTAACATACCAAAAAGCTAGTCAAGTTGGCTACAGTTAGTCGTAGTTATCGTATGTTTTTTCGTTAGCTGAACTGTGCGTTTGCATACAATAAAAATGCTAATTATTCTCAGATGAAGATGAGGTTGTCCTCACTACATTAGCTAACATCTTATGTTTCGATTTTATTTCCTGCTGTTACAATAAATATTAGTTATTGACTCTTAGATGTGATTGTGAAATTCATGCTAAACGCTAAAAGAAGCTAACATTCCTAGGAACTAGTTTGCCACAGTTTGTCGTCCATTTTTATAAACAGCGACAATATGTAAAATATTGTTTTAGTTGTGGTTAACTTCTGTATTTTTGTTAGCCGAACTATTTGTTTGTGTAGAGTAAATGTTAATTATTCTCACCTGAAGAAAATGTTAGATTTCTACAGAAGACTACAGCCTGGATGTGCTCGCTTGCTAACATTTGCTAGCTAGCTACATGAGCTAACACGTTGTGTCTCTTTTTGTTTTAATGCCGTTGCAACACAAATTAGTTAATTTATGTTGAACACTTGTTAGAAGACCAGAAATGTAATAAAAAAAAAAAAAAAATGTATTTTTATGATGCTAATAAGCTAGCCAAGTTGGCTAGGCTAACATACCAATAAACTAGCCAATTTTGCTACAGCAAATAGCAAGTTAGCTTATGTTTTTTTGTTAGCTGAACTGTGTGTTTGCATAGAATAAATGCTAATTATTCTCATATGAAGACATAGATGTGCTCACTTGCTAACTGCTTGGTAGCTAGCAAAATTAGCTAACATGTAGTTACCGAATCTTAGATGTGATTGCGAATCTAATGCGAAATGCATGTTAGAAGAAGAGAAACGTAAGAGTAACAGCTAATTCGACATGGGAGTTAAAGTATTTCTGCTAGCCACGCTAGCTAGGCTAACGTAGTTATACAGTAGTTATGTCAGCTAGCTTGTGTAGAGATGTTAGCCACGTTTGTCGTCGTGTTTCCGTGTAACTTTCCCTCCGGTTTGTTGCGAATGTTGATGTTTGTGTGTTTGTTTCTCCAGAGGCAGCCAGTCGAGCCATAGTCCAGTTCCTGGAGGTGAACCAGAGCGAGGAGGCGAGTCGCGGCTGGATGTTACTGACCACCATCAACCTGCTGGCCTCCTCCGGACAGGTCAGCACCATAATGAAACCATTCGTTACGCCGAGTGTGTCTTTGTTCGTGTCCTTTCATTGCCCCTTTTTCCTAATCGGAGGAAACAGATGGTTTAAAAAAAAAAAGAAAAAAAGAAGAGGTTTTTCATCTCATCTCTTTGACCTGCTTGCGTCTCTCTTCTTTGATCTCGGCAGAAAAATCCTCCATAAGAACCGAGAAACAGGTTCTTGAGGGGGAAAAAAAAAAGAATCCCACCTGATTTTGATTTTTTTGAAGCTGCTTCAGTAGAGAACAAAGGAGCTGATGCTGATGCTGAGTCATGTTTCCAGTCAAACTCCCCCTCAAGAGATTTTTTACGTTGGTTGAAGTAATATCGAGTTTGACCGTCTTTTGTTTTCGCAACCAAATAGTTAACAATGAAAGTAAATGGGGCAGCCAGCCAAACGTATCTAAATTGTCATTTTTTAACCACTAATAAAGCTCAAAATATCACTTCACTTCAGCAGTAGCATGAATAGGGTCCCTACACATAAACTGAAGTACTGATAACTTAGGAAGTGTCAGTAGATTCATTGTTTTACCTGTCGCTCAGGAAAATGATGAATCTGCTGATCTGAAACATCCTTCATCACCAGTTGTTATGAGTCAAGCAAGTCTTGTAAAACAGTCTTTTTAATAAATTCTCAGTTCACTTACTAAGTTATCAGTATAGACTTACCTAACGTCTTGTTTTCATAACAATTGGACGATGAAGGGTGTCCCAGATCAGCAGATTCAACATTTTTCTTGTTCTTAACATCGGCCTGTTGTTCATAAACATGATGAATCTGCTGATCTGGAACACGCTTCACTATGTGTTTTATGTGTAGGGACCCTATTCATGCTACTGCTGAAGTGAAGTGATATTTTGAGCTTTATTAGTGGTTAAAAAATGACAATTTAGATACGTTTGGCTGGCTGCCCCATTTACTTTCATTGTTAACTATTTGGTTGTAAAAAAACAAAAGCTCAATGTCACTTCAACCAACGTAAAACATCTCTCGAGGGGGAGTTTGACTCATATTCATGGTGAAACAGACGCTGGGTTCATGTTAATCCGGACCGTCACTTTAAAGGTCTGACATTAAGCTTGTTGTCTTCTCTGTCTGTGCTGTTGAACCGTGGCCGTCAGACGTCTTTTGAACTTCTTTTGGCCTGAATTCCAGCTCAGGTCTCGAGGGGCTGCTGCTTGGCTGACCAACCGACCGACTGCTCTTTTTTTTTTTTGTTTTGTTTTTTTTCCCTCCTCCTCTTCTGCACTTCAGAAATCTGCTGCTGCTGCTGTCGTCGTCCAGTCGAACACTTCCTCTCTCTTTAACGTCTGCGGACGTGTTTCGGAATCAAAAATCTCCCTCTCGTTCTTGTACATGTTCATCACATTAACTCACTGAGATCCAGGGCAGTTAGTTATTGCTGCGTTATATCCGACACAGACAAGTGTTCCCAGTAGAAGGATAACTGCCTCTAGGGGGGTTGAACGCTGACTTAAATGTCACTGCTTACTGTGTAGAAATACACCCACTCGGGCTTTTGTACTCGCAGCAAAACACAACTTTATTTATTTTTCTTTCGGCTTAAATTGACACTTTTCTACAGCAGCAGACGCTTTGGGAATTAAACCGCTCGCACGTCATTACTAGGAAGTAAATGAAAGATTCAGCTTTGTGTTCCTGTCGTTTTAAGTGGAGCCAGATTGACTGTGTTGTGTTTCGAGAAGCGAGATTCTTACGTTTTGAGTCGTTTTTTAACCTGGAAAAGTGTTTGTTTTTGTTTTTGTTTTGTTTTTCTAAGAAGTGAAACTGTTTCTGGAGGCTTATTAAAACCAACACAAACCTTGTTGATTTTATAATTAATTACAGCTTTTTATAATCCATAACTGAAGCTCAGAGTACGAGTTAAAAGCGCGGACGCTATGAGAATTTTTGCTAACAATGAAAGTAAATGGGGCAGCCAGCCAAACGTATCTAAATTGTCATTTTTTAACCACTAATAAAGCTCAAAATATCACTTTACTTCAGCAGTAGCATGAATAGGGTCCCTACACATAAACTGAAGTACTGATAGCTTGATTAATGTAGCTTTTTGAGTTTAGAGAAACACAAAATTTAGCAATTTTATAATTAAAGCTTTTTATTATCGATAAATGAAGCTAAGAATACAAGTTAAAATGTAGATGCTTCAAAAATTTCACCATGAATACGAGTCAAACTCCCCCTCTAGATATATTTTACGTTGGTTGAAGTAATATCGAGTTTGACCGTCTAACCAAATAGTTAACAATGAAAGTAAATGGGGCAGCCAGCCAAACGTATTTAAATTGTCATTTTTTAACCACTAATAAAGCATGAATAGCAAGAATAGCTCAGACTACTTAAGGTTTAAAGCGCGGACGTTTCGAGAAAGAAGAAATGAAACCATCGTCTCTTCCCGTCTCCTCTGCGTCCAGAATCAACCTCCGACTGACGGCGTCGACCAGACGAAGAAGAGACACTGGAGGTTTAATGGATTTATTTTTTTTTTCCCTTCAGACAGTAAAACAAAGGACTGTCATCGTGGCGGCAGCAGCTGGCTTCCTATAACACTGACGTCACCTCCATGTAGTTTAGTTTGTAGCCGCGTCCACTCGACCGCCTTCTGTTTTATTTTATTTTATTTTATTTGTACAGTGCGACCTTCACGCTCTCCTTCTCTCTTTCACATCCAATTAAACGTCTTTGCCACCGCTCTGGTTTCCCTCCTGATTGACTGGTTGCAGCAACCTTGACCTTAAAGCTGCAGCATAGGCCGTGTGTGTGTGTGTGTGTGTGTGTGTGTCTATCACAGCTTGTAACACACACACACACACACTTCACTTCATGGGCTCAGTGAACCACAGCAGGTGCAGGTCCAGTTTTCCATCAAACTGACTCACTATTAGACACAGACTTCCACCATCGATGCCTTATTCCCCGCCCACCCCCAAACTCCTGCTCTCCATCGATCAGAAGCAGGGCTGAGTGTGTGTGTGTGTGTGTGTGTGTGTGTGTGTGTGAGCCTGCTGTGCTCTGTTATTCATCCTCATGAGTCCACCTCCTCTCTTGTTCAGACGGGCGCTTGAGTAAATGGGAGGGTCATCTCAGCCAGCCGTCGCGTGCGTATGTGTGTGTGTGTGTGTTATTGTCTTATATGAGAGCTCGTGTGTGTGTGTGTGAAAGGAAGTGTGAGGTAATTTGTGTGTGTGTGTGTGCGAGGCAGCGTTTGATTATCTGAATCATTCGCCTCGCTGAGCACAAACCCCATCTCTTTCCCTTCGCCATCAAGACGTCAACACACACACGCACACACACTTCACAGAAACACAATCATGAATCACAACACAACAGAACAAATACCCATTTACCACCATCTCACGAAAAAGCAAAAAAAAAAAAAAACATTGTCAATCTTCATTTGTCGCCTGCTTTAAAGCTGCAGCTCTCGCGGAAAAAAAATATTCACCGTTTTCTTTCTTCCTTCGTCTTCTTTCAGAAAACGGTGGACTGCATGACGACCATGTCCGTCCCGTCCACGCTGGTTAAATGTCTGTACTTGTTCTTCGACCTGCCTCACATGGCCGAGGCCCCGGTGGGTCCAACGCCGCAGACGCAGCAGCAGCAACAGCCGCAACCGCCGCCGCCGCCGCCGCCACCGGCGACCCAAGACAAGACGCCAACACAGGGTCACACTCAGCCCGAGCTGCCGCTGGCTGATCGCAGGGCGCTGCTGCAGAAAGTCTTCGTTCAGGTAACGAAGTTGGACGAGTTTAAAGGCCGAATGAGAGAGAATATAAAACAAGCTCTGATACGACGTCAGCGGAAGGTTTCTACGATCAATCGCGTGTGAAATAGTTTATCTGATGTTGAGAACAAAGATCAGACAACGTTGTGTAAATGTCTAGTTCTAGTGATGTGTTCATGTTATTGCAGAGAAATTTACATGTTACATTTAGTTCCTAGAAAGAATAAATGAATAAACTTAATACTCTGACTCTAGAGTTTGAGAATAAAGTTGTAAATTTACAAGAATAAAAATCGTACATTTATGAGAATAAAAGTCGTAAATTTAAAATGATAAAAGTCTCAAGATTACAAGAATAACAGTCGCAAATTTTATATAACGGAAGTCGTAAATTTGTTAGAATTATGTCGGAAATTTCTAAGAATCAAAAGTCGTAAATTTAGGACATTTAGGAGAGTTAAAGTAGTAAATTTACAAGAATAAAAGACATTAATTCACTGGAATAAAAGTCGCAAAATTTACTGGAATAAAAGTTGTAAATTTACGAGAATAAAAGTCATAAATTTAGGAGAATAAACTTGTAAATTTACAAGAATAAAAATCGTATATTAATGAGAATAAAAGTCGTAAATTTAATATAATAAAAGTCTTAAGATTACAAGAATAAAAGTTGTACATTTACAAGAATGGAAGTTGTAAATTTTATGTAAGAAGTCGTAAATTTATGAGAATAATGTCGGAAATTTACTAGAATATAAGTTGGAAATTTCTAAAAATAAAAGTTGTAAATTTAGGACTTTTATGAGAATTAAAGTAGTAAATTTACAAGAATAAAAGACATTAATTCACTGGAATAAAAGTCGCAAAATTTACTGGAAAAAAAGTCAAATTTATGAGAATTAAAGTAGTAAATTTACAAAAATACAATAATAAAAAATAAATAACTACTAATTTTACAATTTACATCATCGTAAAAACTACAAGTTAGTGGTTGAAATTAAAGATTTTTTATCTCTCAGGATCGTGGGTTCAAAGAACAGTTTATAATAATCATCTTTTATTTAAAAAAATAATTTTCTTGTTTAAAATCCATATTTCACTCCTGAACTAAAAGCAAATCTCTCATCCGCAGATAAAAACACATCTATTGATTCAGTTTCAAGCCTTGAACCGTCGTCGTGTTGATTAATCACGGTGGGAAACTTCTCTTTGCTCTTTTCTCTCTCACAGATCCTGGTGAAACTCTGCACCTTCGTGTCTCCGGCGGAGGAGCTGGCTCAGAAAGACGACCTCCAGCTCCTGTTCAGCGCCATCACCTCCTGGTGCCCCCCACACAACCTGCCGTGGAGGAGGAGCGCCGGGGAGGTGCTCACCACCATCTCCAGACACGGCCTCAGCGTCAACGTGGTCAAATACATACATGGTACGTAGACACACATGGTGTCAACATGCTGGGTCCTTCAGTTGTGGTTTCGTGAGAATATATCGTGTTTGTGTCAGGCCACACAAGATCGAAACCACATGTGGAGTTTTGCGTGTTTGGCTACATGAAATCGACAATAAAGTGTAGTTTAATCCACATATAAGGATATAAACATTGTTATATATAGATCCAGGAAGCAGCTGCTCACAAAACAAACTGTCTTGTAGCTAAAAAAAAAAAAAAAAACCTTTTGTGAGAAAAACGACAAAGTTTGCATCATGTCCGTGTTCCAGGATGGACAGATGTGCAATAAATCAGGATCCTTTTTAGTGATTGTTAAAGCCTAATGCGAGTCAAACTCCCCCTCGAGATATTTTATGTTGGTTGAAGTAATATTGAGTTTGACCGTCTTTTGTTTTCACGACCAAATAGTTAACAATGAAAGTAAATGGGGCAGCCAGCCAAATGTATCTAAATTGTCATTTTTTAACCACTAATAAAGCTCAAAATATCACTTCACTTCAGCAGTAGCATGAATAGGGTCCCTACACATAAACTGAAGTACTGATAACTTAGTAAGTGAACTAAGGGTGTTCCTGATCAGCAGATTCAACATTTTCTTAAACAACCTGCCGATGTGTCTGTGAAGAATGAGAAAAATGATGAATCTGCTGATCTGGAACACCCTATCATTACTTCAGTTTATGTGTAGGGACCCTATTCATGCTACTGCTGAAGTGAAGTGATATTTTGAGCTTTATTAGTGGTTAAAAAATGATGATTTAGATACATTTGGCTGGCTGCCCCATTTACCTTCATTGTTAACTATTTTGTTGTGAAAACAAAAGACGGTCAAACTTAATTCAAAAAATAGAAAAACTAATGTAAAATAGATAATCAAAAAAGAGTCAGAAATAATGATTATTGGTCAAAAATTGGAGAAAAGTTGCGGCGATTGATTGAATTTGCGTAAATAGCTGCGATCGAAACATTGCGCGAAATCCTGGAGGGTCGCGATAAAAGTCGTGCGCGCGGATTAGAAAAACATCAGGCCAGGAAAGACGATAAATCAACCAAAAAGTACAGAAATAAATAAAGAAACGGAAGGAGATCTAGATCCAAACATGTAGAATGAGGCTCAGACAAACAGAAAAGACTCCAGGTCCAGAACAGAGCGTGGGAGAAAACAGAGGCAGAGAAAAGACAGACAGAGAGAAGAGACCGAGGCTTTGGGGGAATAAACAAACAGATGATTAGTTGAAGAGATGCAGCGATTATCAGAGTTTACAGTAATCTCACCGGCAGGAAACGTGAAGTCTGGTGTATGTGTGTGTACGAGGTTTAATGGATCGGTTGAGACGAAGTAACGGGCTAATAACAGTAACAAAAAACGCCTCCGTCTCCTTCTGTCTCCTTCTCTTCGACTCGTCCGTCCACAGAGAAGGAATGTCTGTCCACGTGTGTCCAGAACATGCAGCAGTCTGACGACCTCTCTCCGCTGGAGATCGTGGAGATGTTCGCCGGCCTCTCCTGCTTCCTCAAAGACTCCAGCGACGTGTCGCAGACGCTGCTGGACGACTTCCGAATGTGTCAAGGCTACGCCTTCCTCTGCGACCTCATGCTCAGGTAGTTACTGGAGTCAACCGCGGCTCATTCGCTGTGAACATTACGTCACGCTTGCGTTTTATTCGTGCGTCATTCTGTCTCGTTTCCAGACTGGAACAGGCCAAGGAGGACGAATCCAAAGATGCACTGAAGGATCTGGTCAACCTGGTCACCTGTCTCACCACGTACGGCGTCACCGAGCTGAAACCTGCCGGTCTGACAACCGGGCGCCGTTCCTGCTGCCTGGATTCATCCTCCCACAGCCTTCTGGGAAAGGTTGGTGTCAGTAGCTTCATAGGGGATGCAGTTGACTGTATGTAGCCACTTCCTGTTGCATGTTATCCATGTTGTTAGCTAGCAGCTAATAGTTAGCCCCAAGAGCTAAATCCTGACGTTTAACCAAAGTCTAGTCGATTTCACCAGCGATGTGTGAGTCTCAGACGCTGTCGTGATCGTTGGCGACTTGTGTTCCCACGATCTGGAGTCTCAACAGCTATTCAGCAACACGCTGGTTTTCATGGTGGAGCTGAAACCAGCAGCAGACATCCCTGGTACCAGGTAACATCTGGATCAGACGTGGGGAGTTTGTAGAAACTGAAACTGAAACAAAAAGAGTTAGAACGTCCGACTTTTAAACGTGGTTGTGAGTTCGCTAACGTTTAGCGTCGCTATCATTTAGCATTGCTGATGTTTAGCAACGAAAAACACTGAACATTGCTAACTGTTTGCAGCGCTAACTCTTAGCATTGCTAAGTTGTTTGACTTTGGAAACACTTGTCATCACTAAAATTTAGCTTCGCTAGGACTTAGCATCGCTGATATTTAGCATTGCTTATGTTTAGCATAGGTAACTCTTAGTGGTGCTAAAGTGTAACGTTGGTAACACTTAGCTTTGCTAACTCTTAGCACTGGTAACATTTAGAATCGCTGATGTTGAGCGTCGCTAATGTTTAACGTGGGTATCATTTAATTTAGCTAATTCTTGACAGGGCTAACATTTAGCATCGCTAGCACTTCAAACGTCAGACTTTTCAACGTGGTTGTGAGTGAATCAGCGAGACGGCAGCAGCATTTATCTCACATCCCTCCTCTGATTGGCCGTCGCTCTTTGTCAGTCTCTTGACTCCTCAGTTTTCTCTTCAGACTCCGGTCTCAGACCAGGTCCTGACGGCCTCTGATGGAAAAAAAAAAATTTACAGCAGCTACATCAAAACTACCAGATGAGCTGAAGGTTTTCAGAATAAAAGCCCCAGCGGTTGTTTGTTATTTAATTTTATAAACTAACAAGTAGAAGACTTTTATTTCAGACTATTGTCCGTCGACTTTTTTTTTTTTTTAGTGTTAAACCTAATGACGTATATTTTTTTTATTAGTGTAGCAATATACATATTTATCAAATCAACACTTTTGTTTATGGGACATTGTTTGAAAACAGATGCTTTGGTTTGGATTTTTAAAACAGTTTGTTACACGAACAAAACAGCTGATGAACTGGAAACAATTAGTAAAAAAAAGCGAAACAAGTGAAAGACTCAAGGTTACAATGGGGGGGTGAAGACTTTTCTCTCCATCCCAGGATTCAACCCAGCGGTTTCCCTGATCACACACACACACACACACACACACACACACACACCTCTTAAATCTGTCGACTACCACCACCTCAGTTTGTGCCTAAAGCCCCTGAAACAAGAGAGGAATTACTAGTGGGAAAAGTCACCGTGTGTGTGTGTGTGTGTGTGTCGATCTCCCCCCGTCAGATCTTAATCCCTGAAATGACTTTGATGCTTGGCTGATCCCCAGTCAGCCTAACCTGCTGACAGACACCATGGCAACTCCTGCCGCCTGTCACGCTGCTGGAGACGAATGCTCCGAGCCTCCTGCATACAAATGGCCTGTTTGACGTCCACACATGGTTTTAGTGTTGTTTCGTTTTGTTTTTTTTTTTCATTTCCTTCAGAAGCATCTTGAGTTGCAAGTTGGTCCGAGACCCTCTGCTCCTCTGTGGACGTGTCGATAAACGCTCAATGTTTTACCGACGTGAATCTGTTCGGATTTAATTACGACGCGCTGTTGGAGTCATCGTCTTCATTGTAGAAACCACCGCTGAGTTTGATGATTGTTCAGAGAACAGAGAACTTTATCTGTTAATTATCATATCTATAATCCTGCAGGGGCGCTGAGATTATAGTATAGTTTTATGAGAAAATATATTAATGATTTATTTGGCTTTTTAATCACAGTGTAGACATGGAAGTCAAAGTACGTCATAAATGTTGCTATTTATTTAATAGTTCACACACTTAATTGTAGTTGACTTGACCGATGATTTGTGAGTCTCAGACTCTGTCGTGATCGTCAGCGACTTGTGTTGATCTGGAGTCTCAACAACTGGTCTGAGACCTGTAGCGTTCACACTACAAGACTTGTCAGCGATTGACTCCCGATCACACCGTGACGTCACCAAACTATACGTCTGGTCACGTGAACTAGACAGGATGTAGCTGCTCCGACACACTGACGGTACCGAGGACGCTGCAGAGAAAACAGGAAGTAGAGACGTTTAGATGTGAAAACACGTGAAAACAATCTTCTTCCTGGTTGATCAGATCCTCCAGGATTTAATGACGTTACAATCACAACTATTAACACAAATTCAACCAATCATTGTGGATATTCCTGAGGTCTTTGACTGGTGACTACCTATAGCAGCTACAGTCCAGGAAACTGAAACAAAAAGCGTTGAAACATCAGACGCTAACGCTTAGCATCACTGATATTGAGTGTTAGTAACATTTAGCGTTGGCAACTTTTAACATTGCTAATGTTTAACATCGCTAACACTTAACATTGCTAACATTTAGCATCGCTAGCACTTAAAACGTGAGTGAATCAGTGAGACAGCAGCAGCATTTATCTCACATCCCTCCTCTGATTGGCCGTCGCTCTTCGTCAGTCTCTTCTGACTCCTCCAGTTTTCTAACGGGACTGAACCAACTTTGCTTGTTTACGCAGTTAAGACGGTAGAAAAGAAAACACACAGTGAAATGTTTCTCTCTAAGTAGCTTTTACAACACTATAACATGACTTTTCACCTCCAGAAGTCACAAGACACAAACGCAGAAATTCTCAGCTTTCCAACCTCATACACACTCTTTAACACACACACACACACACACACAACTAATGACACCTCCAGCTGTTTGCAGAGTCATTACCAGAAGTCATCACGGTGCGAGCGGTCCGCTTACACACCTAATTAGCCCGCCACATTCACTTAGCCACTACTATGTTTCTATGCGTGACGACACATTTAGCCTCTGCTCGTACGTGTTTGATATGGGTGTGTGTGTGTGTGTGTGTGTGTGTGTGTGTGTGTGTGTGTGTAAAATGGAGGTCAGATAACTCGTGTAGTGTTGTGCAGGTATAACATCCGCCTGTGATGTTGTTACAGTGAAGGAGAGACAACAACAACAACAACAACTGGAATAATTATGCGTTGTTTAGCTGAATGCTAATGCTAATGCTAAGAGAAGCGACATAATTCCAACGCTCGCTCGTCCTGATTTTACTTCAGGTTTCATTCACCTGTGAGATATTTGAGCTTCGTCTCATGTCTGCTTTCACTTTCCAAAGCTTTCAAGGCCACGAAAACTGAATTAAACTCAGAGGAGTCACATCCACATTCAGTCTGAGTGTGAATGTGATGATGGATATATACGACGTGTGGAGGTGCAGCAGTACAGAGAACAGATCGTTGGTATATTTTGATGTAATTTATGTTTTTGTAGTCATGGTTACTTGCAGTTATCGCTGGTTTTATTTATATAGATATAGATAGATGGTTTTACTTTATATTGTCACAGCAGTTTAACACCAACATAACAATGAGCAAAGGTGAATATACTGGTATAAATATGTATATATATATATATATATATATATATATATATATATATATATATATATATATAGAACATATATATATACATATACATGTAAATAAAGATGATCCATCCATCCATCATCCATCTCGTCATCCATCATCCATCCATCCATCTATCATCCATCCACCATCCATCCATCCATCCATCCATCCATCCATCCATCCATCCATCCATCCATCCATCCATCCATCATCCATCCATCCATCCATCCATCATCCATCCATCCATCCATCATCCATCCATCCATCCATCCATCCATCCATCATCCATCCATCTATCACCCATCCATCCATCCATCCATCCATCCATCATCCATCTAGTCATCCATCATCCATCCATCCATCTATCATCCATCCATCATCCATCCATCCATCTATCTATCATCCATCATCCATCCATCCATCTATCATCCATCCATCATCCATCCATCCATCTATCATCCATCCATCATCCATCCATCCATCCATCCATCCATCCATCCATCATCCATCTAGTCATCCATCATCCATCCATCCATCTATCTATCATCCATCATCCATCCATCTTTCCTTGTCATTGTTATTGTCCCTCCTGTTCTTTTGAACATGATCTCTTGACACATTGAGAGAATTGTTCTTTTGATTCACTTGGACTCAGTCAGATTAGATTTGGAGGAGTCATCTCATTTTCTAAATCCATTTTTGGCCTGTTTGAATTGACAGACCACTAAGTGCAGCTGGACCTGTTGGACAGAGACGTACAACTGTAATGTGATGATTATAACAACTCTCTCAAATAAACGTTTGATCTTTGTCGTTCTCCTTTGTTTCAGGACACACAGTGCGTAACATCCAGGCCTTTGCCGTGCTGCAGAACGCCTTCCTTAAAGCTAAAACGAGCCGCCTGGCGTGCATGCTCCTGGACGCCATCGGAAACATCTACGCGGCCGAGCCGGCCAACTACTTCATCCTGGAGTCGCAGCACACCCTGTCGCAGTTCGCCGACCGCGTGGCCAAACTCCCCGAGGCTCAGGCCAAGTACTTCGAGCTGCTGGAGTTCGTCGTCTTCAGCCTCAACTACGTGCCGTGCAAGGAGCTGTTCAGCGTCAGCGTGTTGCTCAAATCCAGCACGTCGCACGCCTGCAGCATCACGGCCGTGAGGACGCTGCTGAAGCTCTCCAGGCACGACCCCGTGTTCAGCGACGTGCTGCGGGAGGTCGGACTGCTGGAGGTGCTGGTCAACCTGCTGCACAAGTACGCTGCCTTGCTCAAAGACCCGGCGACGCAGCAGCAGCCGCACAGCAACGACCAAGGTGAGGAGCAGAGTGGACTGTTACAGGAACTAAGGTGGACCCATATTCTACTGTTAGAGTCTCTGAGTTAATGTCATTTGACAAAAAAAGAAACAAATTGGCACTACGTTAGCGGAGATGCTAACAGCTAATAATCTAAGTGAATGGGGCAGATTTCTAACAGTTGTTGTGTCACTAAAGAGGCTGAACGTCTCTTTCTTCAGACATGAGTCTTACCAACATGACACTATGTCTGTTTAACTCAGTAGTGGTAAAGAAATTATAGAAAACAAGTCCAAAGTCCAAAAGAGTCGATCGTCGAACTTGTGATGTTATTTCCTCATAAACTGTGGTTGAGCATTTGAATCATTACGACATTTATAATAAGTGTGTAACAACACGGACACATGTCGTATAATTCTTTTTATAATTTAGACCTATAAGATTTTTGGAGAAAATAAAAATATAGTCAATAAATGGGAATAGAAACGAGTTCGACGATCGACTCTTTTGGACTTTTCTACCGTTTCTTCACCACTACTGAGTTAAACAGACATAGTGTCATGTTGGTAAGACTCCTGTCTGATGGAAGAGACGTTCAACCTCTTTAGTGACACAACAACACTGTTAGAAATCTGCCCCATTCACTTAGATTATTAGCTGTTAGCATCTCCGCTAACGTAGCAACTGACATTAACTCAAAGACTCTAACAGCAGAATATAGGTTCAAATGTGACTGAGTTCACCTTTAACTTGAGCTACAATCAGGACAGGAAGTTAATTGAGAAATCAAGGTGAATCTGAAACATGATTTAGGTTGAAAATGAGCTAAATCACAACCAGATTACGATCCCAACAATATGAATTTCAGCTAAACGACTAAATTGTTTACGTTATAGCCTTTTTAGTTTATTTCCTGTCGTGTCCACTGGTGTGATAAATGTTTTATTTGCTCGTGTGACGTTAACTTCTCTCGTGTCTTCACGCGCAGCCGACTGTAAAAACAACACGGTAGCGGAGGAGCAGAAGCAGTTGGCCTGGCTGGTGATGGAGACTCTGACTGTGCTGCTGCAGGGCTCCAACACCACCAACACTAACGCAGGTAAAACACACACACACACTTTAAATGGTGTGTAAAGTGCACTTGTGCAGATTAATACAATACAAGGGTTCATGTCCTTTAATAATTAACTTTCAGCTGCTCGCTTCTAATGTCACGACTTAATTAAAACCTTATTTCAGTCGAGGAGAGCTTTAAAAGACGGCGTGAAGTCAGACGATGAGTGTAGTCGAGTTCAACAAGCTGGTTTGTTTTTGTCGAACTCGAACCACTTCCTGTTATTTCTTTTCTTTTCTTTTTCCCCCCCGAACGTCCGACGACACACGAACTGCCCATTTCTGATTTATCACCTCATTTGCGGCAACTTTTCAACCTCGAAAAAGTCTAAAGTCTCACTCAGTTGTTGTGATTTAATTAAAAAAAAAAAAAAAAAAAATCCAAATCCACCTTCCTGAAACGTCCTTGAGTCAAATCCAGCTGCTCAGTCTGACCTCAGTTCTGTGTCGAGGTGGAGAGGAAAGAGAAATCTTCCTCCAGGGATCAATAAAGTATCTTATTACGTTATTACATTTCCTTAGACCCATCACCTGGTCCCACCTCCTGTGTGTGTGTGTGTGGGTTTCAGTCAGCTGTGGAAATGTGATGATGCACTCAGATAACCAACAGCTCAGAGCTGCTCTTCGACCTTCATGATGACTGGACGCTTTTGTCAGAGAGAGAGAGGAAGAGAGAGTGTGTGTGGTGATATTTGTAGCTCTTCACTCCGACACGTTGATTACATTTACATTTTTACGCCGGAGGCTTTCGAGTCTTATCTAGACAGACTCTTAAATGAGTGAAGGTGAGGAGGAAGAAAGAACGATGACAAATGTTGAACATCAGAGTCGACTCAGACTCTGTCGTGATCGTCAGCGACTTGTGTTCCCATGATCTGGAGTCTCAACAACTGGTCTGAGACCTGTAGTGTTCACACTACAAGACTTGTCAGCGATTGACTCCCGATCACACCGTGACGTCACCAAACTATACGTCTGGTCACGTGAACTAGACAGGATGTAGCTGCTCCGACACACTGACGGTACCGAGGACGCTGCAGAGAAAACAGGAAGTAGAGACGTTTAGATGTGAAAACACATGAAAACAATCTTCTTCCTGGTTGATCAGATCCTCCAGGATTTAATGACGTTACAATCACAACTATTAACACAAATTCAACCAATCATTGTGGATATTCCTGAGGTCTTTGACTGGTGACTACCTATAGCAGCTACAGTCCAGGAAACTGAAACAAAAACGTGTTGAAACGTCAGACACTAATGCTTAACATCACTGATGTTGAGTGTTAGTAACATTTAGCATTGCTAACTCTTAGAATTGCTAACGTTTAGCGTCACTAACTCTTAGTATTGCTAACATTTAGCATCGCTGATGTTCATTGTCACTAATGTTTACATTGGTATCATTTAATTTAGCTAATTCTTGACAGGGCTAACATTTAGCATTGCTATCATTTAGCATTGCTAGCATTTAAGCGTCAGACTTTTAAACGTGGTTGTGAGTGAATCAGTGAGACGGCAGCAGCATTTATCTCACATCCCTCCTCTGATTGGCCGTCGCTCTTTGTCAGTCTCTTCCGACTCCTCCAGTTTTCTAACATGACAGATCCAGTCCCGGTCTCAGACCAGGTCCCGACGGCCTCTGATGGAGTCGTTAGGGCCGTTCACACATTATGATCATTAACTGATGATTCACCAACCATCAGAGGACCAAGTCCACCAGACACCACCACTGGAGATCGATGGTGCAGTCGACTAGTGTGAACTAGGATTTATGACTCCTGTCTGTTGTTGCACTGGGCTTAGAAAGAGATGTTCAACCTACATCGTTACTGCCACATCTCCACTAACGTAGCAACAATTTGTTTCATATTTTAATCAACTGACATTAACTCAAGGACTCTAACAGTAGAATAAAGGTTTAAATGTGACTGAGTTCACCGTTAATCTCTGTACTTTCTACGCTGCTTCGTGCTTCTTATTCACTTCAAACTTAAAAAAAAAAAAAAAACAGTCATTTTCAACTCCCCGCTCTTTCTCCTCAGCCCTCTTCAGAGAGTTCGGCGGCGCCCGTTGCGTCCACAACATCGTCAAGTACCGTCAGTGTCGGGAACACGCTCTGCTCATCATCCAGCAGCTGGTGCTGTCGCCCAGCGGCGACGACGACATGGGAACGCTGCTGGGGCTCATGCACTCTGCTCCGTCCAGCGAACTGCAGCTGAAGACGGACATACTGAGGGTAACGACAAACACACACCGACCACACTGTTAACACCACGCTGTTAATGAGACTCAAAAGTATTTTCTACGTAAAATAGCGATATATTTTGCAGTGAGTGTGTGAGTCTTTTTGTGGATCTAATATCGTTTTTTTTATTATTATTTATTAATAAACTTTATAGTTTTACACCTGAAAAAAAGTT